>JAKLNG010000017.1:0-600000 GCA_022814565.1 Phaeophleospora eucalypticola
TTAGGTCTACTAGAAGGCCTTCTCGAAAGAAGCTAGGTAGCTAGACCCGAATAAAGTCGATACTAATACTATAAAGGTAGATAGCGTCTTAGCCGCGTAGAAGAAGAAGTAGAAAAACATATCTAAGCCGGAGCTAACTAGGCTAGAGTAATAGACTAACTATATTAGGTTTCTCTAGATTATAGAAATATATAAGCTACTATACTACGCTATATTATATACTAATATTAGTATACTAAAGCTAGTAATAGACTAAGCTATTCTAATCTTCTATACGTAGGCTTATAAGAATTACGTATTCGTTATGCTCTAGCTAAAATAGTTAACTAATACTCTAGCTACTAATAAAGTTCTATAGTGCGCTATCCTTACGAATAGACTAATAAACTTCTCTAGCTAGCTAGGCTAATAGTTTAAAATCGATTAGGCTAATAAGTACCTTAATCTTTTTCTAAAAAACCTACTAAGAGACTAGAGAAATAGAACATTCGGGCTAAAGGACTAGCTAGAGGAATATATACTTCTCGCGAGTTATACTAGCTCTCTAAAGGATTAGCTTAAGGCCTAATTTAGGGAATATACGGATATAAGGCATACTAGCCTAAAGGCTAATACTAAAATCTATTATGTAGCGCTAGTCTATTAGAAAGAAACTCTTAGCCCTAGGCTACTACTACTAGGCTAAACTAGGTCCTTTTATGCGATGCATCTCCTTACTATAGGTGCCTAGCATCTTTAAGGGAAGAGGCTAGTAAGATTTAACGAGAACGCTTCCTAGGAAGATAGGCAGATTGTCTAGCTAGATACTAAGCTATTTCTAGTTAGTACCGACCTTCTAGACCCTGTCTAAGATCTATATCTATAGCGATACGCTACTAAAGATGTTTTCCCTTCTATATAAGAGCTAGTAGACTAGTCGTAGGTAGATACGATCGACCTTATAAAAGATGATTTAGACTTCGATTTCCTCGATAGCCTAGTAGACTTCTAGTCTAGGAATACTAGTACTAAGGTATAGGACTAGAGATTAGTAGCTTATACACTTTTTTATTTTAGTATAAGTAGGGTATCTAAAGTAAGTAAAATAAACACGCTTTTTAGCCCTTTAGGACTATACTAATCCGAGAATAAAAGTTAGAAACATAAGAAGAAACCTATAGAACCTGCTAACCTCTTAAACCTTCTACCTATTACTCTAACCTATAATAGAATAAAAATCAGCCTATTTGCTAATAGAAAACAGACGCTCTAGCTATAGAATTAGCCTAATCTAGACCTATAAAAGTAAGCAAACTACTAACCGCTTATATACTAAACCCCTTAAATAAGAGCTTATCCTTATTAGACTCCTTATTACTAGACTCCTTATTATTATTAGCATCCTCGTCGTTAGCGTCGTTCTCCTTAGACTTAGACTCCTTAGACTCCTTAGATAGGTCTAAACGATAGTTAGAAGCCTTCTCTATATCCGAATCGCCTATTATATCCTACTTCTTAAGACTAGCCTTCCTCTTATTCTCTAGCTAGTCGCTTAGCTCCTTTATAGTATCCTATAGCGTATAAGCTAGGTGTCGAATATAGTCCTTATTCTTATCCTAATAGTAGAAGTTAAATACTATAAGAGCCGTAGCATTACGGCGCTAGTTTAGAGGGATTCTAGGGTTAGTCTAATTAGCGCTAACGTTAGTATAGCGCGTCTTAGTCTCCTTACGCTTCTACTTTAGCCGAAACATGTTAGGCTACTTAAATACTACCTTATAGCTTAGCTACGTACTAGCTAATATACTAGAGCTAGCTAGCGCCCTAGCTAAGCTCGATATAGAAGTCTTACGCTAAGTAGTCCTTAAGACGACGTTACTAGTCTCTCGAGCTCGACTATAGCCTATATCGTTAGAGTTAGAACTAGTTAAGTTAATTACTAGAGCGCCCTTAAGCATAGCCTTATAGTAAGTACTAGAGCGCTTAGTATCGCCTAGCTAGCATATTTTATGCTAATAGTAGATACTATAGTTTAGGTAGCCTCTATCTAGTAAGTACCTCGAACGTAGCTATAGATCTATTAGCTACTCTAGGTAGCGCTACTAAGCGCACTCTCGCTTAGCCTTACTCGTAGCGACTAGAATATTAGCTAGCTAGTCGCGCTTCGACTATAGTACTTAAAAGCCGATAAGCTAATGCTAATTAGTTATGATTTTCGGCATCCGTAAATAGTCTATAAAGCAACTATATAGAATACTAGTCCCGTAGTAGGTATACTTATAGTACTCTAGGCCTATAACGCTAATATAGTAAGTACCTAGTATAAAGCTAGCTAGGAAATAGCTAAGGACGTTGCCGCTACTATATAGGTTTAGCTTAATCTTAGTCTCCCTATTCTAGTAGTTAAGGAGGTCGCTATACTACTACTTACTATACTACTTTAACTTATACGGTAGCTACTCCTACTTAGCCTTCTAGCTAACGATTGCTATAAAGCTAGGCGAGATTCTTCTATTCTTATTAGCTATCGTTAGCTTCTTATTTATGTAGTATATAAGGCCTAGGTACTAAGGCACCTTAATTAGCTAAAGGAACTTCCGCTTTATATTAGCTACCTTAATTGTAACCTAGCTCTTTCTAAACTACTCGTTCTAGGCGACCTCTATTAGGCGCCTATAGGCATCGTTAGTACACTTCTCTAGAATTAGGTTTATACCCTAATCGGCTAGACGCGTAGGCGCTATAGCTAGCGTACCGCGCTAACTACTTAGAGAGCCTAAACTACGTATAGATATAGTAGAAGTTGTTACTAGATAGGTTAGTAATTAGTCGTAATTAGCTACTATTTGACTTATAGCTTAAAGTCTAAGTATAGATAAGCTCTAAGACTCTTAAGTATATATATAGATAATTACTAAGTTACTTATAAGTAGTAAAGCTAAAGGCTACTAAGGTATTAATTACTTAAAGGTAGTATTAATAGTTAAGTAGATGTTAATGTTTATAAGTTAGTTAATAGCCTAAAAGAACAGCTCTTTTATCTAGCGCTTAATTAGCTTATATAAATCGCGAGAGCTTAGGCTAATTACGCTACTCGTTACTCTAGCAATTTAGCCGCCTTATAAAGCCGCCTAACTCTTACTATTGCTACTCGAAACGGAAAGAAGTAGCATATAAATTAGGCTTTATCTAATAAGGTAGGCGCGCCCCGCCTCTATATAAATACTATCTAAGTAATTAGACCTACTACTAAGCCTATAGTTATAGGTATAATTTACTAGGGAGCTAATATAAGACTATATTATAGTATTATATCCTTATTATCTAGCTAAGATTAGCTAGCGTCGCCTAGCATACTTTATCGATTTTACTAGGGTAGCTCGCTTTTACTCGTACTTCTAATACTCTAGTCTTTATTAGCTTTATCGCCTCTACCGCCTAATATCTATTTTACGTAGTTCTATGCTTAATTCTTTTTAACTTCAGCATTATTACTAGGACCTTTAGCTAGGCCCTCAGACTACGTAGGAGGAACGGTACCGAATAGGTCTAGCGTGCACGTGACCACGTAGGATGAGCTCTGAGACTAGGAAGAATCCTCGCTTGCTCGCAGCCCGGACCTACCCGCATCAGGCACTTTCGGCTCGGTGCAGCTTCATCTCCTACTCCTCGAGCACTCTCCAACCACAACAGAAACGCGGCACATTCGCCTCTAAAGGATGCGACTCCTGGAGAGGCAGCAGATCTTGCCTTGAGCGGCCGCATGCAAACCAGCCTAGAATGCACAGACCCATCTGAAGTTGCCTCAAGCAGGTAGGTCCGAAGGATTATGTACAAAACTCTCGATCTCTCAGTCATAGCTATCCAAGTTTTGATCTTGCCACCGAACCTATCTGTCTGCTAGTCATTTGGAAAAAACATCTATCTCGGCTCGCATGAACGCTCACGCCCAGGTTCTGAAATCTGCCACTCACCTGCCACCACAACGCAGCGGACATTGACGGCTCTCGCAACCCACTCGCAATCATGTCTAATCCAGGACTGAAGGACATCGAAGCAGGTGGGTATTTCCGCCACCTATGACTATGACTTGGACACAAGCCGCACGCAGACAAGGGCGACACAGACTCGATCAGAATCAGCTCATCACTGAATGTTGCTTGCAGATTGGCTTGAGTCCAACTACAATGAGACTATCCCTGCCTTCGACCAGATGAACCTCAAAAGCGAGCTCCTCCGCGGTGTCTACGAATACGGCCTCGAATGCCCATCTTCAGTTCAGCAGCGTGCTATCATGCCAATGATCAAGGGTGGGTGCAGACATGACAGCGACGAACGTACTGCAGTCGCATAGACGGCTAACGAGATGATTGAAGGCGGCGATGTTACTGTGGAAGCTCCGCCAGCTACTGGCAAGACCGTTTCACTCTGCATCTCGGCTCTTCAAAACATCGACCCCGATATCAAAACCTGCCAGGCCTTGATAGTCACACCCACGGCCGGCGTTGCCCGACAGCTGCAAGAGACGGCCGACGAGATTGGTCAATTCTTACAGCTAGATGTTCCGGCTTGTATTGGCGGACGTCTCAAAGAAAACATCGAGATCCTGCAACATGGCCAACAAATCGTCGTTGGATCCCCGGGCCGAATCCTCGATCTACTTCGGTGTCGTGCGATTACCACCGAAAGCATCAAACTATTCGCTCTTAACGCAGCCGATGAAATCTTTTCACGTGGGTTCGAAGAGCACGTCCTTGATATCCATCGACTTGTACCTGAATCCGCGCAAGTGATCTTTTCATTAGCCACGAGGTCCGACGGCGTGCTTGAAACAGCGACTAGCCTAACGCGCAGCCCTTTGCACATCATAATCAAGGGGACTGGACTCACTTTTCGCGGCGTCAAGCAGTTCTGCGTAGCTGTTGAAACAGAAGATTCAAGGCTCGACATCCTCTCCCAATTGAGCACAACTCTCGGAGAAGCGCAGGCAGTGATCTTCTGCAACACCCGCAAGAAGCTCGAATGGCTCTCGAACGAGCTTACTGGTCGCGGCATCTCCCACACTGCTATGCATTACGACAAGCCCGCCTTCGAGCGAGCTGATATCGTAAAGGAATTTCGGGCCAGATCGTTTCCAATCTTACTCGCTACCAATATGCTCGCTCGAGGTCTTGATGCTCAACAGACATTGCTGGTAGTCAACTACGAACTACCAGCCAAGACGGAGGAGTACATCCATCGTACGAACCGCAGTGGCAGTCTCGAACGGCAATGTATCACTGTCAATCTGATAAATGCCGCCGAGGTCTCTACAATTCGTGATATTGAACAGCACTACAGGACTCATGTTGAGGAGGTGTCGATTGCTGAAGCAAAGAAGTTACTTGACTTCATGGGGAACAATTCTTAAGGGGATGGATTGCATAGACCGCGGTGTGAGGCCCAGTTGATTCTTTGTTTACGGACAATGGCCGTTGTGTAAGGTCTTTTCCTGGCGTTCAGATTCTGAATGGTGGTGGAGGTGAGGTCGAAGCTAGCGCTATGTCGTCCGCACGTTCAATGTGGAAGGCACGAGTGTACGACTTCCTCGCATGTGCAAACCTTATCTCCACTTCGCTTTTCGCGTTTCGCTATGCAGTACGGCTATGGTCAAAGGCGCTGTCAGGTTTCACGATCGCATAGAGCGGCGCTCACTTGCGAATCTCAATAAGGAGTTCTTCAAGTCTCAAGCTTTGTACCTTCTTGTCCATCCCTTGCTTACCTTCCCTGACTTCTACGACGCTGAGGCAGTACTGCCAGCTATTCGGACTGATTGTCTGTCTCTTTGATCGACCTTGCTCATGGCAAACTACAGCTCGCTCTCCGCGTTACTTCTGATCTGTTGGAATGCTACGTCAGGTGCAAAGGTCGGATAGCGATTTCGGGATTCGCAACGGAACTCGCGACGGGATTCGACGGACAAGGCGAAGTGCACGACGAAGCTTGAGACTGCGCCTGCGTTGGATTCTTGGATGTACAGAGGCAGTGTCACTGTCTCGCGACGTGGAGTGACCCTGATGACGGCAACGGCTGGCGCCCCGAGACCCTTGCGATTTGGGGTACGTCGTCCAACCGGGAGTCGGCAGCAGGGCAACGAGCGACGTTGAGACTTGAGAGGACGCCTTGCTGCGGTGCGAGTCGCACGCTCGAATCAGCTCCAGTCCACCACCTTGTTTCCCCAGAAGCTTGTTGTGTGCGAGCGCGTGTGCGCAGGAGCAGCACAACATCGACGGTCGACCTGTCAATCTTTGCTCCGCGGTGGTACAACGACGACGGAGGCAGAGATGCGCTCGGTGACCAAAGAAGCGGTGACTGCCACGCGCGTGGACTCTGCAGTGGGCCCTTGGGCTGGGTGGCAGATGAGCGGCTAAACCCGGACGAGTTGGCGGCAGGACGTGAGTGGACACAGGCTGCAGGCGTCGACGGTGTCTGACCACCGAGCGCCCCGACCTCAGCGCTCCCTGGGGCCCGGGGCCACGATTGGACTCGAGACCAGTTGCGCCATCACCAGTCGAAATAGAATTGCATCAATGCAGTTTCAGGAATCAGGAGAGCAGCGCTGCCGGCAAATGTTGTTGAGCAGCTGACATAGGATATGCCTGCGCATAGGTGAGGACATGCGCATAGTCCAATGCTGGATGGTTGTAGAGGATGCGACACAGAGATCGTCGCCATCGAGACCAGGCCACACAACACAGCCCGGAGCGATGCAGCGCAGTGCAGGTGAGTGCAGAGCGATGTGTCGGGCGCGAGGTGTGAGTGGCCGCCGCGACGGGGATGTCATAATGCGGCATGCTCGCTCAAACTCTGGAAGCCCCCGCTAGCCGCGTCCGGCCTAGCGCTCTTTCTGCGCAGTGCAGGTGCATTCCTCGCCACGTCTTGAAACCGGCCACTCTCCCCTCCATCTTCCCACGCTCCCGCCAGCTCCCAGCCTGCCTCGACTCTCACCTCACAGACCGCCTGTATACCATCTCACAATCCTCACATTCTCATCTGCATTCAGCAACCGAACAACGCCTTTATCTCGCCGCCGCAGACAAACCGACCCATTCCGCCCCCCCGATCCAGCGATTCGCCACCTGCGCACGGCTCCGGTTCCGCTTTGTTATGATCCCTATTGTGCTGTAATCTCCCGCTTCAGCTCCTGCCTACGACTCCACCACACACCACAACAATCCCATCCACCATCATCGCTCGACACAACAAAGCACCTGCGACCATGGCCAGCTATCACTACCAGATGCCGCACTACCAGCAAGGCGCCCAGCACCACTCGAACCACTCCCACGGCCATCACGGTCGCAGCCGCCGGGGCCCGAGGGTGTCTTCGCAGAATGCGCATCGCCAATACAAGGCTCAACGGAGCCCCAAAGAGGAGGTTCCTCAGACGCCGGCATACTCAGACTACCTGCGTGTGCTGGAGGCTGCAAAGAGCTTCGAATTCGACGACGATGAGATATTCTGTCCCTTCGACCTCCTGACAGAAGACGATGTATGCCAAAAGTCGATGCGCTCGAGGGCTATCGCTAACTCTCCATCGCAGCTCCATTCCATACACTCCTCGTCTTCGTCTGATCGGGGCTCGCTGTCCTCAGGTTCTCCCGAAGGCTCGCCGCTCCAGCAGCAGGTCCAGCCTACTCCTTCGCTTCTTCTCTCCTCTGTACCTAATACGTACAACGCCTCGACCTTCCAGCAGCAGCAGAACATGAAGCTGCACCAGCCGATGGCGCAAAGGTCTCGCAATGCAATCCCGATTGTCGACCCCTCGACCCGATCGGTTGCGAGCCCTCCAATGTCCGTCTCGCCAGGCCGACAGATGCAGCACCAGTACGTTCCTCGCCGCTGGTAAGCGGTGAGCTGCACTGGCTGGAGTAATGCTGTGTCCTGGATGACGCTCTGCGTTGTCGGCCCGGCGAGACGTACCCGGTTTCTCTTCTCGAATTCCAACGATACCTTGTACAAATGAACCCGAGAGACGATACCATTCTAGAAAGCGGGCACGGTCTCCCCGAAAAATCATTCTTCATGCTTGGATGACGGCGTTATACCCTGAACAGCATTACGAAAGCATCTGAACGGCAATCTGCGGCGCATGGATTTTCTAATTTCCGATTTAGCGATGATACACTGGGAAAACTCGACTTACCGGCTTCTTCATCTTTGGCATTTACTGGCAACTGGATCTTTTGACTACATCTCACTCTGGATTTTTGCGGATCAGCGGCAAGGTGTTGTGTGTGGGAATGGCGAAGCTTCACGACGAAAAGAACAGCGGAAACAAAACTCTTGCATCTCATGATAAAACTCACCATTTGCCATGGGCCTACGGGCGTGGAAATGTGATGGAGGCTTGGATATATTGGAGTCGCTTGTGTCCTCACCATCGAACTGGTGGCGTTGGTGGACTGGCCTTGATTTTGTATGGTGTTGGAGGAAGAAGTTGAAACGAACCATATACCATTGTCGTTACTTTGCTGCTGTTGTTTATTTTGGGGAGTTGGTCTGGTCACTGGGAATTGGAGAGGTCTCTCGTATCCAGGTCTTGAACCTTGCTTGCATTCGGTGTACTCTTACCTTTGATCACTCCACGCCTTGCGCTTCGACGTGGGTGTATGAACGAACGTTACAAACAATCTGTCGTTTCACAACTTTCTGATTTCGCATTTAGAGCATCGACGTCAAATGCTGCGCAGCACTGGGTTAAGGGTACACTGTCCTCTAAGAGTACATTGACCTGAGAGTACACTGACTGGAGGGACATTGACCCATATCTGAAGGTACACTGACCTGTGCCTCAGGGCACATCCACCTAAAGGTAACCTAGCAACAAGGAGGGACTAATTTGAGGGTGCACCAACTTAAGGAACACTGACCTTTACTTAAGGGTACACTGACCTATGTCGCTGGGAACAGTGCCCTGTTACTTAGGGAGCACCGACCTATACCGTAAGGAACACTGACCTGTATCGCAAGGAACACTGACCTGTATCGCAAGGAACACTGACCTGTATCGCAAGGAACACTGACCTATCAATAAGGGTACACTGTCCTATTTCTCAGGGAACACCGACCTATGTCGTAGGGGACACTGACCTATGTCGCAGGGAGCACTGACCTATGTCGGAGGGTACACTGAGCTGAGGTGCACCGACCTCTGAAGGTATATTGACCATACTGGCACTAGCCACCTTCCAAAAAGACGATTGCGATGGCCGCTCCTCAGCGTGTTAAGGCGTTCAAAGTTGCTCTTGTGTAACTCGACTGTTCTGTTCGGCAGGCAGTAGTTGATGCCTCTGCCAAGACTCAGAGCGGACTCGGCTCCGCCTTCGACGATGATCGTTCGACTTCAACTGCTCGCATCCAAAAAGAAAAGCTACCTGCTCACGAAACACCTGCTCTCTACAGTTTTCTTTCTTCCTACATCCTCTCCTCTCTCCTCCTTCTCATTCTCTCTTATACAGCAGTTCCAAATGGAACCTGCACCCTCTCCCACCACTCAAAATGCCATCGTAACCTCACCCTACCTACGCTCTCTCTTCGTATGCCACCCACATCCCACCCTCCCGCACAAAAGCTGAATCTCCTAGGCAGGCGCCCTAGCAGGCACGACAGTCGACATCTCCCTCTACCCGCTCGACACGCTCAAAACCCGCCTACAGTCCTCCACCGGCTTCTGGGCCTCCGGCGGTTTCAGAGGAATTTACTCCGGCATCGGCAGCGTCGTTGTGGGCTCTGCGCCTGGCGCGGCGCTCTTCTTCGTCAGCTATGAGTCTGTGAAGAAGTGGATTGGAAGAGATGGCGCGGGCGCGCATATGCTCGGCGCGTCGGTGGGGGAGATCGCGGCTTGTGCGGTCAGGGTCCCTACTGAGGTGATTAAGAGTCGGGCGCAGGCGAAGCAGTTCCCGAGCAGCGCGGCGGCGTTGAAGTTCGTTCTGGGACAGCGGAAAACACTCGGGGTCAAGCATGTTTGGAGGGAGCTGTATCGGGGCTGGGGCATTACGGTTATGCGCGAGGTGCCGTTTACGATTATTCAGTTCCCGCTGTGGGAGGCGTTGAAGAAGTGGTCGTTGCAGCAAAGACCGGCGGAGAGGAGGCCGAAAGAGGTTACAGGGGCGGAATCAGCAGTATACGGTGCGGCTTCGGGGGCGGTTGCGGCGGGGTTGACGACGCCGTTGGATGTGTTGAAGACAAGGATGATGTTGGCGAGGGAGAGAGAAGGGGTGTTCTCGTTGACAGGGCGAATTTGGAGGCAGGAGGGCGGGAGGGTGTTTTGGAGTGGTGTCGGGCCCAGGACGATGTGGATTAGTATTGGGGGCGCGGTGTTTTTGGGGAGCTATCAGTGGGCGAGTAATATGCTGGGTGGACGATGAGAGGTTGTCCAGGCATGTGTTTGATCACACGAGAGCAGGCCAAGTCTGCACTGCGGCTGCATTGAAAGGCCTGGACCAGAGGCTCGAGAGAGCCATTGGGCCGCATGAGGATTGACCTTTGGACATGATGTCTTCGGCCTACAGCCCTGCGCACATGGGTAGGCCTTTGGGCCACCATGACCTCTGAGAGCCTAAGACGCACGACCAGCGCTCATGTACATAGCATTACCTCCAACATTGACCGAGGCCGTACACCAAACCCAATCGACAAAGATGACACTCAAGATGTTCCATTTACTTTCATATTCCTATTCTCACAAGCGCTGCATCCCACAACGTACTCCTCAGAACCCCAATAATCTTCTACTGTCCCTTCTTCTCCGCCTGCGCCGCCTTCGCACTCTCCTTCTGCAACTCCGAAATCGTGCCCTTGTCCGCCTTCAACTCGCCCCGATCAGCTTTCAAAACGCTCTCGCTCTCGCTGGCAAGCGCCTGCTTCCATTCCGCCTTGCCTTCCTTTTGCTCTTTCAGCTGGGCCTGCTTTTCGCGTTCGATTTCTTGCTTGCGGGATTCTGAAGCTGTGGGGAACGAAGAGTTAGTGATGGATGCCAGAGGTGGTTGGGAGGGAGGGGGAATGGTTACATTCAACGGTTTCTTTGCCGGCTAGAGCGGTGCGCGTGGTGGTGAAGGTGCGCGTGGTAGCGGGACGGAAGAATGCGGCGGAGCGCAGGAGGCGGAGGGAGGAGGACATGCTGGTTGTTGTGGTAGCGTTGTCGTGGTGATAAGGGAAGGGCTCCTGGTGATGGTTGAGAGCGGAGGAGGGTTGTCGTTGGTGTCGTTTGCGGTCAAGCTTTCAGACAAAGAGAATTGAAGCTCAAGCTCGAGTTTGAATGGTAAATGTAGGTAGGTGAGGTGATGAAGGATTGCAGAGGTCGAATAGAGTCAAGATCGCGTCGAGGGCAGGAGAGGAAATGGGCCAATGAGCTGGCCGAGGTTTGAAGCTCGGCAGCCGTAGATATTGACGTCAGCTTCCGATGCCGCTTGCTGGCACTGACATGGACCGAAAACATCATCAATGTCGTCGCTGGGGCTCGCTTACAGTAATCGAATGCCGTCTAGACGCGTCATCGGGAGACATTGGTATTGCTCTGTTCATCACGACTAGGGCCATGCACAATGTATGGAGAAGCATCTCAGATATTCGCTCGCTGGCTGGAATGCATCGATGAACATTACAAAGAAGCAGCTTCAGCACTGAGGGACAGCTCCAATTCGTCACCAACATCATGTCAAGACATCCTACTGGGAAGCCGTTGTTCGTCCCTTCCATTTCTCTGTTTCTATCTCTAAATCAATCGAGCTTTTGTCGCTTGTCATCATCATTTCTCATGATCATAGGACTCAGCCTTCTCCCACATAGGCATTCTCGCCTCGGAAGAGATACACTTCTCCAACCAGCACTGCACAACCTACCACCATCGCAGCTGCGATGATTCTCACGTTGACTCTAGCAAATTCCAGACTGGAGACTCTGATCCCTTTCCTAGACAGAATATCTCTCCACAGCAGGCCGGCCAGAGAAGCACTCAGTGCAATGCTAAAAGCACCGTAGTTGACTCCAACAGCTATATGCGTGTTAGCCGAAACTTTGACAGTACACCGTTCCAGATTGCCTTACCCATACTGTACACCGTCGCCCAGAAGGTGCGTTGGTTGATGGGGTCTTCAGGCGTACGACGATGGATCTCTTCCCAGGCTTGGATGATACGACAGAGGAGGATGGTGGTGCCGATGTTCGTTCCAGCAAACTGTGATGCGAAGTCAGCAACATACATAGATGAGAAAGCGTTGACAGCGAGGACTTACGTTGCAGAGGATCACAGAGACAAATCCCGTGCCACCTATTGCACCGACGACGCCGGTCCAATTCACCCAGTGATTCCAGCCGTATGCGAAGACCTGGAGGGGTGATGTAAGTAAGAGTAAGTGATGGAATTTGTTTGAGAGACTTACTGGTACCCATCCGTTCGTTACTAGTGCTTGTACAAGAACGAACATGCAAAGTGCGAACGGGACAAGCTTGAGTGGCAGGTGGGAGAGTACTGCCATCACTGTTGGAAGCGTCTCCTGCAGCCAACGATAGTTGTCGGTGATTAAGGACTGTAGAGTTGTCCGCCGAGGAGAACCTTGTGATCTTGCATGTTCGCTGGCAGCGACATCTCTCGACACATCTCCAGCTGGCGAAGACGAAGGGCGGGGGTCTCTTGAGCCAACAACTCTCTCTGAGCCCTCGGTTGAAATTCCAGCTTCCGCCTTAGTGATGCCTGGATGTCCGTTTTCAAACAGTGTCATTGGTATGCTTGCAGGAGCAGTCGCCGGGCTGGCGGACCCTAGTTGACTCTCAGCAGCTTGCTGCCGTCGTTCTCCTGCGATTCGTCGGCTCTCGTGGCGATGACTCCAACCGATCGCTACGTCCCAGCAAAAGACTAGAACCGCTGCTGGCAGTGTTACCCACCAGACTGGGTACTCTTCTCCAGCCGGTGCAGTAGCATTGATAACCAGTATCACAATGAGCGTGATGATCATAATGATCGAAGCGAAGATAGCGCTCGGCTTGTCAAGAAATGGGTTCATGACTTCTTCGAGCGAGTCGAGGTCGGTTTGCTCCTGGTCTTGCTCGGTATTGGCCTGCGGCTGCTTGGTGTCCTTTTGCGACCTTCGTATGTTTGGATTTACAGGGGGCTTGGCCATCCTGTCTGCGGGCAACTCATAGAGCTGAATGTTTCGCGGGACCAGGCTAGGCTTGCGGAAGACTATCCACAGGAGAAACGGGAACAGAACAATCGCCGTGACGACCACCGGCACGATCATATTCGCCGTATAGTCAATGAACTTTACCTCGAAAGCTCCAGCCAGAACCAAGTTCGTAGGATTAGACGAACTAATAGCGAAGGGCAGGAGGTAAGCAAATGTCTGAGACGTAAAGACGTGCCTTCTGTGCTTACACCAAAATCGCGGAAGCAATGTTTGCAACAGCGAACTGCGTGAAGATCCATGCGCGCGCAGTTTCGATGTTACTCGACGCGCGGGTCATGTACGCCAGGAATGGCGTGCCACTCAGCACGATTGGATCATTGCCAATCACACTGGCCAGTACAAAGAAGAAGATGTAGAGATAGAAGAACAGGCTTCGACCGTTCTTCCTTCCCTTTTGAAGCACCTTGAGCGCGAGGTATCGAATGAGACCAGACGCGTCGATTGAGAGAGCAATGTAGGCGAGGGAGAGGAAGAAGACCATGATATCGATTGGCGCGATGTTATCGGCGCCAACGGTTCCATCATGGACTTCTTGCTTTCCTATCGCGAGGATGGCGAGCAGAAAGAGGTCGGCTATGAGAGGTGCTGTGACAAAGTCGACGGGGAAGTTGAGTCTTCTGAATCTGCCATGTTCGCGATCCTGGTTGACTGTATTGCGTCTGTTGATGAGGCGCAGTGATGATAAGATGTCCGAAACGCCATTCCAGAGCCCGCGAGGTACGTAGATGGGTACGTGGAATGGGAAGAGGACGATGATGTCTGCAGCACTGCATAAGGATTGGACCGCTCGGAGTCGGCGGCGAAGAGATTCTTTGCCCTGAGTGGCTCTTGTGACTTACTGGTGAAGACGAAGACAATCAGCGTGACGATCGATCTCCAGTGTCGCACCCTGGAGGTGTCCAACTCATCGTACTCCATTGCACCGCGTGTCTGCAGTCGTGCGACTTCTATTGCCAAGATAGCGACAGGGCCAGTCAACTCGCTTTCTCAGCGAATTGGCGTGACTTGGGGCGGTGTGCCATTCTTATGAGAAAGTTGCTTGGGAAAAGTCATCACAATGGCCAAGACAAACTCAAGACTTGAAGTCGTCGCGGCACAAAACGTGGTCTGCACGGTCCAGCTGTATGGCCCCACCTGCGGAAAGACTCGGAAGCTGATTGGGCAGGGACTCAGGGGAGTGCTTGCCTTCTCGCCAACGCATTTCTTTCATCACCACTTCACCTCGCGGGATGTGTGTTGGTCTCGGCGGCAATGCCACAGTCCAGTGGCGCTTCTCATCATGGCGTCCGGAATATGGCCAATGGACAAGTCTTCCTCGGAGCCTGTTAGGGCAGTAGACTTTACTGCCCTGAAAAAAAACTATGCCATCGACAATTCGACAGCGCACATCCGCATGAGACAACGCACTTCACGTGCGAGAAGATATCTTGATGGTCGACCAACACAGCCTTATTTCTCCTGCTGAATGTCTGGAATGCTGCGAGGCCAAGGAGCTCCTCTCACCGCAAACGGAGCCCGAGAACCTTTGGCACGCTACCATCATAGGCCTAGTGGAGCTAATGTCAACTCAAGCCCGGGCCTTCCAATCATTTCGCCTACGAAGACGCTCATGAGCAGAAATAAGCTGCATTCGTGATGGCCAAGCGTCTTCCAAAAGACTGTTGTTACACGTCGCGACATCCAAACTTGCCGCGTATGCATTTGCTGATATCTGAGCAAGTCATCGTGCTTGAATAATCTTGGATCGTCGCCGGATGGATTGGGAAGCTATCTCTGAGATGCGGATGAAGCTTCTCCGAGTCTACCCCAGGCAAGCTTTCTGTACCATGTTCAGCTGAGACCGCATCGGCTGTCATGAACATCAGACTGCATACGTATACCCACGCCGGCTGGTGAAGCACTCTAATATGGCTTGGCATGAGCGAAAGCCGACAATACCACTCCCGAAATAGTGAACTTGAGGCTCTTGGCAGTCCAACGTTATAGGTCTGAACATTGACTCGTCATATGTTTGTTCGACTTGGCGGATTCATTGGAGAGGAACAACGGGAGACACTCAACCGATAGTTATTGAAACAGTCCTTCAGTACTAACGAATCAGCAGAAGCATGTTCAGTCAGTGAACAAGCTCTTGAAACTTGAGCACAGCGCATTTCTCCGGAGGATGGTGCACAGCGCGCTCTCCCTTCGCGGATAACGAGGCGTTTGACAGAACGGCCTCACACCTGCTCTGCATGGGATATTCAACATGTTGGCTTGTCACAAATCGAGTGTTCTGAACCCTCATCATGGCACGCGTCGGCTTCAATTGCATGGTGTACACCCAGGCTCTCTAAGCTGCCCAGCCCAAGGGCAGTCTTGAATTCCTGACCTTCACTCTGGGAAGCAAAGGGTGGAGGTGCAATTTCGGGCACACACAGCGAACACCATATATCTCGGCATTCTGCCAGGAGGTCACAACTCATCACCAGCCGCAACGATTGTTATCGACAGCAAAGGAAGAAGTCAGATCGAGAAGAAGTGATGTCTACCAACGATCGCTACCCTCTTTGGGCGACAAAGTTGTGGTCGCTCTTTAGCGATGACGGGCGTTTGAGGCCAGGGCGTCTCTTAAGAGACGACATTGCTGGCTACTTGCATCGCGTCAAGTCGGACTGGACCAACCTCCATCACCTCCCGTTATTGCTCTCGAGTCTGGTCTACATATTCTTTGCGAATCTCTTTCCGGCTTTGACATTCGCCAACGACTTGTACGCCCGTACCGATATGAATTGGGGCCCCATAGAAGTCATGTTCAGCACCGGTCTCTGCGGTACTGTGCATTCGCTACTCAGTCTACAACCGCTGACAATACTGAGTGTCACTGGTCCCTTCAGCATACTTGCAGAGAACATCTACAAACTCAGCAACGGCTCACTCGGCGTAGCCTTCCTGCCGTTCATGACCTGGACACTGATTCACACCGGATGGATGCTTATACTACTGGCCATGTTCAATGCATACGAATGGACTATGGTGTACATCACCAGCTTCACGACGGAGATCTTTGGGCTGCTGAACGTCATCATATACTTCCACAAAGCCGTGCAAGAGCTGCGAGGAGCACATGACAATCTCGACTTTCAGTCCTTCCTTTACGCGGTCATCTCGTGCTGTGGCACGTTTTTGATGGCTTTGCTTCTGAACTCGGCCGAGAAATGGCCTCCTATTGTGGGTAGCTGGTTTCGCACAGGGCTCCGGCGATATGCAATAGTCATCAGCTTTGCATTCTTTGCTGGCATCTCATACAGCCCGGAGCTGCGCCAACTAGAAGAGGAGCCGTTGTATACGAGTCGAGATGCTTTTCGACCTTCTCATCCCGGTCGACAGAGATTCTACGTGGAAGAAGCCTGGACCTTGGAGCCAGTCTACATCTTCGGCGCCATGCTCCCAGCTTTGATTGTTACGATGCTTCTCTTCTTCGATCATGAAATTAGTACAATCATGTGTACAGCACGACGCTTCAATACGCAAAAGCCCACAGGATTCACGCAGCCGATTGTTCTCCTGGGTCTAACTACCGCCGTCTGTGGTATCATGGGCATTCCTCCTTCCAACGGATTGCTACCACAAGCGCCTCTCCATTCTGAGAGCCTCATGTATCAGACCGGAGAAGAGTTTGTGGAAGATATGTCAACCAAAGAGCTTGTGCAGAAGCCCGTCCAACGAGTGCTCGAACAACGATGGACGAACTTCTTACAAGCTGGCCTCATATTGTCACTCATCGCGCCCCTCCTGCAGCAAGTGCTTGGCTACACGCCTATCTCTGTCCTCGCAGGGCTGTTCCTCTTCATGAGCCAGCAGACTCTGTCGAGCAATCCGATCCTTGAGCGGACGTTCTGGATGCTGACACCGCCTTCGCAGCTCCCGCCGCTTCCTCCGAGGGCGCGATGGCTGCCAATCCACGCCTACACCGTTTTCCAGATCATCACAGCAAGCGGCATCTTCATACTCACATTGACGAGAGGCGGCGTTGCGTTTCCTGTCCTGGTATTTTCGCTCATTCCATTCCGCCTGCTTGTGATGAACAGAATCTGGAGCCCGGAAACACTCAAATATGTCGATAGTTGGGCCTGCAAGCCTGGATCACCTGAAGATGACAACGAAAGCGACGGTGACTGGCGAGCATCACGGTCTCTGGTTGCAGACGACGTGGAAGATCTCCCGATTCACCAATACATGACTAGAGAGTATCGTCGACCAGAAAGGGCCGTCGCTTTAACCATTCTGCCTCTCTCACGGAGGCCTTCGTCAGTGACCGCAGAGTTCAATGAGGTTCAGCCATCTGACCACAGTCGCGAGTTGGAGCGAGGGGAAATGGAGCGCCGAGCTATCAATCTTCGGCCCTCCCAGTTCCAACTTTGCTAGGACGTGGCCAGCTTCCGCGAGAGTTCTGCGCGACATTGGCTAGGGGCGGCATGGATAGCAGTCGGTGCCCGGAGAACAAGATTCAACCAGCTTCCACGAAAGTGAATCGTAATGAGCGAGATATTGTCGTTCAAAGTTGGTCAATTTTGGTGAGAAATTGGAGCTGCGCGTAGTGAAAAACAGGAGCTGCCCGTAGGGTCAACGATCTTTCGCTGCTGTGCATAGACAGCCGTTAGCGCCCGCGTGGAGCGACCCAATTATCAAACATCTGGCAGCAGACACCAGCAGTGATCGCACTAAATTACTCGCAAGAGAAATTTAGCGCGCTGACAGCCGCTGGTGTCCGTCAATGATAGTCCAACAGCAGTCCAGCGCTGGTACACCTTCTTTGAAAAGGGCTAATATTCGGTGGATCCGGATGTACCTCCGGAGGCAATTGCTTCTGATCGAAGGAATTCTCTCCCTCACTGCACGCTTTCATTTACTGTGCACTGCACTGCGATGAGCCCAACTCATATCCTGAATGGCATCTCCTCTGATCAAGTCAATATGAGAGAGAATACGCCAAGGTCTCCGCCCAATCTTTCAGCCTTTAGCTTCCTCCGCCGGCCAGAAGGGATAGCGCAAGCGCCTACCAAGCACTCCAGATTCTCTCCGCATCCCCCGCGTTACATCTCCACGTCGCACGGCCTCTCGTTTGACCCCAAGAATGCCACAACAGAGCAAGCGTCCACGGCGAGTGGCGGCGTCCTCCTTCGCATTGCTTCGGCTAACATTCTCTCTTGGGCCTGCAACGCTTCCCGCGGCTGAATTGTCACGAGCATGTGCGCTGCTCGGCACATGGTCCTCCGCAATAGCCACGCTTGTCAGCGTCCATCTTTGCTGGATGCGATGCTAGTGCGGTACCACGTTCATTGAACCACGGTGCCACGCGAGATGCAGCTCGGATGCCATGAAGTATAATGTGAAGTAGGCTTCGTATATAACCTGTTCAGCCCGGCCTCGTTGGAGTTTCCTGAGTTCCGTCGTGTTGATTTCTCCCCTCCTGAGACCGATCCAACATGGCGTTCGCGCAGTTCAACCTCTTCGGGCGAGGCAAGACGCTGCAGGCGGCTATTATGATCTCCTGCCAGCTTGCTTTCATCTTGTTTGGTTATGGTAAGTGAAGAGAAAGTCGAATTTGAAGCACCTGCTAACGGTCATTCCTTGTCTTCAGATCAAGGAGTCTTCTCTGGAATCGTCGGCAACGCGGACTGGCTTGATACCTTCGGACACCCCAGCTCAGGATTAGAAGGCATTATTGTCTCCATCTACAATCTCGGTGCTTTCTCAGGATGTATTCTGACCTTCATCTGGGGAGAAAAGTTCGGACGAAGGTTATGTATGTGGATTGCCATGGGATGGATTGTGAGTGAAGAAGACTGCTGCTCAAACACCTTTGATCGATCTCAAGCTGACGCAAATGACATTGCAGATTGTGGGAGCTATCTTACAAACGACTTCCTACTCCGTTCCACAAATCCTTGTGGCTCGCTACATCACGGGAATCGGGACTGGAATCGAGACGTCAACTGTCCCCATGTACCAAAGTGAGCTCTGTGACGCCGACAAGCGCGGCAGAATCGTCTCCTCCGAACCGCTCTTCGTCGGCGTCGGCATCGTCATCAGCTACTTCTTCGACTACGGCATGTCCTTCGTCGGCGGTCCCATCGCTTGGAGACTCCCAATCGCCTGCCAATGCATTTTTGCCATCATCGTCATCTTGCTTGTCTTCGGACTCCCGGAGTCTCCGCGATGGCTCTACGCTCGCGGGCGCAATGAGGAGGCTTTCCAGGTTATGACTGATGTCTGGAATGGGCACGAGGATAAGGTCACGAAGATGCAGGATGAGATTTTGACTGCGCTGGAACTCGAGAGGAAGCATGGAGAGTATAAGTGGAGACAGATCTTCAAGAGGGATGAGGTGCAGACGGGACGAAGAGTCCTTCTCGCGTATGGAATGCAGTTCATGAACCAGATGGGAGGTATCAACCTCGTGGTGTAAGTCTACCATCGCTTCGTCTGCTGCTGTGATGTCTAACGGAACGGCCTTGACAGATACTTCGTCCCCTCTGCCCTCCGCATGAACGTCGGACTCAGCCCAAATCTCTCCCTTCTCATCGGCGGCGCGGTACAATGCATGTTCTTCGTCGGCTCCTTGGTACCAACCTTTTTCCTGGACCAAATGGGTCGTCGACGACCCATGATGTGGGGATCTCTGGGCCTCGCCATCTCCATGATGATGATTTCCGTTCTGCTCAGCTTCTCGCGGCCTCAGTATGATGACACCACCAAGTTGAAGACTGCAGAGGCCAGTATTGCATTTTTCTTCACGTACATGCTGTTCTTCGGCGCGACGGCGAATTGCATTCCGTGGGTCTACGTGCCAGAGATTCTGCCGCTGCACGCCAGAGCAAAGGGCACTGCGATTGGCATTTCATCCAACTGGCTATGGGTGAGTAATCCCTTCCCCTGAACATCTGCTTCTGTGCACGAACGCTGACCGTGCTTCCAGAACTTCGTCGTCGTGATGATAACCCCAACTCTGATCGGAAACGTAAGCCTCTCTCCCCTCAAATCCTTATCAAAATCGTCACACTGACTCCCTCATCAGCTCGCATGGAAAGGCTACCTAATCTTCATGGTCCTCAACTTCGCCTTCATCCCTCTAGTCTACTTGTAAGTCCCTCCTCTCCCCCTCTCTTCCTTCACTAACCCCCTCCCAGCTGCTACCCTGAAACCTCCAACCTCACACTCGAAGAAGTCGACTTCCTCTTCACCAAAGACGGCAACACCGGGCTCAAGAAATGGACGCGCAAGTCGCAGCCCGTGATGGAGAGCCTGAAGCCGATTGAGGAGATCGAGAGAGATCGGGATATTGAGAAAGATGCGCAACTGCGGCAGATTCGTTCGGGTAGTGGGGAGCAGGTGGAGCATTTTGCGGTAGGGGATGATAAGGCTTCGTGAGGGGAGTGGAGCTTTGGGTTGGTGTTGGATTAGATGCGATTTAAGGATTTTCGGCGTATGTCGCTCAGTGGCTTGTAGAAAGATTGGGAAAGGCCTTCAACCGAGTTGTTTGGTTCTTGCTTATTCTTCGACTTCGAGAGCAGACTGGCTCAAGTCTCGAACGATGCCTCTCGATTCCCATTTACCCGTGCGCGCATTGTATCCCAATTCATGCTCCGCGCCGAAAATGTCAGGGGGTGTCCGAAGATCCTTCGGGTCACGTTCAAAATCACGAGCGTCGTCTTGCCCGGGCATGTCGCAATCGAATTCCACAATTTCCTCGTAGATGGGTTGTTCCATGTCGTTCAGATTGTTTTCCGACGACGTGAGTGTTCGTCCTCCCCATGAGACATGCCCAAGCTTCGCTCCCTTGAGGCTGGCCGGTGTCGAGTGCCCTTGGCCTTTCTCAGCATCGCTCCAGCTTCCAGGTCGAGAAAGGTAATTGGCGTGGGAGACAGCCGCGCTTGTTCGATTGGAGAAAGCAACGAGAGGTCGTTGGCTATCTCTCTTCTTCTCGCCATCGTCTTCCTTGCTAGTGACCATAGTTCCATTGCGGTACGAAAGCGGTCCATTCGCGCCATTGGGAATGATGTAGCGCTTGTCAATCCGAATGAAGAAGAAGAAAAGCGTGACGAAGATTTCAATGCCGAATTTGAAGGTGTAGAAGCATGCTTTGGAAAAGTACCACGGCTGAGCGCTCCGGGTCGGCGTAGGTGGGAGGAGAGAGGTTCCAGCACGGTACCAGGCGCCAAGAGAGAGTAAGGTGGCTGTGAAGAGGACGATCAGGATCTTCGATGTCGTGGAGCCTGTGATGCCAAAGTTGTCGATCGCGGAATTCTTATGAGCTGGCCGGGACTTCATGAATGTAGAGACCAGCACGATGGGAATCGGTAGGAATGCTGCGAAGCCGTAGAAGGTGGCGCCGTAGAGTTGAATGTCTCTGGTCCATTGCTGTGCGTAGTCCGTCGGGACGAAGAATTGGACAATGACTGCTGATATGAGCATGAGGCTCGTCAGGACCATGACGGCTAGCATTGTTGGCAACCAGACGGAGAAAGCCTTTGACCAGCCGAAGTGTGGATGTTGAGCTCGGACGATGCGCTGAGCGAAGAAGAGATTCGTGATGAACAGGATGACGACTCCGGCGTAGACGAAGATCTGCGCTGCCATCCCCAGGGCGACACTGTGCTGGTGATACGCCCATGCGATTCGAAGTGAAGTTGCGCCAATTCTGGTGAGGCAGAAACCTGTCATGAATTAGCTTTGATATGTGTAGGAGCGACTAAAAACCGGTATACCGAATATAGCAGCGTTAAACACGAATTTCTTCCCTCGCTTGTGCATGTTGATCTGGAAGAGTGTCATGTGCGAGACTGCAGCGAACACGAATAGCGCCAGAAAGACGGCATTGATCGGTCCATCTGGGAGGACAGTCGGGACCTCTCCAAGCCCTTGATGTTGAGGCGGATAAGGAGGACCTTGCGCTCCGGCAGGCTGTACGTCGTTAGCGTCGCAAGTGGGAATGCAAAGATCAGAACCAAACATACCGCGCCATCTCCCTGTGTGCTCATTTTGTTTGGCGATGTTCGACAAGGCAAGTGCCTTGCGTCGCCGCTCAGGAAACCCCCAAAAAAATGTTTCGTCAAGCAGTGAGTCTGCAGCAAACGTTCCCGAAATCCAGCAAAGGGAATCGACACACAAGGCAACTCCGATGTGAAGATATCGAGACGAGCACCGACATAGCGACCCACCTGTATATCTCCCGTCAACTGAAAGAAGGTTAAGTTGCAGCACCGCCAGCCTCCCAACACGTTTTTGACTCCAGTTGGACACCCAGTCCGGCGAAGGAAAGATTGGGGAGCCGAGCGAGTCGCTGCAGGAACCGCACGTCAGCGCCGGACGAGCAGCACGGATTCAGCCTTGTACTAGAGACCAGCCATTCAAGTTTTCTGATCCAGTTCGGTAGAAGTAGTGATAGTTCCTCTCTTGCTTTGCTCTTCGTGGGTGAAACTCCGAAGGTACGTTGCTTTTCGCGACCGAGTCAGACGGCGGTTTGAAACGCGAAGTCCAACCATGTTCACCCTCTCCATACGCTCTATTCAGTGATCGAGCACTTTTGCCGTAGGTAGACTCGTGCTACTTCCCACTTGTTCTGTGTAAGGTAGTGATCCATCGACTTTCGGCCGCTGATGGCACTCCTGAGCAACTGAGATTTCTGAAGTGCGTTGCTGGAGCATTCTCTGTGCATATCCACTTGACCGGCGTGGGCGTGTTTATGCCCTATTGACACGATTCTGAAAGCGCCGGGCTTACATTCATACTGATGCTGATTAGAGTGATGTCGGAAAGGTTGGAAGTGAGAGTTTCTGCGTCCTTTCCCATTTTGGCGGGTCCGTGCACATGGTGGTATTAGCCTGCTCAACAGTCAGAGATCGCACAGCTGCCCGAACATCATCTGATAGTCGTATTGAGTTTGGATTGGTTTGTAAGACCTAGCGTGTAGACACTGGTCTCCTATCTAGTCATCTATCGTGCATTCTTGCCTCCTCATTTTGACAGAGCAGCGACGGCGGCAGTCTATATCAGTCCCGACCTGCTCCGCTCATTTCCCCTCAGCCCACCATTTGCGCCGTTGAGATGGAGGTGTAACATAGCCTCGTGGCTTGTCTACTTGTTCAACTTGAGCATCACGTACGGAATCTCGACATCCTCTTCGGTCTCATCCTCGGCCGTGATCTCGAAAATGACGTTCTTCTGGTGATCTGGGATCTTCTTCTTGCTGATGTGCTCGACGAGCTGCGACATCCTGAATATTGTTAGCGGTCGTCCACTCAGTAAGAGACATCAATAACTTACTTCATTGGCAGACGCTCCTTGTTCTTGCTGGCTGGGTAGAAGCTGGCGTACAGCAAGCTCACACCAGAGCTGATCATACTAATGCTCAAGCCCTTGGCCTTGAAGTCGTCCAGGAACTGCTGCAGCGTCACATCTTCCGTCTCGAAGCGGTCCCACAGCTTGTCGATGGTGACCTCACCGTTAGGACCCTGGTACTTGCCCTTTGGACTGGCGATGGGCTCCGAGAAGCCAAAGAATGGCAGCGCCAGGTTGACGAAACCGTTCTTATATTGTTCGATGTCGTCCTTGCCGTCAATGATCTTGTACAGCTCAAGGATGACCAGACCAGTGACCAGAGCCGTGGTCGTGGCAATGGCCGGAATGATCTTTCCGGCGATGAACTTGGTCTTGTGACGGTCCGCTGTAACAATCTTGTAGTTCTCAGCACGCAAGTTGGAGGCTGCGGTAATGAAATCGATGTGGAAGTTGGTGTCGTCATCCTTCTCAAATTCGACAGGCTCTAGACGGAAGTCGCCCAAGGTCTCTGCCTTGGGCAGAGACTTCGCCATTTGGTCCAGTTCAGCATTGTCGTCTGCTGGCCCGCCCGCGTTCGGATCTGGCTCCTTGTCATCGGCCTGAATCTTGACACCAGGGTCTGGCTTGAAGTCTGTGACGATTTGGCGATCAAGGACCGAAAGGACGTACTTGCGGTCGTTGTTAGGCTTGATGTGATAGTTGAAAGCATGCAAATTTGCGGCAGCGAGAATGAAGCTGTAGTGAGTTGGGTTGTTGGGGTCAAACTGAAGCGGGTCGGGAGCACGCTTGGGGCCAGACCAGAAGGGCTGGCCTGACGAGGTCTTGGAGTCCTTCGGGAAGTTGTACAGCAACTGCTGAATAGCGTTGTTGTACTGCTTCTCGAACTGCTTGCGTGCCCACTCGACGCAGTCGTCGAAGCTCTCTGGCTTGTCGGTGACGAGGTAGTCGCGGAGAGTCTCCAGCGTCTGCTTTTCGTTCCCAGACTGCTTCAATGCATTGCTAAGATAGTCCTTCTGAGTGATGTAGGTGTTGACGATCTCGGCAGGGCCAGCAAAATAGGTGTGGAAGAGATCCTTTGCCCAAGCAATGGTGTGTTCGATGCGGTTGGGGAACGAACGCAGAGTACACATGGGGAACGACTGCTCTGGTGGATCTTGCGAGCTGGAGTATGACTCGGTCTGGCGAGGGAGAACAACCTGAGTGTTGCCCTTGGTGCCGAGCGTACCGCTGTCGAGCAGAGGCTTGTGGAAGAAGACGCATCGCCTATCGACGTACGTGCGCGCATCGACATTGTCCAGCGCATTCGTCACTCCGTCCAAGCTCTCCCAGAAGTTCTCGTTGAAGATATGTTCCGTATCTTGTGCAACTCGGTCCTTCATCATCTCAATCTTGCCCTTCAAGTCCGGATTCATGGTCTGCACTGCTGTAGCCGCGCACTCGCTCTTGAGCTTGCCCACATCCTTTGAGCGGAACAAGAACTGTCGGTTCAAATTGCTCTTCTCAATCTGGTCCATGTCCGTAACGCTGATCTTGCCATTTGGTCCAGTCGCAAGACCAATCATTGCCCAGTTCTTCAACATCTCACATCCAATAGCTCCTGCACCCACCAAGAACTGCTTGACATTCGCGAGCTTGTCCTGGAACTCCTTTCCGAACACCGCAATCTGACCGTCGTATCGAGTGCCCAAAGGCTTGCATAGCTCTTCGCTGCGGGGCGTCGAGGTCGGTAGGGATTCGAGAGAGTCGAAGTAAAGCCACTGCTGAATCGGATGGAACTTGCCAGAGACAGACTTGAGCACTTCCTGTGCAGCAAGACCGCCAAAGAAAGCTGCCATGGGTGACAGATCGCCGCGCGCTTGGTAAGAGAGCTCCTTGATGATCTTCTCGTCCAACTCGGGGGGCTCCTGCTGGGTCTTCGCGATTTCCTGTGCATGCTTAAACACCTCGGCTGCATCTGAATCGTTATGAGGGCGTGGGAACTCGCCATTGTGGCTCTTG
This sequence comes from Phaeophleospora eucalypticola, assembly GCA_022814565.1. Taxonomy (NCBI): domain Eukaryota; kingdom Fungi; phylum Ascomycota; class Dothideomycetes; order Mycosphaerellales; family Mycosphaerellaceae; genus Phaeophleospora; species Phaeophleospora eucalypticola. The sequence continues at coordinate 25,527 of JAKLNG010000017.1, forward strand.
GCGAAGGCGTGCAAGGCTTGGAAGCCTACATGGAGCTGCCCAGGTCGATCGAACTTGGCGAAGTCGGACATCATCAGCTCCGGCTTCTTTAGCTGCTGGCTCAGAGGCTCGAAGTCAAGAATCTTCGGCATCTTCACCTGCTGATACAGGCCTCCACGCTTGTATTGTCCCATTCCAGAAACATCACCGATCGAGAATGAGTATGGTCCCCTCACGGTGATCTTGCGAGGTGTCCCATCGTTCAGCTGTTCCATACCCTCCACTTCCGAGAATGTCACAAAGTCTCCATCTTCTAGACCATGGCGTGTCTCATCCAGAGCCATGACTGTCCCATCTTGATTGATCTCCGCTACAATGCCACTCAGCGGATTCTCGCCCGTGGGGTCTCCAACAGTGAAGTTCTTGCCGAAGTCTGTGAAGATGGTGCCAAATAGGCCGTAGGTATCGGTGATGACAACGTAGATGCCATTTTGATGACAGTATTCTGCGATCTTGAGCTGGTCGTCGAGAGTCGTATCGGTCAGAACAACCACCTGGTACTTCTTGAGCTGGCTGAGGTCGCTTGTGAGGTTATCGCCGGGATGCAAGTTGACAGGCGTGTAGGGGTTGAGCTCTGAGACCTTTGGCTGCGTCACAGCAGCACGAGGCTTGCCCACATCACTGGGTGTGAGGAAGAACTGCGAAGACAGATCCTCGATGCGTGCAGGCTTGGGGTCGAAAAGTGTGAGGCTCTTGACGCCAGCAAGCGCGATGTTCTTTGCGATCTCCGTACCAAGGCCACGCAGGCCCACGATGAGCACATTGCTGGAGCCCATACGCTTCATGGCCTCGTGGCCGAGCACGTAGAGCTGGCGTGAATAGAGCGACTCATCGATCTCGCCGTTTGCATTGCTCGCGTCCTTGAGCTGCTCTACCGCCGCAGCGGGGGTGTCGATATCCATACTGCTGCCGTTGCCGTTGACGGCGTCCGTCATAACTTTCTTGTGAGGGCTTTCGCGATCGGTTGTAGGGAGAGGGCTTGCTGCTCTTCTCTTCATTAGACACGATTCGTGCTGCCGCGGCGTCTAATGAGAAGAGGTGTCGTGCCTGCTCGCTTCCTCCTTCCTCCTTGTCCTTGCCGCAGCTCGTGCAGCTACCGTTTTCCGTCAGTGACAGCGTGCGAAGAAGATGGAGCAGCAAAGAGAGTGTGGCTATGCTGACGTGAAGAGGCGCGAAGAGAGTGGATTAATCAGCGATGATGGGTCGATGGCGAGGTTGTGAGGAGCAGAAGGGTTCAGGCAAACGCCTGAAACGCGATGAGCTTCCAAAGAAGGTACGTCACTCCGTTGGCGCCTGAGGCACCCACACTTTGATGGCCTGCAGTCAGAGAGCGCAAACACACTCACACAACCGCAATCACTGGTCAATGGTGTTCCATTCAGCCAAATCGATCTTGATTGCACTGTAGAATCCATGGAAGATTTGAGAAGAATATGCCCATGTGACAAATTCGCGTACAGCGTCTTCGCACGTCGGAAGTCATTTCGTTCCCGAGTATCATGGCGAAAACAGGGCCTCTGGCCAGTCACACATGGTAATGAGAGCGGCCTGGTCCGTCGAGATAACCCTCCGATGTGCGAAAACGCTGTAGGATGCTGCAATACAATTCTCATGCACTATTTTACACTATCCTCGCTGTTCGTGTCTCATGATCGTATAGAGTGACAGGTCCGTCTCCGACCTCCCTCGCTGTGGTCATCATTCATCAAAGTCTTCATCATCTTCCACGTAGAAAGGAACACTCGGCGTGGATCCGGCTTGGACAGCCGTTGCTGAAGGCTTCCTTTCGACCCGTGCCTTAGCTGCAGCCGCTTCACCTGCGGCGGCCTTGGCCCTCTTTTTCTCTTCCATTTTCTGCCTCCGTCCCTCCAATCTTGCCTGGCGATTTTCCAGATGCGACTCGAGGTCGCCATGGTAAACTCTGGCCAGCCACTCCACATCTTTTCGCAAGAACATTTTGGCCATGACACCAAGCGCGTCATGCGTACCGTAATGGATTCGAGGGATGCCATCTGGAAACTTGGCTCTGAGTGCATCGACGGCCGGTAGGTCATCGTGTTGATGAGGAAGCAAGTGGTACGGCTTCAGATCAAACTCCTTGCAAGCATCTGTCTTGGTGATCTTCGGCCAGTGCTTTTTGTCGCAGGGTCTGCAGCACTTGAGGCCGTTTACGAGTACAGCCGAACATTTGGTATTCTTCCCGCACATGATGCAGTGTCGGTATGCCCAACTGAGCAGTCCTTGCCCTGCGCGACCGCGGAGAGCATTGTACGTCTTATCGCGCTTGATTGCCTGCTTAGGCGGTTTGTAGCGCGTGATGTCTTGATGCTGCACAAGGAAGTGAACTGCCCAGTCGTTGATCTCGTTGCGAAGGATTCTGCAGGTCGCCGCTAGCCGGTCTAGCTCATGATCACATGGAGGTAATCTGCCATTCCAGCCCACACGTTCATATGTTAGTCTGTCTGGCCGATGGCGTACGAAGAGAAAGTCGAATATGTTGTGCAGTAGCTCTGAAGGCAGCTTCGTGAGCCTGTCGACTTTGTCATTGGCCGGGTGCGCCATCTTGGTCGCTTTCGTGGCCGATTTAAAATCTGATCTCATTGTGCTTGTGTGGTGTTGTCAAAGAGCAGTGTCGTGAGAAGATGCTGTGGTACCACTTGACTGAGGTGGGTGGAGCCGGCTAGTGCGGAGCTTATTCATCCCACCAAATTTAGCTCACACCTTCACCTTCATCTGGTTTACATTGATGCAACTCTCTACATTATTATCACGAGACGCATCGCGCGGAGACCAGTCCGATTGCGCTCGTTCACATTTCCACCTTGCAGAGCTTCGGATACTGACGGTCGCAGATCAAGTTCGATAACGCAGGCACACCGGGAAGATGCCTCGCAGCTTCGAAACGTGCCCATTTCACGTTTTGGAAACCGGGATGGCTCGATTCCGCTGCCGCAAGATGTCCAGGCACATCCGGGAGTCGCGTTGTGCCTGATCTTTCGCGCTGACAGCTTCCCCTGGACCGCACGGCAGGGCCAGGAAATGAACCACTGACACAGCAGCTGCCCTGCTACTGACAAGGGCGTCACCCGAGGAGCAGCTGCGACGGAAGGGTGCGCGACGCTGCTTCACCAAGCGCTCTTTCCACCATCGACCTGCAAGATAAGAACAGTCACTCTGCGATACGACATCTACTCACGCGCACAACAGCTTTTCGGCAAGCGGCAGGACCGTCTGCAGGACCGAACGCAGATCGCACATGAACTTCCTGATCTGCTTCAAGCCCTGGAGATCCCGGCCTAGTCACCCATCCTCCACATGCACCCCAAGGGTTTAACCATGGAGATCACTAATGTGCAGCAACTTAATCAAACTTGGTGTAGGGGTGCCTATTAAACCGTCGCTTCTTCTTATTGCGCTCCTCTTCTTTCCCAGTCTGGACGCTCACCAACGTTGTCACTCGTTTTCTGACGGATTCTGTTGCTGAAGATGGGCCGCTTCTTGAGTCTGGTGTCGCTGGCACCTCTTGCCGTTGCCCAGCAGTTTGTCAGTGATCCGTTGCGATATGTTGATCAGCTCATTGGGAGTGCCAATGGAGGTATGGAGTTGCGGAGAAGCACAAACTACTTTAGCTGACCAAGGGAGGCAATGTCTTTGCTGGCGCATCGCTGCCATACGGTATGGCAAAAGCAGTAGCAGACACCGATAGCCAATCCAACCAGGGAGGTTTTACAAGTGATGGTGCCAACATTACTGGCTTTTCGAGCATGCACGATTCTGGAACTGGGTATGATAGCCGCGTCGCATAAGAAGAGGCCATTCTAATCAAGCAACAGAGGCGAGCCTTCTCTCGGACTTTTCCCTTTCTTCCCATATGCATCATGCACCAACGACGAAGTCGACGGATGCACCTTTCCTAAGAATGCCAGAAGGATTCCTTACCGCAACCAGTCCGTGCAAGCGTCTCCAGGATACTTCAGCCTGGAGCTGAACAGCGGAGTTCGTGGGGAGATGACGACCGCACAACATACCTCTCTTTTCAGATTCACATTCCCAAGCAACGGTGGCGGCAGCCCACTCGTTCTCTTGGATCTTACCGACTTACACAATTCGAGGCAAGACAACGCCAGCATTTCAGTAGACGCAGACACGGGCCGCATGACTGGAGAGGCACGCTTTGAGCCTTCCTTTGGACAAGGAGAGTACGTGGCCTACTTCTGTGCCGATTTCAAAGGATCCGGCATTCGGGACAATGGAATCTTCGTCAATAGTCGAGGCAGTGCAGATGTGAAGGACCTGAAGATTTCGAGAAGTATCAACGGCTATCCGTTGCCCGGTGGCGGTTTCATTCGATTCCAAGACTCTAGCCCGGTTCTTGCAAGAATGGGCCTCAGTTTGAAGAGCAGTGAGCAGGCTTGTCAGCTTGCTGAATCTGAGATTCCAGACTTCGACTTTCAGCGCACGCGCTCTACGGCCTTGAGTCAATGGAGACAGAAGATGAAGCCGATCTCCGTCAATCCAGGAGGTGTGAACGACACGATGTTGAAGAACTTCTACTCCGGCATCTACCGAACCATGATCAATCCACAAAACTACACTGGAGTCAACCCAGTCGTTTCTGACAGCACCGTCTACTTTGACAGCTACTACTGGTAGGCCATCACCTTTCAGTCCAATGAGGACCATGTCAAGCTGACGAAAAGCGTAGCATTTGGGACCTATTCCGCTCGCAGATGCCCTTCTTGACAATATTCGACACTGATGCATTGATCGAGATGCTTCAAGGCCTGCTGACGCTTTACAAAGTGCAGGGCTGGCTGCCAGACTGCCACATGTCGCTGAACAAGGGCTACACTCAGGGAGGCAGCAATGCGGACGTGGTGATGGCAGACGCATACAAGAAGCTGAAGACAGACTTGATTGATTGGAAATTAGTGTATGAAGCCGTCAAGAAGGATGCTGAGGAGGAGCCGTACGGTAAGACACATTGTACGAACCTTCTTAAGAGAGTGTGACTGACTTTTCTTAGACTGGTGCTGCCAAGGGCGCGGAGGCCTCGACAGCTGGAAGAGCTTGAACTACATCCCGGTCCAGGACTTTGACTACAAAGGCTTTGGAACCATGACACGCTCAATCTCCCGTACGCTGGAGTACAGCTACAACGACTTCTGCATCTCTGAGATTGCACAGGGCTTGGGCAACCAAGGCGACGCAGAGAAGTACCAGCGGACCAGCGAGTATTGGTCCAACCTTTTCAAGCGCGATCAGACCTCGTTCCTGCTCAACTCCTCGACCAACACCGGTTTCACTGGCTTCTTCCAGCCCAAGTACCTCAATCGCACCTGGGGCTTCCAAAATCCGCTTACCTGTTCCAACATCGACAACTCGGGCTCTGCCTGCTCGCTCCAGAACACAGCTGGCGAGACTTTCGAAAGCTCAATTTGGGAGTACTCATTTTACGTGCCGCACGACCAAGCTCGCCTCATCACGTTCTTGGGCGGACCTAGGCAATTCGTGCGCAGACTGGATTATCTCCACGATCAGAAGATCACATACATCGGCAACGAGCCCGCTTTCCTCACGGTTTTCCAATATCACTATGCAGGTCGTCCTGGCCTCTCCGCCAAGCGAGCGCACTTCTACATCCCGCAATTCTTCTCTCCTACCACCGGTGGATTGCCTGGAAATGACGACTCTGGCACTATGGGCGCTTTCCTCGCTTTCACAATGATGGGCCTCAATCCCTTGCCAGGTCAAGATGTGTACCTCATCACGCCGCCGTTCTTCGAGAGTGTGCGGATCCAGTCGCCCGTGACTGGCAAGACTGCTACCATCCGTAATGTCGGATTTGATCCAAGCTACCAAGCGATCTATATCCAGCGCGCGACGCTCAATGGACAGCCTTACACGAAGAACTGGATTGATCACAGGTTCTTTACTGAAGGCCAAGAATTGGTGCTGTACTTGGGCAGGAATGAGAGCTCGTGGGGCACGAGGACGCAGGACTTGCCTCCCAGTCTGAGCAAGTATGATTTTTAAAGAGACAGAATGTATGAGCTACCACCCATCTTATCGATCGATCTAAGTAGACTCAAAGAACATGCCTTTCGAGTCCTCTAGAGCCCAAGATGCTGTGCTCGTCCTCCGTTTCATGCAGCATATTAATCAAAGCATAGTCCCGCGGATCATTCAAATCATCTCTGGCGAGCTCGGGACTACGTTCTGGCGAGGGCGGTATTGTGATAGAAAGGACTCCGAGGTCATCCAGGTTCGCATATTTGTCCTACTTAGATCGAAGGTAACGTGCTGTATTGAGTTCTACAGCGTCTTCACACGTGGAAAGGTTATTCCTATCCCGAATATTCTGAAGTCCATTCTACTTTCCTCTTCTTCACCTGCGGCTCGAGAGGCTCGATGGGGTGTAGGCTGAGTCACATCGTTCGGATCCCAGAAATCATGAATGGTCAGTCGCTCGGCGCACGGCGCTAAAGTCGAGAATGCTACATCCGCGAGGCCGCACAGTGCTATGAGGGCGGCAAGAAAGATGTCGTCCAAATAAGCTATTCAGTCCGTAGATGAAAGATGAAAGAAAAAAGTGCACTTCTGTAACGTGAGTGGTCAGGCTAAAAGGAGACGACCGTTGACTTTCCGACGCCCCGCTCGCGCGCGGAAGAGAGGAAGGCGCGGCCTTCATCTTGCCTCACACTGCGCGATTTACGATACAAGGAAATCGCGGACTGCATCGCACTCACCCTAATCTGCTCATAGAAGTCTTTTACAATCCTGCGTTTGCGACATCCCTACCACACATCTACTGCACGAATCCTTCTGGCAGTCCCATTACCACGGTCCACGCTCATCGCGGCGTCTAATTTTGCCGCAGCGCGTTTATCGCGGAAGCTTATCTACATTCAGGTTCCGAAGACCAGAGTTTGTTTGGACGACAGCCGCTCTGAAGCGCCGAGCGAATCCTGTCCCGCTCCTCCCTTCCTACATCATCCATCGCCGCCAACACAACCATGCGCGCCGGTCGCTCCTTGCCGAATCTGCCTGATGTTGACGGCACCGAGTCGTTTGATGCGCTGGTGCGCAAGCTGAGCGTGTACGTCCGACGTTCGCGGTGACCGAAGGGCGGGAGCCTGCGCGGCGGTTGTCTGTCCTTTTGACTGACTGTGCACGACAGGTACTTTGTCCAGGCCATAGAGGCACCGCAAGAATGGGAAGAACTGCGCGGAGAGGTCTACGGGACTTTTCTGAGGCCGTTGACGTGGTATCTGGTGGATGAGGTCCAGCACGAGGCCATTGTCTGTGCGCTTCTGTAAGCGCCACCCGAGCGCGCGGTAGGCTGGCTGGCGAGGACGAGAGGGCTGATGTGAGGGTAGGGCGCTGAAGTGGCACTTTGAAGCCGTCGAGCATGGCGACGACCGAGGAATCAATGAGACGCGAGGTTTGGCTTGCGAATTGGTGGCTTGGTGAGTATGAGCGAGTGGGTGGGCGGCAGATGGAGTGCACCGCAATAGCTGATCAGGTACAGGCGTTTCGTCACACACTTGACACAGAGGGAGACCATAGATTTCCTCTGTCGGGACTTGCCCGCGCCCAGACGAGATTCGGTCGCATCCCACAGCAATGGAGACCTGGTGGCTGCGGACGAGGATCTCGAGGACGCAGCACACGAGCGAGCTCCACTCCTGGACACGTTCACGCCGAATATGGAGGAGTCCTTCTACGATGAGCGACCACAAGACTCTGAGTATGGAGAGCAGTCTGACTTTGCCTCCATCTTTGCCAATCTAAATGCATTGGAAATCGCCGCAGTGTCTGACGCGAAGAAGTTTTTGGGCCAGAAGTCAATTCAAGGGATCATTGACGGCATCTGGAAAGGTGACATTGTTTTCTGGGAGACGCTCGGAACTCACTCAAAGAAACAGGCAAAGGTGTATCGGAAGAACCACGCAGACCCATTCTGTCGACTCAGAGTTCCTCTCTACCTTAAGGCGTTTGAAGTCTTCTTTTTTGCAGCATTTCTGGCACTCTACTATGTGGTGCTGGTACAAAAGCATGCGAACAGCGTTACGGCCCCTGAAGTAATGCTTTATGTGTGGCTGGCGTCTTTCACATACAATGGTATGGCCCCGACGTCTTTATTTGAAGAGAGACCTGACTAAAGATGTTCCAGAGTTGGTCGAATACTGGGATGCTGGTTCCACCTTCTACGCGACAGACTTCTGGTCACTCTGGGATCTTGGTATCATCTTCGTCGGCATCGCATTCTTTATTACCAGAATGATTGGCCTGGCACATCACGACCGTGCAGCAACGGACGTTGCGTTCGATATTCTATCGATCGAGGCTCTCTTCCTGGTTCCTAGGTCCGCTTCCTTGTCAGTCCTATTGGCTACCATCTCTGACTCTTGAACAGAATATGCTCACTGCTGAGTCTTCATCCTTACTTTGGCATGCTCATTCCTGTGCTCAAGGAGATGGTATGAGGGGTCTTCGCTCATGTATGAGTCTGTTCTGACAGTTCTGACCGTCACGCAGACAAAAGACTTCGTAAAGTTCCTCGGACTTGTCGCGATTCTATACCTGGGTACGTGCCACTCAAGACGCGGAGGAATGAAGGCCCGATTCTGACGGTGTGCACACCAGGCTTCAGCACCAGCTTCTCCTTTCTTGCGCGCGGGACTTTCACTTTTCGGGAGATGGTACGTTACATTGGGCAGACCTACCCGCACACCACTAGCGGATGCTTGTAATCTATTCGACCATTCATCGCGGACCAACATGCGCATGAGGCGCGGATGCACTTGGCCGTGTGACTGCGTTGAGTGGAGGTCTCGATGACAGCTGGCGACACGATTGACTGACTGCGCGCGCAGAACTGGATACTGATCAAGGTATTCTTTGGATCAAGCTACCTCGGATTTGTGAGTAAACAATGACTAGAGCCTGATCTGTCGACTTGCTTTGGGCTAACGCCGTCGCAGGACATCGCAGACCAGGTATTTTCTCAACCCTGGTCCTTGCAAAATATCAGAACGCCACCAACTCACCTGTTGCAGATTTCTCCAGCTCTCGGGCCACCACTCATGTTCATCTTTGTCTGTATGACGAACATTCTACTGATAACGTCGCTGATCTCGTTGCTGTCCAACAAGCTCGATTCGGTAAGTCGGCCTTCAGGGCGGTACGGCGCTTAATGGTAGGCTGACGGCCTCCCCTTACTTTCTACCCAGATCATGCTGCACGCACGCGACGAGTATCTTTTTGTGTAAGTCACAGCCTCGTGGTAAAGGGGTCAAGAATAGTACTCACTGCCTCAATCGAATTTAGGTATGCGGTCTATGTCCTGGAAGCCGCAACGTCGAATCGTTTGACATTCTTCCTTCCTCCTTTGGTAAGTACATCCCAGAAACCACAATCACAAAGGCTCCACCAAACACGCTTGGTCGCGCTCCATGTGCGGTGCATGCACTGCCGTTCAGGTGATCTGGAGCGCTCGACCAGGTGTCATGTCGTCAGGGCCGCTTGAAGCCGACTTCGCCAGCTGTGCCTTGGTGCGACCTCTCCAGACAGCGAATCAACTGAGCCACATCTCGTTGAGCGTGTTGGTTCTCTGATCATCTCCGCATTTGCGGGTCTTGGACTGCCACACCTGGCCAGCATAGAGTTCATTTAGGCGACGACGGGCCATCTGTTGCATCCTTCAGCCGGCAACGATCCAGAGCTGACTCCTTCGCGCAGAACTTGCTGCCTCTAATGCTCCGTCCGCTGCGGTTGATCATTCCTCCGCAGCAGCTGAGAACTACGCGCATTGTGTTGCTCAAAGCAACTCACTGGCCATTCGTGCTGGCGTTATTGGCGTACGAGCGTGGGCGCGTATGGATGGAGGATCGCCGTCATCCCGGCTCCTCTGTCGCATCAAAAAGGCTGAGCCGCAATGCATCAAGTGCCTTGCGCCGTCCATTATCACGGAAAGCTTTGTCGACAACACGCCCTCCGCCATTGGACCATCAGCCGCGTCCAAGTAGAGATGCCGTGGTGAGCTTTGTGGACGAGACTCCACCGGCGGCTCCTGAAACCACAGAGGGACTGCACGCTGCCGTTTCCAATCTTAGCACGCAGGTTGAACAGCTGTCATGGACGCTGGCCAGCATGACGGCGACTACAGCAGCGACTTCAGTCGACGAGTGATCGCAAGGACAAGCAGCATCGCGCCGCTAGAGACGTCAGTTGAAAGCTTCGGGGCACGCGGCCAGTGACACGCAACTTACACGCATGAAGGAGCGGGCGATCGCAAAGCCGAGCACGAGGTGACGAGATGGCGAGCGGACGGGTAGCTCCGCGAGCGCGCTTAATACTGTTCGCCGGTGTCTTTTAGACGCGGGTGGCCCAAGCTGCATGGATTAAATTGCAGGCATCGTGCATGCCTGCAGGAAGTGGACCAGCAGCCGGCTCTGCCGATGGCGGCGATGGCTGATGAGAGCCGAATTCATAAAATGTGATGGATGAATTCGCGGCGCCGCAACGATTTGCAGTGCCGGGAGTTGCGCCGATCCTAGCAGCAGCCTCGCCGGTCGCCGGAGCGTAAAGCCAGAGGTGCCGAAGTGGCCCTGGACTGCACCTGTAGGAGGCTTGGAAGTTGGGGGCCTGTTTGTTGGCGGAGAAATGGGCAAGAGCCTAGCACGCACGAGTGCATGGCCTTTCTCTGCCTGGCTGCGCACGCTATCGACGCACCCGCTGCAACCAACTCGGTCGTTAGGCTTTGGTGGAGCTTCCGTGATGCACGCGAACCTTGCTGATCCTGCAGGCAGGCCTCTCGTCGTCTAATCCAACAGGGTCTTGGCCGTTATGACCCCGGGTATCTCTCTCGGTCCCGCAGCACTGCCTGCCGTTCTTGTGTCCTGACATCCTCTGGACGACATTGTCTCTTGACCTTAGTGACTGTCTTGCTTAAACGCTGCTTGCAGTGACTCCGCCCTCTTTGGCATTTTTGGCAACACTCATACGGTGATTCACCTCGATCGAATGACGTCTCGACGCACGCATTAGATTCGATATATCTGTCGAGGAATCTGGATCGTCTTCAGATCGAACAATCCCGACAGCATAAGCACTATGAGCTTCTTCCCAACAGCAGACCCTGAGAAATTGAGAGCAGCCATGGCGCAAAATCAAGCCTTCTACCAGACTCCGACGACACCATCAACTCCCTCCTTCTCGGACTCAAAGCCGAACGACGACAACGAAGCCCCAGAGATGTGGTCTACATCTGGCGCATCGAACCCAGCAGCATTCTCCGGCCCTGAAGCGATACCATGGCCTTCACAATACGCTCAAGGACTGGGGCTGGATCATGTCCCGACGCCGACGCAGTCGTCCTTTGGAACCAGCTACCCAGTAACCAGCCCTTACCCTCCAAACAGTGCCTGGGCTCCCAATCCCGTCTCACTGGCGCCATCGTGCGTGTATCCCGAGCTCACGGCGCAAGGGACGTCGATGGACTTCTGCTATTCTATGGCGACACCAACCATGCCCTCGTCAGCTTCGTGGGACACTCCTGCTCCAACTTCCTCAGTCTTTCCTCCGACATACGAAGGCTCACCTGGACGATCGGACTATAGCGAAAGCTCTCAGCAGTCTTTTGTCGAGTCATCTCCTTACGCGCATTCCGATGACTTCCTTCAAACGAGCGACTCGCCTTTCATCAAGGTGGAAGAGCAGTCCGAATACATTCGGCCTCGCCTCTACTCCGTTCCTGGCCTGATGTCGGAGCAGCCTTCCCACGTCAATCCAGGCGACATATACGCAAGTCCGCCTCTGTCGGCATTCGATCACAGCAATTCTCCATACCACGTGTCTCCCAAGGTCGAGGAGGAAGACGATGTCAAGCACTTCGTACGACATCAAAGACAGCAACGGCCACACAATCGCAGAGCTTTCTCTGACGACACGATCGAGGTCGTAGAGGACCGCCAAAAACGAGGTTACACGACCCACGCGAATTCGACGTGTCACTGCGATCGATGCGGCAAGTTGTTTCAACGCAGCTACAATCTCAAAGCGCACATGGAAACACACGATCCTCATCGCGATCAGCCGCACTGCTGCCCTCACCCAGGATGCAAGAGACGTTTCGTACGTCGCACTGACTTGACGCGACACGAGCAGAGCGTAAGTATTCCTTTCGTCGCACGAGAATCCTGCGTATCGCTGACAACGATCAGGTTCACTTAAAGGAGCGCAAATTCTCCTGCCCTCTCTGCCACAACTCCTTTGCACGAAAAGACACTCTTCGCAGGTATGCTCATCTCTCCCCCATTCGGACCAAGAAGCAGCTAACGGGATCTACAGACATGTCGACGACGGGTGTCCTCGTCGTCCGGAAGTAAAAAAGCGCTATGAGAAGATGCGTTCCGGCTCGGAGTCCTGCGACCCAGACTTTGGCTCCGCGGCGGCGATCAAATCTGAAGGCTCACGGTGATACAACACGACGATTTGCACTGTCAACGCGGAATGATGCACCAGAAAGCGTCAATCCACAGCGAGCTGAAAACTAGAGGTGGAAAATCGCGAATATACACTTTTGAGGCGTACTGGCGACTACTGGGCTGTGCAAATGCACACTTCGGAGGCAAAGCGAGCGAGCGATCGAACATGACGACCAATTCATTCACGGAGTTTGGGTGAGCGGGTGCGGCGAGCGTTGATCATTCGGGATGGCGGCTAGAGCTCTCAACATGATTGCGTTGGCTTGTTGCTATGATACCATTATTTACCAGCGGAAGGGGACACTACTTGGGCCGGACTTGTTGACTTTTACTTTGAGCCCCTCTCAGTTGCGGCTGAGAGCGACGCAGACATGGCAGAAACATGATGGGCGTTTTTAGAGCTTCAGAGCAGACGGCATAGAAGAGCATAGGGGCAGGACGGGCAAAAGCCAAAAGGGCGGCTTCACTCATGGCGAGGGACTGCTTGTTGTTGTGGGAGGGGAACGGGGACGGCGACGGCGATGAGCCAGAGCAGGCATCGAACAGATCGAATCGGACATCGCCGGGCAGATTGAGCAGCAGAGCGAATCGCGGACGGTGTCGAGCAGAGCTGCCGCGGTGCAGGATCGCAATTTGCAGAGAAACAACTCGTTACCACAGTGTCGGGTCTGTATGAGCGAAAAAACATCTCCTCTCTTCCATACCATACAGAGCGAAGCGTAAAAGTACGGGCAGGACCTGCTGTCTGCGGACCACCTCTCAGCACTGCAGCGACGTTGGCGTTGGACGGAGTGGATCCGCCGCTAAGGCAAAACTAGCCCCCACGCGGTCGCGCTGGCGGCAGAATTACCTTCGCGACGCCGCTTCCGATTTGCTCGCTTGGGGCTCTAAGCGCCGTGTAGCACAAGGTCGGATTTTCCTATTGGATGGGATTGCGAAGGTGCGTAGCGGCACGCCCTTGCACGCTTGTGGGCGGTGGGGAGCGTCGACCGGTGAAGACGCCCCCCGTCTCTTGTTGCTCCCTTTCACAGACGAGGCGTGCTCCATCCCACGGACCACACCTATGCTCACTTCACGTCGCATGTCTCGGAGCCGAAGGGGGAATTTGAAGGCTTGGAAAAAGACGGCTTCTTCACGGGATTGAACGTTTGATTCGAAGGCGCCTTATAGTTTTGCGGCTCCAGAGTTTGGCATGCATCTTCCATATTCAGCGCCCTTTCCACGGAACGTGAGGAGATTGAGTGAGGAGCTGAGACCTGCGAGTGGAGACACCAACACGCTGCTGGTGTTTTGCTTGGGCGAGGCTACGGCTGCGTACCGAGCTTCTCGCTCGCACTCAGCAACAGATGGGGAAGGTTAGTAGTGAGCGGAAGGTGGTGAGAGAGATGCCCATTCCCCCATTTGTTGGTGATCCACACGGTCTGGCAGCTGTCGATCCCTGCGCATGGTTCTAACATGGGTATGCTCCATGCTAGCAGCGACATCGCGTGTGTGCCGTGCGTGTCGAGCCATGCGTGTGCCAGCCGTGCTATCCACCCGTGCTGGTTGGTTTTGTTGGTGACGCTCGAAACTCTGGGAAAGATCCCTTTCAGCTCGGTGGTTTCGTACATCATCCTACATCTGCTCGGAGCTGAGGTCATTGGTGCTGTTGCTGATTGAAGCTGCAGTGCATCTGCTGCTCGTCACATTCATCGTCACCAGGCAGACAGGAGATAGGTCAGTCGGCGTCTTTAATATCTTGACCGGTGAAGATGGCGGAATTGAGTCCAGCATTACCACCCCTGACCAGTGGATAAAGTGAAGGGCCAAGGCCAATCACGGCACCTCTCCGAAGGAATGATGCAACACGGAGCACGAGTTCGTCCGGGAAGAGATAAACTCCCGCATGCACCGCATGCACGAGCGCGCGCGCGTGAGAGCATCGCAACGTGTTGATTGCACGAGACGGATGTACATCTCTTCAGCTTGAAGCTTCGTCATTCCTTCAGCTCAAGATGTGCTCTTTTGCATACCCGTTATGACACCACGGCGGCAGCTTAAGTGGGCGCCACGCTGCGGCGAAGCTACTCGATTCTGATCTGTTGCAGGTCGTATGAACTCCGCATGGGGAGGGTTGGTGTGATTCTCCTCGGGATCTACCGGGAAGGAAGGAGGATCGAGGTTGAAGGATGGGAGACGAAGGAGCTGGCTTGTCGTCGAGGATCGAGAGGATGAATGCTATTGATGTGATGAGATCCTTCATCGATGTGGCAGAGAGCTAGCTGATGGCCTTCAAGCCTCGATCCGATGCAGTGACTTTTGCCTAGGTCGACCACATGTCGTGTGCAACGTGCGTTGTGAAGAAACCTCAACGGTTTTTAATTTCAGCGAGTTGCAGTCCGCATCGCTGCCCGATCACATGATGACGAGAAGCAGGGGTGGCGGAAGGCCAGACTCTCGCGAATGCATTCCCCTTTGGCCCGCCATTGCGAAGTGGATATGAATTTCCGCGTCTTGCGTGTCTTGTGTGAGAGCCCTCGCAAAGTCGCGACTGACCTTCAAAGTCAGTATCCTTGTTCCATGTGCATTGCCGCGATAGTCCGTTGCAAAGCGAAGATCTACGACTACAGTTGCTAGCGAAAGGACGGCTTCATGGCCCGAAGAGACCATCACCGGTCCAGCGCTCAGGGCATCTCGGCACCAGAAGGGCTTCAACCGGTGATCCAGAGTCCAGACGGCGATTGCTCCGTCGAGCCCACTCGCAAGTCGACAGTCCGTTGTTCAACTCCTGCTTTTCCTACTGAATCAACTAGGCGGCGGAGTGAACGTCGGTTCTCGAGGATTTGCAGCAGTCCACTCCCCGCCGTTGAGCTGACGAAGACCCTCGAGGCATTTCAGGCAAATTAATGATCTGGTCCAAATCCTGCGTTCCTAGGATGCAGTGGGAACTCGTATCCGCCTTCGACGCCGTCGTCCAGCCTCGGGACCGAGGACTCAGGTTGCACAAGATCAGGCCGACGAACAAAATCGTGAAGGAGTCGACGGACGCGGTCCCAGAGCATTTTGGAAGATTCTCTCAGGCCCAAATGGGGGCGAGGTTGTTGTCTCGGATCTCGCGTGCACGCCGTCGTTCTTCACGGTTTCACAGCCTGGAGCCTCTCGCCGAAAGCCTCTTGCTGCACGTGGAAGTCGCGTGTTTGCAGAAGTGCAGGCGTCGCGTGAGGAGTTGAGAGGTCGTACATGTAGCAGGTACGGTTGATGGAAGAGCTGCGTAGGTAGGACGAAAGCAGACGCTCCTTCCAGGTGCACGCGAAGGGCCGTCGCGCGGTAGGACAGGGATGTTCCTTCCAACTTAAGGCACAGCCGAATCGCCTACTCTTCCTCTATTACTCTCCAACTCCATCCTACTGACAGCTGTCTGAATGAAAGATGACAGCGTGCACAGGAATCCATCGCATTCTCTGCAACGGGCGCTGCTGGAAACATTGAGAACCCATTCGCAAAGCCTCACGCCTCCTACAAGACCAGCGAATAGATGCGCTCCAAGCTCTGGCGGCAAGGTCAAGAACGGCGAAGACATGCGAGATAGCCACCACTACGACCGGGCGATGAAGACCAAAAGCGTCGCCTTATCGCGTCGGAAGCCTTCCCGGTGCGAAGTCCGCCTGACGTGAGGTTGACGGCTGGAATAGTCGACAGCTGCAGACACCGCCCATTCGAGAACGAGACCTGAAAGAGCCCGGTGGCGCCAGAGAATACACGGACACGCGAGCGTGTGAGGTCAATGGCCACCTGGCAGGCGTGGGGATACTCGCGATGGCTGCCATGCAAAGCTGCCGTACAACACCGGTGGCTTTCGCGCGAGAAGCGAAGCCTGTGCAAATGTCCGCATCGCCCTATGTGGCCTAGAATATCACCGACGACTACACGAGTCGCTACAGTCATATGCCTGGAACGAGCGATGCTGGTTCGCGCCTTGCTGCTCATTGCGGTCTGACGAGAGAGGAGCTGAATGCACCATTGTCCGCGGCCTGGATAGCTCTACAATCGACTCACCATCTAGTTCGTATGCGACGACATCGAAGACTTTAGAAACCCTGGATAGGCGAAATCCGAGTCCTGATGTCTGAGTCTTGATAGACTGCTGGCGATCGCTGCACGTCAGATTCGGCTTCCGGCACTCTCTTCGAGGATTGCCAATACCACTGCGAGACACGGCCGTGACGTCCTACCCCAGACATTTCCCAAGATCGCACCGAGAATCAATTGGGCAGGTGTAAGGATTAAGACTGCTGTAGCGAGCGCCATACCGCTCCGGAGAATCGTTTGGCGTCCCATGGCTTGCGCCTCGCACGGGTATTGTTACTGGTTGGGTGACATTTGCCAAGAGTGCGCTGATCTTGATGTCTATGTTTCGCTACGCTGTTCTCGCCGCCTCCCTTTCTGGGCAATGATCAGCTACACGTGAGAGCGAAAACGCTGGAACGGGAATCCCTTTGTCCCAACTGAGTTTCTATCGCTCGCCTTAGCTGACCGTTTTTGTTTGACGGCAGCCACGCACCTCAGCAACTGGAATGCTGGCTGTCGGGTTTGCGTCCCCGGAAACACGAACTTCTAGGCAAGGGAGATTTTGCAGAAGAGGTGCGCTCTTCGCTACTTGTCCTCGTCCATCCAACAGCAGGCAAGAAGCGAAAGAGAAGTTTGCGCATCTCCCGGAGCAGTCGAGCTGGACATCCTCGGCCGAGGAGACAGCGTGTTGAACGAGAGCCGTCGAAAGCGTGTGTGCGTGCGTGCGACGCCCGGAAAACTGCATGCGACAATTTCTGGTTCCGCATGCCAGCGGCGCATAACTCTTCATCAGTTTGTTTCAACTGGCATACTTGACCACCGCGGGTGTCCGTTTTCAACAACTCTCTTTGAAACTCGCATTGCTGTCCGGACGACGGCCGAGAGTCCAGACCTTTTCAATCAGACCTTTTGGCAGTCGTTTTGAGAGGATGTTCTGCCATTAGGGCCCTCTCGCAGCTTGATGCGTACTGGTAGCAGTCTGCGCAGCGGTGCTATTGTTCGCTAGCATCGCCGTGGCGGTTTCGACAGGAGGAATTGTTCGCGCATGTACACGAGCCGCGCAGAATAATGCCCACACTACCAGACATGGGCCTGGATGGAGATCTGCTCCAATATGCAGGCCTCACGATTCGGGATGCGCTTGGGCTGGACAAGACCAATGCTATGGAAGAGTCGCCGGATGATTTCGTACGCCACGACATGGTCAGAGCCTCCCTCGGATACAACGCAAACTTCAACGCTACGGCAATCCTGGCACGAAGACAGCAGTACCAGGTGCAAGTAATTGCATCGACGTTCTCAAGTGTCAGTCTTCTGGCCGCCTTATGTGCCATGTACTGGTTTCTCATGATGCGACGAAACTTCCGACGAGATCTGGTGCTGATGTTGATTTGCGGCGATTTTTGGAAAAGCACATGGTTTCTGGTCTTCTCCACGATATCTCTGGGGCGAGGCGCCACACAAACAAGCACCCCATTTTGTCAATCAAGCGGCTACTTTCTTCAAGCTGGATTTGAGGCTTGTGGTGAGTTTCGGTGTCAGAAGAAGCTGTTGGCAGCGATATGTTGACATTTTTGAACAGACATCGCCATATTCCTTATGAGTCTGCACATGCATCTGCAGATTTTCCCGCCGAAAGATTCCTTTCTAGGACACGACGGTCTGTATCGCATCCGGCGCTGGGTCGTGACCGCTTGGTTCATAATACCCAACTTCATCGCCTCCTTGGCGTTTGTAAACCACCATCACGCGTTTGTCTCTCAAGCTGGCTTCTGCAGTCTACCAATCAGGCCGTACTGGTATCGTCTGGCTCTCTCTTGGATTCCGAGATATCTAATATGGATATACGTTTTCTACGTCGCGATCAGCATATACCGTCATGTTGGCTATGAATTTAAGGTGTTTGCAGAGGAAAGAGATGGAAGTTCTAGCTTTGGAGTTAGAGACTCCCTAAGTGGGACGCACCATAAGTTGACTCCGCCGCAAGTCTCCATGGCGCGGACGCAGTCTACTGTGTCAGATGCTGCGTTGGCAGAGAAGCGTGCTGGGGACGACCAGGTTGCGCCAGAGGACGACTTCATTGGACCAGCGCCTTCAGGTTCGCCAGGCGACTCTGCATCGCCAAAGTCGACACCGTTCGACAACTCGAGAAGACAGTCTGTGCCGAGTTGGGCAAGCCCATTTGGCAGTGGTGGAATTGAGCACATGGAGCTGTTCGCGGGACCACGAAGCAAGAGTAACCCCTCTTCTCGTCGAGGGAGCCGGCAGGTTGCAGGAAACATAGTTGTTGAGGATTTCGCGCCGCCTCCCCCAGCAACTTTACTTGAGCGGCCTCGCGGATCCGTTTCCACAGTGGCCACTATGCGATCAGCAGGCGGCCAGTCTTCGCACGAACAACCCCCACAGCCCGGCCTTGACACGATCACGGAACACCGAACTTCATCTTCGACGAGCACCAGCACACCAGAAAATGCGGCTACAAAGGCCCTAAAGCAGCGAAGACGAGCAATTCAGCGCCAGCTTCGACTTCTCTTCATTTACCCCGTTGTATACGTGTGCTTATGGGTTATCCCGTTTGTGAGCCACTGTCAGAACTACAGCAATCGCCTGGCGCAGCATCCTGTATTTGCTTTGACTGTTCTCAACATCTTTTGCCAGAACATCATGGGCTTCGCCGACGTCGTTATCTTCTGCTGGCGCGAGAAGCCTTGGCGACACATTCCTGGCAGTGACGGAACTTTCTTGGGATCTTTTTGTTTCTGGCGCTTTGCATTCAATGCCAGGTTTAGTGCCGAACGACGCACGAGCTCAGCATCATTCCAGGAAAAGCGAGCCTCTAGCTCCGAGTCTGGTCTCCTAAACTCCATCAAAAGATGGAGTATGAGCATCTCCGGCAGAGGTGGCGCAACTGCAGCTGCAAACAATAACAATTCTCCACACGAATCGAGAGCCTCTATTCCAGCTGCTACGCCCAAGCGATCGGCTCCTATGCATCGCCGCACTCACAGTGGCGGGGGCGAAAGGAGAATGATGGAGGCTGAAAGAGCGCACGAGCGCTTGCAAATGGAACGAGCGGACTACCACGCCCACCGTACTAGCTATAATGAGAGACGGACGAGCGTGATCAGCGGGAATGCTTTGCAGCAGGAAGCGCAGCCGAGCAGTCCGCAGCGCAAAGAATGGTGGGATCGGCAGGGGAGTATAATGGACATTGACGATGATGATTCGAGAGATCAATGATGGGGTTGTGGTGTTGGCGGTGGTGTATGATAGATTAGATTTGCGCATGATACCCTGTTCTTAATGGTAACCGGAATGGATGGCTTCGAATTCCTACGGCCCTTCTGGGCCCTGTTTCCTTGATGCATTCTCGTCCTCCTTCTTTCATGCGCGTTGATCCCATCCCTTAAAAAGCATTTGAGGCGTCGCTTTTGCCTTTTGCCTTTCGCTTTCGGGTGGTTGCCTGTTCCACCGCTGAGGTGCTCCTGCCGAGCGGCACGGCATCAACTTTCATCTCTCGTTTCTTCTTCTTCCTCTTCCCAACAAAGTACTTCTTTCAAACTACAAATCTACACGATGGCTTCCAAGACTGGCAAAGACAAGTCCTCTTCCGGCCTACTGGACCTTCCACCGGAACTCATTACCCACATCATCGACTACACGCACCATACTGAACACTTCAACTTCGCAGGTACTTGTCATTTCCTGCACAACTGCTCCAGGGATGTTCTTGAAGCGCATCGGAAGACCCATAAGGAATACCATACCTGCTCGGACGTTCTTCCCACCACAGTGCCGAACCTTTTGAGGAAGATTCTTGACGATCCGATGGTTGCCTGGCATGTGAGGAGTCTGGAGTTCTATGAGATGCGGGACTGTTGGGCTTGGTGGCGGCCTTGTCAATTTGTCTCGGAGAAGAGTTCGAGTGTGAGAGGAAGGGGCAAGCCGCTTCCGTATGCCTTGGACCAGGATGAACGGGCAAGGTGTCTGGAGGTCCTTCGAGAGGACCTGTTCTTCACGGAGTCAGATTTGGAAAAGGCTCGTGCTGATTTTGAGGCTGGCAATGATGCTCCGATGAAGGCGCTCATCGTTGCTCTTTGTCCGCGTTTGGAGAGCCTGAAGTTTTCGCGGGATCTTGTTGTTTCTGGCAGAGCGGCGTTCGATCCCTTAGAGTCATTTCCTCCTCGACCCCCGGCGCGGGATTGCCGAATGGGACATCGTCCTCAAATACCACGGTCTTGTCTTGAATACATTCAAAGAACTGTTGTGCGCTACTTCTCAAATACGGCAGGCCAGCTCAAATGGCCTGTCGGGTTCTTGTCACTGAGCAATCTGGCGGTCGGGATGCAAACAGACACCGAGCTCGATGAATTGAGCACTGAATCACCACCTTGTGTGCTGTTCGATCTGATGAGGCTTCCGAACCTCACATCTGTATACTGGGACTGGGTGGATCTTGGGACCAACTCAGAGAACGAACGCGACACTTGTGACCTCGGCTTCCCCAGCAGAAGTTCTTCGGTCCAACATATCTTCATTGACATCGGGTTCTGGCTCAGAATAGGCGAGCTCTTGTCTGCTTCCAGATGTTTGAAGAGCCTCGCGTTTGCCGACGCGAACATGCATCTACATCACCTGCCGAAGCTTGCATTAGCGCTGCAACACGACAGCCTGGAGAGCCTGGTGTTCTATAAGTCAAAGTTGAACCCAGACCTCTTGTGGGGGGAGCATGTACAGGATCCCAGTTTCCCATTTGCTAGGCTCAAAGCCATGACCATTGATTACGATGACTTCTTCCGGCGGCTAGTAGAAGAGTCTTCAGACGCAGAAGCCACGGAGCAGTCGCCAGACCGCCTGGACTTTTGTGATTGGACCAAAAGGCGCAGGCTCCCGCGAAACTTGGAGGTCATTGTGCTAGCAAAGTCTTTATGGACAAATCCCTTGTCCGAAACGGAAGCAGACGATGTAGACGATGCAATGTTTTCGCTCATCGCTTGCAAAGCGACTTTTCTTCCGAATCTCAAGTCAGTTTTCCTCGGCGCTCTGGAAGATGAGTCTCAACCACGCTGGACCACCCGGGAGCACGTAACTCGTCCAAGGCGTTGGTTCACAAAGTCGATTCGAGCTGGACGAGAAGCTGGTGTCGATTCTCATACACGTACGACTCGTGGACCCTACTTGCATCATGTCGAGCTTCCAAAGCCACCATGCAGCGCCGATCTCAAATTTGTTCAGAGACGAGACGAGGAAGCGCCGGAGTTCGATATTTACCATGGAGAATGGACGAGGCCGGGTTGCGGTAATTGCGAACGCTGTGGGGCCTGCCTGAGACTGTATGAGGCGTCCGTCTGGAAAAAGATTGAACGAGAGTGATTGACTGTTACACGACCGTTCAGCTGCCTCGAGCTCTACGGTGGCTGTGAGCAGTAAAGCCGCCAGCTGAGTCCCTTCTCAGCACTTCAGCCTTGCTCGCACGCTATTTTATGGAGTAGAGCTCCGCTGCGCGAACTCGACTTTCAGCCTTTTGAAATCGTTTGAGCACACGTTGACGGCCAGCAGGCTTGCCTCCGTACCATTTTCTTCATCTGCTCAGCTTTCCCACGTCAATGAGCGTTGCATACACCATGCTTCAATAATTGTCGGTAGAAAGGAATGAAAGTGACGACCAGCTCGATCGATTGCATTATTAATTCTGCTCAGTATCCACCAGTCCATTCGTCGTCGGTCTCATTCCACATAACGGGCATCTCTCGTCGTAATCTTACAAGTTTTGGGGACGCCGTCGCTATGCGTTATCGATGCTCCAATCTCATCAAGCCTTCCTTCGATCTACACGTCTGGCCTCGCTTAGATGAAATCACCATCTCCAAATCCACCAAACGGATTTGGAGGACGGCCTCCCATACCGGCACCCCGAGGATGTCCTCCCTGACCAGGTCCGAAAGGTGGATCGAAGCGAGCACCAGGAGGCGCCTGGGGATCATAACCTGGTCCTCTCTGGCCTTGTCCTGCGAAGAGCGGATCGTCAAAGGTAGGATGCATGCCGCCGCCGCCCATCGGTCCCCCAAGGCCAGGGCCTACACCTCCATGGAAAGGATCGTGAGGTCCGAGGCCTTGCGGATAGAGGTCTCTGTCGCCGATGCGACCAAAGCCACCTTGCGGCATGCCTCGCGGCGGTCGCTGAATTCCATGCTCATCTTCGAAGCCTGGGATAGGTTCCGGGATTTGACCCCGTGGGTTGCGAGGATGCGCGAGCGGGTCTTGGAAAGGGTATGGACGAGCAGGCGGGTCGCGCTCTTCTCGTAGCGGATCATGGCGCGGTCTGTCATCTTCTCGTCCCGGCGCTGGCTGCCTCGTCGATGTACCTGCTGTGCTGCTGTCCTCTTCATATCCCTCCTTTTGCAACGATGGAATGAGCTTCTGAATAACGTGCACGCGCATCAAGCTTCCCAGATCCGTCAGTCTTCCCACCGTGACAAACGCATTAATGATGTTCTGCGCTGTCTGCTCCTTATCGCCCGCTTCCCCAGAAACAGGCAGATTGCCCTCTGAAATGTACTCCTGCACTTTCACATCCGTACTGATCGTCTTGTCATCTCCAAGACCCATGCCCATGATCACAGCCTTGTTGCCCATCCGGCTTATCTTTAAAAGAAACTCCATGCTGCTTTGGCGATGCTTGTATCGAAAAGCATAGCTTCCATTCTGTGCGTTCCATTCGGCTGGTAGTGGCTGTACGTCTTCGTTGTCTGATTGTGCTTCGATCTTGTGGTCTTCACCCAGTCCAACGAGTCTGAAACCGACAGATATCAGTGCTGCGTGGGCACTGAGGGCGATGGCTTCGTATGCGTTCTTGATTGTTGGTGATTCGGTTGGTAGTGAAGCTGCCATAATGGAGCTCAGGTTGGCGCCCGAAAGGGCATTTGGAGGTGACGTCGCGGTCATTTCGGGTGATATGTCTTCGGTATGAGAGGTTCGATTGTTCGCAAGCTGGTCGTCTGTCCTCGAAGAATAGAGTGTGTTAATATGTGTACTCGTTCGTTTGACCACTTTATAGAGACAACATGCATGACGAAAGAGGTGACTGCCTAATTGCGCCTCAAGGTTCGGCGCGCCCCGCTTGGCGGCTCAAGAAGGAAGTCGCAAAGGCCGCCAGCGTTTCACATGATTACAATGCACACTTGTGCTGGATTGCTGAGACTACACAATTGTCAAAGTAACGCAATCGTAATCGAGTATCAGAAAAAGCAGAAAGACTGTCGTCTGAAAAGGTCGTGATCTCAAGTATGGTACAAGTGCAACCCTTGGTCGCAGAGTGCGCCTCGTTTGAAGCGCTATCTATATTCACTCCTCCGAACTGCGTCCTGGCTACTGATATCGCGTAGCTCACGCAGAGACCTGTATCTTCTTTCGATGCTCTCATTTTGCGTCATGATTTACGGCGCCTCCCAGTCGGGGTTCTGTCGAGCTGTTAGCCTTATGACTGGGCCAAAGAGAAACGGACTGGCTCACCTTTCGCAATATGCAGATGCCTTCCATGACGTTCGCCAAACAGATCCACTCCTCGTCCTCAAGCTCTGCACGCTCGCCGTGGCTGAGTAGCACAGGCGTTGACTGAGTCTGCCAGCCAGTGATGGTCTTGGGGCGACCTGCTTGACCGACAACATCGACCGCCTGACCCACTCGCACGTTGACCTGCAAGGGCTTGAGATCCTCGTCAAGAGTAACCAGGAATCTGGGGTGCATGGCAGTGACCAAGTAGTAGAGCAGGTAGTGGCTGTCACCCAGAATGAAGGCCTTCGGGTTGTCGATGAGCGAGATGGCAACCGTCAGAAGTCCAGCAGCTGCAACTCTCGACAGGACTGATCGATCTGTGTGGAATGGGTTGATGGACATAGTGCCCTTGCCCATGTGAACGAGACCTTGAGCGATGCGCACCATGAAAAGCGCGTTTGGATCGCGGTGGTAGTAAGACGCAAGCTGTCTCAGAAGCTGTGCAAGACGAGCGTTGTTCGTTCCAGCACCTAGAATACCCATGGCGAAGATGGAATTGATGGCCACGTCGATGTCGTTGTCGTGAGAGTATCTTGAGAGTGTGTCGTAGACCTTCATCTGAGGATTCGAAGGGCTAATGAGACCCATGGCGAGAGGCACGGCCTTGCGAATGTTCGCCTCGCCGTAGTGCATGAGATGGCCAAACTGCCGCAGGACCATGTCCTGGCCGACGTCTTCGCCCATCGACACCAAGCTGAGACCCAGAATCGCGTAAGCCTGAACGAGTTGCTCGCCAGCGACATCCTTCTTCTCCTCGCCCTCTTCCTTCTTCTCGTCTTCGTCGTTTTCCTCAATGTGCTCGTTGCAGATGTGAAGGAGCTGCTGGAGCTTCAGCACGGCACCAGTGCCAGCCCATGCGCAGATTTCGGCGAGAACAGACGCCGGCTTCGACATGGGGTGATCGATGGCCTTGAGAGTCTCAAGGATGACGTCGACTTCCTCCTGCTGGCCGAAGAAGAGCATAGCAAGGCCGAGTGTCATAAAGCGCGTCCACTTGTCCTTGAGCTGCTTGTTCCGCTCGTCGTCCAAGAAAGTCTGGATAATTGCCTCACTGACATCAGATTGCGCGGTTCCCACGAAGATCAGTCCGAGAGACAGAGCTGCGGTTGCAGAAAGCTGCATCTCGAGGCCCGTGTCAGAGACGATTGGAAGGAGCAGCTCGAGCAGGTCCTCCTTGTTCGAGCCAGCATATGCCAGTCCGAGACCCATAATCCTAGCAACCTTCTCGCTCCTCGACTTGCCCTCGAAATCTCCGAGGAGCGCCATCGTGGGGTCACTGTCGAGTCGTACGCCAGAGTTCATGATACCCATGGCCATAGCAGCACCAGCCTTGATTTGGTCTTCAGGCACGTACGTGTAGGCATCGATCTTGTCCAGACCCATCTCAACGTCCCAGAGCATCAGCATACCTGCCGAGGCCGCGGTTGAGACCATGCCGTCCTCTTTGACCTTCCAGATCCAGCTTTGCTTCACACCGCCTTCTACCAACATCTGCTTGTCCTCACCGAAACCGGCGTTCACGAAGGCATTCACGAAGGCAGACGCGAGGTTGTGTCGAGCAGAGTCGGTGTTCGTAAGACCGATCGTTCGGTTCGACTCGAGATGTGATTTGTAGATATCCTCTGGCACCTTGGGGTCGAGAACGTTGAGCTCCTTCGCCAGAGACTTGAAGTGCTCGGGGAGCTTTGTGTTGTTCAGACACTCCTGCAACTCCGGATCTTCGGCATCCTCGCCTTCCACGTCAAAGCATATTCGCTGTCTCGCCAAAATGAATGCAAGCTGTCTCTTCAATGCCTTGTCCTTGGTTGCGCTGAAGTCTGACTTGATGAGATCCATATCGTTCAGTCTGATGGCGAGCGTGATCGCTTGCGTGAACTGCTTGAAGTGTAGGTAGATGTCGTGCGCTGTTCGAAGGAAGCGGTCGTTGTCGGGGTATGTGAGAAGAGGGACCATGGAGACCATGTACAGGCAAACGCGCCCGAACGTGTTCTCGTCGAGGTGGTCTTTGATCGACTCGATCATCTCAAGCTCGGAGAGGATGTCAACGGCATCGGCTTCAGCGTTGTGTGAGAGGAAGAAAGGTACTAGTGTCATGACAAGCTGTGTCAGATCATCAGTATCCTTCTCGTCATCAAGACGCTTCTGGTGTTCCTGTCCGATCTCGAGCGCGAGGTGGCGCATGTATTCGTGACCCCACGAGCCGATGTCAGTCCCAGGCGAGAGCAGACGGTATTTGAGGGTGTCTCGTCGGTCCTCGTCATCAGAGTATGTCATGCCAAGTACCGAGAGTGTGTCCGCTAGTGAGTCCTTCTCTGCGCCTTTGGGCCATTTCTCGTACGCCTCGCAAAGCTTCTCGTAGTGTGGTCGCAGGAACTTCAGCGGCTTGGGAACAGCAGTCATCGAACTCGTCGACGTCTTGATGCTCTCCTTGATAGCTTCGAGCGCAGGCTTGTACAGAGACTTGTCTGCCTCTGTTAACCGCTCAACGAGCATGTCCAGTTCGTCCTTGAGCTTCTGGTCTTCTTCGCTCAACTCCTCCGGAGGCAAATCGTAGTCGCTCTCCTTCTTGCCATCCTTGCCATCGGCTTTGGCGCCATTGACACCGTTTGCTTGCTTTCCATCTTCAGCTTTGCCCTTTCCCTTGTCCTGCGCCTTGGGCTTCTCCTCCTCCTTCGCCATCTTGCTTGCCGCTGGAGCTGTTTATCGGAGTTCGTCGCTCGGGGAGTGTCAGCTGCGACAGCTTCGATGACGCAGGACTTGCTTGATAGTCAACTCAACTGTTTGCAAGAAGAGTTGTCGAATGGAAGATGTATATCAAAGATGGAAGTTGGAGGAGAGTTTGGTGTGTGATGTTTGAACGCGTTGCTGGTGTCGCCTGAGCTCTCAAGCGAAACGACCGCTGCTGCGATGTCATGAAGCTTACGGAAAGGGCCGAGCCTGAATCGCGGCTCGCAGCTTCCTCGACCTCATCCACAATTTCTTCCGTCACATGCCAGCGACATTCTATTGCAACTTCCTCGCTAACATTTGATTCACGCTTTGTGAATTTCTTGATTCGGCTCTCAAGATGAAGCTCGACACAAAAGCAATTCGGTACCTTACCGGCGAGGATTGGCGCGTACTCCAAGCAGTATGTAAATTGCATCGGAGGCACTGCACCAAGCACTGACGATTTACTAAAAGATATGTGCAGGTCGAGCAAGGAAGCAAGAATCATGAGGTCGTTCCAACGCCCTTGATTCAACAAATTGCTGGACTACGTGGAGGAAGTGGCGTTCATAAGTGCATTTCTAGCCTGGCCAAAGTCGGATTGATTGCCAAAGTCAAGAATGCTCGCTGTACGCTGAACGTCCTGTGCATGGAAGCTTGAATACCTTGCTGATGACAAATACAGACGACGGATATCGTCTCACCTACGGAGGCCTGGACTACCTTGCCCTAAATGCACACCGAAAAGCCAACGTGGTATTCAGCTTGGGCAACCAAATCGGCGTCGGCAAAGAATCCGACATCTACGTCACAGCATCACCAGAAGGCCGTCAACAAGTCCTCAAGCTGCACAGACTAGGTCGTATCTCATTCCGCACCGTCAAAGCCAATCGAGACTATCTCCGAAAACGAAGCACGGGATCATGGATGTATCTCTCGCGACTGGCGGCGCAGAAGGAGCACGCTTTCATGCGAGTGCTCTACCGTGAAGGCTTCCCCGTTCCAGAGCCTCTCGCTTGGAGCAGGCATACGGTTGTCATGGAGTTCATCGACTCTTTTCCCCTGCGGATGATCGAGAGCGTGGCAGATCCTGGGAAGCTCTATGCGGATTTGATGGACATGATTGTGCGGCTGGCGAAGCGCGGACTAATACACGGAGACTTCAACGAGTTCAATATCTTGATCAAGGAGGAGACTATTGGTGACAAAGTAAAGGTGAACCCAATCCTGATCGACTTTCCTCAGACCGTGAGCACAAACCATGCCAATGCGCAATATTACTTCGACAGAGACGTGGCCTGCGTAAAGCGCTATTTTGAGAGGAAGTTCAAGTACGTCTCGGATGAGCCTGGACCATTCTTTGCAGATGCTATCAAAGGAGCAGACCAAGAGAGGAGACTGGATGTCGAGGTGGAAGCAAGCGGATTCTCGAAGAAGATGGGCAAGGAGCTGGAGCGCTTTGTGGAGGCCACCGGTGGAGATGAAGATGAGCAAGGTATCGCGCGCGAGCAGCAGAGTGAGGATGAAAGTGATCCAATTAACGAAGAGGACGAGGAGGGCGCCGAGGACGATGATGAGGATGGAGTTCAGCTGGAAGACCCACAAGTCGACGACGCCAAGTTGGCGGAGGAGATCGATACCCTATCAGTCCAAGATCAGATGCCCGCGAACCCGTACAACTTGTCTGACTTTGGCTTGCAGCCACTCGAGCTATCGCAAGATCCGGACGTTGCTGCTGAAAAGGTTCGGACGAAGAAGAAGGCTACCGGCTGGGCTATATAGTACGGAAGCATCTTCTTGGTCGAATGTGACTACTTCGACAAGAAGTCGACTGAAGAGAGCGCCTATCTCAAGGACTTGAAGCGGTGAAGATTGCAGTGCACCATCATCTGTGCCACTCACTGGTTTATCGTGTAGGTCGCTCCTTCCGTGCGTCAGACATGTGAAAGCGCGCTAATGCAGGGTTAGCGGATGAAGCCGCACGCAACTTCCTGATGTGACAGCAAGCAAGTAAGATTCAGCCTTCTCTATACGAAGAAGACTCTAGAGAAGAGCTTGTTTGCTCCCCTCAAGATGCACCGCAGCCGATGCAAATGGCGCACGCCGCCAAGAAAGCAAACGCTGCATTCGCCTGCATGGACACTCCCACAGATGCCCCTCTTCGCCATCCACTTTGGTTAGCAGCGGCGGGCGACGCCGCTCGCGACAAACGAATTAGCGTCTTTTAGCGAATTGCTTGCTTTTCTCTCTGAAATTGACTCGATCCACCACACGCCACACATCACCAACAATCTTCGCACCCTTCACCTGTATCGCACAAACAAACATGGCGTCAACCAACGAATCGCTCGCTTCGCACATCCAGCAATCCCTCACTATCTCTGAAAAAGACTCGAAGCTCAGTGCCGATTCTGTATCGTCCAACAAGAACAGCCAGCTCTCGCCAGTCGCGAACGAGTTCAAGCCCACTTTTGGCCCCGTACGACCTCCACAACCCAACACCAGCCCCTTCTTCGATGTGCGCGAGATCCCGGGCAAGGGATTGGGCTTGATCGCGCGCTGCGACATCCCTATTGGCACCCGCATTATCTGCGAGTCGCCACTTCTTTCCATCCCCTGGAATATCATGAGCCTGGTTTGGGACGAGTACAATAAGCTCAGCCCGGCTGACAAGAAGATCTACGATGCCTTGGCCTGTACGACAAGCCCCTCCATCCAAGCACAGCTCGAGGCCGCTAGTAAGGACATTGGAGAATCTGAGGGCAGCATGAATGCTGAGGATCAGGCTGAAGTGGCTCGCAAGGCCCTCAAAGTCATGCAGATCTTCGCGACCAACAACGCCGTGATATCGGACGGAGCGCACGCTGTCTTTGCCGAGTTCTCACGCATCAAGTAAGTCTTCCTAGGCGTCTCCAGGTTCTCATCCGGCCTTGCACTCGCTCCCGCTTTCATCTTGAAGACACGCTGATATTTGATCGATTAGCCACTCCTGCGTTCCAAATGTCCACCACTCCTTCAGTCCGGACGTTAAGAAGAAGATAGTCAATGTTATACGCGACATCAACATGGGTGACGAGATCACGACGAACTACCTGGGTCAGGAGGGAACGCTGTCCACTCGAGTACAGCGCTGGGAATATCTGCGCACCAACTACGGCTTCACCTGCCAATGTGTCGCTTGCTTGGACTCTTCCGGCCTCAGCGACAGCCGACGCGTACTCTTACACCATCTGATCTTCGGTATCGAGACCTTTCGACAGGGTGGGTCAAGTGAGGATGGAGAGTACGTACCCAAGTCGCTGGCTCAAGCAACGGCTCAAGCCGTCGACATCATCGCGATCTTGCTCGACGACGGGCTCTTCGGAATGGAACTGATCCGCGCCTATCGTCTCGCCGCTGAACTCCACTTCGAGTCGCATGACTATCGCAAGACGATCGAATTCGCGACCAAAGAGCTAGAGGTCGAGCGCAACATCATGGGCGCGGAGCGTGATGACTTGTATCGCAAGGGCATCGCAAGCGAGCAGTGGATCGCGGCGATTCGCAATCGGCTGCTCGAGGAGAGCGAGCGTGACCCGTGGAAGTACAAGGAGGTCCTCGAGTACTACTTTTCCCCGCAGAGCACGGAAAACAAGAAGAAGAAGAAGAAGCCCAAGAAGTTCAAGAAGAACAAGTTGGATCGAAAGGCCACGAAGAGTCAGGAAGTTAAGGAGAACACAGAGGACAAGATCAAGGAGTGATTGACGTGCGTGCTTGCCTTCTCTTGTCTTCGGAAATGGCGCCGGCGTATGGTCATGGAATGGGAGAATGGACAGATGATACCCAGGTTGCTTGCTCAAGAGGTGGTGTTCTTGGATTGGCGTGCGAACCATGATTGGAATGGGGATGGCAATGTCGCATGTCAAATACACGCTGAGCAGTACTGCATGTTGCTAAGAAGCTATCAATGAACGGATTGAGTTGGCCCAAAACTCCCCTGAAAATCAAACCCTCTCGATCGTGAACAATCTGGTTCCTCCACTGCCTCCCTCATCCCCACCCCGTCAGTCAGACCACATCAACCCCACTATCAGCATCCTCATCCCTCTCCCCACCCTGCGGCTCCCGAACCATAATATCCAAACTAACATGCTCCCCATCCCCCCTCTGCAAGAAAATCTCCCTCCGCAACTCAAACCCCATCTTCCCATAAATCTTCCGATTCACCTCATGCGAGCTCTCCAGATAGCACGGCTTGCCCTGTCGATCCGCCTTCTCGGTCACATAGTTGATGCATTGCTTGGCGAAACCTTTGCCGCGACCGCTGGGGCGCGTGCCGATGTAGACGAGGTACCAGGAATCCGGGTCGCGAGCAGGGCCCAGGACGTGCGATTTGGTGATGTTGAGTAGGGGGAGGAATTCGTCGAAGAAGCGCGTGCGGCCTTCCGGAGAGAGGTGGAAGCGGAGGCGCCAGAGCCCGGAGCGTAGGACTGTGAGGGGTTGATCCATGTTGGCGCCGGGGCCCATCCTATGAAAGTAGATCAATACACATGAAGCTCGCGTTGTGTTTGGGGGGCTATTCTTACCACAGAGCCACGCAGTCGTAGTTCTTCCCTGCGGACACGACGAGGCCTTTCAACAGGTGAGCGTAGGTGATGTACTCCATCATCTTGAGATGCAAGTCCCACTTCTGCTTCTCGGTCCAGTGCGCACGGTCTGGCGTGTCGATGAAGTAGCGGGACGAATGGTCCTCCCAGAATGCCAGAGCAATGGAATACGCCGCAGGCTCATAATCAGCCAACGTCAAGACACGCACAGCGTCGGCCGGGTCCGCAGCGGCGGCAGCATTCTTCTTATGAACAGGCGGAGGCGAGAGCAATTCCTCGGGCAATCCGGCCATGCACTTCTTCATCGGGGTAGGAAGTTCCGTCTCAGCAACAACACTCCCATCCTTATTCAAGACAGCGGATAAGCCGACTTGATCGCGATTAGGGTTGACAGACTTGATCGCGATGGTGGCGGACTCCATGATTGCGGTAAATTGGAATCCGGATTGGAGTGGAATTGGTTACTGAGCGGGATGAAGGTGCGGCCGGACTTCTTGGAAATGTCTACGAAATCCGACATCAACGTTCTGGGACTGTGCTGCTGGATCTCCGTCATGCGTGTAGTCGTCGTAGGCTGGCGATACCAGTCGTAGCAACGGTCTTGGGCAGAGAGAGGTCGCAGGTGGTGTGTCTTAAGCTTGTCGGGTAAGCTTATGCGTGCAGAAGGCTTGGTTGAAGTAGAAGAACGGAGTCCGAGATCTGAATAGAGAGAGATAGATGTTCAAGTACTTTGAGTGTCTTTCGTTTGCGTAGTAGAGCGACAGCAGATGTTACTCTTGAAGTGGTTGTCGTTGTGAGAGAGCAAACAGAAAGGAGCGGAAGTACCGTCGCCTTACCTTTCAGCTTGATATAGCTCCTTGCGCGTATCAGATGCCACTCCCACGTCTTACGCCATTGCCAACTCGGCCGCGCCCGCAGGTGCAGATAGCCCGCCGTGAGAGGCAGGTCTCGTGGAAGCATAGGGCGAGTTCTCTGTGTATGCTTGCGACCTTCATCGTCTGAGCAAGTATACAGCCTCACACGTTTGCATGGCACATCGTCTGCCTTTGTCGTCTTAGGTTCTTTGCTCACTCTTGTCTCCTCCCATTGTTATTCTCGTCTTCGTGAAGGTCGACAACGGGAAGTCGGCGAAGGTCCAGCCTCCGCCTCTACCTTCTCCATCGAGTTAGCGTTCCAGAGAGTACGCGAGGGATCCCGGCGCCAAGGAATGGGATGCCTCTTTCGACTGCGACGGCGACCGCGGACAGCATCAGCGATAACCCATCAACAAAGGTGTCTCCTATCTGTCTCCGATCCGTCGACCGAGCAAGAGCACTCAGACCGTAACCTGGAACCATCTCTTTCCCACCGGTTCCAGCGAGACACCACTTCGCCTTCACTTCCCGCCTTTACCCCACCTCCATCTCCATCTCCCCCTCTTCACCAACACCCACCACCAACACCATGGATCCCACCAACACCAACAAGCAGCCTCAAACCTCCTCTTCACCTCACAAAGACCCCGTCCTCAAGTCCATCGGTAAGTACGTCGTCTCGGTCTTCGCAAGAAAGACTCCCTGCGCCATGCGCAACGAAATGATCCCGACGAGCCACGAGCAAGAGGGCACGATGCAGTTTCGGGATCGGAAGCAATACGTCTCGTAAACGAGAGTCAAGGGGCAGGGAAAGAGTCGGGAGAAGAGAGGTGAGGTGAGAGGAAGAGGTGTCAACCATATGTACGTGTGAGGTGTCTGGGTGGAAAATGCCTCACTGCGAAGGTTAGCACGCATCCCCGCGTGTCCGTTGGAGAAAATGCCTCTTCACTGCAGAGGATGCTACGCTTCTTCTCGCGTGGCTGGCACGATGGATCGGCAAGACGTGCTCGCTCCACGTCTACATGATTTGACGACGACTACGAATGACGACAAAGACAACTACGACAGGACAAGGACCCCAGCACTGCTATGTTTATCTACTTCATAATTGATCTATAGGATTCTATACTGTACATGATATTCATAATTCATGATCGACATTTCAAGCCATCAAATGCGCTCTGCGCTCCCTCAACCTCTCAGTTATCTTTCTACAGTTCCGTTGACATGCATGCTGGCAATACGTTGCAGACTCGCACCCATCCACTGCACTGTGAAATAGTTCAGCTCTCCTCAACTTTGTGATCAGTGCCTACACCTCGGAGAATCCGTCGATTGGATCAGTACCGCTGCCGTGGTCTTCCCCTAAAGCAATGGCGAAATGCGAATCGAAATGCTGGGCCATGTGGTTTTCGAGGCCTGGTGATGGCAAGTCGTCTTCGTCTTGCTGGCTCGAAGCATCCGCGCAAGCTGATGGACTCTGCTGTGAAAGCGATCTGGATCTCGAACCGCTCACTTCGCTGCCCGGGGAGACATCGCTCTCGTCCTGATCTCGAAGTGGCGGGCTTGTACCTTGAGATCGATCAATCGCCTGGCCCGGCTGAGGCATGGCACTGTGACCACCAGGTCCATGCTCGATCGCGTCCTGTTCGATGGAAGCGAATGGAGTCCCCTGGACATCATCACGCAGCTCTCCAGACTTAGCCTGCTGGCTCTCCGGCGACTGATACGGTGTTTGCTGCTTCTCATTGGGCACGAGTCGGGGCACCAGGTACGGCTTGATGATCTCCAGTGGAATCTCGCTGTTGCGGTAGTCTTCAAGCATCATCATCAAGGCCTTCTCGTTTGTGAGAGGTTCCGCGCCGCCCGCCAGCGCATACCGATTCTTTATAAAATCCGGAACGGCGGCCTCCAAGTCGAGCACCTGTTCTGTCGCTGTCGAAAGATCGTGCGAGCCGGCTGTGACGTTGAGAGTGTCACTGCTGGGTGAGCACGCTTCATGTAAGGTGGCAGCCAGGTCTTGCGTGTCTTCGTCCTTGCCAAACATGGCCGTGGTAGTCTCATAAATGGCTTCGTGCATTTCTACTTCGTCATCGCTATGATAGCTGTGATTGCTGTGATCGCTGTGATCGCTGTGGCCCAGAGTATGTGAGCTGCCTCCCGCGGCATCTGCTCTGTCAGGGCCGAAGAGGACCTCAGAGCCATATCCTCTGTCGCTGAGATCAACGTCATCAGGACTGGGCTCGCTCGCGACATGTGGAGAAGGTTCAGCTGCGGGTGCAAGATCGAAGCTGTCAGTCTTGTTCTCAAGCTCAACAGGAGTCAGCTTGCGCTTGGGAGCTTGAGAGCCCGTGATGGCGGCTTGAGCAAGAGCGTCGATTCCATCGCTTTCATCGATGCCAAGGGGCTTTGGAGCTTGAGAGCCCATGATGGCAGTGTCGACAAGATCGTCAACCTCGTTGTCTTTAGATCTTTGTTTCCTAATTGTCTTCTTCGGTGTCTTGGCTTGCTTCGTCTTCTTCCGATCAGCGGTGGTTTTAGTCTTTCTTGGCTTGCTCGAAGTGTCCACGCTTCTCAGCTTCTTGCGTGGTGGTGCTTTCGATATCACCGTCGCGCCTTGCCGTTCTTGGTCCTCATCGTCCTTCTCATCTTCAAGGGGAGCACTCCGCTTCGAAGCCTTTTGCTTGGGCTTCGGGGTCGACCTAGCACTGTTAATAGCCACCACACGCTTTGCCCTGTGTCGATAGCCAGGAATGCCACCGTCCTGGGGATGATAACTCTTGCTGTAGTTGACGAACTTTCGAGCCTCTCCACGCGCTGATTGCCGTACAGCACGGGGGTCTTTCTCTCTACGAGTCTCGACAATATCTTGAACTTCGTTATCTGACGCTGTCTGTTCTTCGACATCTTCTTCCTCAGACTCAGGCGGGTCGGAGAGGCCAGAAGACTCCTCCTCGGAATCAGGTGGGTCAGACAGCTCGCTCGAGTCGTCAGTTTCGGAGGCCGTACGCTCCGCGAAAGATACTGACTTGGAGCGATGGCGCTGAGTGGAGCGTGCGTTCGGTCGAGTGACCGCATCCATGGGATGATACTTCATGTCGTAGTTGACTTCAGAATGGCCACGACGGGAGGAGCGAGTCGGATGAGTCGACCTTGGCGCCTTGGTGTCTTTCGGGGCGGCATCGTTGAGCTCGGTGGTCTCTTGAGCATCGTCTTCAATGATATCCTTGATCGGGTCGAGGCCACGGAGCAGGCGGCTTGCCGTTGAGTGTGGTGCGTCGTCGAGGCCCATGTTGTCGGACACCGCTTGAAAGAATGGGTGGGTGAGGAGGCTGGCGAGGGCGATGATCGACAGGTGCCGGGAGAAGACAGACTCGAAGATGTCGATTAGGCATCTTCCCGCCGAGAGCGCGTGGAGGGAAGGCACGCGTGGTGGGTGAGGGAGGTGAGGAAGGAGCGAAGTGAGGTGGCAACCTGCGAGGAAACCACGGCTGAACAGAAAGAACGAACATCGATATGATACGATTTTGATATTTGACAAGGAAACAAGGAAACTTCAATGACTGTCTTGTCCTTCAAGGTCTCAATCTCAACCTTCTTCGCGCCTTCCCTTTCCCGATTCCATTCCATGCCGCTCAGGCGTATTCCCTTCCGAACTCCTCGCTACCCACGACATACTGAGATCAACAACCGCTCGAACGCACATAACCTTGAAATCCAGATATAAGTGTTCACGTGGCGACATGACCACGTGAGTGAGGCAAGAAGAAAGCAGCATCGCTAATGAGCGGCGAGCCTCGTGGACCGCATCTCTCTTGTGGATCGCATCTGTGCGATCTTGGAGAAGGCGGAGATGTCGAATGAATTTCGATCGGGCTCGTCATCCGTGCTGTCGTCGACTTCTAGCGCATCGACTTCCAGATCACCCTCGCTAGGGTGCGGTGCCGTGACAGCCTCGACAGCATCTCCAATGGTCTGCCTCTGGGCTTCTTCTTCCTCCTCAACCCGACGGCGTTCCTCGCTACGCCGGCGACGCTCAGCCGTCTTCTCTGCCTTGCGTCGTAACGCAGGCAACTCGGCCTCGGCCATCTTTAATGCCTCCGAGAAGTGCTCCTTGGCGTTGGTCACCTCGACAGTGCAGTCTCCGTCACGCAAGATCTGGTGCGCGGCACGCTCAATCAACGCCTGGCCCTTTTCCAGACGACCATCAACGCGGTCGAATGCTTCGCTGTTGTCACCTCGGCCGAATGCCGGTCGTGTAGGGCGACGTGCTTTCCAACTCAATTGGGCGGTGAAGGGATCGAAGTCGTCTCCTTCACCACCGCTGCCTGAGTCGCTGGCACTTGACCCGCAGCGTGATAGAGCGTCTACCTTTGCACTCATCTTGCCCTTCCTGATGGAGTTTCGTGATGATCCGACTTGTCGCACGAGTTTCTCGAACCGCTTTTGGGTGTCGCCGTCGTAAAATACGACCGCAGCCGCCTTTGTGCGGAACTTGGGTGGCCCAGACTCGTCTCCAGAGTATACCGATGCTGTCTTTCGCTTCCTTTGGGATAGACGGAGTGCATCCGAGTTGGTCAGGTGCTGGAGGGTTGGGCGCTTCAAGAAGCCGAGTTTCCTTCCACTGGCGACATCCTCCTCTTTGTCATCCGTCGATCGTTTCGACTTGAGCGAGGATGACTTCGACTTTGGCTTCTTCTTAGCAGAGGTTATGTGAGAGTCCGCGGGTGGGCATGCAAACGTAGCCTCCTCCTGAGATTCCACGGCCGACTTCAAGATTGTCTCCAGGTCGGCGATCCAGGTTGGCACGGTGTCCAGCAGAGAAGTGAAGCAGTCCAGTGCTTCGTTGGCCATGATGGTGGATTTCCAAGGTGTGAAAGATATGGATATGCGTCAAGAGAAAAGACCTCGGTCGTCGCAGCGGAAAAGAGCGAGAGCTGCGTGAATCGGTGTCCGTTCGGTCGGTCGCGCCGGGCGAGCCTGAAGCGTCGGAAGGGGGTTAAGGGAGCAGTCGATAGGGTGCGACGACCTCAGCACCGCAGGCGTGAAGGGCGATGGGTAGGCGGTACAGAGGTCGATGGCGGAAGATAAGGTGAGGTGAGGTGAGGAAGAAACAGTGGACGGGAGAAGAGGATGATGATGGTGGTGGAGGGCGGCCAGACGAGAGCGAGTGAGGCTTGCGGCTTGCGGCTTGGCTTGCTGCCGCCTCCACTGCTGCTTGCTGCGAGCGATCGGCACCTTATCCCACGGCCTGTGCTGCCCGTCCCACCCGTGCCGCTCCAATGAATCCAACCATTCGTCGTCGTCGGTCCAATCGCAGGCGTTCGCCGTCAAACGGCCGTCACTGAACCAGCAATTCGACTCAGGAGGCTTTTCGTTTTTCGCTCGACAGTCTCAGCAGCGTTCGCAGTGAGTGCAGTGGCCTTCAGCACGGGCGACTCGCAGAGTTGGAAGAATCCAAATTGTCCGCAGCGGCGTGGATGGGGAGCATGCGGCGCCAGACAAGGTTGGGCGGGTGTCCCTTCCTAGCCGGTCGATCGTTAACGTCGCAGGAAAAGCGTCCGGGCGAGATAGCAGAGCGTGCAGCAGAGCTCGCAGGATTCAATTTCGCACCAAAGGGCGTAATCATCGTCGCCAACAGCTGTCAAAGGGCTCCGATGGCATGGTATTGCGCAGTCGCACAAAGACCTCGACGACCACACCTCTGCTCCGCGATACCGCGCGTGTGGAAACGACTCATTCGGCCTGTCCGACGCTCGTATCCTCGTATAATACTTTGAACAATGCGACGCAATGCAGTACAGGCCTGCTGCAACAATATACCGACATGCCGCCTGTGCTTCTCCCATCCACGTCCCGACACTTCTTGTCACAGCAACGACTTGTGTCTATCGGATCGAATTGCGCAATTATTCTATGGCCCTTCCACCGTTCCACGCTCCCGAACCGGCTTGCCGTGGGGTCGATCAGCCCGTCTATCTTCGCGCTCACCCACCATCATCATCTAAGAGTTCGTCCTGGTTTCTCTGCTCCGCGTTTTAGACGTTCGCGCTGCAGACCACAAGAAGCATTCTATCGCAACCTCTTGTGGCACCAAATAGTTCATGACCGCAAGGTAGAAAGGAGTGCAGTGGAAAGGGATGAGAAGCTGAAAGCTGCAGCGAGGAGCTAATGGGTGCGAATGGGCGAATGATGCTGGCTCTCATGCAACTACGCCGCTGATCGACGCGCTCTGTCGCGAATGGCACACTGACACGACGCACGCTACCATCATCACCATCTTCTCCCTCCTCCTGCACGCACGTTCGACTACCGCGGCATGCATGAAATGCAGCTGTGGACAATGGGCACGCCGTGGTCTGTGATTGTGATCATTGCGCTTTCCATGCAAGCAAGCAAGCAAGCAGTCATCACGATGATGAAGCATGGTCGCATTGTTCGTTCCATGGTCCAAGTCGTCTGCAGCGCAAGCAGGAAGCAGGATGTCCCCCCATCTTCGTCCACCTTCACCAACCTCTTTCGGCATCCATCGCCAACACACAACAACCCAAAAGCATCGCAGCAGTAGCAAACAGGACGTCGTGCATTCAATTAAAGCACAAAAGTGGCTGACAGCCTGACTCCCCATAGCCGCCGGGGGAGCGACTTCCTCGCCCCGCGAGTCGTCGACTTTAAGCGCCCGCAACGCCTCCCCGTTTCAAGGAAAGGCCAATTTTGGCTCCGCACGCTTTGGGGAAGTGTGAAGGAGAGAAGAATTTCAAATTCATCCTGGTCGCCGCATGTGCCGTCGACGTACCTTTGTACCTGTAGGATATTTTTTGCTGCAACGCTCCTGTGCCCCGGGGCCGAGGAGAATTTCTTGATGATCAGTAATCGAAACTAGGCAGCACGTGAAGAGTAGACTTTCCTCCTCATTTCATCAGCCTCGCCTTGTACTGCGTGAGGAAGTCATTGGTATGAGAGAAGTGGTGTACGCTGCATGATGATACTACCTCGCTAGAACACTGATACGGTAGTCCATCAGCAACCAACACGTGTGCATCCACACACTCTCGGCATCCAAACCAGATCCGTTCATCAGCTTCGGCATCCTCCAACAGCCCCTCAGGACGAGATCTCTGTGCAACACACCGCAACCAAGCATTTTCCTCCGAATGCCTCACCAGCCATGCGCGCTGCCGGTGCCCTAACAACTGCGCGCATCATGTGACGCTCCAGGGTATCAGGGCCATCACCGACGAGGCGGTTACACAAAGGCAGCATTTGCCTTGCCGCTTCCGTGATTTCCCATACCGTTGGGCCGTAAGTCAAGGATATGATTCCGCGATGGGAAGTTCCAACGTGCTCGAAAGGAACTAGAGTTGGCTCCACAGAAGCTCCTGTCTTCATTCCATGCAGGATTCCAAGGACTTCCCAAGGGACGGCACGAGAATACAACCTCCTCGCGCGCCTTGGTTGTTAATGTGATTGCATGCAGTAGACCGTAGTATGCGGAAGCACTGCATTGCTCGTATACGTCGCGTCCATCCTCGCGGTATCCTATCGTCGCGGAGCGGGCGAGAGTGTCTGTCTGGTTGGCAAAGAGAGATGAGATGGGGAGGAATCAAGGCCAGCACTCTTCATGAGACCACGTCTGCGTCTTCTCATCGAATTTGTACACCTGTCGGCGCGACTGGCTCGGGTCGGAGAGGTCAACACTTTCGACTTCCTCCGGCTTGATGACGACGACGCGGAAGTTCTGGCGTGCAACTGGATCTTCGAGGTCTTCAACCTTGCCGCCGAGTTTGAGGTTCTTGTCATCGTATGGTGCCGAGGTTGGTTGGCCTGGAGGTGGTGCTGCGAAGGTGCCTGTAAAAGCGTTAGCATGATGTCGGTGATGAACATTCTTCGTCTCTAGATTCCGAATCGCGTATGCCACGGTCCTGAGGTCACGACCATCAACTTACCTCTCATGCCAGGACTGATGTTCCCAAAGTGCCCCGTCACCTCCCTCAACCAACTCCAATCCTCCTTCCCATCCTCCTTCACGACTCGCATCCTCTTCTCCAACTCGCTCTTCACAGTCCTGACACCACTGCTCTGCTCTCCAC
The DNA here is from genome assembly GCA_022814565.1 of Phaeophleospora eucalypticola. Taxonomy (NCBI): domain Eukaryota; kingdom Fungi; phylum Ascomycota; class Dothideomycetes; order Mycosphaerellales; family Mycosphaerellaceae; genus Phaeophleospora; species Phaeophleospora eucalypticola. Next base: position 65,897 of record JAKLNG010000017.1, read on the forward strand.
CTCCCTCAATATCCGGCCCAATAATAAAGGCCTCCCCCTTCATCCGCCACTGCACCATCACTTCCTTCACCCACCAAACCGCCTCAACCGGTCCACCTCCTCCACTGCCCTTCACCAAATTCTCCCGATCCGCTTTGCCCGCCGAAGAAGAGAAAATCTCAAACGGTTTCTGCATCCTTACATCCGTCGTGAAAGTCGGCATCTCACTTTCATACACACGCTCATTCATCGGCGCCGTATTGTGCTTGTTGGGCGGCAGCTCGGCCCAGAGGCCACGCATGATGCAGTATCGCGCTCGCGGGACATAGGGGACTGGAGAGCCCTCGGGCGCTGGGTGCAGGGAGGAGAAGACGAATTCGCACGAGGACATTTTGCTCGTGTGCTCTTTGAAGAGAGCTTTCCAGGGCGCTTCGGGCGGGGAAGAGGTGACGGAGGCCATAGTGCGCGTTTGCTGGAGGGTGCGCGTAAGGTGCGAGAGGCGTGGGAGAGCTATGGTTGCTGATGTCGATGAGAGTGAGTTTAGGTTGGGTGAGTGTTTCTCTGAGGATTGGTTCAGCTCGTTCAGTTAGATTGGAGAGTTGTTTGTCTTATGCATTCAAAATAGAGCAATTGAGATGTAGCGGTAATTGTGAGCTCACAGTATGCGTTTACTGTGGTGTCGATGATGAGTGTACAGGTCGAGCTTCGGCATTGACGATGTCGATGTCGTCAGTGGGGCAGGCGTGAGCAGCGCGCTCCTGCTGTGGAGATCGAGATCGCCCACATTCACTCAAGACCATCTCGTGATATTCGCTAGCGTATTTGCTGGACGACAGAAGAGAAGAAACGGCGCTTCAAAGGATATGGAGAAGCAGAAGTAAACTTGCAATTTAATCGTACATAGGTTCTGTAATGCTCTATCAAGCCAAGCAGCCTGCGTCGGCGCGACCAACTCGTTCTGAGCCCAACCCGGGCCCTGGTATCTTCCACTCCTCCCTTCCTCCACCTCGCCCATTACCTTCGCGGCGTTGTATAGCCTTCAGAGTGTGTACATGAAGTCGGGTCGCTTGTCACCAACAGCCACAATCTCGTCCTCGGTCAAGCCGTCGAGGATGTGGTCACGCTTGCCTTGCCTTCGCTTCCGGTTCTCAATGGCGAGTCTGCAATCACAGTACTGTCAGTTGTGATTTTCATTAAAATGCACAGGAGGCACCAAACTTACTTCGTGCGGACGAACGCCGAAGCACCGAAATGGAGAATCACCAGATAGCCAAGCACCACGCCATGGCCGGTCCGGTAGTGCGGCTTCTCCTTCTTCATGTAGATGTTGGAAGAGACAATACCGTTGATGTTGCCAAGTCCAACCATGATACCGAGGACAACACCACGCTTGTAGCCGCCCTCGATATTGTTGGCAGCCCAGGAGATGTTGTTGGGGATAGTTGGGTATAGTCCAAAGGCGCCCAGGAACGTACCGGCATACTGCACGTGCGGGTTCTCGGTAGCGATGAGCATCAAAAAGCCGACAACAGTGATGGAGATCAAGACCATATTGCAAATGCCCCGTTGACGTGTCCTATCGGCCAGCCAGCCGATGAAGATGGTGTTCAGTGCAGCCACAGCGTAAGGAGGGACAGAGAGAAGCTGGGCGTGCGTGCCTTCGTAGCCTAGATGCATAGCATCAGCATCAGCAAAAGAGTCGATTTCGAGTTTGGGGCCTTCAGCACTTACCCATGCCGGCGAGAATAGTCGGCAAGAAGAGACTGAAAGCGTACAGAGGCATGAAGTTGCCCATGTCCATGACGCTGTATGCCCATGTCTTCCAATCCTTGAGAGCTGCCATGACATAACGCTTGTCGTACTCATGTCCCATGATGGATAGATTGCCCCGAGCCAGGCGGTGGCGGACGCGAAGCCTCTCGTCTGGCGCGAGGAAACGTGCAGTCTCCGGCCAATCGAAGATCATAAACCAGGAGAGAGCACCGACGATCATGGTGCCTATGCCTTCAAGAATGAAGATCCTGCAATCACGTTAGGACACATATAGAACAATGTTTGGAAAGGCATTTTCGCTTACCAAGCCCAACCGGCCTTGCCTCCCACCCCGTCCATGTTGGCAATTGCAGCTGCCAGCAGTCCTCCGAAAGACCCAGCCAAAGCAGCCATCGCAAAGAAAAGTGCAAGCCTCAGACCAAGTTCTGATCGCTTATACCAGCAGGACAAGTAGTACTGAACGCCAGGGTAAAGACCAGCCTCGCAGATACCGAGAAAGAATCGGGCAACCAAGAGTCCTGCGTAGCTTGAGACCAGTCCCATACACATCATGCACAGTCCCCACAGAAAGACAATCGTGGTGAAGAAGACTCGTGGTGTAACCCGCTTGAGTATCAAGTTGGTGAATGGCTCAAATCCAGCATATGAGATGAAGAAGATGGTCAAGGAGAAGTTGAACTCCGGCCCTGAGATGTCAAGGTCCTTCTCCATGCCAGCTAGTCTTGCATTCCCTGTGCGACCGTTAGGCCATGAAGCGCCTGTGGGGATTGTTGTGACTGACCGATGTTTGTTCTGTCAAGAAAACACGCCAGATATGTCAAGCACAGCCATGGCACCAGAAACCAGTCAATCTTTCTCACAAGCGCCCGATCCTGTTTCAGTCATGAGTACTCAGCTCGTAAAGCAGCCTGATCGATAGCGGTATCTCACCAGCTCCATGCGCTCGCCTTCTGGCTTGCCATCGTCCGGATCAGCGACATGGACGAGAGCGGCTGTATCATGACTGGGTTTGATGCTGCCATCGGACGAAGTTGCGATCTGCTTCTCGTGGGACACGCTGTCCTTGAAGTCGGACATGATGAAGTGCTGCTCGACTGCCAAGACCAAAGAAGCAGAGAGCTATAGTCTCGTTCTGAATTGCAGAGAAGAATGTCCCCCGATAACCTCGAAAGGGAGCGTTGCTTGTTATATTGAATTTCTCCTCTCGTGATCATCGAGGCTTGTCTGTACGCAAGGAAAGGTCCCGTTTCGACGCTTTGGGAATGAGAAGATCAGGGTTCCAGGTGGAAGTAGACCTGTCGGATAGCTCGTGTTCGGGGGATGTATGGTGAGGATGGTTCCGCACTCCCAGCTATCACTCCTTGATTGCCAATCTCCAGTCGAAGCCGTGTTGCGAGGATATCCCAATTGGCTGGTCGCCATATCCCGCGGCTTGAAGGTGTTGTCGTCTGGAAGCTTGGTATGCTTTTGAACATGCTGAAGGCTGGTCGCCGGGTATCTCGCTGGGTAAGACCTGAAGCGGCCACGGGCATGGCAAGCGAGTGACAGCTGAGATCGCTGTCAGGGGCTGAATGTTGGGAGAGTTTCCTATCCAGCGCTTGCAGGCTGCATTGACAACTCAGGTGCGGTAGCGAGGCTTGCTAGGAGGAGCTGTCAGCTGTCAGGTGGACTCCGCGAGTCGCGTCCATGGTGTGAGGAGAAGAAGCCGTTGGTTTCGCGTGGATGAGGCAAGAAGGTCCATGGCGAGCCCAGTAAATTTCATCAAAATTTGAAGGACTGAATTCCGCACTGACTAGCCCACCCAGGCGAGCTTTCCGTGCAGATCCTTCGCGACTTCACTTCGTTCACTTTGAACAACATCCTGACAACAACCACCGCAATCACAATACACTTTCTCGCTTTGCTCGCTGGAGCCCTCTTTAGCCCGGTCGACCAAGCTTTCCCAAGCTTCGCGAGAGGGGTAGCTGTGCGAGGGCCACTGTTGCTCTCACGATCTTCAATCCCAGTCCTGTACCTCAGGGCTAATTGCTGAGTTCTCACCGCGACTTCGACGTGTCTGCACAACAATGAGGCAGTCCAAAAATATGCTGGCGAAACGGGTTGCAGGTCTACAGTACTGCGGCTCGTCTTGATCTCCTATTGACCTCCGGAAACGCACATTTGATACCAACAAGCTGCCAGGGCGCTGATACCTCATATCTCAAAATGAGCAAGGCATCTCCTTTTTGATCCTTGATTGAGTTTCGTTCTTGGAGTATCGAAGTGGCATAACGACCCGTGTCAGGGCTGTCCGGGTTTCCTCCGTCTTTGGCCGCACACTACTTCATCAAACTCCCGGGCCTTCCCGGAGACAAGATGGACAAAGTCACAGAGCCCATAGCACGCGGCTCCACGCGAGTAGCACAACCAAAGCATCTAGAAGACTGCAATGGCCGCTTCCTGCCTCTTTAAGCGCGTGGCATGCATTCAATCATACGTGGAAACCATCACAACGCACGACGACAAATTTGGCCATCGAGAGCCTTTTATATTCTTCTATATCTCAAATGATGTTGCTGATCTGAGCTCCAGAGCCTGTAGTCGAAATCATCCCAGCCACGCTAAAACCATAACTGCCCATGCTGCCATCTCCACCGACTATGAAGGTCGCGCCCACTGCTTGGATAGCGATCGATTCTTTATTCAGCATCATCTGAAGGGATAGCATCCGCTTCGGCCTCTCCGGCAATCATGGTCGCCTCGACATCCTCGAAGGCAGTGGCGGTCGCAGTGGCCGCGACGGAGAGTGGAACCTCCACCTGTGACTCGGTAACCGCTTCGATCAAGGCGGAAGCGTTGGCGATCTTGTCGTCGAAGGCTGGTGGATGAAGGCCGGGAAATGGTTTGCCCGGAACAATGCTGAGAGTCGATGTCACCAAAGTCGTCGGTGCAGCGGAGCGCATGGCGATTTCACCGCCGGGGAGAGTAGGAGTAACGTGGGCCATGCCCAGAGCCGTAGCGGCCGTGGCGAGGGCGGAAGCGATGATGGTAAATTGCATTTTGATCTTCGATTGAAAGGATAGGGTTCGTGCAGCTGGAGGAATTGATTGTGGTATGGGAAGAATTGCAGAGATGGAGATGGGCATGCATCGAATTTATATGCCCTGAGCGACTAGGAGGCAGCTGCATTATCTTGCTGAGTAGGTCGAATCTGGTCACCTGTGCGTCCTATTGAGTGGTAGGGTGGAAACATGTGAAAGCTGCTGACGAGTGAAAAGCTGACCACGCAGCGTAGCGCAGCATCTATCCCATGGAAAGAGTTGACTTTCCTGCACGAAAGAAATGCAAAAGGACCATCGACCAGACGAATAATCAGTCGGTCAACTAGCGTCCGATATGATCCCAAGGAGGACTGTGTCGTGAAGCCTGGACGACCTGCCAGCCATACAGACTAGTCTCATCTATCGAAGAGTACTTGGATCTTGCGACCACAGGTTCCCGCACTTCTTTTTGGAAAGGAGCGCACGCTTACATATCCTACTTCTTACTACCTACGTTCATCCGCTTCAGCACCATCGACACCACACGAAAGCACGAGCAACAGGCGGAACAGCAGCCAATCACTAGCCAAAATGAGCCCAACTATCTTCTTCTCGGTAGTAGCGACCTTCATTGCTCTCACTACTGGCACCTCAGCACAAAATCAGCACGACACCAGAATTCGGCCAGACTCCCAAAGCCAGCGGGGCTTTTACAACCCAACTGAGACCGGCTTTTTCACGATCCATACCACTTCTCGCAAGGACAAATATCCACCTCCCATCACTCAAAGAGCCGCAGCTGAAGCGACCTGGATTGCTCTCGATCCTCCCTCATCTGCTACCACGGCAAGCAACAACAGACCTTGGGCTTGGCGCAAGCCGAAAATCACTCCTGCAGGCCAAAATCCCGCGACGTTCACGGCTTCGCTCTGGAACGAGACTCCACCGCCTCAGCGCACGCCCGTTGTCGACCCTTTGCTGCCGGAGACTTTGACCAGTGTGACGAAGACGCTGGTGACGAGGGCGAGTGGCGAGAATGTTTTTGTTGATGTGAAGACGGTCGACGTGCCCGAGAGCCACAGGCCTGGCGAGGATGGGACCGAGATGATGACGGAGGTTGTTGAGACGGTAACGATGGTGCCAGAGGAGGACTGAGAGTATGCAGAAGCTCTGAGTAGTGAGGCGTAGCCAGAGAACAAGTCACGTCAACAGCCTGCTTTCTCTAGAATGCGAGATCTCCATTGTCAAATTTCAACATGGAGAGTGCTCGCCGGTGTGGAGGTTGCAAGTGTCCTCAGAGGCCTTCGGGAGTCAGCACTGGTCGTGTCTAAAATCTTTCAACAAGACTCAGTGATGTCCTCACGCCCAAGAAAGCATATCAATCCTTCGCGCACAAGTCCCCCTCATCACGCCCACCAGAAGCACAGATATACCATCCCAGTCTTCCCTCACCTGCAGCCAAGCCCCAAGTATCCCTAACAACACCAACTACAACGCTAGCAATGGCCGTCTTGACTAAGCCCAAGCCCAAGCCCGAAGAAATCACCATCCCAACCCAAACCTTCAACACCCTCTCTCTCCGCCTCTGCGACCTTCAAGAGCAACTCAACACCCTCAGACAGACCATCGAGCGTCAAACGGAAAAGATCGACCAGCAGGAAGCCGAGCTGTCGGGGTATCGTTCTCTACTCCAAGAACAGGCGAAGCTGATCCGAGAGCAACAGATATTGCTGGAGAAAGAGAGGAGCGCAGCGTTGAAAGATGGCATCAAAGAGCAATGCCCGAAGATCGGAGTTCTGGACGACTTGAAGAGGAAGCAAGAAAGGGAGGAGTGGTATCGCGCTAGCTTTCGAAAGTTCGACAAGCCGGAGGCTGCGATTTTCCCGGAGGGCAAAAGGGCTCCTTGGGACTCGGCATTTAATGTTGATGCCCCTATTCGAGCGGATGTGGAGGACTCAATTGCCCTAAGTCCAAGTGATGAGCTGATCATGGATGAGGCGACTAAGTGTATTCCGGAAAAGGCTGAAGAACACATTTCGCAGACGATATTGAAGCTGGAGGGTACTGTGTGTGATGGCAGCGCCGCGACTCACAGTCAAGAGGACAGCAAGGCTGCAAGTCCAGACAAGACAACGTCGGTTGTGAAGAAGTTGAAGAGGGCCTTCAAGGCTGCAACATGGTGAGCTGGTAATAGAAAGAGAAGATACAACCGGGTGCCTGTGTTCGCCAGATGTGAATGTTGCAGCAAATGTCAGTAGGATGTCAGCGCTCTTTGATGTAAGTATTGGTTCAAGTCGTTGAGTTAATACTTCCATACCATCTCATATCTACAAAAGTGTGCTCGCCCGTCCGCGCGCCCGTGGTATCTTACTTCGTTCGGATCTGCTTCAGCTTCTTAGGGCTGTGTACAAACTGATCGGCATACGCCTTGGGAATGATCCTCCTCTCGTTGGGCTCTTGCACGAAGAACTCATATCCTTGCTTGTTGGCAAAGCGGATGGCGTCCTCCTTGGATTCGAAGTTGAGGTGTGTGCCCTGCATGAAGTCGGCAGATGATTGCCAGCCCATGAGCGGGTTCTCCCAGCGGTGTCCTTTACTGAGCGGGTCCCAGTCCATGCGCCAGTGGTGAGAGTGCCAGTCACCAGATTGCGTGGCCGGCTTTGTGGGTTTATAGATGCTATGACGGCGGTGTCAGAAAACTGCTTTGAATATCTTGGGGCGGCTTGCCATACCGGACTGTACGCGCTTGCAGTTCAACTGGCGCGCCTGAGAGCACTGCAGCGGGAGTGTCGACGCCAGGTTCGCTGCCGTCCATTACACGAATAGGCACAGGCGAGAAGTTCCTATAACCTTCAGATCAGTGTCCGAGTCTTTGCCTCCTCTCTTACGCGTGCGCTCACGATGTCCTGTAGTCCGTCGCCACGTTGTAGTCTGGGTTGTGGTTTGGCTGGCCCTCGGCCGCTCCCTCTTTTCTGATCATCGCGCCCTCTGAATGGCTTCCCTGTGGTGGCTCGCTGGTGGAGGCGAGTCCTGGCTGTCCGCGGGTGTGTGTGCTGCTGCCGGACTGGAAACGGGCGAGCGCGGGTGCGCGCTGGGATGCGGTCGGACGGAGGGCAGCAGCGCGGAGCACTGCTATTGATCGAAGCGACGCCATGTTGGCAGCGTGTGTTGTGGTGTAGACCGACGACGGTATTGGCGTTGGCGATGTTCAGATGGAGGTGCAGTTGCCGTGAGCTAGTATCCAGTCGCCATCATTGGCTGTCCTGAGCTTGGACCAACAGGCAAGGGTCGCTGCCGACGACTTCGCATTGCCGCAACATCTCTCACTGCGCATCACAGAACACCCACACCGCAGCCATGGTTTCCTCAATTATCCCACCAAAGGTACGAGACATTCTGAAGAGACTCACGATTGGTTTGTGCTGACAGTGAACGCGCAGGTGGCCTCGCCGAACGTACGTATCCACCCCATTTGGACAGCCTCTATTGCACCTCCGACCACGACCGTTTGCCCTCGACGACCCTCAATTGCCCCGAATAACTCGACAAAGGAAGATGGGAGCACTACATACGATCAGGACGCTGACAGGGAGGGAAATAGGCCATTGGCGGCGCAGCCGATGCCGCGCGCATGCAAAACGTTGTCGGATTCTACGAGAAGCTCCCACGCGGTGCTGCCCCAGCTCCTCAGCCAAAGGGCTTGCTGCAAAGATACCAGGCCAGATACATGGGCAAGAACGCCAGTGCTGCACGTACGTACACTTGAGGCCCCCAAAACGCGATGCGCAGCAGAGATGCTCAAGCGAGGAGAGAAGGGATCTTGCTAACATGTCGCCAGCAATCATGCACGTTGTTGGTGGCTTGCTTCTCCTTGGTTACGCTCAGAACTACTACTTCCATCTCCGTAAGTTTCACCGATCACATTGCGACCAGCACTCTGGACTGACAGAGCGAAGGTCACCACAAGAACAACGCCCACTAGAGTGGTCTGATTGGGGCGGAATGCAATAGATGAGAGAGCAGAATCACCGCGGACCAGACAAGCTGTATATATAAGCAAATCCGAAGTGTTCTCAAGCAGATCAGGTGGTTCCTGCGCATGTTCATCCCATGAGCTTCGTGGCTCAATCACGTGACATGCATCATTCCTCGTGCTTTTTGTTGCATGCAGAGGCACGAGCTACACGTGGGATCACCTTTGTTTTAATGCGTGAACGGGCAACGGTCCAGAAGCTGCTAAGGCTTTCATGACCGCACGAGTCACCACGTTGGGCACCGCCAGCTTCGACTCTTTGGTTGACTTCACGCTGTCTCAGCCTCAGGCACATCACGCGCACGGGCCACGCTTCTCGCTCCCGGACAGCCACCTCGACCTCGACGTCTCTGATCTCCTTTGACACTGCTTAACGACCACGTCACTCACCTTCACCCCCTCTCCACCGCACCCGGCACCCGACACCGCCGTCGACCTCGCCGCCGCCGTTCCTCCAAGGCGCTCTGTACGACCCCGACTTCCGCGACCGCAAAGTGGGCCGCGCAGCCTGACACACTCCGAGATAGCAACAGCACCAGCCGCGGTGGCAGGAACAGCCTCGCTCTCCTTCTGACGCTAGGTTAGCACCCTCTTTCAGTTCAGCGCCTGCCTTGTCTTGTCCGGCAGCAACATCCGAAGGCCGTCCACGCGACTCTGCTGCAGGCAGCGAGTGCGCCGACGGGAAAGATGTCGTCGGAGCCCTCAGATCCGTCACCCTCTCCTGCTTGTACAGCTTCAGCAACATCAAGTTCAACAACTCATTCTGACTGCGCATCTCTTGCTCAAGCAGCTTCGGATACTGTTATGGCAGAGCAGATTAGCCACAATGTGGTAAACAAGCCCGAGTCGACGAGCGGCTCGCCGCTGGTCGACGTTACTGCAAACAACTCCAACACCGACTCCGCCGCGCGCGGCACCCAACACAAACCCACCACCGAATCGGCCTCTTACAACCTCGATCCGCTGAAGAGCACCAACGAGTCTGCGATCTATGCGAATGCGACTGTGTCAAAGGCGCACGATGGACTGGATGCGGCCAAGAATGCGGCGGAGCCAAGTGCTGGTGACGCTGTGCATCAGGCGATCCACGACGCTTCGAACGGGCCGGGAGCACTTTCAGCAGACAAAGGACAAGGCGGTCTGATCAGCGGCATGCACGACGATGCCAGTCAAGGCGAAGGCCCTGCGGATGACAGGAGCACGGCTGATTTCTCAGTCGATGTGAGCACGAACTCGGACACAGACAACAGCAGAGTGGATGCGGCCGAGAAGAAGGATGGGAGCCACCATGTCCGCACCAACTCGGTCAAGAAGCCTACCACGTTCAGTAAGGTCACGGCGACTAAGAACTTTATGAACAAGATTGCGCCTTCTGCGCCGGCTACTCCGAAAGTAGGAGAGAAGCGTGAGTACAAGCTAATGTATCTTGTAATAGCAGCAAGCTGACAAGTTTTAGCGAGCCCAGTGTCTGCGGCAGCCCAGCCAGTTAACAAGCCTCGATTGATTGCAAAGACCGGAGCTTCTTTGGCGAATCTGCAAAAGTCACGCTCAGGTTCTGTGGGCGCAAGTGGTCCTGATGCAAGCAAGGTCTGGAACAAGAACCGACCAGTGCAACCGCCTCCACCACGACAGTTCACCGACGAGGAGCTCAAGCAGCAGTATGGAATCCACCTTGCTACACGTCTGCAAAGCGATGAGGGTGGAAAGGAGTCTAAATGGGCTGATATTGATGACGATGAAGACGACTGGGCTCCGGAAACCGTCGTCTGGATGGATGGTACGAAATCGACACTCACAGCTCAAGAGCCGACTCCGCCGCCAAAGGATCAGCCCCAAGAACACAATGAACAAAAGCCAGCAGGTCTACCGCAGACAGCGAAGCCTGCGGATGGCGTTCGTCCAACCTTGTCACTGAAGCAGCGATCGGGCGACTCGACAATGAGAATTCTGAAACCTGGGCAAGGCCTACCCGCATCAGCGAAGCAGGAGGGTCTGACGGCAGGCTCGCCTGGGCCTGACAAAGCGGAATCCAAATCCAAGAGCCCGGCGCCTGCTCCAGCCAAGTCTCCATGGGCTCCAGTTCCCAAAGTCGAATCTTTCTCGCCAGTCAATCCACCTACGCAGCAGGCTCCGCCGTCTCGGCCAATGGCGTCTCAGGACGTGCGATCCTACGACCCAGTTCCACCACCAACGCGGGAAATCGCTGCAGACACTTTCGACCGGTCTTGGAAAGAAGGCGAAGGCGGCGCTCGGGAGCTTTTCAATTCGACCAACGGCCGCTACGAACCGGCACCTGAGGGCCGCAGAAGCTCAAGACCCGAGTCCTCGTTCCGCAAACCCGCAGTGCTGCAGCGTCAGGGGCCAGCCGAGCCCTCCGCTGCGTTCCAATCCCGAACGACTGCACCGATGGATGGCAGCTGGGGCAGACGCCGTGGCTCTAGTGTAAGCCAGGGAAGCATGCCTCCACACCGCCGTACGTCCATGAACCAGCGACCAGACCTTGCGGCGACGTCTGAAATACCGAACGACACACACCCCCAAGACAGTCGCGGTGAGCCTGGCAAGCCCACTTTTGCGCAACAGTCGGCCTGGGACCAACAGATGCCTCCTCGCCCAGAGCCTGACAGTGAGTCCGCTGCTCCAGCGGGGCCACCCGGAGAAGACCCGGTCAAGGTCCAGGAGCGGGTGATGCGCGAAAAGCGAGAGCTGGCGAAGAAGCGACGGCAAGAAGAAGAGGCCGCCGCCGAGGCGGAGAAGCAGGAGCGTCTCAAGGCGAAGCTCGCGGCGCTGTCAGGCGCGGGTAAGTCGAAGAAGGAGCGGGAAGCGGAAGCGGCCGCTGCCGCTGCCGCTGCCGCCGCCAAGGATCAGGAGGGCGAAGCGACGAAAGAAACGACAACTTCCGAAAACGCGGCCGCGCAGCACGTGCAAGCACCAGCCCAACAACAATCACAACCTGAGCCGGCGAAGCCCGCAGAGACCTCAGCCAACACTGCGCCGTCACTTGAAGCGCAATCGCTGCCGCCCGCACCTGAGAAGCCTCAACCGCTGCCGGAAAAGCTGCCTTCACCTCTGCCTCCGAAGCCTCTACCTGCTGGTCTCCCAGACCGCTCCATTTCAGATCAACAATCGCAGCGACAGGCACCTCGCGCGCATCTCTCTCCTCGCGCCACCACCCGCGCCCCCTACCAGCAGCCTTCTGGTTCATACAAGACGCCAGCATCGTCATACTCTTCGCCCGGTGACCGCAAGCCGCAGCCATCGTTTGGCCGCTCGCCCAATCTCGGAGGCGATACATTCTCAACACCTTGGCCTACAACTGCACCCAACAGCAACGTTTGGGGCACCTCCGGTATCGGAAACGGAACCTTTGAGAGCTCGAGCGCATTTGCGCCCATGCCAATGGCTCAGCAAAACTCGGCGCTGCCACCTCCACCTGGTATGGCTCGCTCGACAGGCTCTGCACGTATCTCGCCACAAGGCTTTGGACAGGAAACTCGTTCGCCGAGCCTTCAACAATCGCAGATGTCTGAGCAACAGCGTGCGTTCCCTCCGCCGGGCATGGAATCTCGTCCAGAGCCATTTTCGAGTCAGCCGAGACTCAACGGCGTGTCGCCTGCACCAGGGGCTGGAAGACCTGTTCATCCCCCCGGTCCGATCGGACCTCCCTCGCGGACCCAGCAACAGCCCGCGGCACAGTCATCCTTGCAAGGACCTGGCAGCATCAGCGCGTGGAATAATGCAGCGAACACGCTGCCAACTCAGTTCTCGAGAGAGGTGGCTGCACAGGACGAGCGTCGGCGACAGCAGGTTGACGCTCCGGTCAAGCCATCTGAGAACCGGTATAAAGAGACGTTCAAGAAAACTTCCGGCAGCACGGGAGTTCTTGGTGGGCCGCGCAAGTACGAGAAGACGGAGTATACCGTCCATGATGCACAAGGATCGCGCCAGGTCTCCACGCACAGTCCGGCTCCACCGGCGACACAGACGCAACCAACTGCCCCCTTCGCCACTCCCTCGCCAGTGGACAAGTGGCGTCGACCTGGGGAGAACACCGTCCGCATGCCAGATCCGTCTCAGAACCCGGCTCACCTGCCTCAGCAGCCACCCATTGCACCTCCGCACTTGCGCAATGCTCTCGCCCAGCAGCAAAGCAACATGCGATCTACTGCCGCACCTGTCGCCCCGATCATCGATTCCAAGGATCAGTCTCCTCCTCCTCCTGAGACTGAGGATCATCCCGTTAATGACGGCACCAACCGTCCTCAAGTAAAGCTGCCGAAGCCAGCCGTCAAAGTGAGGTTGCCGCCATCAAGTTCGCCAAGCCAGGTTCACGTTCCGCCACAATCACATGGCGCGGTCATGATGCCGCAGCGTCCATGGTCGAATTCGAATCCGCCGGGAGCTGCAAGGCCCATCATTCATGACGCAGCGTGGCAGGCTCGGTTCAATGGACTGTTCAACCGCACGCCGATCCAAACAGAGATACCCCCTTCACCACCCAAGACACCGCCAAAGATGCAAGCTCAAGCGCTCGCCGTGGCTTCTTCTAGCAGAGTTGCCATGGATGAACAGGCACGCGGTGCGACCGTTGCCTTGCCTCAAGCGAAGAAGCGTTTGAATGAGTTTGGACTCACCATCGACAACAGCAGTGATCGGTTCTCGAAGCCGATCATCGATGAGATGTTCAAACAGGAGCAGAGCTTTGGTTCCACGCCAATAGTGCGCATCCCACGCAACACGCAGTACGATTCCGCTGCTTACACGGCGACCACCAAAAACATGCTCACGATGCCAACGAACTCCCGATTCGTGAAGCAGGTGGATTCAGAGACATCTCGTGAGCCATACTTCTGGCGCAATCCAGAGGGCATCTTCGTAACCATCCCTCAGACTAGGTTTGATAATAAGCTCATCAAGCACTCGTCGGCGGGTATGAGAGGCCCTCGCAAGCCTCATGGTCGCAACAATAGCTTCCAAGAGCGCAATCAGGAACGCAAAGCTTCTGGAAAGTTCATTAAGAACAAGAACGGCAAGGATGACAACACCACTGAGGCGCCTGCAACAGCGAGCGAGGGTGGCCGCAAGTCGGGGTACCAGAGGCCGACCCGTCAGAACTCCAATGGACCGGCGAAGGAAGACAATGGGGGTGCCAAGGAGCAAGGCAATGGCCGCAAGCAAGGCTGGGCCAAGACCCGTGGCCCTCGATCGGAGAAGGTCACCGCTGCCAGCCCAACACCAGTCAAATCGAATTGAGTAGGACGAGCAAGGAGACGATGAGGAGTGAAGAGAGAAGATTGATGAGAGGAGTGACGAGGAGAGGAAGAGGTCGCAGTCGCATTCGGGATACCCTCCAGGACTTTGCGCAATGCTGCGTAATCTCACTTGAACAAGCGCGTTCATGGAGTCATGGATGCCTACTGGACTACTTATTTTGCTGTGCGCGTACTCGTTTTGGCTGTATGCGTATGTACTCTACTACACCGTCCCCAGATATTGAAGCGAACAGAACGAAGAATTCTCAGAGTCAGTTCCACTACCATCCTCGCAGCTTTCTTTTGCAAGTTCTGACGCCTTGAGATCGCTATGAGTTCTGGCGATCGATTCTAGTCCGAATAGCGGTTGAGCATCAAGCTATGCGACCACAGTACCGTGTCTCTAAAACACAGTGCTTTGACTCTGAACGCTTCTGCCGCAGCGCGTTGACTGTCCACGGTGTACAAGCAGATATGAGTCTCATCCTGGGTCGGATGCAGTATACAATGGCGCTTGATACTGTGGACCTTGTGGAGATAGCTCTAGGCAAGAAAACGACGGTGAGTTCGCGCGGGGAAGAATGCTTGTGTTCAGTAGCCATTCAAGCGAAGCTTTCTAGGTCTTCGCAACTGTCCACATGGATATAGACCCGTTGTCTCGCAAACTTGATTGTTGTGGACTGCTTGCTCAGCAAGCGAGATCCCGCAAAACTGTCAGTATATATTCGACCCCAATGACCACATTGCATTCTTGATATGACAATTTCGCACGGCTCCTCATCCGTGGATCGCCTGCAAGCCAAGGGAAACTTTAGAGCAATATTCAAGTGGTCTCCGTAGGATGGGTTGCTGGTCAACGGGCGCTTCAGGGCTACAGAATATCCCTCCATCTCCATCGCGCCGACCTCATTGTCGGCCTTGAGGGGCACTTCCAACCCATGGTGAGTCACTGTCCACGGCAGACGAGCTACTCCGGGAACTCTGACGATGTCTGCACACCCTTTGAAGTGTTTGACAGATTCTGCGATGATTGAATATTCTTCGTAGATGTTTAAGGGAGCACTCGGTTTGATCCAAGCGTAAATCGACTCGTCATGAGAGGCCTTGATGATCTCCAGCTGCAGTCTCTTGAAGGCGCGTTTACCCTCGCCGTAGAGCAATGGCATGTTGATGCCGAAAAGACCAAGCAGGCAGTACGCCATGTCTTCCGTTCTCGTTGTCTTGCGAACAGACGCCCAGCTCATGCGTTGGGCTACTGAGAACGAACGAAGCTTCTTGGACCCGGCGAGCACCTCATGAGGAACTCCAGTGCGCTGCGTGATTGCCCAAAGGGTGACATCTGGCTCCCAACGATCAGCTTCAGCTTCGGAGCTCCCGCCCGTCACAAAGCGACTGCCGCGTTTTCGACCAAGGACCTGCCACTCGCGTGATAGAAAGACAACATCAGTAGGTGCCAGCAATTCTTGCAGCGTCCATCCTCGGTCAAACCACTCAGACTTGGTGAAAGATTCCAGCAATCCCTCTGGAGGGCTGTCGTCCGCGCAGTCCACGTCTGCGAGATGAGCGTAACAAACGTCAGACTCTGCGTAGTACCTGAACATGGAATTGATGGCTTCCGAGAGCTCAGCACTGCTGCTCTTGTCAATACAGACCGTGTCGGCCCAGACCCACTGATAGCCTTGAGCCGATGCGGTTCTGCAGAAGTCAAGAATCTTACGATGCCCAGCAGTGTCGGTCCTGCGGCTTTTCAAGAAGTCTTTATGCGTGGTTTCTTCGGAGGTCCAACGATGCGACAGAATAGCATATCGCGGGGTGTTTGGCTCGAAATAGTCACGGAATTTGCCTGTCTCTGTGTTGATAAGACGCATTGTGAGCACTGCACCTCGCTTGACGGTCTCGAGCCTTTCGTTTGGCCGCAAAGATGCGTCGTCATTGAATTAGGGTATCGACATGATTTGCTTAGTTATTCGGCATCGCTGGCAGTGCGGTATAATAAAGACGTTGAAGTTGTCAGCTGTGATCAGGTAGGTGGAGCGTGCCAAGACGCTTGCATGCATGAGAAAGAACCAATCAAAGATTCGCCGTTGAAAGATGTGAATACCAGCAAGACATCTTTCTACTTTCAAGACCGTACCCTTCTCCCATTGAGCTGCTCATGACCCTCGTTCCTTGTTCCGGCATTGTCCCGTTCAGCAGAAATCCGTCCACGAGCTTCCGAACACGGCCGCTCAGCCGATAGCTGATGTGTCCATCGCCCTCGCGGACGAGGAGCCTTGAGTTTGGAATTTGTCTCTGCAGATTCAGGGCGCTCTGGTAGCTTGTAGGGGTCGTAAGTGTTTTGAACCATGAGGACAGGAGGTAAGTTGTTGTCGTTGATATCGAGTGGCTTTTGCATGGCATCCGGAGGTCTTGTGAACGGAAAGCCAGTACACTCAATGTTGTTTATGCCTGATTGTGTCAAATGGCCTCGAGTCAACGGAGCGATTGAGCGACCGAGTTCGCGCAGTTGTTGGAATTGCGGGAAGGATTTGGCGTAGTCGAAGTCGAGACAAGTCACAACTACTCCTGCTTGTTCTGTGTTGGTTGGCGGATCAGTTTTGGGTGGCTTGTCCATCCGCTCTCCGTGCGACATTAGAGGGCCTGGATCTCCATGTTGAAGTGCATCGAGAGCTCTACCTAGTCCTGGCCAATCATAATCGGGACTGTATAGAAAGCCACGCACAACGCGGACGATGTCGTCTCCGATTAGTCTTTGGGACCCACAGCCTACTGGCTCGCAATTGGGCGTGAACTCCAGCTTCAGATTTCCACTGTCAATGTCGGCGAGAAGTCCGGCGAAAAGCTCGCGCGTGTTGGGTTGGGTCTGGCTGCGAAAAGTGCACGTCTCGTTGCGTGCACACCAGTCGGCCCACCTGCCGAAGCATGCTTCGACGGTCTTGGCTTCAGAAGTGAAGGCAATAATCCTATCTGTAGTATGATCGAGGTTCCCATCCATCACTATACGGCCTACACTCTCCGGAAAGAGCGAAATGTAGGTCGCCGCAAGTTGGGTACCATACGAGAATGCGAGAAGATTGAGTTTGGGTGCACCGAGAACGGCGCGCAGAGCCTCGAGATCTTTGGCCACAGAGGCTGTGTCCACATGCATGGCAAGCTCTCCACTGAGGTCTACGCAGCTCTGGGCAAATTTTCTGTTCCTTTGGGAGAGCGACTGAAATTTGGACTGCGTGTAAGGCCAGCCTGGAAACTTGTCCCCAAGGATCCGGTCATCGCAAATCAAAGGGCTGCTGAATCCAACGCTTCGAGGGTCAAGCCCAACCATATCATATCGCTCCAGTAAGCCCATGCCTTCGATTCTGGCAAACTGCGAGACATCGCGCGAACCTGAAAGGCCGGGTCCACCGGGCTCGAAGAACAATGTACCCAGATGTTCCGGGGAATCCTTTGCCTTGGCTTCTAGTTTGTTCACGTAGAGCTGGATGCGGGGACCGTCAGGCCGGCTCCAATCAAGAGGTACGGTGAGATTGCCGCAGAGAAGCTGCTCGCCACACTCTTTCCATGCTATGCTCGGTACTTCGAACCCTAGAGATGTGGCAGCGAGAGTCAGAGAGAAATTGGCGAATATACAGCAGGCAATTAGCCACAAGAACCTTCGAATCGCCATGCCGTTGGCCAGAGAAGTCCTAGTGAAGGAACTCGACAGTCCGAGTAATGGTTGTCGTTGGTGGAAGGCAGGGCTGTGAACAACATGAATAGAGCATCGGCTTAAGTATATTCGTGCTGGTGGTTCGGTGCGGAGACAGAGAAACACCTAGTAGTTGGATTGCTTGGTCTTCCGGAGACCGCGGAGACGAGGTCTTCACTAGGACGTTCATCACTGCAATCTTATCTCTGCTCGAAACCTAGTCGATGAGTGATCATGTTGCCCTAAGAGAAGGTTCAAAGATCAATTGTGTCTCGGCATGCTGTTTCGTGCTCTGTCAATTGGCCTTCATCAAAGAAGCCTCTCTCCTCTCATGAGGTCCTGGACATGTCAGAATGGAATGCTCTTCATCTTTAACAACATAAGAGGAGACGTCAATTTAGACGGAAAACTTCTCGAGAAGAGCCTGGCAGGATAATCTTAGCAACTCAGAAGAAGCTTGCGATCTCGTATACAGGGACGAGGATGATGCCGGTTGTCAGGCTACAACGACCCGTTCAGCGCGCGCAAGAAGCAACGTGATTCGGTGGTCTCGTATGCTTGCAGAGATGACCGACGAATGCCAGCAATATCGAGTTGCATTGTGAGGTCGATTGAAGAAGTGTAGATGATGTTGTTGATGTCGGAGACGGCAAGGTCGCGACGCGTGAAGTGAGGGAACTCGGTCGAGCTCGGGCCATTCGCAAAGACTATTTAGCCGACATAACTCCGCCTATCTCTCGACATCCATTTCGCGATTGTAACCATCAAGAACAATCGCGTCGCGTTATCATCAACGGCTGCAAAGTCACGCCGATAGGCGAGCAGAATATGCACCGAATCGCCTCCTTGTTGCTGCTTGCTCCTCGATTCGGCTCACCAAAGTCTCCTTCGTGAAGATAGCGGCCGCTTACATTTGAACCTCGCAGGATAGATTACTGACCCGAGAGATATGTGAAAGGGAGGATAACTTAAGGAGAGAGACCAACGCGATCTTAACTTTCAGTTCCTCAAACTAAACCTACGCGATGGATCGCATTCAGCCAGGCGTCTCCGGACAAGGAAGCAATGGCTCTTCGAACGCCTGCCTTCCATGCCGAAGGGTGAAGATGAAGTGTCGCCTCGACGGCAATGCTACGACATGCACTCGATGTGATCGCAAAGGTCTGGACTGTCTGTTCATGCAGCATCGCCGTGGAAGAAAGCGCAGGAACACCTCAAGAAGTCCTACTCCGGAACGTGCACCCACGAGGTTCACTGCTGTGCCAACGCTTCCGCCTGTGGATCGCCGGAATCCGCCTCCCTCTGAAGTAGGATTTGCCACAGTAGCGTTCTCTCTTGAACGCATCCTCACCACAGAGCGCGAGATTGGCCCAAAGCGGACTAGAGAGTCCTCTCTAACCTCCACTGACGATCCGGTCCGCGGCGGGATTCTAAACCAGGCCGTGGCCGCGAACTTGTTCGAGAGGTATGAATGATTCCCAGTGCTTCCAATCATGAGGCTCACCAAACTACTTGCCAAGTTTCATGAAGCACTTGAATCCGTTCGTTAGCCAGCTCGACCCGATGCTGCACACGTTCTCATACGTTCGTCAAAGATCGCCGTTTCTACTAGCGGCTATCCTTGCAGCAGCCGCAAGGACGTTCAATCCTGCCATTCACAAAGACCTGAGAGAGCACGCTGAACGTCTATTCGCGCAGAACTTCATTCGGGGTGAAAGCTCGCCGGAAGTCATTCAGGCTGTCTTGATCCTAACGTACTGGAAGCAGCCTGACGACACCCGTGCCTTTATCAATGTTGGACTCACCATCAGGATGGCCATTGAACTGGGATGGCATACGCTAACTGCGCAGTCTGACGAAATCAACACGGCCCACGCTGAGCTGGAGAGACGCCAGATCCGCAATATACAGAGAACCTGGCTGGTGCTTTTCGTATATGACAAAAGGTACCTTCTGCAGATATGCCACGAAGCAGAAGACGCTGACTGTTTTTAGTATCAGCATGCAGACAGGGAAGCCATCCATGATTGAACCTGGCGGTTTTATAGAATCTGTCAACGATTGGTACCAGTCTCCGCTCGCAATATCTAATGACGGCCTTCTGTGTGCGTTTGTGGAGCTAAGACTGATGACATCGAATGTGCTTGAGCTTGTTCAGCCGCGTAGAGATGGCGATTCGACAAGTCCGTTAGCATGCCATCGTCCCCTTCTACGCTCTCTGTCGGAACGAGTCCAACGATGGAAGAGCAAATGGAGCAACGCGCTGGAATCGGGTAAAAAGGCAATCTCCTATGAGTTGCACATAGCGCTAACGCTAGACAGAGTCTCACCGTTTTCTGATACCCTTCTACGGGAATCACCTTCTGTTTGCGATCTACTCTGCACGTATGCCCACGTCGCTGCCACAAGGGTTAGCAATGGCGGATCTCGATACCTTGTGGAGGAGCTATGGGTCCGCTGTCGACATGCTCAAATCTGTGGCGGACCAGACCACTTCATCAATCCTCTTCTTCATGCAGGATTCTCTGCATGTTATGATCGCACACGCAGCGATCTTCCTGACGAAGGTGAGCGTCCCGTGGCCTATCTATTCTGCAAGTGAACCCTAACCCGCATAATCGCAGCTTCTCCTCTCCATCACTTGGTCTCTGCGGAAAGATATAGAGCCTACGGTACTGTCCACCATCCGTTCAGCTCAACATGCTTTTACCTTGCAAGCCGCTCCGTCAAGTAGCGGCTGCGGAATGCAAGCGAGGTTTCTCGACAATTTAGTTGCTCTAGTCGCGAAGCTGGAAGAAAACAACGGGCGTACGAGTCCACCAGCCTCCCAGAACATGGAACGCAGCAACTGTAGTGCCTCTCAGATGCATTCCCATGTGCTCCCAACCAACGGCAGACCTGGAGAAGCTGCGGTTGGATACCTTAGCCCTGATCTCGAAGCAAGCGCAGACACCGGACTATCAGAAGAAGGCATTCAAGATTTGAGCTTCTTCGACGACGAAATGTGGTCCACCATGTTCGCCTCCGCCGGATTTGATATCCATGATGATGCATTTCTGCTCGGGACGACACCATAGGACTCTAGGACGATCCAGACCAAGCAACTTGAAGAGATCTCGACGCAGGTAACTGCGGTGACCGGACAGCTTACTTCAGACTGGTACGCCTATCTATCCAGAATTGACCGGCCGGCCGGCGTTCACGCTGTGCGTCCAGAACATGTTTGTGAACGCCGCAATTCTCCCGGGCAAGGCTGATTGGGACTTTACCACTTCTAATTAGCTATCGGCACGATGTATTCCGAGATTGGAACCATCGGAGAGAAAACGAAGGGCCCTTTAGGCTGCAATACCGCTGCGGTTTCAATGTCTGTGGTTATGCGACAATCTTTGATTGGACACTTCTCCCATTCTCAACTATGCGTACATCAATCATGAGGATATCCTTTTGGTTGCTTTTCACCCTGACAAGATCTGGCGGCAGTGTTCTACTCGAAAGGCCATGGCTGAATGCGTCGCTCCCAAGCGAGCTGCGACTGCAACTATTTCTTTCCCAGCTTAACGCTACTCAGAAGTTCGACATGGTGCAGGGCGATACTGAAGTGAGTATGCAAGTCCACTACTCTTCTGAAGGGCTCTAGCTAACGATGAACAGCTTGACGAAAACGGCACTGGCGTCAATCCATGCATTGGACATATCTCGGGCAACGACACTCTTGGCATACCATCAATTTGCATGGGCGATGGTCCAGCTGGCGTGGGCAACTCGCTGAACAATGTCACGGCATTTCCGGCACCCGTCGTAGGTGCAAGCTCGTGGAACGCGTCGCTGGAGTATGTTTATGGACAAGCTTTGGCTCAAGAACACATGGCAAAGGGTCGAAATGTAGTGCTCTCGCCTACGATCAACATTCTCAGGTACGCTTAAGCTTCTTACGGATGACAATCATTGTGCTAAGATCAGTCATCGCCCAGGTCTCCTCTGTGGACTCGAGCGGCAGAGACCTTCTCTGAGGACCCGTGGCTCTCCTCTCGAATGGCCGTCGCTCAGACCAAAGGCATCCAAAGTCAGGGTGCACTTGCCTGTCCAAAGCATTTCGCAGCATACAATCAGGACACTAACAGATTCGGCTTGGATCCTGAGTGGAAGACAGTAGACATTCATGTTCAAGAGAGGGTACTGCACGAGCTTTACTTACCAGCTTTCAGGGCCGCAGTTCAGGAAGGCGATGCGGCGTCTGTCATGTGCTCGTACAACATGCCCAACGGCTACTTCACTTGCGAGAACGACTGGCTTCTGAACAAGACGTTGAGACAAGGCTGGGGCTTTGAGGGCTTTGTGGTAGCCGATTGGTACTTTTCGACTCGCAGCACGGTTGGCGCTGTAATGGCCGGTTTGGACATCTCCATGCCAGGAGGCTCTCTCGTGGACGAATACGGGTTTCCGGCATATTATGGCGACCTTCTCATTGAAGCAGTGAAAAACGGAACCGTCCCTATGTCTCGGATCGATGATATGGTTGCCAGGCTTTGGCGATACATGTTCAAGCTGGGCGCTGTTGATAATCCAGTCACTGGTGATGCCGAAGCTATTGCCCGGACTCAGCCACATCTTGATCTCGCTCAAGAGATGGTCGAAGAAGGATCGGTCCTCTTGAAGAATGACGCTGCCACGTTACCGCTCTCCGCCGCCAAGTACAAAAACATTGCTGTCTTTGGTGTGGATGCCACGAACCAGAGTCAAGCTTCCGAGAACCACGGCGGCTTTGTCATCGATTCGACAATGGTCGTGCAGTCGCCTCTGGACGCATTGAAGCGACGCGGTGAACAGCTCAACATATCTGTAGCCTACTCGCAAGCCTATCCAGGCACCGGAGAGTTCCCTACCATTCCCTCATCGATGTTCGAAGGTGGCGGGCTCGATGTCACGTACTACACAACGACTGACTTCTCCGGCCATGTCAATCAAACAGCTTTCGTGAAGAATATCACTGCTGCCGCATATCCCGAGAGACTGTGGGTATCTTGGCCACAAGTCTTTTCATGTGTCTACAAAGGCATGTTCAAGGCTAACACGAGCGGTCTCTACCACTTCTCCTTGACAGGCCAAGGCGATGCACTTCTCTACATAAACGGCGATCTTGTTGCCAACATGTCAAAAGCAAACTTCGGGAACACCGTGCAAGGCATTTCGAACCTCACTGCTGGTGAGAGCGTCGCGTTGGAGCTCAAATACTCCATGGGCTATTCTCTTTCTACCGGCGCCTACGGCGTCACTCTGGGGGTTGATGTTGGGAACACCACTCTTGAGGAAGAATCGAATCGTCTCGCCGAAGAAGCAGACCTAAGCATCTTCTTCGTCTCCGACCGACTCTCCGAAGGCGCTGACAGTACCCTCGGTCTCTCCCTGCCCGGTGATCAGGATGCCATGATTGCTCGAATCGCAAAGCGATCGAAGAAAACTCTGGTCGTACTCAACACCAACTCCGCAGTCCTAATGCCGTGGATTGACGAGGTCGACGCCGTCCTCGAAGCCTGGTATGGAGGCCAGCAGATCGGTCTCGCGCTGGAGAGGCTGCTCTTTGGCGACATCTCGCCTAGCGGGAAGCTGCCACTGACGTTTCCGAAGACGCTGGATGATGCGGTGCAAATTACATCTGACTTGAAGGTCCAGTACGATGAAGGACTGGAGGTGGGATATAAATGGTTCGATGCGAACGAGGTCGAGCCACTGTTTGCGTTCGGCCATGGACTCACGTATTCGACTTTTGAGCTGGGAGACCTTGATGTGCAGCTGGATGATGCGAGCTCCAGCGTGCGCTGTACGACGAAGCTGATGAATACCGGTCCTGTGGATGCGAAGCAAGTCGTGCAGATTTACGTCTCGTACCCAGAAGAAGCTCGGGAACCGCCAAAGCTTCTCAAAGGATTTGAGAGGGTCCTGCTCCAATCTGGAGAGAGCGTGGACGTCGTGCTGAAAACTGAACTGGAGAACCTCACGGTTTGGACTGAAGAGAAGGGTTGGCATTTGCTTCCTGGAGAATACGCATTCGCCGCTGGGTTCTCGGCTGCTGATATTCGGACCAAGACGCCTTTCATCTTGTGACGCGGAGGTGAGAGATGACCTGTCATGGCGAGCTGCTCGTACATGAGGCCTTCAATGGGGAAGAGGTCCAAGGAGATACGCCTCTGCCTGCACATTTCTTGAACCCTCATAAAGCTTTCGCATTTCCAGAACCACTTAATGCCTTACCACCATCCGCTTCACTTCCCGGAGTCTAACGGCACAGCCGTCGTATCAGCATGCTTAAACTCCCTGATCCCCACCCTTTCAATCCTCAACTTCGACTTGCAATTCGGGTCCGGACATGCCACGATCGCATCCGTACTCATCCAATCGTTCGGATGTGTATCTCGTTGTTTCGCTGCAAGGAGAGGCAGGACCGCAGCTTCATAATGATGCATCAACACACCCAAAGTACTGCCTGTTGAGATCCGGGGCACGTACAAAGACTGTAAATACTGAACCCTTGGCCAGGAGGTAAATGCAGCATTTCACCCTGCAAGACGAAATGATCGCCAGGTTTGGCGCCGCAATAAATTTTAGAGTCGTCTTCGGGTGCGAGGACCGTGACTTTGAGGTCGTAGAGGCGGAAAGAATCGTCGTTCGTCATCGTTTCAAGTTTTGCGACGACCTTGATGGCAATCAAAGTTCCTTGAATACAGGCATAGTCGAATCCCAATATCGCTATCGTTAGAAGAATCTCTCTCGGCCGTGGAAGCTCGCCCTGGCCGAAGTCGAAAGCCGCCCCCGGCCGCCGGGCAAAGATGAAAGCCGGCTGACCGGCGTTCAAAGATCCCACCTCATAACCCTTGCATGTGCTTATCCTTATCGATCGGCCAAGCTCTCGTTTCCAGGGCGTATGGTGACACACACTTCGGTACCTCGCGGAAGAAGATCAGAAAATCGAAAATCGAAAGAAAAGTGAAAGGAGATAGGAAGGAATCCCGCTGCTGATCAAACTTCACAATGGCGACCATGAACGGCTCCGCTTCGCCTCCAAAGATGTCCCATGTCAACCTCATGACCGATACCATAATCGCCTCGCTGCCGCCTCCTGCTCTGCGCTCGATATTACGGAGTATGCTGTCGTCCAATCCATCGCTCACGTCAATTTTCGAGTCGCAGACGAAACGACACTTGAGCGTGAAAGCCGAGTCATCCGAAGACGTGGACGTTGGTGTTTTTCGCGCGATGCTGGGATGCGGGATGGTCTGGGAAGCGATGGGGATTCTGATATCAGGAGGGCTGTTGTCAGAAAGGGAAGGGAAAGAGGGAGTGACGGATGGGGATATCGTGCAAGCGACGACGGCGTTGCAGAAGGATTTGACTGGGAGGCGTGGGGAATTGAGCTTGCAGGAGGGAGCGAAGTTGGAGATTCTGTTGAACCAGTTGGTGGATAGCAGTAGAGACAGGGAGGAGGGGGGCTTCGAGAGGGGCATTGAAGCGCTGCGGAGGATTTTGGGCTTGGAGAGAAGGGACGAGGTCGTGCGGGAGGGAGGCGACGTGCAAGCCGTCACAGTACCAGATGTTCCGCGCGATATTGAGACTTTTGAGCTGGCAGGCGTCTCATTGCCACGTCTGTTCTCCGGCCTGTGGCAGCTCTCTAGCCCGTCTTGGGGGACTGCCTCGACTGCTTCAATCCAGAGTCAGTTCGAAAGCTACGCAGCGCAAGGCTTCACGGCATACGATATGGCGGATCACTACGGCGATGCAGAGATTCTTTTCGGACGATTTCGAAACTCATGCGCAAATCCAGGAGCGATCTTTGGAGCCACCAAGTACTGTGTGTTCACACCCACCCAAGTCACCAGGGAAGTCGTACAAGCGAACGTGTCAGAAAGGTGCGAGAGGATGCAGTCAGATTCGATTGATTTGCTGCAATTCCATTGGCAAGACTATCACAATCCGCAGTACATGCAAGCACTACGGTACTTGCAGGAGGACCAGCGAGTCCGAATGCTCGGACTGTGTAATTTTGACACACAGCGCATGGTAGAGATTGTCCGATCCGGGATTCAAGTGCGCACCAACCAAGTCCAGTTCTCGCTCGTCGATACCAGGCCTCTGTATCGAATGGCTTCAGTGTGCGACAAGCACGGCGTGAAGCTCCTGACGTATGGAACGCTGTGTGGCGGTTTCATCGCAGACAAGTGGCTAGGGAAACCGGAGCCGGAGCTTTTTGTGCAAGAAATCACGCCCAGTCAACGAAAGTATTATGAGATGATCGTCAACTGGGGAGGATGGAAGTTATTCCAGGACCTCTTGACGACGTTGAGAAGTATCGCGACCAAACACAACGTGACGATCTCGAACGTCGCGACAAGATGGGTGCTAGACTTCCCCTGCGTTGGCGCTGTGATTGTCGGTACGAGAATTGGCGTGAGTGGACACGCAGACGAGAACATGAAGACGTACGGGTGGCGGCTTGATGAGCAGGATCAGGCTGGAATCGAGGCAGTCCTTTCTCGGAGTCGACAAAACAAGATGATCCAGTTGCTGGGCGACTGCGGCGGAGAATACCGATGAGTCGCGCGTGGTATCCAGACTCCTGTAGCAATGCCATGTATCTGAGAGGAGCGCACTCGTAGCACATTTGTGCTCGGCGGCCGGCGGAACAAATGGAGTTCCGGGGATGAATAAGATCTTCAATGTTCGATAGGGTCGATGTGGTAGTATCCAAGATCTCGAGCCTTAAGCACTGCAGTCTTCTACCCAGGCAAAGGCGTACCAGACCGGCTGTCCGGCGTAGCTCCTCCATCCAAAGGCCTCTTCTTCTTTTTCTTCTTTTTTGGTACCACGGCCGGCTTCTGCCCATAGTTTGTCATTGTCAAATGGCTTCCACATGTCAAACAGGTGCTGTCATGCAGTGGCTCGCAGAAGATGCTCAAGCAAATCGAGCATACAAATCCGATGTCCACCACCTTCCTGTGACAGAAGCAAGCTGCACGGAAATCGACACCCTCGCCCTCGCCCGGAACAATGAGATTGTTGCGCGCTGCTTCATCCGGAAGATAAGCGAACATCAGGTATTGAAGAAACCCAGCTCGTGAGTTGTCGTTGAGCGCCATATAGATACCTCCGGTAGCGTCCGCTGCTTGCTGCAGAAAGACAGTGTCACCAGCTAGCTTCAGTATGTCAATAGGAATATTTAGCCTCTGACAAGCGAAGATAGAGTTCATGATAGGGATGTATTGGCTCGCCAGATCTCCCGACACCGATAGGATCAGAATGCGTGAAGTGAGACTCTTGATTCCATTGTTTTTGGAGCCGTCCGTTGACACTTCATTCCCCGCAACAGAGTTTGGGTCTGAGTAGTTGAATTGAGCGCTTGTGTTTGCCGTTGGCAGAGCTGCTGATTGCTTTGAGATGTATGTGAGGGCCATCGTGAGCGCACCGGCAATCATCGTGGAAGGCGTAGATCCAAGTGCTTCTGGCGTTGTCTCGCCCACCAAATGCCGCAAGTTGTGGGTCAGAGCATGCTCCAAATGAGCGAACGGTCGGTACTTGTTCGCATCATCCGGAGGTCGCACGGGTCCTCCAGTCCCCACCGAGTCTCCATTCGTGCCATTTGCCTCCGGCGAGTCTGTTCGTGCTGGTGTTGGATACAGGAATTCGGCCTTCTCGGCGTGACTGGCCACCACCGCTACTCTGTTCGCATGGTTGATTGCAAGATGAGCGTTGATGAAGACCAGCAAGTTGGCGACGACTTTAGAAAGGGATAAGGTCTTGTCCAAAAGGGCCCACGCGTGCGGATTCGTGTCGAGGATGATAGTCAGCAGCGCGGGCGCTTCGGAGTCGTCTGCCTTCTCTGTTCGATCAGTGGCATCGACCGCGTTCATCGTAAGTCACGCCAGTCCCGGATGGTCGAGACGGCGAATGTGGGTTGAGTGGTGGAACAGAGAAGTCGTGAAGTTGCTTGGAAGTGGATTCTTGAATATGACTAAGCTAGAAACTCGCGAAACCGGCACAAGCGTTGCCAAGAGTCGCGCGTTCACGTGCCTTCCCTACTCTTCGACTTCACGCTGTTTCCACTTTCACAATCGCGAATGCGAATGTCCAGCATTGTGTACACGAGAGGATCTTGCCTAAGGCATAAGTACAATCACGCAGTACACGCCTCCTCGTCAACTCGTCGCCGGATTTGTCCGGATATGTTTCAGCTCCGCGGGAAGGATTCGACGTGAACCCTTTTGTACGACGCCCAGCCGAATACCGTCTCGCGAGGCAGACGCGAACACCGCAAAACGAGGCACTGCATCTTGCACAAGGCAGGACACCGCACGCGAGTGCGAAGCGACTCCGTTGACGTGGCTCTCTACTTAAGTATGCGCGAGGGCCGCGAGAATAGCTGAAGGTCTTTGCTCTTCGAACACAAGTAGCAGGCATGTCGATCCTGCTTGGTCATACTACTCAAGTCTGGAATGGTCGCACAAGGCTGATCTCGGCTCCGAGTGAAGCAAAGACCTCGAAGATGATGATGAACGACTTCCAGCGATTCGTCGGCCGCCAAGTTCGAGACGGCATGAATGCAATCGAACATTGCCGCTGCTCTTCAGTCATGACCAGGCTACCGGTACCGCGATGTGAATCGACACAATCATGATGCAGAAATCGCATACAGAGCCTCAGTATGGACTATACACGGTTCAGTTGTACCTCTCCGGCCGCGTCGGAACGCCTGGAACCTTACCGTACCGCCGCTTTGCCACGCAAGCACTTGGCGGCTCGCTCATGTCCGACAGAAAGGTCATTTGGCAGGCAGAATATGCCTATATGGCTTGAGAGAGAGCAGTATGGCGTTGCCGCTCCAGCGAGAATATGGCCGAGCATGTGGTGGCAGCAAATCTATTGCTGGGACAAGTGGATATGGACCAGTGAGGATTCAGTCTGGAACGCCAATATGCACAGGCAGGAATTTACTATGTGGAGCTGGGTAGCATCGCGCAGCGAGTGAGAGTTGCATGTGGAAGAAGACCAGCAGCCGCGATGGCAGCACACACCCAGCGCTATCGTCTCACCCGCGGCGGCGAAATCCTTGCCAAGCTTCTCGACAGCGCGCTACTCCCGATGCGGCGTTGGAGCCCCGTGGGCGACGAGCTTTGGACTCTGGAGGTGGAGACGTTTGCGGGTCCGGGGGCCACGAGGTCAGCACAGGGAAGCTCCCAGCACCGACCACTGCGACCAGCATTTCTCTGCGCGGATTTCCGCAGCCAGGAGTGCGGTGTCGACTGTGTCGCATAGCAACGGGACCACCTTGCCTCGTGACGACGACATCTGCGAATACACGAATAGTCGCACGACAACAATATAGAGCGACAGAGGTGAGGAAAGGCTTTGGAATCGGCGAGTTGAACGATCAGCATGTGCTCCCACGCGACATGTCGATCGCATCCGAACTCTCTGGATTCTCCGCAGTTGACTTCGGCGCGCAATGCAGGGCCTTCTTCACTCCGCACTTGGCCGCTCCTGCGACGGTATAGGATGCATTCGCACAGGAGATAGGCGTGCCATCTGACGACGTGTCGCACCACGCGATCAATCATCAACGAAGCCTCGGGATGCCTCGCGCAAATGTTGAATGTCTGTTTAGTCGTTGATTTAGCCGCGAGGACTCGAATATGCTGCCGGAAAGAGTATCGCCAGTCAAGCAGCCGATTTAGGGCGCCATTTCAGCCGTGTTACTGCGGTACTAGCTGAAGGTATGGCGCTCTCGCCGTCGACGCCGCTGAGGCCCGTGCGCCACCCGGTTGCATGGACGGCGCCATGGATGCTGCGAGGAATCCAATTGTGCAAACGTCCAAGCGTCGAAGCTGCATTGAGCAGCCAGTCATCAACCAGCTCGTTGTCTTTAAATTCCTCCGCATTCGACCCCACAGCGACGCTCCCCGAACCTCCAACAGCGAGCGAAACCGCCAACCCTTGGCCTTGCGGCGCCCTACAAAACACCAAGCCTGCCCCAGCTCTGCGACGTCCGCTGGCCTGCCTTGTCCAAACCTTCTCTCGCGCCTGCCACGAGCTTGTCGCCAGCTTCACCTCTTGACATTCTTGTTTGCGCTTAATCTCTCTTGACATCCAACTCCGCCGAGCCGCCGTCCGCCATGGCCGAGAAAGGCGTCGAAAACGACGTTTACGTCGCCCATGATGAGAAAAAGCATACCCACGACTCGCCAGAGCCGGAGGAGCCTGGCCGCCGCGGCTCAATCGCCCTGAACATTGTCGAGAACCCGCTGAAGGTAAACATTCCCAAGACATCAACGACACTCGAGACTCGAGATTGCGAAGATGTACGTAGAGAATTCCAGCTGACATGGTCTGCAGCGCGCTTCTCCAGAACAAGTTATTGCCGATGCCCGCACTTTCGCAGAGGCTCACAACATGGCCGATCAGGCTGCGCTTTTCGGCCGCGCTGGCCTGGTCGCTCGCGATCCCGAGCGATTTGAGTTGGTGAATGAGCTGAGCGCCGATGAGAAGAGCGCGCTTGCCTACGAGCGAGATCACAAGTGGTCTGGCCCATGGATGCTCTGGTATTCAATTGGACTCTGTGCCATTGGAGCTGCTACACAGGGATGGGACCAGACTGGTTCCAACGGTGCCAACTTGTCATTCCCTCAGGAGTTTGGCATCGATGGCACGGGTAGAGATGAATGGATTGTTGGACTCATCAACGCCATTATCTTCTTGACGGCCGGTCTCATGTGAGTTGAAGCCGCGATATCAAAACACAGGACAGATGTGCTGACTCTGGCCAACAGTGGTGCCTTCATCGTCGACCCTCTCAACCACTACTTTGGTCGTCGTGGTGAGATTTTCATCACTGCTTGCTGCTTGACCGCTACCCCCATTGGTTCTGGATTCGCTCAGTCCTGGCAAGGACTCTTCGCCGCTCGCTTCATCATGGGAATCGGAATTGGTGCGAAGAACGCAACTGTGCCGATCTACTCTGCTGAGATGGCTCCTGCCCGCATTCGAGGTGCTCTTGTCATGTTCTGGCAGCTCTGGGTCGTCGCTGGTATTTTCCTAGGATTCTGCGCCAACGTCATTGTCAAGGACACTGGTGACATCGCATGGCGCCTGCAGCTGGGATCCGCCTTCATCCCGTCCTTCATCCTCCTCATTGGTATCTTCTTCTGCCCAGAGTCTCCTCGTTGGCTGATGAAGCACGGTAAGCTCGACAAGGGTTTCCAATCCATGATGCGTCTGCGAGCTCATCCCATCATCGCTGCGAGAGACTTCTACTACTCATACGTCATCTACCAGGAGGAGCTGAAGGAGGCTCGTGGCGCCGGATACTTCTCTCGTCTATGGGACTGCTTCAAGATTCCTCGCATTCGACGTGCCAACTACGGAGCTTCGACTGTCATGATAGCCCAGCAAATGTGTGGAATCAACATCATCAGCTTCTATTCTTCGACCATTTTCGAGAACGCCGGATACACCGCCACCCAGGCTCTCTACGCCTCCCTCGGATACGGTGCAGTTCAGGTGGTCTTCACTATTCCAACGCTCTTCTTGATCGACACCAAGGGCCGTCGCACCATCACTCTTGCAACCTTCCCGGGAATGTGTATCTTCCTGCTCGCAGCTGGTCTCTCCCTTCTCAACAATGGCGACAATGTGAGCCGCGCTGCGCAGGTCGGGCCGGTCGTCCTGTTCGTCTACCTGTTCACCATCTGCTACTCCCTGGGTGAAGGACCAGTCGCATTCCAGTACTCTGCCGAAGTTTTCCCCACCATCCAGCGTGAGCAAGGAATGGCCTGGGCCGTCTGCATCAACAACACCTTTGCCGGAGTTCTGTCTCTCACGTTCCCGCGCATGCGAACCGTCATGACTCCCACCGGAGCTTTCGGCTTCTACGCCGGTCTGAACCTCATCGCCTGGTTCATGATCTTCTGCTTCGTGCGCGAGACCAAGCAGCTCACCCTGGAAGAATTGGACCAGGTCTTCTCCGTCCCTACTAGGCAGTTCATCGGTTATGAGGCAGGCACTTGGCTGCCATACTTCATCAAGCGCCACATCTTCCGCATGAAGATCGAGAAGCCGCCACCAATCATCGAGGCTGCGGACAAGGACTTTGACTCCGATGTCTTCCCTGGTGGCGCCTCGAAGTATTTCCCGTATCTCATCAAGAGCAAGGTCTTGAGGAAGAACGTGGAGGCGCCCAGACGGCGAACTCCCTTGTCCGAGAAGGCGTAGACTTTCGAGGTCTAGAGCTTCCTTGTACGCTGAAATGTCTTCATTTCTCTTCGTTTTGGTTGTGGAAATGAGGAAAGGAGGTCACGAAATGTCTTCTCTGCCGGAAGCGAGCAGCTACGGGATCGTGAGTTGCTCGAGTACATGTCAATTTCCAGGTAGATAATTGGTGGATGTCTAATGACCAAACATTCTCTAAACACTTGAACATTCCTTTCACGCGACTTTCGTGCACCACACACTGATATGCGACTCAAATTGTCACCAAGTAATTGACACGAGCGTCAAGAGCCCCTGCGCAACTTCGAGTTTAAGGAGAAGCATATTTCCCTAAATCCTTGAGCGCGTGGCTTTCCACCAGAATACGTCGTCGCGGACCCTCGAACGGAATGGAAGATCGAATCAACATAGGTCGAGAAGGCAAGCCTTGCGCAAGACCTGGTTGGGTTGCTGCTGAACCGGAAAGAGTAGCTGTTGGAGCTTTGAGTAGATGACGTCAAAATCGCTCTCCCGGCCGAGAGAGAGGACTAGAGAGCTCGACTTCACGGGCGAGAGATGTGTTAGAGCTCTGGAAAAGACTATCCGGACTTTTCGTGCAAGCACCGATTGTTCCAGACGTGACGAATGACGGAGGTGGAGATTCTTGAAGCCGATAAAGGTGATAGTATATAAAGGAAAGAAGATATCTCTTCCTTCAATATCTCCGCTGTGCAGACATTGAAGCCATTCGACTCCGGCATCAACGTCCAAGACCCCCAAAAGCTACCATCAAGAGCAACTCCTGCTTCGCAAACATGTCGCATCCAATCGTCCTCATCACAGGCGGCAACACCGGCCTCGGACTCGAAGTAATCAAAGCCCTCCTCCGCTCGGGAACAGCCTACAACATCATTATCGGCTGCCGCAGCCCTGAAAAGGGCAACGAAGCCATCGCCTCGCTCCAAAGAGAATTCGCCTCCCAACTGAGCAGTTCCGGCGGCAGCACCCTCTCCGTCGTGCAAGTCGACCTCGAATCCGACGAATCCATCTACGCCGCCCGCGACACCCTGACCACCACATTCGGCCGTCTCGACGTCCTAATCAACAACGGCGGAGCAGGCTTCGACCGCCAATTGCAAGCCGGCGAAATAGGGCGGCGTGAAACCTGGCTCAAGACCTGGGACGTCAACGTCGCGGGGACGATGGTGCTGACGCACGAACTCGTACCACTACTTCTGAAATCTTCGGATCCGCGGTTGCTGTTCATCACCAGCGGGACGTCGACGCTCACCGAGAGTGAGAGGCTGGATAATCCGGCGATGAAAGCCATCAATGGTGCGCCGGAGCCTGGGTGGCCGAAGAAAGAAGTCATGAATCCGGTGACGATTTATCGGAGTGCGAAGACGGGGTTGAATATGGCGGTGAGGGAGTGGGATAGGATTTTGAGGAATGATGGGGTCAAGGTATGGGCGGTTTCGCCTGGATTCCTCGCGACTGGCTTGGGAGGGGTGGGCCCGGAGCAGTTGAAGAAAGTGAGTCTGCGTGTGTCCTTGTCCTTTGGTAGTAGACTTTTGAGACTAACGAGTGTTCCAGTTTGGAGCGATGGATCCTTCGATTGGTGGCGAATTTATCAAGGACGTCGTCCAGGGCAAGCGGGATCAGGACACTGGGAAGGCCATTCGGAAGGATATGATTCAGCCGTGGTAAATGCTTCAGTTCGCTTTAGATATAATACATTGTTGTACAAGTCGTTCTGTGGTCTCCACGCTATCTTCAATGCACTTCGATTGCTTGATTAATTCCGCGAGATTGCTGTGCATGCACCCAGGGTCCAATGCTAGATACAGCTTGCATGATGTCGTTCAGATGCAGTTGAAAGAAGCCCTGCAATTGTGAAGGGGTGAAAGCGTCGTCAGGAATCTCTTTGGCGAATTGAGCAGCAAGCATCCGAAGCTGCTCCAGGGAGATGTGGCTGTCCAAGTCGTCTTTGTTCTCTGAAGATTCGTGAGCCCATTTAAGCAAGTCAGGAGCAAACATGCGCATGAACATTTGCTCTGCTGATCGCTTGCTGATGTTGCCCATGTAGAGCTTAAAATCCACGCGCCCTGGTCGGACTAATGCAGAGTCGAGCTGCTCCGAGTGATTCGTGGTCATGATTACAACTCGCCCTTCCTGAGACCCTACGCCGTCAAGAACGTTGAGCAAGCCTGAGAGCGTAACGTTGGAGACGCCATTGCTCGATCTGTCGCTGTCGCTGTCGTTTATCGGTCGTTCGTGCCGGTCATGTCGCTGCTGTGTCCAGACCGCATCAATATCTTCCAGGAGAACAATGCATCGTGGTGGTATTTCCTGAAACATCTGCTCAAGATCTCCATCATTTGCGATGCTTGGTACTTTAACTTCGTACAGGTCCAGTCCAAATTCTCCAGCGATCGCCGTTGATAACGAAGACTTGCCGGTACCTGGAGGACCATAGAAGAGATAGCCTCGCCGGTATGGCATGCTGCGACTCTGATATAGTCTTTGTGTGCGCGGATCGAGGTAGTTCCGAATGTCTGCCAAAAGCGCGTGCTTTTCGCTGTCATCGAAATGGACCGTCTCCAGCCGACGCAAAGGCTTCCGGTACTTTGGTTTCCACGACATCCCATATCTATCTCTACTGTAGATGATCACGTAAAATTGCGTCTTCTTGTCGGAGAATTCGCGACAAGCATCGACGAATTTTCGAATGGGATCGGAGGAGAGGCCCAAGCAGCTCAGGGAGAGTTCCTCTCCTCCAACGCCGTCGTATGTTGGATCATTCATAGAAGACTCGAAACTCTTCAACGAACGAGAGACCGAGAAAAGTCTGGACTCATACCAGAACCAAGCTGTCTCCCAATGCGGAAAATATTGAACTGAGCGTTGCGACTTCTTCAACGACGATCCGGGCTCCAGATCCCGACCAACCTCCGTCCTGGCAGTGTGAAATCGCAACCGCCGCGGCTCAATCACATTCTCCAAGACCCAGCTGCTGACGCTCCTATTCAAAGGGTCTCCAGCAGGGATCGTCACAGAAGCGATGAAGAATCGTTTCACCCAAGTTGCTGCTTCTCGCCAAGCCCGGTGGACAAGTCTCCATGCAGCAGGAACGATTCCAACAACAGCGACCAGCGATCCGAGATGCGTAAAGTCCAGCTCTGAAATCCGGCTGATGAGCAGCGCCTTCATGTGTCCAAGGCCGTGAATCGTGGGATCTGGAAGCCGGAGGTTGGCCGCTCCTCCGGCGTGGAAAGACATCCTGTAGCCGCTAAGGCGCGCTCTCGTGCGTATGCGCAAACATTAGAATAAAGTCAAGTCGAACTCCGTCCCGATGCAGATGAGCCCTCCGTATAATACAAAGAACGTAAAGGAGAATGGATGGCCGTGATGAGAGAGAGGGTGATGCCGGAGTGGGAAGAAGAAGAGATCTCACCATCTCCTTTCCAGGCATCGGAGCTCGGGCCGGTCCTGAAGCAAATGGCTCCACGTCGACTTACTCCTTCCTCTCGCTCATCATTCACTCACGTTCGTTTTTTGGCAGGGCCGCCCTTCATCATGGATCTGCTCAGCCAAGCCGGGCAATGTGTAGTCAATCCTCGCTACACGCGCTACCTCGCACCTCTCCAGCTCCTCGGCGAAGCCGTCCTCTGCAGTCTCATAATATGGAAAATCCCATGTAAGAACATGATCCCCAAAGTCATCAATCTGAAGCTCGTGATACTTACGTATATATTCACAGACACCGAAATCGACTGGGAAGCCTACATGCAACAAATCGAGATCTACCTCGCCGGCGAACGCGACTACGCCAAAATCTACGGCGACACAGGCCCACTGGTCTATCCGGCCGCACACGTGTACATCTACCGCGCACTCTACTACCTCACTTCGTCTGGAACGGACATTCGTCTTGCACAGATGCTGTTCATATTCCTCTGCATCCTCACTCTGGCGACGGTGATCTCCTGCTATCGGAAAGCGGGCGCTCCTCCTTACGTGCTGGTGTTGCTTAGTCTGAGCAAACGAGTGCATTCGATTTTCTTGCTGAGGTTGTTCAATGACTGTTTTGCGGTGTTGTTCTTGTGGGTCGCGATCTGGTGCTATCAGAGGAAGTTTTGGACGTTGGGGAGTTTGAGCTACAGTTTTGGCTTGGGTGTGAAGATGTCGTTGCTTTTGGCGTTGCCGGCGATTGGGCTGGTGCTGTGGCAAGGGATGGGTAGGGATCGGGCGTTCTATCAGGCGCAAAGTATTGGGCAACTTCAAGTGAGTGACAAACGATCATGAGATGGGAGACCTTTGTGCTGATGAGAGAACAGATTTTGCTGGGATATCCCTTCATCGCGGGTCACT
The DNA here is from genome assembly GCA_022814565.1 of Phaeophleospora eucalypticola. Taxonomy (NCBI): domain Eukaryota; kingdom Fungi; phylum Ascomycota; class Dothideomycetes; order Mycosphaerellales; family Mycosphaerellaceae; genus Phaeophleospora; species Phaeophleospora eucalypticola. The sequence goes on from JAKLNG010000017.1 coordinate 102,242, forward strand.
GGAAAAGCTATCTTACCCGCGCGTTCGAGTTCACCAGGACGTTTATGTTCAAGTGGACAGTCAACTGGCGCTTTTTGGGCGAGGATATGTTCTTGTCAAGAGCTTTCTCGTACGGCTTGATCAGCATTCATCTCTTGCTGCTCTACACCTTTGCCGTTGGGAGGTGGCTGGAGCCTTCAGATTGGAGTCTACCAGAGGCCATCAGCAAGTTCTTCGATCCTCCACCAAAAGGCAAAGAGGAGGAAGTCAAAATCTCCCGAAAGGTGACTCCAGAGTTTACAACCACTGCCATCCTATCGTCGCTGATAATCGGGTGCTTGTGCGCGAGGAGTCTGCACTACCAATTCTTCGTCTACATCGCTTGGTCGACTCCATTTCTCCTCTGGCGAAGCGGAATGCATCCCATTCTGATGTACGCGATTTGCTTCGCACAAGAATGGGCGTGGAACGTATACCCAAGCACCAACACAAGCTCGCTGGTGGTTGTGCACTGTCTTGGGGCGGCTGTCTTTAGCATATGGGTTGGCACCAGTCCGATGCTAGGAAGAGGCCATCCTCCGTCAGAAGACAAGTCGAAGCATGAGCATGTCGAGTGATGCAGCTACAGTGTATAGCTTTGAAGCAACTTCCATTTACTCCGACTCGTCGTCTGACGGTGGAAACTTGGGACCGTCGTCCTCTTCATCCGAGTCTGCGGTGTAGGTGGACTTCTTCGATTCAAACTCCTTTGGCCAGAAACGTGCTTTCCTCCATGCCTTCTCGTCGCCGACAAGATTGACAATTTCCCCGCCCAGCTTGTTGTCACGATCGGCCATGGAGGAGGTGTCGACTAGGACGAATGAGCCACGCTTGATCCAGATAGTCGACCTGAACTTGGAGGGTAGCTCCGCCAAAAGTACCTCACCGGCAGGCAGCTCCAATTGATATAGGTTGTTGCCAGCGGCATTTTTCACGCGCGCGATTTTCTGGCCAGGTTGTAAAACATCGGGCGGCGACAGCGTGTCCTCGGCGACCGCTTGGATATTACGCTTCGGTTTTGGCATATTGATATAGAGGTACCTCTCTACCTCTTATCGTCAAGCTTCGGCTGCGGACAGAGCTCCTGCTGTGCGGCTGCCGATCCTTCCAGATCGTGTTCCTCGCGAATGGCGGTCAGAAGAGCAAGCAATGGGGCGTTTTCGGGAAGCGAGGCCGTTATTGCAGGTGATATCGGGCACAGAGTCCGGGTTCCGGGCTTGAGGTCGGTCTGCACGACAAATTCTTCACAGGAAAGGACTGCTGAAACGGGGGTCGAAATGCAGCAGAGGGCTTAGTGTGAGATCTGGTGCGTGGGGTGCAGGTTGATGGCGTTTTTGCGGCTTCATGCACGAGAGCAGTGGTCGGCAGCACAAGAGGCCGTCACGGTTACGCCATTCGCAGCTGATCTGCAGAAGATGCAACAACTGATGGAATGCACTGTGATGGAGGGTCAGGATATGCCTTTTGGCTTCACCGCCGCCGAGGTAATTTGCAGGTCAAGTGATGGGAGTGAAGGGTGAGTGAATGAATTCCTGTCGGTCGATCCAAGATTCCGCCGGAGCTTGTGGCGGCAACGTCTGCGGTGATTGGCTGCTCGCGGCTGTTACGCGCATATCGTCTACTTGGAGCAGCAGCGTCGCGCACCTCGACGGGACTCTTTCACGTGCACCCGCTTCCAAGCTGGGCGATAAGACGTTGCACGAGGACGGCGAGGTGTGGCAGGTGAGGTGCAGAGGTGTGCCAGAGGAGTCGTCATTGTTCTTCCATCTCCCCGTCAGCTTCTTTTGCTGTGCATTTCTTTCTTGGATCCCGTTTGTTTACCCAGCGCGCTTCGACCGTTTGTTGATATCCACTCCCACCATCCGAGACAATTGTTGGGCGGTGAGACGTGTCACCGCGACCCGCAACTCGCCCGAGGCCTGCGTCGGCCGCTCCAATGCTTCGATTCTTCCGGTCCATCAGTCGAGGGCGGAGGAAAAGTAACAACGACGACGAATACTCGCCATTCGCCTCTTCCCCCGAACGACCGCGCCACCGCGCAGTTGGGCAGGCGCGACGACAGACCGATGTCTACGATGATGAATACGACGAAGACGACGAGGAGCTCTCTCCGCGGCGGCCCTTGAATACCCAGCAAGATTACTTCGGCAGAGCGAATCACTATCGCGACTACGACGAGCTCGAAGAGGACGATGGGTTGGAAGACGAGGATGGCGATGAAGATGCAGAGGAGACGCCATTGCTACCGATCTTCTCGGCGGCGCACCTTGACAGGCTGCCACTGTACAACATCACACATGCCATACGGCAGTTGATTGTGGCGAGGTGCGAGACCACTCTGTCGTGGGAACAGTTGCGAAGTCCACAGATCAGCCAATTCCTCGTCAAGCCTGTGCAAGGGCAGATCAGAGCGGATCACTTCAATCGTGCGACACTATGCGCGTTGATTGCGAATTGCCTGCAGTTCCAGAAAGAGGGGCAGATGAATCCTGGCAATATCGGTGTCTCGCGAACAAGAGCTGCGATAAGTGAGCTGTTGGCTATGCGGTTGTTAAGGGAGTATTCGACACGTGAGTTGATCGATTCGCTGTCGTATGACTTTGATCCCCTGCAGGGCATGTCCATGGTGCCGGAGAATGCGCAGAATGCTGTTCGCAGGCCTCAAGGAAGGGTAGCGAGAGTCAGTACAATTGAGATTGCCATTCGTGCTGAGGCGAAGCGCTTCCTAGCGCATCCACTTGTGGTTCAGCATCTGGAAGCGATTTGGGCTGGTAACATCGTCTTTCATTCAGAGGCGGATAATCTTCACCGAAGACACCGGCAGTCTGAGGAAGGTCTGAGAGGTCGCATGAATGGGCATGGCACAGCTACTGGACATGATCCGAGTGCTCTGCCAGCCGACTCTGTGTTATCTAGGAAAGCACACAGCACGAGGCCGATCCCGGGACCCATCGATCCGCCTCCAGCAAGACGGGCCGTGACATTGTACAATCCTCGAGATGCCTCCCTCTTCAAGCTCAGCCGTCTGAGAGTGCCGAGATACAGGCAGGTGTTCAGTACATTCAGCTTTGCAACGATGCTCGCCCTGTTCGTTGCGGTTCTCGTCGACCAGAACATCAATATCACGCCTCTTGAGGTGCTCTTCTGGTTCTGGAGTATTGGTTACATGCTTGATGAGATTGTTGGTTTCACCGAGCAAGGCTTTGGACTTTACATTCTCAGTTTCTGGAACGCCTTCGATCTGGGGATCCTGGTCTTGTTCGTCATCTACTACTGTCTGCGTCTTTACGGGATAGTACTCGCTGAAGAAGGCAAACACAAGATTGCAGGCATTGCGTACGACGTGCTGGCCGCGACCGCGATCTTGCTGTTCCCGCGACTCTTCAGCGTGCTGGATCATTACAAGTACTTCTCGCAGCTACTCATTGCCTTCCGCCTAATGGCTATGGACCTCATGGCGGTGTTGGTCTTGATTACTATTAGCTGTTCGGGATTCTTCGTCGCGCTGTGCTTGTCTTTCGCCGACACTCGGGACGCCAGCGCCGTCGCTTACTCGCTCTTCCAGATCTTAATGGGATTCACGCCTGCTGTCTGGGATCACTGGAATGGATACAACATTCTCGGGCGAGCCATCATGGTTGTGTTCCTGACGATGTGTCACTTCTTGGTCGTCACCATTCTCATTACAGTTCTGACAAACAGCTTCATGGCCATTGTCAAGAATGCAGAAGAGGAGCATCAATTCTTGTTTGCGGTCAATACCATTTCAATGGTGAAGTCGGACGCCCTCTTCAGCTACGTCGCGCCTACCAACATCGTGGGGTGGATGTTGAGTCCCTTACGATACATGATACCGCTGCGATCGTATGTCAAGTTCAATCGGACGGTCATCAAGGTATCGCACTTTCCGATCCTGTTCGTCATCTTCTCGTATGAGCGGATGATCATGGCAAGGAGTGCGTTTGTGCCGACGGAATTCATTGAAAGTAAGCCAGTACAGCGCAAGCAGCCAGTCGCGTTTAACAAGGCTCCCGAGCTGTACACGCCAAGTCACAGGCTGCGGGAGCCTTCTGTCATTAGCTTCAACAAAGATCGTGCTTTGGATGAGGTCTTCAGGCGGCCGTTTCAGGGAGATACCGTGCGGACGACGACTCAAGATATGGATGTTGATCGGAGGAAGTCCAATGCAGTCGACAATTGGATGCAGGCTGCTGAGAATGAAGGCGGAGCGAGTCCTCCACTCGAGGAGCCACGGAGTGTCTTGGACCGGCTTGAGACCCGTCGACCCAAGTTCAAGCGTGCGGTTACAAGTGAGATTCGAAGACGGATGATGAAGTCATCACGAGAGTTTTCGACAGCGACGAGGAGTGTGGCTAGCGATCCGGATCGTCTTTCGCTGCCCGCGTCTCGAAGGCCGGGCCGGATCGAGGAGGAGCCAGAGATGAGCGAAGCGTTGCCGCAAGATACTGAAGCCGATGGAGATGATGAGATCAATGATGATGTTGACGAGTCGGAAGATAATGCTGCGCCGGCGCTGGGCGAGAGTGCGCTCTCACTTGATCGGGATGTTGATGAAAGTGAGGCCGAATTGTTCCAGACTCCGATGGGGCGCAGCTCGCCGTTGATGCAGCTGTCCCATGCTGCGAGAGCGCGTCTTGCTCATTCGCCGGAGATGCTTCGTGGTGGTATGCAGCAGCGGACGGTGGTACAGCGCAAGAGCCATAACAGGCAGACGTCAAGCGGGACGATTCTCTTCGCTCCGCAGCCTACCCTTGAGGATTCTGCGTCGAATCAAATGCGTCGTGGGCCGCCAAAGAAAGTCAGTACGGGTACTGCGACTCCTCCAGCGAGTGCGCTGCTCAATCAAGGTCCTTCCGGTACACGGACTCCAGGCCGCAAGCCAACTCAGCAAGCGAAGGCTCGTCCCATTATGCCTGCGCGTCAGAAGACCGCGCCCAACATGGCGAGTATGGGTCTGTCCTTCCTCGATATGCCTCCTGCCAGGCGGCGTGATCCCTCATTTAGCGCTCGCGCTCTGGATCTGGCGAGCGATCTTGGAGACAACAAATGGGGTCCTTCGGGTGGTATCGATGCAGGTGGAATATCTGGTATGCCTGCTTCGTTTAGCGAGCAGATGATGCGGGAGCGTGAGCTGCAGCGGCGAGCAGAAGAAGATCGTCGACGAAGTGAGGAGGAAGAGAAGGGTATGGTCAATCGTATCATGCTGGCAAGGATGCATACACTGGAGGAGGGGTTCAGAGAGGTCTTGAAGGAGATCAAAGACCTGAGCCAGACTGCCAACAGCGGATCGCGGAGAGACAGTGAAGCTGATTCATCGGGCCATCAACCGAAGAAACCACTGCGGCCTAAGGTGGATACTGTTGCCTCATCTGCTGGGTTTCCCGCGCCAAAGACGCCGATTGGAAGGATCGGTGGGAATGAGAAGAGCAAGAAGGCCAGCCCCAGGAAGGTCGTGAAGGGTAAGAAAGGGAAGGAGGCTGAAATGTCGCGGCCGAGCAGTTCGGGGGATCTGCTGAAGTCCAGCGGCAGTGAGCTGCCTTCGAGGGATGAGCCGCAGGGCTCGCCGGATTCGGTGCAGTCTGTGGTGGAGATCAAGGAGGATACGCGGCCGGCGACTGCGTATCGTGATGTCGACAGGGATGAGTGACGGCTTCGATAATATGCATAGGGAGGTTTGGGTCAGTACATGAGTGTAATGGGTGGGTTTTAGCATACGGCATTTTCGGGAGCGAGGCATTGCTGGGTCGTGAGCGTGTACATATAGATTGACGATGAGAGAATTGGGTTTGGGATGCATACATATATACATGGGATGGGGATGGGACGGGAGTCAATTGATACTACTTTACTGCTTCTGAGACTTCATTCTTCACAACGAGGAGTCTGCTCCCTCTCGATGCTCGTGCAAGATAGTAATATCCCGTCAGAACGGAGCTACCAGTTATAACTAAGGAATATGATATAGCAAGGGCCATCGTAACTTCCCCTTGGAGGAGATCGCGGGGTGTGGGGAAACAGCAAACGTTAATTGTGGATCGACAGGACGAGCTGAGGTACCCGCGGAGCACATGTCCGGGTGCAGGTCAACCGCAGCTGTCTGTTCGGTTGTTCGGTGAGAGACTTTCCAGCCTTTACATCCGACTTCATGTGGTAAAATATACTCAACCCTATACCGATACTACTGGAAGATACATCAGAAGCGACTTCTACCTTGGAAGCTATTTCGTCTGGATTGAAGAGCTTCAAAATGGCTGGTTGGGAAGCTTTCGTCAAGTACGTGTCCTTGCCACTTGGAGCTTTGAGAAGCAACTGACATGTTGTTGTAGCCGCCGGAACACGTTTCTGATTTCGGGCGCTGTCCTCATCTCCTCGTGGGCCGCTGTTCGATATAGACAAGAGCAACACAAGAAGCGGAATCCCGGGACATTCCACGTAGACCCTCACCGCTCTGGTGCGTTGTTGCCTATGGCTCTGCTGGAATCCAGAGCGTGAAGCTAACAACTCTGCAGGTGGCGGCGTTTGATCAGACACAAGGATGAATGCTGGCTGGAAGGTGGAAGAGCGTCAAAGACGCCATGAGGAAGAAGGCGGACTGAGTGTGGACGACTTTGGTAAACACGCCATCAAAACGACTCCCGAGGCCTCATGCTGAGAGGCGGGCTCTACTTTCGAATGAAACATGCTACGCCTCTGTTCAGCGTTGTCCTTTCTGTAATCCTCCTCGTGGCCATCAATGGCAACGGCTTTCTTCTCAGGTGTTCAGCGTGCACGCCTTACTGCTCGCCTGCACCCGGTAACACAATATCTTTCTTGCCTCTTGCCCGACAAAGTAAGATGCTCCAGGCTCACGAGAGAAGAAAGAGAAGAGCAGTGAGAATAAGAGAGCAAGAGACGTACTTAGAGATCTGATGAGACTGCTGTAAAGACGACCACCTCTACATCACTCCTGGCAGAGTATCGCGAGGTTCCAGCCTGGGTATCCGTGAGTACGGCTCATACATAGAGATGGCGTGCTGTGTCGTTGTATTTACGATTGTGATGAGCTCGATGGGCACGATGCCCTGTGAGGTTGACGGTAAAGTCCTGAGGCACACTTCTGAATGCGCTCCTTCCTTCCCACAATCGCACCTTCCTCGCGAGCCCCATCCCACGCGATGTAGCGGAAAGCTTGGTGACTGTATTCCAACTTCATGCATGTGTTCCTAGAACCTTCATCCCTATCTCATCCTTCATCATCGTGTATACTAGCAAGTCCTCGTCAGCCACCATGCGCACCTGGATCCGGACCTCCACCTCCACCTCCACCACCGAAACCCACAGTGTGCACCGACCTTCCTGTCGATGGGTGGATGATCGCACGAAAGTGTAAGATATGTACGCGAGCTGGAAAAAAACCATTTAAGACGACATATGCCTCTGCTATCCAGAAAGATTCTACAGTGTCCTTGCATGTCCGCCATGGTCTGATGACGTTGTCCCGGCAGTATCAAACTCGCCCGTCTTGGAAGGAACCACCCTCTTAAAAACTCATACGGCCCTCCCACGGTCTGCCACCATCTCTTGCATCGTCGACTTCTCTTCTCCAAGCCCCGGATGAACCAAGCTCTTGATGAAAAGTACCGGTCAGACGACCAACAACACCCACCTGCAAGAGCCGGCCGAAGCCAAACTCGAGCAGGGCGAGATCATCGCCACCGAAGCGTACTTCAGCACATCGGCTTCACTCTTGGGCATCGTGGTTCGCATCATCTCGCCGGGCGAAGTCCGTGGCTTCTGTGAGAAGCACGATTGTGGATCTGTACTTTAGAAATGATTCTATGAAGTCTTCATAAAGGTCAGCAAGGTGTTGCAGGTATTGTTCAAGTGTGCGGAGGTCGGGAGGTGTTGCAGGTATTGCGCGAGAGTACGGGGGTCGGGAGGTGTTGCAGGTATTGCGCAAGAGTATGGAGGTCGGGGTAAGACTTACAAGATCGTGTGTCGAGGAAAGAAGGTCAGAGGACCGACGCTGAATGTCACCTTCGCGCTGCAGCTTTTTCGGCGCTAAACCCCATCAGGACAGATCCAGCGTTGGTCGCCCTGTCAACGACGGCCTAATACCGGTTATCGAGCAGCTGCTCATCAATAATTGACGGGACCCATCAAGGATTCATTGAGAAAAATTCAGCCTGAGGCTGCAACCTGACCTCGACGAAGCCGTGGGTCAAGGGCGAAAATGACGAAGATGGACAACTACGGCCTGGCGCATACGACTCGAAGGCCAGAAATATGTTCCAAACACTCGGTGATCTCCTCAAAGCCCTCACGAGGGATTTCAGCAAGTTTAGCCTTGTACGTTGCGGCCGCCACCGATATTCGACAGAAAATCTTTCGAAAGCAGCAAATTCTGCGGCTCTGAACACCACACTTTCGACTTCCAAACAGCCATCAAGGCCGGCGCATTGCCCGCCAGCGCCTGAGAGGTACATGAAACGAGTCGCTGAGATCCAAATAATCGTACGAGATAATAAATATATCGCCACCATGTACTTGAAAAATTTTAGTGCCTGAGGCTCCATCTTCAGATGTGATGCCTCAGGCATGTAGGAAGATCATCATGAAGCCCCTGACTTCAAGTGTCAATGAAGAGGGCGGGCAGCACAGGTGGCGACGAGAGCGAAAAGACGATTCTGCCTCTTACGAAGAGCCAGAAGCCAGCAATGGCATTGCAGGGAGACATGAAATCTCCTTTGAAGCGCTTCCACGATCTACCGGGTCTCGTACGCTGTTCCCCTATCTACTTGTGCAGCCTATCGAAGTCCCATCATGCCCACGATACTGTCTTTCGTTCCCATCAATGCGGTCAAACTCTACTACTCAATAGAAAGAAGTCCGAAGATTTCTGGTTTCTCGTTCATCCCGGAGATCATGACTTGCTATACGACTGTGACCTTCGAATTGATCGACTTGCCCAATAATCAACCCTCGACTACCGAAAAGCGCCTTGGACGGTCATGGAAATGAAGTGTTGACGGACGAGGTGATGAAGCTCGTAGCGGTGACAACGGTGACTCAAGCGTCTAATGCAGCGTTGGTTCCGCTAATCAGATCGACATTTAATTTTACTCGACGAGCATCAATTCTGTCAGCTGCACACTCTGAAATCTGCAAGTCCTTTTCAGTAGCAAGTTCGACATCAATCAAACCGACCATGGACAGACGCAACCTTACTAGATTCTATCGCGTCGAGTACGACAAGGTAAGACTTGATTAACACGATGACAGGAAAGTAGAATGCTGACTCTAATTGTAGGCCCTCGCAAATTTTGACAATGGAGACAAAGAAGCCGCGAATGATATATGCTGCGATCTCGTATCCGACTTCCAGTGCCCTCGTACAATCCAGATTCAAGCATGGCAGTTGCGATCAGAGTGCACCGACGACTACTGGCTGGCGAAAGACCACTTGACAAGCGCCCTCGAACTCATCGAAGAGCTGTGGGCTGACTATCCCGAAAATACGCTGCTCATCAAATACCGAGACCATACCGTAGGTTCTTTCTAGACTCCTCTCCATCCGATGATTGCATGCTGACCGTCGTAGAACAAGTTGCTGAGTGAGGTGGAAGAGATCTGGAAAGCGGAGTGGGCGGCGAAAGGCCAGGATCCTCCCACGGAGCAGCGCCTGGAAGATACGTATGTTGCAGCTGGAGTGAGGGAGGAGATTGACGAAGGAGAGAAGGTCCGCGAGGGAGATCTCGTGTCGTCGGAGACGCTGATGGAACAGAAATGGGGTGGGGAGCTTTCGCTGCGGACGAAGAGCAAGGGAAAGGAGAGGGAGGGGAAGGGAGAGGGGGAAGCGGAGAATGCAATGCAAGACTAGTATGGCAGATTCTGCTGCAATGAGCAAGAACCTCTTCCAGTGATAGAGCGTCGAAATACCAGAGATGAGAATAATGTCCCCTTAAGCCCCTGAGACCTCCGATGTTTACTGTGCAAACGGGTACTGCCGCAAGCTCTAGTGGGCGGGCAGTGTTCTGTTCCCGAACAGAATCTCCCATCCTTCAACTCTCGATTTTCGCAACAACTTCCACACTCGACCAAGACTTGCACCATCATGAGCGCCCTCGAGTCTGAAGGCGAGCCCAAGCCCGATACATCGATGTACTCCGAGACAGCAAAGATGTTCCACGCTTGGTGCTCCCACGTAAGACACCCACTCATCTCCGTGCAGGATCAGGAAGTACTAACAAGACTCGAACAGCTCAAACGCCTCCACAAAGAATCCAAGCACGACGAATGCCGCGAAGGCTGTCTCCAACTCCTCGAGCGCCCCTACGCACCACACTACGTCCGCATCAGAACTCTGCATCTCCTTGCCGACTCAGAAAGCTCCACCGATGCTCCCGGTATGGCCGTGTACTACGCCAAGAAAGCGCTGACCTTGCTGGAGAAGCTTGACGGGACGTGGTCGGTGGCCAAAATGTTGTTGGAAGAGAGTGCGAAGATCCTGGAGCGATTTGAGAAGGAGCTTGCGGAGGCTCAAGCGAAGCTGGAGGAAGGGCTGGAGGAAATTGGGATGCAGGAGACGGAGGAGTCCGAGGCTGGTATTCCCAAGGAGGACGAGCCAAAGTCAGCAGAGCCGGGAGACGCTCAGAAAGCTGAAGACGATGTCGAGCTCGATGAAAAGGCGTTTTTCAAGGCTCTGAAGGAGCAGAACGGCGAGCTCCGACAACAGGGCCTCGTACTCGACGATGGAGATGACGAACTCGGTCTTGAGGACGATCCCATCGAGGAGTGGATCCGGCAGCGTGAAGCGAGGAAGCAGCAGGAGGCTACTGGCGAGCAGCTCTCCTAGCCGGGAGAAGAGCTGTCTGCTCGATTCGTGCCATTTGACACTCCTGGACCGTATCCCAAACGATTGCCATGATACCAGGCGCGGCTGGGACGGGTGGACATGAAGTGAGGTCGAGATCGAGACCTCCGGGACTCTCTTGGCCAATCAGGGCATAGCTGGGATCATTTCCCTGTGCAGCAACGTCTTTGCGACATCGTGGGAATAGCATAAAAGATCCCACTTTCAATCATTCACCGTCTCTTTCACTGTCCCGTTCTTGCTTTGTGCAAAACTTGTCTAGGCCTCACGTACTAACCCTCCGCAACACCGGACTCTCATTCCCTGCCCACCTCTCCCTCTCCAGCAACTCTCCCAGCCTGCCCTTCAAGTCTCCCACTTCCACTTCCTCATCCGTCAACATACTCCCAATAACTTCCTGCACCTTGGCGACGAGATGGCTTGGGCAGCCGATGAATTCCGGAAACCGCCCATTTCTGAGCGCATCCAACTTCTGCCTCCTCTCCGACTGCGTCCCAAACTTACACAGCAGCTCGCAGGCGATGATCCCGACGGCGAAAATGTCCAGCCTCGGACTCACATTTGAGACGATCCTGGTGGGACGGTAGATCGCCGTTCCAACACCTGGAGACGAAGGCGAATGGGAGGTCTGGGCGATGTTGGTAACGAGGCCGAAGTCTCCAATCCGCACGCTCAACTTCGCAGGCTGTGCTCTGCCCTCTGAGCGGCAGCTCTCGCAGAGCACCAGGTCGACTGTGCCTCGCGTAGCGCGCGGGTTCTCTTCATGTCGGAGGAAGATGTTTGCAGGTTTCAGATCGCGATGCACGTTGCCCTCTCCGTGCAGATAGTCGACTCCTTCGAGGATTGCCAGAATGATCCGCACAGACGTTTCAAGATGGAAGCAATGGCTGAGAGGCGCTATCTCTGTACCTGTAGGTTTGGGGTCGATGAAGTCCGCCAGCGTCATGGGGTAGACGTCCATTTGCATGTGTAGAGTAAGCAGAGGTATGGTGGATGTCGGAAGGAGCGCGCCATTGGTGCTGGACGCCCCGGTCTCTTCGACGACAGAAAGCGAGGTGACATCCTGGCGGGAGCGGCTCTCGAAGGCGATATTTCCCATGTCGTCTTGTCGGGATAGGCTCTCAAAGGCGATTTGACCCATGTCATCCGTCGTGTCGCTTTCTGTCTTTACGCGACCAAGCGAGTCCATCGAGAGACTATCCTGCATGCGCTCCTTTGGAGGCAGCTGTGAACTCAATTCGCTCGAGCTGGATATCAGGCCCGTCCTAGTTGACCATTCAACCCACTGTAATGGTCAGCAATGCGTCTTTCTGCTGAGATGACGGCACTCACGCTATTGTAGTACCGCACGATATTTGCATGGTCAAATTTGGATATCGCTCGAACTTCCGCAAGGATATCATCCATCGTCACGGCTCCACTCCTGAGCTTCGCCAGCACAGAAGGCTTAATGGGGACTTTCTTGACAGCATACGTCCTGCCGTCGACATGATGCCTGACACGAAAGACCTCACCATATCCACCTCTGCCCAGCGGTCCCAGTTCCTCGAAGTCGGTGACGTATCGGGTAGGACCAGTCAGAGCATACGGCGAGCCAGTTTCGAAGATAGATGCCGGGCTTGAAGGGATTGAAGGGGCATCGCTTTCTGTGAGAAGTCTTCTCAATGGTGCTGGTAAGGGTGTTGACGGATGCGTCCTCGTGCGTAATTGCAATGCGGTTGAGTCGGTGGATGCTCGTAGATCGACCGTGTCAAGTCGGGTGCGGATGCCTTGTCGCGTTTCGGTGTAGCGATCATCCTGTCACAATGTTAGCGACTTGATCATGCTTGCTGTATAAGAGTGAGGCGGTCGAGGGGCAAGTGTCCGCAACAGTCACTCAAGACAAGAAATGGATACGTACATCAAGCCCAGCAGACACCAAATTCAATGGCGCCAATGTCTGGCACAGCAATTGATAGCGTCGTTTTGCCTCCCTCTGAATCTCTTCTTCAGTCCTGAACCGAGGATCCTTCTCGTTGCGGACTGAATTGGTGCATCTCTCCTCCAGCAGAGCGTGCAGGAGCCAATCTCGACCGGCTGAAGCACCAGCCGCAGCTACCGGACGATCATTTGCAATTGAGGCGATTGAAAGATCGCTGACGTCTTGTTGTAAGGAAAGTTCTTGTTGATCGCTGGTATCCGCGGATTCGTCCTGGTTGTTGGAAGGAGCGTCGGAGGAAGATGAGTCGCTGTCGCTGTCTGCAGAACCGGAGCGAAAGAATTTAGACATTACAAGCGCGTTTTTGGCATTGCAGTCGGTGGTGTTGAAGGAATGACTAGTTCAATGAAATGCAATGTTTGGAGGAGTCGGTTGGAGAAGTAAAGAAGGCAACTTCCATTTGGGAAGGGCAGTTCCAATGCTCGAAAGTTACTGACAGTGATGCTTCTTCACAGGGCGCGTGGGTACATCAAAACGCTTCCATTTCCTTCCATCACCAGCCACGCGGATGCTCGCATGGCCGTCTTTATAGGCTGCAACCTGTCCTTTGTAGAGTGAGAGTGAGTTAAAGAGTCATCTCCCCGCCGCGGTCGTGCCTGAGGTTGATCTCACGCCCAAAACTGGTGGGACGGCATCACCTCGGACATGTTTTCGACATCGTCAACGACCGCGATGGAAATGAACGCGCCATTGAACAGACAGCATGGAACCGCAGCGGGCAGGTCGACGGTGATGGACAGATAATGCAGACGCTCTGGACTCGCGTCGCCCAGGCCTCCTGTCGATGTCCGCAATGCCTCGCCTCCGCTCCCGGTGCTGTCGCCCGTCGAGCCACCACCGCCGCCGGCAGACGCCCGCAATACTGGACTTCCTCCACCCTGTGGTATTCCGGCATCTTCGCCGCCGCAGCCACCCTCGACGCCAAGCAGAAGATTCAGCGGAGGGAGAAATGGGACCAGGCGATTGCAGACATCCAGCAGGAGCTTGGGCAGGATGAAGAGCAAAAGGCAGAACAAGTGGTGGAGCAGGAGGCAAGGCAGGAGGTATCACAGGAGGCATCACAGGAGGCATCAAACATTGTCGAACATGAGAATGCGTCGGCACAATACATCTTCGAAGGCGAGGACGCCCTGCGAGCGCTGGAGGCAAACCTCGACAGCAGTACGAACCGTCAACGACGATCCATATGGCCCACCAACACCGGCCCACCCCTGGACAAGGGCTTTCTCCCTCCCCAATCCATCTACGCTTCTAGACGCAGCAAGGCACAAGCAAGTACAACACGACTGCACCCCCACAAGATGGAATGCATCATGAACAGAGTGGATCGGTTGCAGCTGCACATCATATTCCTGCTGATGACGAGGGGAGTGCAGGCTGAAGCTCTCAAGTCTGTGCCCCCGGAGTACGGTCATTTCATTCAGAACAGCACCATACATGACATCAATCATCACATCGCAATGAAGGATAGGGATTACGATCGCCTCATGAAGTTGTCAGACATCCAGATCCTCAACGATCAGCCCTTTGAACGATCAGACGGAGATGTACGTCTGTGCTCCTACCACCAGGATGACATGGGGCACTTTCATCAGACAACACGCGAGATGAACTATTCGTTGGGCCGTCTCTTCAGGAAATCTCAAGACGGTAGTCTCCCCCTACCGGGTCTCCTGGCCAACATTGCCCATCATCTGCACTCGACCGACGCGCCTCCCAATATCGACACCTTTAACACTCTACTTGTGGGCTTCTTCAACGCCGGAGAGCACTATCTTTTCAAGAGAACTGTTCAAGTCATGAAAGGCTCGCACATGCGGCCGAACGAGGTCACCCTGACTGCGGTCCTCCAATACAACACCGCCATCGGAGATGAGGAGCAGTTCCTTCATTGGCTTCATCTGATGAGAGGTTCCGCCAAAGTAAAACGATCATGGGGTGAAGAATACGATAAGAAGATATCTCGAATGGGCTTGATGCTTGCAACACCGGGTGTCAATATTAACGAGTTCAATCACACCCGATTCGCGCGCGATGAGAAGTCTGGCAAAGTCATTCAAAGACCATATGCGACGCCCATGGTATTTGGCGCCATTGTCAAAGGCGTCCTGGAGTTCAGCGGGTTCGAGACCGCATTGAAGGTCGCCGAAGCCATGGCGCAAGAGGGTTGGAGTTTGTGCATGAACGGACTAGGCCCTCTCATTCGGGACTGTGCCGATCGACGAGATTGGAAAGCCGGTTCCGCTTTATGGAAGCATGTGTCGACTCTTCAGGCCCTCAGTAGGCGGAGGAGGGACATCGGGCCATCCGGAGAGAGCCTTGGGATCTCAACCTACGCCTCCATGCTTCGATTATGTCGAAGATGTGATAAACGGGAAGAGTTTGATGCCGTACTGGACGCAGCGAGCAGGACCTATCGAGCCGCTGAAAAGATGATCCTGGAAATGGCGATGGGCGGAGGGGACAAAAATGATAGGATATCGCTCAGGGCCTGCTTTCGTGCCGCAGGCTATGATGTGCCTACATCTGGAAGCAAAATCAGGGGCGAAGGACGGTCGATGAGTGGAGGAGATGATTATTTTGAATGGCCACAGAGGCTCGATCCCTTTTCTGCCAACCCTCCGGACAGTCACCCCACCGCAAGCGATCATTCGAATGATACTAATCAAATCAGCGAGTCCATTGCAAACGAGCATGCTACGGCCGAAACACTTGCGGCGACTCTAGAAGTTGTTGAAGACGACAGGCCGCACACGGAAGACTACGCTCGTTTTAAGGTACAGCGAAAACGATCCAGCGTACAGCTCGCTGAGAATGCCGATGTTGTTCTTACAGAAGAGCAACTTAGGGGCACTCTTCCTGGATCTGACGAGCTCAACGATTATGAGGATCGTGAACGACCTCTGAAGATGGCAAATTGATCGCATTGAGAATCATGAACTTGAAACATATGCATAGCGCAGGCGTTTGAGGTGAGGTTGGGCGGAATACTGAATATAGGTACAGACACAGCATAGAAGCGAGCCTTTGATGCCGCAAATGAGATACCACTTTGTACTGTGAGGTTGGGGATGCCTGTCTCGGCCCACCTCTCGGACAGCAGGAGCTTTGAGAGCTGTTTTCTGGTTTCGTCATCTAGCAGCACTTGTCCCTCTGCTGATCACACTACCTTACATTAACTTCACCATTGCCGCTGATTAGTATACAGAACCGCGGGTCTTCTTAAAACCAAGGACTTCAATTTCTACCTAATCAATCCTACGACAGATCAGAAGAACGGCAGACACCAAAACTACATTATCCAGACCCCACTACAAGCAGGTATGTCAAACCTCTCCCACTTCTGTCGCTCAAACAACCACTGACTCTTTACGTGCATAGCTCCCACCTTCGCAACCTTCACAATGCCCCTCTACGAAATCCAACACATCTGCCCCTTCACCCCGCAACAACAAGATGACCTCGCCGACGCTATCACAACCATCCACTCCACAAAATTCACCACCCCGCGCATGTTCGTAAACGTGAAATTCGTCGACCACACCCTCCCCAACAGCCCCGTAACCTACGTCGCCGGCAAGCGGCGCACAGGAAACCATATCCTCGCCAACGTGCGCGTAGGTCCGTCCCGCACCCAGAAAGACTGGGACGCTTTAACCGACGAGATCGTCGCGGCGTGGAATCGAATCGTGCCCATGCCCACTGCGAAGGGCGGCAAGCCGGTGGATTATGAACTCCGGAGTTGTATTTTGCTTGGCGGGTTGATTGGGGGATATGAGGCCGGGTTCCATATTCCGCCGGCGGGAGGGGATGTGAATTGGATTCGGGATCACTGGGATGAGTTTGTTATGAAGGCGAAGTCTGGGGATGAGGAGTTTCAGGAGATGGTGGAGGAGATAAAGGGGAGGGGGATGATGAATGGGGTGGGAAAGAGTGGGAAGGAGAAGTTGGAAGAGGCGTTGGGTTGGGGGGATAGTGCGTAGTGGATGAAGGGGAATGTTAAGTATTACAGTAGCTGCTTGCTGGTATCCTGCGTTTCAATCTGAGTCTTTCCACCAAAACCACAAAGTGGAATGTCCGTTTCTGTACAAATGCCAACGCTCATAGTCGTGAAGTCGTAAACCTGCTTTTCCAAACCACAATCATTCGCAGCCTCTCCACACACTCTTCGCTCCCTCCACTTTGCTGTCCCTCTCACCTCGAAGACCCAATACACCTCCCCCAAGCCGGCAATCCACACCCAAACCCAACAAACAAATACACCAAGAAAATGACCACCACAACCAACAACACCATCAACCTGACATTCTTCCACCACATCTGCCTCCGCAACCCTCGACTCCTGACCCTGAAATCCCGCGCACTTCCACCCAACCGATCCGTCTTATCCACCAGCAAATCTATCCTCTCGCCTCTTTCCAGCACCCGCTCGATGTTCTCCGTCATGATACCGCGCACACTCTCGATTTCATTCTGCACGGACGAGAAAGCATCGCTGCCTTGGCGGGAGGAAATCATCAATTGCCTTAGAGTGGAATTGAAAGCGCCCGCACCATAGGCGGGGAGAGAAGAGAACTGAGTCTTCGCTGGGGCATACTGGCTCAGAAACCGCTTCTTCGCTTCGAGAAGGAACGCGAACGGGATGCGTTGACCCGCGTCGGCTTTTGCGACGACTAGATAGGTCAGGCCGGCGGCGCTGGGCGAGTCGGAGGCGGACGAAGTGCTGCTGTCGGCGATGTAGTGGATGAAGTTGTCGTTGTGGGTGTAGGTGAGTTTCTGGGGCGAGTCGTGCGAGATTTTGGGCAGGATGATGTTGGCGAGGTTGCTGGTTTGCGCGGAGGAGGCGGAGGTGGTGGTGTGTTCAGTTAGGATGGTGGTGTGGTATGCGATGCAGCTGTAGAGCAGCGGCGTGGCGGGCGCGGAGCCGGAGGCCATGTTGTTGAGGTTTCGCGGAGTCTCACTGGGTAGAGTCGGGTTTGGGCGGTTGTTGAAGTGGTGGATTGGAGTATGTAGTGCTAATGGTTTGTTGATGCCTCGAGAAGGCGCAGTTGCAGGCCATAGCTTGCCGTCGTGCCACGTGATGGGCCTGATGTCATTCATCAAAGTGGGGCGTCTCGTGCTGAGCCGGGATCATGGTGAAGCTAAGACAACGCCCCTTTGCATTTGAAAGCAATCTATCTCTATCAATCTTCGATCTTCACAATTCTGTCACAACGTCGCATCCTTCAAGTCTGCATGCATCTCTTGAAGAATACTGGGATGCTCAGGCTTGAATCCCATTCTCTTCGCTCGATCGCCCTGAATAAGCATATTCGCAGCGACCAGATACTTCACCTCCGTATTGCCAGCGTCTTCAATCGATACCGCCATCGCCTCCTCAGACTCAAATACTCCCCTCCCATGCATGACTTTGGCTAGCTCCGTTGCCAGATCTTTCCACTGAACCCGTGCGGTCTCTAGCATGTAAAACCGGCTCTCAGCAGTCCCTTCAGCCGGCCCAGCTGCAGCGGTCTCGGCGATCTTAACGATGAAAGGCACGACGTCGAGAATGTGAGCAGTGCTCACCACTGCTGTTCCCTCGCCGACATACGGAACATATCCAACGGACTTGGCGTTGCCGATGATGAGATTGTATCCGATTCCAATCGTTGGAGAGTCGATGGAAGCGCCGCCGTATGTCACCGAGGGACAGACGATGTAAGTGTCGATTGAGCCCTCGCGCCCGGCTTCGAGGACACTGTATTTGGATGTCAGCATCATGCTGTCTGATCTTCTTCAGACAAAGGATGACCTACGGCACATCACTCGCCCCGTTAAACATCTCCTTCGAAATCATCCGAATTTCTCCCTCGTTGTTATCATTCCACACCTTACTCTCCGGATTGAAATTGCCAGAAGTGCCAAAGTCGATATAATTGCCCGCTCCGGTGATATGGATCAGCTTGCCCTTGGACGCGGTAGGATGCTCCTTCAGGCCGGCAATGATAGCGACAACAGGTTCTGCGGTAAAGGAAGCGCCGGCATTGATGGCGATGTCGTGCTCCTTGCTCAAGGCTTTGATCTTGTCGAAGTCGTTGAAGTCTCCGAACTCGAATTTATCGGCAGGGAGGGTTGCCTTGAGCTCGTCAATCGATCTTCCAGGGCGGACGTAAGCCGTCAATGGCCAGTCTGGATGGGCATCTTTGATGGCTCTTGTGAGTGGTGCTCCAACGAAGCCAGTGGCGCCAAAGATGATGACAGAAGGCATTGCAGTAGTTGTTTCTGGGTGACGATAGATCTGTTGCTTTAAGCTCTGCGTTGTTGAATAGTCGAGAAGCTGGTTGATAAGTTGATATTGAGAGTATGTCGAAGATTAATATATCCATCGTTGGCCTTGCTGATTCTTAATCTTTACCCTGTACATTTCAAAGCCATTGGCCATCTACGCTGCTTGTTGAGCTCTTCCAGCAACGCATGATTCCAAACATTGTTCGGCCGAGCTGATTTCGGGACTCATGATGCCATTTCTGTCTGAATGCTGCGTATGTTGTGTGAGCTGAAGAGAGCTGTTGACATTTGTAAGCTGCGAGCCTCCGCGGACGCAACTTGATGACACGCCGTGTCCAGCTGCACGTTCGTCCCGATAACAGCAAAGCAAACAACGAACAAGTCGCATAGTAATGCACGCTTAGCATTGCTTCGCAATCTTGGTACGCTTGTTGCTTGATGAATAATGCAACCTCCTGCACTTCACATGTGGTGCGTTGAGATTGCTGAGCCCGAGCTTCTGATGGTCTTGAATCCTGTTGGTTGAGATGCGCGTAGCAGATTATCGCCATTATCCGGCCTTCTTGCTCCTCCGACTGCCCTCTTTCTTCTCCTTCTTGCCCACCTTGTCTTTGTACTCATTCATTTGCCTGATAGCCTCGTCTTCGTCTTTCTTCTCCGCATCCTCCTTCTTCGCCTTCGCCCGTGATTCAGCGCCTCTCTTCTCTGCTTCTTGCACCATCTGTTCACTGTACTCCCACAGCTTCTTCTGTGCCTCCTCATCTTGAACATCTTTCCTCAAGAACTCCCGCTCTTGGCACTCCTTGATCAGTAATCCACCCTCGCTGCGCGTGTATGCTTCCTCCATCGATGCATGCAAGAAGCTCTGGGCACCCATCTCGGGGGCCTTCAATGCGAGCAGCCAGAGTGGGTAAGTCAATAGGTATAACAGCAGGCCCAGCAAGGAACCTTGAGTAATCCACCTCCTCGTCCCTGGCGTCCTTGAAAGTCCAGGATCCACCAGCAGCACCTTTGTATTCATCGGCGCCTTGTCCGGCCTATTGTACGAGCTCAAATGTTTCTGGAAAGCCAATGCAAACGTTGTGAGCGCCAGCTTCGACGTAGCATACGCATTGCCCGGCGAGAACTTCGTCGGCTCCAGCGCTTTTCCTTTCTCCTTCTCTTTCTGCGTAATGTGCAACAAATCTCCACCCATATAGCTACTACACGTTCCAAACAAAATCCTCACATCCCGATCCGGAGGCTGCGCTCTCAGCGCGGGACTCAGTATACTCAGCAAGTGGAAGTTCGCGAGATAGTTGATCTGCCAGTTCAACTCCACTCCTTCTGATGTGCTCTGGATCTTCTTCGCGCTCGGCGTCAACGTGTTCGCGCAGAGGATGATCATATCCAATCTTCTGGGCGGCGCGTTGTCAATCCATTTCGTAGCAAAGGTGCGGACGCTGTGGAGGGAAGCGAGGTCGACTTGCTCGGCGGTGATGAGTTGGTTGTTGGTCTCTTCTCGCAAGTCTTGAATGAATTCGACGATGAAGGGGTCGGAGAGGGCGTGTTGGGTGAGGAGGACGATTTGGGCACCGCGGGTTGCGAGGGCGCGGACTGTTGCTTCACCTACGCCGGAGGTGCCGCCCTATTCAGATAAGTACGCTGTATGATTATCTTCATTCTGAGAATGTCTTACCGTCACCATCACGACCTTTCCATGCATGTTCCTCTCGCTCAGGGTTCTGGCTCCCTGGAAGTACGTCTTGACAAGCCATAACAGACCGAGCCATGGTAGCGTTTTGAGAAAGGTCCAGAGGTATGGCACACTGTGCAGGCCATCAAAAAGCGCCTGGGCGGCGATGTAGACGGGCATGGTAGCGACTGTTGCCCTCGCAGGGCTGTGAATGTCGAAGGCAAGAACTTGAAGCTGTTTCAAGTGTACACGAATTCAGGGTCGAGTTCTAATCCCCGCTTAACTCCATTGCAGGAGGGAGAAGCTAGGAGGTAAGGCACACATGAGCCAACAGAGCAACGATAAATCAATGATATGTTGAATAGAAAAGCGATACGGTGCCCTCTTATCTGACTCGCATCTCGTGTGGTATCTAGCGCGCTACATCGCAATATACTGTGTCTATCACAAAGTCGTCAAATCGTCAAAGTCCTTCCTCTTACAGCTGCGCTCTCTCGCCGCCAACTTTTTTCGCGGAAAAAGATGCAAAGTACGCATTCAAAGCGTCCACCGTTCCGCTTCCTTCTGCCAGCTTCACTACGCATCCAACGTATCCGTCAGGCCTGACGATAACGACACCACCCTCCTCTTCACTCAGTCCCATCTTGGCATGCGCCGCAGCCTTCGCATCCGGCACCCGCGCATCCCAGACATCGTCCGCATACACATGGTCCCAGTACCTGCTGAGCAGTTCCGGCAGCACCTCGCGGATCTCAATGTCGGGTCGATTCGCGTTGAGGATGGTGTTGATCGTGAAGAAATGCGAATGCGGGTTGTGACGCTCGTGGTAGCTGACAGTGTCGATGTCGGATCGCTGGTAGGCGGAGTAGAAGGAGTTCTTCTTCTGCAAGTTCTTCGCGAAGTCGGCAATCGCCTGCTTGGTACGAGATGTATCGCCGCCGAAGAGGTAGATGCGATATGACCCATTGAGTGGGATTTCTTGCTCCAAATGCACGACGTTGGCGTCCGATACTCGAGTGACGGTTGCTGGGGTCAAGATGCGCCCTGTCCGAAGCTTGGTAGTGCCTTTCGGCTCTGAGAGGAAGAAGTCATGCTTAGCCGGATGGCTTTCAGACCAGTTGAAAACGTTCTCAAGGTATGCGACACCATAGCCTGATGTGAACTCGCAAGACTCCTTGAACTTCGCAACGAAAGGATTCTCGGACGCATCGCTGCTGCCTTGCTTGCTACCTTCTTTGACTTCTGATGCGGAGGGTTGGCGCTGTGAGAAGAGTTTGGCGTATGCTGCGTCGAAGTTGAGCAAGTTCTCTGCGACGAACTTCCGCTCGCTCTCGTACGACTTCAGAATCGATCGATCCGCAAAGCCAGACTCGACGTGGTGGATCTTCCAGGCCAGATTCTGCGCATCCAGGAAAGCGGTGTTCATTCCCTGCCCAGCTTTGGGAGAGTGCGTGTGACAACAATCGCCTCCCATGAACACACGCTCGTCCAAAGTGTAGCGATCAGCAATGCCCTGGCCAATCGGGTATACCGAATACCACTCGACACGGTCCCATTCGATGTAGTATGGCTTCATGATCTTCTTCGCGACAGTCTGTACTTCTTCTGTTGTTGCGGATTTCCTGGGATTGAAGTCTGGGTCTTCGGAAGATGCTATTTGGATGTATAATCGAACCATATTGTTCTCGCGAGGAATGATCATGATCGAGCCTGCGTCGGAGTGGATAGTGCATTTCATCTACTCGCTGTCAGTCCTGTGGGTTTGTCCCATGTCCAATGCTTGCTTACCTTGATGTCTGGAAAGTCTGTCCTTACAACACCATCCATGACACCCCAGACGTATGCGATTGGGTCTTTGTGGGTGATGCCGACGCCCAATTGCTGTCGGACGAAACTCCTCGCGCCCTCTCCACTGAACAAATACTTCGCTCTTACAGTCTGCTGCTCGTGATCTCCATCGACGCGTCCAACAGTGACCTCGACAGGGTAATCGGCATCTTTGCCATCGTTCTTGAACCCTGTTATTGTCCACGGCCTCTGAATCTTGACGTTGTTCTTCTCCAAATCCTCAATGAACACTCTCTCAATCATTCCCTGATGTAGAAGCGTCGTGAAGGGGTACCGCGCATCGATGAACTTCGGACAGCTCGCCCACGTTCCTGTCCTGTGAATGCCCTTCCCTTCCGCTCGAGGATCCCAGAATGCGACTTCGTAGACTTTGGCAGGTTCGTTGGCCATGATCGCGCGCTTGAGGCCCATGTTCCGCAGTAGATCGAGGGATCGCGGTTGGATTCCATCTGCGCGGCCGGTGAGGGTAGGCTCGGGTCGGTTGTCGATGTGCTTTATCTTGTAGCCCCAACGCGCGAGGCATGTCGAGAGAAGAAGGCCGACCGGACCGGCACCGACGATGACGATGTCGTACTTGCTCTGGTGGTGAAGAGGGGAGCCCATGACGGATAGAGGCCAAAGCCTGTAATATTAGACAATAGAGATGTCGACGATGGTGTCGTTCTCCCTCTAGCAGCAACGGCAAGACAATGAAAGAGAGCGGCGCTGGTGATGGGAGGCGGTAGTGAAAGAGAGCGATAGGCCTTACCTTTAAGCAGCGCCATATTTGGTTTGACCGTCTCACGGTGTCACGGCTAGTTGGATCGGGAGGGCTGAAGGAGAGTTACCATGTCGCCGTACCGAGAGGTGCTTTGCCTTGTTGGGCGAATGTGAGTGATGCAGAAGCCCCGCTGCAAGATCCGACTCCAGATGCCAGACAGCGGATGCAAAGCACGGGAAAGCGAAAGCTCGCCGCACGTGACTTGGACAGATTTAGCCGACATTTCTCCACTTTCTTCCATCCACAGCCAAGCAGAGCGACGCAGTTGTCATCGATGTCGACATCCGCAACTGCTCCGTTTCGACACCATCATTCACGTGCGGTCGTCTATCTTAGTCTTCCACCGATTCTTATCATCGCGACCTAGTGATGAGGACGGCAGCTTTTCATGGCAGATCTCGAAATCTAGATCCCCGCTGCGGCGACAGGCGACGTGCATAGGCTAGCAGAGCTACGGGTTTGACGACATCCGGTGGAGGCAGACCATTCACTTCACCTCGTCTTGGCGAAGGTGTCCTAGTCTGGTGCTTCTCTGACTGCTCTACATGTGCAAATCCCGCCATCGCCGGACATCTCCAGTGGCACGATGATATGCCGGAGCCGACGTAAAAGAAGAATCTCACCTTCCGCCCTGTCCGCAGATTTTCATCGCATTTGAAGACACAGATTGTACAATCCAACCGACAGACTACTGCTCAAACCACAGCTTATTGAGTTTCAAATGGCTTCTCTCATGAGTCTTCCTGCCGAGCTCAGGATTCTGATCTGGCAGTACAGCATGCCAGAGCCGCGCCGGCCCGTTCTCTCCTGGTCCAGAAGCGGCTTTTCTTGTAATACGAAGGCGCCAAACGTTGCTCACATCTGTCATGGATCGAGAGAGGAGACAGCAAAAGAATACGATCTCGCCTTTGCAAAATCTGGCTCGCCTCCGCATATCTGGTTTGGTTTCAATAGGGACTACCTCTACATTACAGACGAAGCTCTAGCACACCTCCAACCAGAGACGCTCGCACGAATCAGGAACCTGAGACACTTTCGATATACTGGGAAGATGGCGCTGAAGTGTTCTTCTTGAGAGATGCGCCTCTTTGTTGAGCTGGCGACAAGGTCTGCAGGAGAGCTGGCGGAGACGTGCATAGCCACGTGAAGTGTTGCAGACTGTTAACAGATTTACAAAGCGGTAAGTTTGTTTGTCGTTCCGTCGCGATTGCTCGCGTGTATTGGGCTTGAGACAGTCTCAAAGGTGACGTTGAAAAGATGTAGACGACAAAACGCTCCTTCGATGGCTCCTCATTCTCGGGTGCACCTTCGTGACCGTCCCGCTCACACGGCACTAATCACGCAAGCCTATATGGCGAAAGGCATCAAGGTCTGTCGACAAATATATCTCCAATGCTCGACTACAGTGACAGCTCATGCGCCCCTTCGCCAACGCCACTACACATTTGGACGTTCAAGTCACTCTATGCAGCATGGCCGCACACCATAGAAACGATCGGATGAGCAGGCGATGTCTCGCCAACTTGAAGACGATACGTAAGCGAAAGGGACAGGAGAGATTGCAGAAGTTACTCCGAGCAGGTTCGTGCATCCTGAAAGGCTTTGTTATGCTTCTCTATCTGTCCAGACCCAAAGGCATTCAGGACATGCAGGCGAATGAAAGACGAAAGCTATAGAGATGGACTACATCTTTTACTGCGATCCCGGAATCTCGTCGGATTGATGACCGCGGGCTCTCTAAGCAACGACATTCACCAATTTAGACATTCACCTGCCCGGACAGTCACTCACTGGGATTCACCTTTTTGGGCATTCACGCATTCAGCACCGAGTATACACGACAACTCAAGATGTTTATAAACACATCCACTTTCCCGCTTGTATGGAGAAGTATCAAACTCGACCACGTACGGAGTCACCACTATGCTCGCACAAGGCACGAGGCTCCCACAGCGGACTGGAGAGCTTGAGCGGCAGATCCGAATTCTACAGAAGGAGAATGAGAGACTCAGAGCTCGAGTTGATGAGCTTGAAGGGACAACAAAGATGAAGCGCCAATCCCCTCCATCAGACTCTCCAAAAGCAACTCCCCCCTACCTTCGGCCCACTGAGGCGTCACTTAACAGGGTCGGCTCAACTCATCCTGCTCCGGAATGCCGTGTTCCGAATCCAATCCCAAGAAATGCGTTTGGAAGGATCATGCTATGCGACTCAGATATGCCGAGCTTCGTCCCAGCCTCAGCCTATAGCTCAACCAGTGACTGGGAAGACTGTAGACAAGAGCAGCTGTCAAGTGTGGATACACAGTCAGGAAGCCTCCCATTCACCGAATGCGTCCAATCGACCGAAGCCGACACTCATAAATATCCATCTCCGCCACCTCCCCACTTCTATCAGCCTGGGTGCACCTGCGAGCAATGCACGAAAGAAACCGCGTATGAGGAGGCTAGTAGACGCGTGGAAGAGTTGGGCAAGCAAACCAGACTCCACGACCATGGATTCAGTAATGACAAGACGCTCTCCGTGCTGCATCTGCCTTTCAAGACGCAGCAAAAGCTTCTCTGTCAGGCCTATCGACTCGCTCAGGCAGCCTGCTTCCACGCTGAACGTCGGTTCAGAGCCGATGGAGACCCTGTCCACTTTGGACATGGACCCAGCTCCATCCGCTTTGAGTTTTCCGATCGGCCTCGCGCATGGCAAGTGGGAATACAAGAGAGCATATTCGAGCCCAAAGCTAAGCA
This sequence comes from Phaeophleospora eucalypticola, assembly GCA_022814565.1. Taxonomy (NCBI): domain Eukaryota; kingdom Fungi; phylum Ascomycota; class Dothideomycetes; order Mycosphaerellales; family Mycosphaerellaceae; genus Phaeophleospora; species Phaeophleospora eucalypticola. Next base: position 128,402 of record JAKLNG010000017.1, read on the forward strand.
CATGGTCCCGTTCCGCAACACCATTTCTCATCCCGATTCGCGCAGTCTTGGAACGTTGGACAAACTCCTCTTTTACGCACAAGACTTTGCGGTGGCGGTACAGGACGAAGGCCGAGCGACCCGGTTGCGACTGATGAGGGACGACTTGCAAGTGGAGGCTAGGAGAGAGATCGAGCGCATCACACTACGTCTGGCTGACTTTTGCAAGCACGACTGGGCTTTCCATCACCAACACCTGTGTCAGGAGATTGTTCGTGGCATGGCGTGGGAAGCACGATTCATGCGGGGCCCATTCCTCAATACCGAGGAGAAGTACGGCGAGTTCTTGGCCGATGCGGCTCGTGCGTGGAAACTGCGGTATAGATCCCCTGGACGAGAGCGCGAGAGCTACAAATCAATTGTGTCGAGTAAAGGAAGCTACCTTCGAGACGCAGGCCGTGGCAGACGTGCAAGCTTCTCCATCATCGAGAGGCCGCCCAAACTACCTGCTACGCCAACCCAGGAACAGGACGATGCTTTGCTTTCTCATCTGGCAATGGAGCCACACGCATCAAAAGGCGAAGAATTTCGGGGCAATCGGGAAGGAGTGGAGGCGCTCGACCTCTCTGTGCCGCTCCTGACGCCGATTTCTGGTGACATCTTCGTGCAAGACTCTGGCAAAAAGAAGGCATACCCTACATTCAAGGCTCGCAAGTAAGAGTGCCCGCATTGTTAGGATATTATGGTGTTGAGAGATTGATGAATGCGATTGGGAACTTTTGCATAGATATGTTTCATTACGAGAGATGTGACAGTTCCTTGAATTGAGCAGTCGGAAAGGCCTCATAGCATGGGTGACAAGCCATTGTCGAGTGCGGGCAAGACCTCACTACTTCACTGTTGCAAAATACACCACCAGCACATGGAAAGGAAAATACCTCGGACGAAGAAGGGGAACAGCATCCTTAGCTCTACCTCAGCCTTGCGAGTACGAGCCGGGCGACGTCCCCGAAGTCTATGCGACATCTGCTTGTGCCATTGAGGCAGTGCCACTTATTCAGTTTCGTCGATCTTCCGCAAGACGATATGGCCACTCCTCCTCGTGGAAACTTGCTCGATCAGGATGGCCTGTGGCCGGTGATGTTGCTACGGATCTTTGTTCTCTCACTGGATGTCAAGACGTGCCTGCTTTCTCCTTACCAAATCTCTTTGTCTGACAAAGCATGGTCTTTGATGAAAAGAAGGCAATTGTCCTCGTACAAGACAAAAATTGGAAGATAAATCGTGAGGCGCAAAGGACTCCCGAGCCCTGTCCCTTGTACCAATTCGCATTTCTCCACTCTACAGACCTCAGGTCACTTGCACTTCATGACGAAAATCGGCATTTCCCCTCTGACGGAGGCGAACCGTCTTCTACTTCTGCGTCAACAACTGGACAACCAGAAAGCGGAGAATGCTGCTTTGAAGGAAGAGTTGGAGGCCTTTCGACGTCGATACCCGAGGGTCTCGCATATGAGGCCGGAAAAAAAGGTAAGAAGGGCTGGGTTCGATCAGCCGACACAGGCGTCTTTGAATCGAATGAAAGCTAATTTGAGAAGAAGTGATGCACAGCCAGATACGCAGATGGCCATGGAAGGGTGGAAGGTACATGCTGATGAGCCGGACGAGGGTGAGGGCATTGGAGGGGTGGATGACCCGGTAGTCCAAGATGGATGCGACGGCGAAGATGATTGTACTTGCAAGACTTGCACAGACATAGTCGCCGCGGCGAATGAAGAGACACCAGGACCTGCTTCCCTGGATCAGCGTTCTCGTCTGCACGACGACGACTTCTACTCTTCACCTTCCAATCCGGCGAAATCCATCCATCTCCCGTTCCGCGAGCAATACCGACATCTGCGCGCCGCTCATAGTCTTGCACAGGCAGCTCTCTGGCATGCTCTGCGAACGCACTGGCCGGAAGCGCAACACCGCTACTACCTGGAAGGCCCGTCGACGATTCGCTTCGGCCGGAGTGAGCTCGAGAACTGTTTCGGGTCCGAGCAGTACCCGTCACTGCGGAATGCTATGTGCGGTCTGCCGCCGGGGTGCGTCTACAGCAGCATGCTCGGAGTCGTTGATCTCAGGAATGCCATCTGCCATCCGGATGGAAACCTAACGTTGCGGGACCTGGATCGGCTTATGCAACGCGCGCAAAAGCTCTGTGTGACGCTGTTGGATGAACCCAGATCGATGCAAGTCCGGGCACTGCGAGACGGGCTGCAGAGGCGTGCGAAGGAGGAGTTCGATGCAATTGAGAGGGTTGCTTTGCAGGAGCACCTGCCTGAGGCAATCCAAACCAGGCACTGGACACTGCATCATCAGATCTTCTTGCATGGGATTGGGCATTGGGCCAAGGCGCACGACGCAGAGGCGATTAAGGAGTTCGGAGCCGCCGTTGTTCGTGCGGCCCAAAGCTGGATTGCGAGGTGTCCTGAGCCTGGTGCCATTGATGCGGAGCACCTAGCCTTGGTTAAGAGGAAGAGGGAGGAGATCCAGGAGCTGGCTGATCAGAATCGCTCGGTAGTAAAAGAAGAGTCTCGTGCAGAACCGGCAAGGGAATGGAACTGGTAAATATCATCCTTTTCCAATGAAGCAATCAAATCTTCAGTTTGTCAAAATGTCAGCTTCATTTTTCAATTGTTGTTTGTACAAACCTAGAGCTATGAGCTCTCCGCATCGTCGGCCGAGTCAAGCACGCAGCCAAGTCAACGTGAACGGCTCATGAGTCGCGACGCGCAATCACCCCCATCTCACAGCGCGTCAAACGCCCATGACGTGTAGAAAGACTGCCGCATCTCTTGTTCTGCAGGAACACAGCATTGGCATCGTCACAGTCGATCTGGCGTCAGTACGAGACGTGTGGCTAGTGCGTCAGAAACAGTGGTTTCGAATCCGCTGGCGCTGGGCACGCGAAAGCTCGCAGATTTGCTGCTGTAGGCGCCCGTACCCATACCTCCAAGCTCCGTCTGGCGCCTCGGTTGTATGCTTTCTGGCCTGTCGATGATAAGCTCAGGCCGATGCAGCATGTGTTTGCGTTGTTGCACCGCCTCATGGGGCGCAGCAGTTTGATCAATATACTGTACTGCAAGGTATTTTCACAGTCCGCGGAGAAGGTTGGAACAGATGAGGTGAAGTTGGTCGAGGCCCTGTACAGATTTTGCACCAGCCTCAGTCGAGCAGGGGTGTTGCTCAGGCGACCCCGGATAGCCGCAGTTCAGCAGACAGACGTGTTGGAGTGGCCACCGAGAAGTGGCCGGATTGGGTGATGGGGCGTTGAGAGAGTGAACACAGCGTTTCGGCGTGATCATAGAGCGTGTGATGAAGGAGAAAATGTTGTGTGATACGAATGGTCTGGAGGTATTTTCTCCGGGACCAGTTCGATCTGAGAGCCTTCGATATGCGGGCGTACAGATCCTGGAGTGGTCCACAGATCGCATGTGAAAGCAGGGAACAGAACAGGATTAAAGTCGGACTGTGGCTGGTGGTGGCTAAAACCTTGATGATTGCCGATATGGCCCCCGGGCGATTTGCAGGATGATGGGATGAAGCACAGCTCGTTCTGCGCTGCGCGAGTGGTTCTGTTCGCATGTGCATGTCGGGTTTGGGACAAGCGCCGTTTTCGTGTGCTCGTTGTCGCTGTTGTGGTGGTGCAAAAGTCGTCAGTCTGTGACAGGGGAATTGCTCATAATAAGACACCGCCGATGCCCACACGCGAAAACACCTTTCACACTCGGTCAATCGAGCAGCTGCAGGAGAGCATTGCGTCGTGTCGCTGTGTGGGCGATAGAGAGAAGACAGCAGATCAGGATCGCAGCGAGAATACGTGGACGTGCTGCCGCGCGACGTAATTTCTGCGCCTGCTCTTCCCGCCGATCTGCGCGCCAAATTCCACGACCACGCACTCCTTTCTTCTTGCGACCCAAACAACACCATTTCCTACCTTACCACCTTCACATACACTTCAACCTCACACTTCGACGCTGCGCCTCTCGCTCCGCGGAGCATTCAATTCTTCGGCATCCACATCTGGGGAAGCTTGAGCTCTATTTTGCCGTCTACCAGCAGAAGCGCGCTCCCGATTGGAGTGACTCGCCGCCGGAATGGGTAACTCGTGCAGTGTGGTAAGCGACTACCAAACTCAAACTCACTTCACATCTTCTCGTACATCAAATTTAACATACATCTTCTGCATAGAGCACGAGTGCGAATAACGACGCGAACGTCGGCTCGTCCCAGAGCTCCGACTCCAACTCCAACTCGGCTTCCTCGGTCGTCACCACCATTGTCGTGACTGGAGTCTATGCCATCGTTTGGGGGATACTTTTCTTGCTTCTGAGGAACAAGTTCCCGCGATATTACAGACCTCGAACATTTGTCGGCAGCTTACGAGAAGAGTCGCGCTCTCCCAGACTCAGAGATGGCCTCTTCGGCTGGATTGGCGAGTTTTGGTCCATGCCGGATACCTACGTCCTCAATCACCACACCCTCGACGGCTATCTCTTCCTGCGCTTCCTCAAGATTGCCTCCGTGAGCTGTTTCGTTGGTTGTTGCATTACATGGCCTGGTAAGTGGAATTCGAAGCCTTCGTGCCCTGCTTCAAGGCTCGAGACCTCTTGTCTTGATCGCCCTCATTCTAACATCGCAAAAGTCTTGTTCCCCATCAACGCGACTGGTGGAGGCGGCAAGAAGCAGTTCGACCTCCTCACCTTCGCCAATGTCACCAACAACTACTACAAGCACTTCGCGACCGCCGGATGCGCCATCATCTACTTCAGCTTCGTCATATACATGATCACCCGCGAGTCCATCTTCTACATCAACTTGCGCCAGGCCTACCTCATGTCCCCGCTCTACGCCAGCCGCCTCTCCTCCCGAACCGTTCTCTACACCTCCGTTCCCGAAGACTACATGGACGAGGCCAAGCTTCGTCGTGTACTCAATCCAGGCGTCCGTCGTGTGTGGTTGGCCACAGATTGCGAAGACCTCCAGGACAAGGTTGAGCAGCGCGACAAAGCCGCGATGAAGTTGGAAGCAGCCGAGACGAAGCTGATCAAGACCGCAAATGGCAATCGATTGAAGGCAGAGAAGAAGGAAGGTCGATCTGGCTCTGAAGAGGTGGCGATGACAGACATCCCCGCGAGCGCAAACACAACCGCTGCGGAATACCTGAAGCCGAAGCAGCGTCCGACTCACCGCTTGAAGCCGCTCATTGGAAAGAAGGTGGACACAATCGACTGGTGCCGTGGTGAGCTCAAGAAGCTCATTCCAGAGGTCGAAGCAGGACAGGCTGAGCACAAGTCCGGCGAGGCCAAATACCTCAACTCGGTCTTTGTCGAATTCGAGACGCTCTCCGCAGCGCAGGCCTCCTTCCAGAGCTTGACGCACCACCAGGTCCTGCAGATGTCCCCTCGATTTGTTGGAATGAGCCCCGAGGAAGTGATCTGGTCCAATCTGAAGATCAAGTGGTGGGAGCGTGTGATCCGCCGCATCGCGACCATTGCTTTCGTGGTTGCGCTTATCGTCTTCTGGTCCATCCCCGTTGCGGTTGTCGGTTCTATCTCCAACATCAACTACCTCACGCGATGCTTGCCATGGCTGGACTTCATCAACGATATTCCCAAGGTCATTCTAGGTGTGGTCACTGGCTTGCTTCCCACCATTCTCCTGGCTGTGCTGATGGCTCTGCTTCCCATCATTCTTCGCCTCATGGCCAAGATTGGAGGCGCACCGACTCTATCCGCTGTCGAACTTACCGTTCAAAACTACTACTTTGCCTTCCAGATCGTCCAGGTCTTCCTCGTTGCTACCCTGGGTTCGGCCGCATCTTCAGTCGTTCAGAAGGCGATTCAAAATCCAGCATCAATCACCACCGTCCTCGCCAACCAGCTCCCATTGGCAAGCAACTTCTACCTGTCATATTTCATTCTCCAGGGTCTGGGTATTGTTGCCAGCTTGCTTGTCGGTCTCACAGGTCTCGTTCTGTTCATGGTGCTCGGAAAGCTGCTCGACAACACACCTCGCAAGCTCTACAAGCGCTGGATTAACCTTTCTGGCATTGGTTGGGGAACTCTCTTCCCAATCTACACTAACTTGTTTGTGATTGCAATCTGCTATGCCGCGATCGCTCCACTCGTTCTGGGCTTCGCATGCATTGGCATGTTCTTGTTCTATTTTGCCTACAGGTACAACTTGCTCTTCGTGTCGAACGCGAACATCGACTGCAAAGGTCTGGTCTACCCACGCGCACTTCAGCAGCTGTTCGTGGGTTTGTACGTCGCCGAGGTCTGCTTGATTGGTCTGTTCGCCATTGCGACCGGCAGCAGCGTGGGAGCTCTGGGTCCCCTGATCCTGATGATAATCATGCTCATCTTCACGGCCCTCTACCAGATCAGCTTGAACGACGCCATGGCTCCACTGCTCCACTACCTGCCCAAGACCCTCGACGCAGAGGAGCGCCACCTCCTCGAAATGGAGAACGGCGCCCACGACGGCCAAGTAGCCGAAGGTGACAAGTACGCCGAAGGCGCGGGCAAGGAAGCCAACGTTGCCAACGGCAGCCACGAACTCGACGCGCCAGCTCCTCACAAGAAGCCCAACTTCTTCGTCAAGTGGCTTCGTCCGGACATCTACACCGACTACAAGACCATGCGTCGCCTCGTGCCCAAGCAGATCGCCATCCACTACAGCCCGGAAACGGAAGAGAATGCGTACTTCAACCCGGCCATCACCAGCGACACCCCGCTGCTGTGGATCCCGCGCGACCCGGTTGGTATGAGCAGACACGAGGTCAGCGAGAGTGGCAAGGTCATTCCCATCACTGATGAGGGCGCGTATCTGGATGAGAAGAATAAGCTTGTCTGGGACGCGCAGGATGGTCGGCCGCCGATTTATGAGGAGAAGGTCTACTATTAGAGTGGACTTCTGCTCTGATGCGTTCTTTTGAGCAAAACTGCTGCTACTGAGCGGACAGTCTGAGAAAGATACCCAAGTCGTTTTTCCTTTTGTTGTCGCTTCGCGTGCGAAGATACCATAGGAACAGATCGTTGTTGGAACGGGGAAGATGGGGTTAATTGAAGGTGTCTTCATGGTGTCGGGCTTTTTAGCGAGGAGAAATGGGGGAATTGATACACGCTTGCGCACATATGTATGAGATGAGAAATGAGTATGAACTATTCAGAAACTCCGAAAACTTCCAAATTTGAAAGGCTGCTCTTGCTCCTTCATTCTTCATCTGACGAATATTTCTGCGTATCGTCATTATCTCGCGAAAGATAATAGCATAGGGGGTATCTCAGCGGCATCGAAATCAGACCCCGCCAACATCGCTCAGAATATCCTCCACGTCCCACCGCATCCGTCTGTGCTACACCCTCAAAAATTCGCCGCACTCATCCACCCCTTCTCCAAAACCCGACTAACCCTCTCCAAAACTTCCTCCCCTCTCATCAATTCCTCAAACCTCCTCACCCGCTCTTGCGGCGCCATCGTCACGAACGCCGCCAGCCCGCCTTCCGTCTTGAGCTGCGAAATTACGACCTGAGCGGCGAAGGCGTTCAGGCCGGCTTTGCGGAGGAAAATTTCCCAGTACGTTTCTTCCGCGAGGAGGAGAGGGAGAGGTTGGTGGGGTGAGGAGGGCCGATGGTGAGAAGAGACGATGAGGGCGGCGGTGTACGCTGCTAAGAGGGAGGGGTCGGGGGAGGGGAGGTAGAGGGGCCGCAGATTTGGGAGTGTTGGGTGGGAAGTGAGGGCGTTTAGGGCGGTGGTGTCGGAGGCGTCGACGGTGTATGTGGAGTGCGGAGGGGTGATGAGGAGGTGAAGAGTTGTGTAGCGGTGGCAGAGAGAGGGGAGGAGGGAGTGGATTGTCGTTTTGGAGGGCGGTTGGCCTGGGAGGGATTTTTGTTTGAGTTTTTGGAGGGTGGTGAAGTGGAGGCCTGCGCCGGGGGAGAGGATGATGTCTGCTTCGCGGGCGGTGGGGTCGGTGTAGATTCTTTCGAGGATTTGGAGGGTTGGGAGGAGGCGTTCGAGGTGCCGAAGGAGTTTGTGGTCCGTCATTAGGGTGGAAGAGACGATGATCGGGAGGTCGTAAGGTGGTGGGGTGATGGTTGGTGTTGGGATTGTTGGAGTGGCTGTTGAAGCAGGCTGTTCGAGGATCTGGGTTGCTTCATTCGCTGGCTGTAGAGGGATTGGGCGTTCCGTGGGCTTCTGCGAGCCCGACTCCTGCACGGGCCCTCCTTTCGGCGGCGCAGACCAGCCTTGCAGAGCGGCGAAGCTGGCCAGTCCCGTCTGCTCCGGTCTCGTCATAGCGAGATCGAGGTTGTTGGCGCGGATTTCCTTCTCTCCGTGTCGAGGAGCTTTTGTTGGACGACCCAAAGCTCCATGTGATGATATTTGTTGAGCCGATCTCTTCTTGGACTCTTCAATTTGTTTCTTGCGCCTCTCAAGCATTTCTCTCAGACCATTTGCCGGGGGAGGAGGCTCATCAGGAATGTCAAGTGGCTCGATTTCCTCCTCGTCGTCATCTCCTTCGTCCAGCATGCGGATGCCGTCCGGCTTCCATGTCATCAACTTAATGTCGAAGTCGCCGTCCAAATCTAGCTCCTTGAGGTAACGGGTGAGTGACCCATCGTCAAACTCGTCTTCCGGCTTGACGCGCGCATGTTGAGTTGGGAACGACACCCAGTTCATTGCTTTTTCCGAGGCCTTGGATATATCCCATTTCCTTTCTTCTTTAGACAGATTGCTGGCGAGGTCTTGCAGATGCCGTCGCTGGCAGTCCAGAGATTGCAAATCGTCCCTTTGTGCAGACTTCACATCCCATGGCATGACGGGCTTCAGTGGGTCCACCTGAGGAACGGGCACTCGAAGGACTGTGTCAGCTTCGCTGAGCTCTTCAGCCTTTGATCTTTCAATGGCCGGCTGGGCCAGCGGCGCTACTGAAGCCATAACCTCGTTGACGACCGTGTGTATCTCCGCGGAGTCCATGGAGGAGTCTGTCTGAGGTACCAATTCTTGCACCTCCTCTTGGAACGTCACCCTCTTTGCTCCCTTCACGGGCGAGGTGGAAGACTCAGGCAGCAGTGGATCCGAAATCTTCAGGTCGTCTAGCCTCGCGGTCTTCTCGCCGACGAGAGACCCAGGTTCTGATGGATACACGTCTGAGCTCGAATCCAGGCCGAGACTCTGTCTTTCGGTCCTCATGAAGTCAGCGGCCCGTTGTTGCATTGCCTCTTCGTCCTGTTCAAGGATTCGATGTTCGATCTGAGCAGCATCTTCTGCAGTTGGGTCTTGAGGAGTCGAGGTGAGCTCAAAATTTGCTATCGGAGAAGCCATCCACTGCGGACTGCGTGGCGGTGACAGAGGAAGCAGAGGGGATGAAAGGAGTTTGAATCGGGCCTGTGAAGCGTCAATATCTTCAATTCGCATGTTGTATTAGCATTGGTCACTCACCTTCTTCTCACGCTCGTCCGCTGCCAGCTCTGAGAGGTCGGCTTTGGGTCCTTGGAAGATGTCTCTTAGGTATTCCACAGTCTCCATATCGACCTCGAGCTTCTCGCTGGCAATCTGCTTGTCCACTATCGAAGGAAGCTGCAAGATGTGCTTGGGCCACTTGATGCTTTCGTCCTTCTCGACGTTGAGCGATATCCTATCGAATCCATCAGATGTGAGGTGGACCTGATTGCGTTCCAGGATGCGGAGCATCTCAAGATGAGGATCAGTCTTGAGCACGGGCTCATCGAGCCTGAGATCCCGAAATCCAGGGTGAAGGCCTTCGCGTCTTAAATTGGACTTGTTCTCCTTCATCAGAGTACGGGTAGAAGCGAGGAACTGCAGCGCCTCCTGGTCCACATCCCACTTCTCTGGGCCAAGTATGCCGGCCAAGTCAACCATCTTCTGCATCTCAGCGACGCGAGGCGGATCTGCAAGGTCTCCATCGTAGTCTGGAGGAGTGATGGGCAGCAAATCTGGCCGAAGAGGATTGTGGCTGCGATACGCGTGAAGCGCTGCTTCTTCCGGAGTGAGTTCCACATCGTCTTCTAGCTCGAAGTCGGCGCTGTGGATGGAGCTCAAGTCGTAATTGATGTGTTCCGGCACGCAGGCAAGCTCTCCGCGGCCCTGACCGTCGGCGCAAGCCTCAAAGTCGAAGAACTCCATGCTGCTGTCATTGGGTATCAGGCTTGAGGGTGTTCTGGGAAGTATCGAGCTGTCGGGAAGTGAAGTTGGGGGAAAGGTGCGGGAGTCTCCTGGCAACGCTCAGACACGCGGCGAAGGCAGCACTTCAATGCCTCACGCGAGATGCCTTTACCTACCGTCCCGCGTGTCTCTCGACGCGACGCGATTGACTTGTGAACCCACTCAGGTGGTCTCTACTATCCAAATTCATCTTACCAACAAGGCGAACACACATCGCACACTTGAGGCACAACGCCATTTCGTGGACAGACACAGATACAGCAATTCTGTGCAAAGCGAGATACATGTATCGGACTTGTCGAGATGAGGTCGAAGAGGATATGCAGGTGTCATCGCTGCGGCTGCCTCCAATTGGCTGGGGCGATCGGCGCTGCGCTTCGTCGAGCAAGGGCGACTGGCAGCTGCCGGAGCTAACCCGGTCGCTCGCGTGCCCTGACGTGAAAGATTTCTGACCTCAAGTCGTCCTTCATTCGCCTCTTATCTCATCCTCTCCTTTCGCAATTGCTTTCTGTATAACCATTTCTTCATTAGAGCGAGTTGAAAGGACACTGGGGCAGTGTAGTCCTGTCAACATCGCAACGGTGGCCTCCCACACGGATACTGGACCTTGAAGATGCTGGTTCGCTCTGCGGGACGGAGACACGAGCGACGCACTTCCACCATCCTCGCCGCCTCATTTGCCCAATTAAATCTACCTTGGTTGGCTCCCGCCCAGCTACGATGGAGCGCATCTCAAGCATCACTGCCTTCGCAACGACCCCGGCGACGATGTGCCTCCAAGAGCGCGCAAGCGCAAGCTCACGTTCGAAGTCTCGCCACGGCCGCCGATCCCCACGCTCTACGCCAGCACACCGCGTTTCCTCCCACTGGCTATAGCATCGGCTTTCGAAACTCATTACAGGATAAACACATTCCTTGGGAACATGACAGAGCTCCCCTCTTCCAAACGAACGACCGCAATCCAGTCGTTCTGGACACGCCGCCCGAATCGTCCAAAAACATAATCAGGGTTCCTTCAAGAGGACTTGCGGGCCCAGTGCGCCAGCTGTTATCGCAACTCTACACTAGTCTAGGCGTTGGACGTCGCGATAGAGCCGCAAACATCGTGCAGCGCCTGACCGATCACTGCGGACCTACCTCTCCAGAAGCTGTGCACGCCCATAATGTCTACCTCGAGGAACTTTTCAAGAGCTTGGCAAGCTATGGCAGAGACTCTCCGAAGTCGCAGGAGGCGCTGAAAGAGATGGCGCGGTGGTTTGAGGTGGAGATACACAACAAGGGCGTGAGCTTCGATGCTCGAATGCTCATTACCGTTATCCGCGGCGCCATCAGGTCTCTCACGGGGTCGAAGAGGGAACGTTCAATACGCAGATATGTCGAATTGTCTCAACAATTAGGCACTAAAGGAATGGAAGAAGTTCTGGAATCCGAAGACTACGACGACAACGAATACGTGATTTTGACTCAGGCTACTGAGGAATATCAGGAGTTGGCAGAAAGGGAGTCTCTGCTGGAGGAGGAAGAAGAAGGTGTTCCTCAGGTTGAGGAGTTGACACCAGAGGGCATATCGTCAGCAGACGCAAAAACGGCGGAGCCTATCCCGGAGCCTCTCCCAGATGTGTTACCTACAGGTCAAAAGGGCGCGGGTTTGGCTGGAATTAAGCGTACCATGGAATCCTTCCTTCAATTGCCAACTCCGGCTCCCAATGCTTCGGACGAGGAGAAACGTCTCATTGCGCTGGAGAAGCAAAGGCTGGTCGAGGAAACTGCAACCGACGTGGCAATCGAGCGCTGGCGAAGGGCGGACGAAGATCTGAGGAAAATTGGCATCCACACATCAATGCAAAGCAAGCCGGTGGCCGCCTTGATGTGGGAATGGTATCGAGCTCTCCTCCCGGCGCTTGAGCAGGAGTTGGTTGAAGTGAAGAAAGTGCTCGCGAAACCAACAACTTTAAATGCAAAAACAGAGGCGGATCGACACGAATATGGCCCGTACTTGGAGTTGCTCTCGATCGAGAAAATAGCTGCCACGACTATACTACATGTTATGAGCAAGCTGAATTCCGGCAAGAACAGGGCCACGAATGAGTTTGAAGCGCAGGACGTCAAGCTGACGGCGCTCGCTGCTTCTCTGGCCTCCGCTCTACATGCAGAATGCACAGTAGACTATTCCGCCAAGAAAAGTAAAGATAAGTCTGGACCAAAACGAGCGGCAAAGAACAAGACCAGCACCTCAACGAAGGGTAAGAAATCAAAGCGAAACCAGGACAACGAGGCGCTCCTAGCTCAGATGGAATGGTCCTCGGTCACACGAGTGAAGCTCGGAGCGATGCTTCTCTCTAAATTGATTGAGACATCAGAGCTCCCAGTCACCAAAACGCATCCTCGAACCAGGGAGCGCATTACACAGATGCAACCAGCATTCTTGCACCGAGTCAAATACAGCCGGGGAAAGAAGCAAGGGCTTTGTGTGCCAAACCCAGCGCTCATCGACAAGATACAGAGCGAGCCCTTGGGAAGTCTGCTAGCAAAGCGGATGCCGATGGTGGTGGAACCCAAGCCGTGGAAGGGATGGAGTGACGGCGGCTTCATGCACTATCCCACCAGCATTATGCGTCTTCCAGTAGGCGACAGGAGCGGCAAAGATTACTTCGAAGCGGCCGACGAAAACAGTGAGCTCGACACCGTGTATCGAGGCTTGACGGCGTTGGGGAAGGTGCCATGGAAGGTCAACAAAGATGTTTTCAAGGTGCAGCTGGAAGCATGGAACTCTGGGGAGGCTGTCGCCAACTTTGCTCCCTTGAACCCTACATTCAATCATCCACCAGAGCCCGATTCCGCATCCGATCCTGGCGCGCGACGAAAGTGGCTTCAAGATGTGCAGGAGATTGAGAACAGGAGGTCCGGCTTGCACTCCGAGCGCTGTTTCCAGAATTTCCAGATGGAGGTGGCGCGAACGATGTACAACGAAACGATGTACTTCCCGCATAACATGGACTTCCGTGGACGCGCATACCCGATCCCTCCATACCTCAACCACATGGGCGCAGACAACGTTCGAGGTCTCCTTACCTTTGGCGAGGGCAAGCCACTTGGTGAGACTGGCCTGCGATGGTTGAAGATACACCTGGCTACAGTCGCTGGACATGACAAGGCTAGCATGGAGGAGCGTGTCGAGTATACTGAGTCCCACCTCGACGACATCTACGACTCAGTTCGCAATCCGCTGGACGGTCGTCGATGGTGGTTGGAGGCAGAAGATGCGTGGCAGCTGCTTGCTGCATGCTTCGAGCTGACGAAGGCCTTAGACTCGCCTGACCCCACAGCCTTTGTCTCTTCTTTGCCTGTCCAGCAAGACGGAACATGCAACGGTCTTCAGCATTACGCTGCTTTGGGAGGTGACAAGGCCGGTGCGGCGCAGGTCAATCTGGAACCTGGCGACCGACCAGCTGACGTCTACACGGCCGTCGCTGAAGCAGTCAAGGAAGAAGTCCGCATCGATGCCGCAAATGGCGACCCGGTTGCTCAAAAGCTCCACGGACGCATCACTCGTAAGTGCGTCAAGCAGCCGGTGATGACCAATGTCTACGGCGTGACGTTCTTCGGTGCGCGATTGCAGGTCAAGAAGCAGTTGGAGGTCCTCTTTCCCGAAGTCAACAGACATGATGCTGTCAACTTGAGCGTTATGGCGCATTACATTGCTCTCAAGATCTTTAAATCACTAGGGACGATGTTTGCTGGCGCGCAGGCTATTCAAGCCTGGCTCGGAAAATGTGCTGATCGAATTTCAACGTGTCTGACTCCCGAGCAAATACAAGAGGTCATGGCTCGAGGGACCTCGGCGAAGGATGTCACCAAAGGTTCACGCGCTTCCACCAGCAGAGCGAAGAAAGACAAGTCTGAAGATGCTACGGATGCCGATGATGCAGAGGATCCGCCTAAGAAGAAGAAATCATCAAAGCCCACTAAGAATCAGGAGCAGGCTCAGCTCCAGGCGGTCAAGAATATGTTCCGGTCGACGGTCGTGTGGACAACACCTCTCCGTCTCCCTGTGGTTCAACCGTACCGGAACAGCCAGTCTCGGCTTGTCAGGACCAGCATGCAGAACATGAGCATCGTGGAACCGCAAGTCTGGGACCCTGTCAGCAAGCGCAAACAGTTGCAGGCATTCCCGCCCAACTTCATCCATTCTCTCGACGCCACGCACATGCTGCTCAGCTCGCTGAAGTGCAGCGAGAATGGCATTACGTTCGCAAGCATCCACGACTCGTTCTGGACGCATGCCTGTGACGTGAACAACATGAGCGTTGTCCTGCGTGATGCTTTCGTCGCGATGCACGAAGAAGACATCATCGGACGACTGCGCGAGGAGTTCCAGACGCGATACCAAGGACACATGTACCTTGCGTCAGTCCTGGCGCAGAGCCGCGTCGGCAAGAAGGTAATCAAGCAACGAGAAAGCATGAAGAAGGACCCACAGAGAATCAGCGAACTCGCGCTCGAAGAGCAGCGGATGCGTCTGTGCAACAGCGAGGATCCCGAAGAGCGGGCCAAGGGCGAGGCGATGGTGACTCCCGGCAGCATCGTCGCTTCAGAAGCAGACGAAAGCGCCTTTGCAGGGCCGTCAGAGATGGAAGGCCAGACGCTCGGCGAGATGCCCGGAAGCATCGAGGAGATTGCCAGCACCAACACGGACACGGAAGCGTCTGAGATCGTGAACGAGGACCCAGACGCGGATACCGAAGTGGTCGATGCGGAGTCTGAGTCTGAAATGGAGGCGTCGGCGGATGAAATGACGAGCGAAGAAAGCAGCAAAGTCAAAGCCGCGAAGAAGCAGGGGACGACGGCGACGATGGCGAAGAAGAAGACGAGCCCGGCGCCACCGCGTAAGATTTTTGTGTGGTTGCCATTGACTTTTCCTGAGGTGCCGCAGAAGGGAGAGTTTGATGTCAAGAGGTTGCGGGAGAGTCGATACTTTTTCCATTGAGCATTGACGAAGGGATATCGCGGATTGTACTATACAGCGACGGCGATGGCGGGGAGGAGATGAGATGAGGAGAGATGTGTTTGTATGTGTACGATTGCGAAGCGTTCAAGTGGTGAGCATAGCGGCGGTGTTTGGACTATTGGTGTCGATGGGCACGACGTGCGTCGACGGCGTGACTTGACGTGACAAGTCTCGTCCCTGTCATCTGTATAATGAGAAAATATACCACTCTGTTCTGCTAATGTCTGATATCTGATCTGATATATGTACGTGCTTCGCATGCGCAATCTGCAGGACCGTTTGGTGCCGGTGCCTTGACACGCCTGACACGATTGACTCTTCGGGGCTTTGATGGTTTGGAAATGGGAGAGCCAGGTTGTCGGGTCAAGGTGTTGCAGCGCCTGAGCGCCAGTCAGCCGTCACCGCTCTTTTGCTGTGAAGAGTTCCCGTGCGGCTATGGATGTGGGTGTTTCAGGGTGGACCGGAGAGTGGGAGGAGGGAACTTTGACGCCGCTGCATGACTTCTCTCGTGATCATACTCGACGCGTGCACTACACTTGCTCTCCTACTATGTCGGTGCTGGATTCACGTTGCATTCTATCAGGACAGATCGGAATGCGCTCCGTCTGTGGACGTGAGAAAGTCACGGAAATGATGATGCCTTGGTTTTGAGATGGAAGGAATTGGTCGGCGTTGGCGTCTGACACGCCCACGGAAGGAAGCTGCAGGGATGCTGCCTGCAAGGCGCTGCAGGCCGGACCCGGAAATCCCAGGCGGGCGGTTGATGGGATTTCGCGCTCACATTTCTGGTTCTGTGGGAATGTGCGCATGGCATGTGGCAACATTTCCTGTCCCTTCTGCCCCATCATCACTGTTCCGCTGTGCTGTGTGTTGGATGTAACAGGTGGCGACTGTGCGAACGCATCGCTGGATACTGGCAATGGTGACGTGAGGTGTTGGCGCGTGGTGGTTCTGGTGCTAGGCGAGGGAGGAGGTTTAGGCGATGAGGGCTTGCCGGCGCGATTGCAGACTTTTGGTCGCGTTCCCGGCTTCCGCTGTGGGGCTTCTTTATACACAGCGCTAAGTCGCTAGTCTCCGGCTGCCGTTCGAGGCGACGGTGCCAGAAGATGAGGTGGTGAGGTGGTGATGCTCTGCTGCTGCTGCTGCTAACGCTGCAGTTGTGCGTTGTATTTTGTTGTGTTGGGCCTGCGAGTCGTCTGCTCGGTTGCGGATGCCATTGATTGAAATGCCGCGACTCTCCGCACGTCCGCATAAATGACATTGCTGTCTTCGACTCCCCTCTTCCTTCGAGTTTCCATTTAAATAGAGGGAAGAAGAAGGATTCGACTCTGCAGATCGCGACTCCGGGTCGAGGTTCGGGCGAGTCGCCAAGAGACAGAAGAGGTGGATTGGAACATTGACTTGGGCGATCGTTGACCGTTTCGTGCCTGTTCCCGAGCGATCAAGCATCCCGCTCCACCCACTCCACTCACGGCCACCCAAACGCACTGCGGCACCTTGCACATCTTTGCACTGTGGGAGCGACAGAGAGGCGACTGTCTGCGCGCCGGCCACACACCACGCTCCCGCTCACGCTCACGCACACCACACACGCTTCCGCTAGTTAGCACCACGATCGTTGCTTCTTCCTGTGCTTTCTTTCTACTGTCTGTCACCAACATCTCCAGCCATGGCGGACCATTCGCCGCCGCCAACATCATCATCACGCTCACGCCCGAATTTCGATCGGACCCGACGCCGTGGTAGCTGGGCGAGGGCCCTCGACAAGGTGAAGGCTGCCATGAAGCGTCGCCCGTCCACGCCTGCCGCTGCTGCCACTGCTTCCACCAACCGGGCCATGGACACTGCGCATCAGACTGTAGCGCCCGTTGCGCCTTCCAACGCTCCGCCGAGTCAGGAGACCCAACGCTCCAACTCCTCCGATCCAGCGACGATGCTGACTTCGCCCACCGCTCCGGCGTCCGATCCTCCTGTCGCAGCTCTGCATGTCGATGCTGCTGCTGCTGCTGCTGCTGCTGCTGCGACACCTTCACCAACATCCATATCGCCTTCCACCCAGAACCTGACGACATCGATACCGGACACGCCGGCACCTTTCCCGACCGAAACGCTGCTCGCGGCCGACACCACTGTCGAGGCCGACCACACGGACGGCGAGTCCGACGAACCTCTCTTGCCAATGCTGTCGACCCGGTCTGGCATTTCCGAGGACAGAGCCCGGGACCTGTTTGCAAAGTATGGCCTGCAGTACGAGGCCAGGAAGCGGGCTCACCAAGAGCCGCCGACCAAGATCAGACGCGTGGAGAAGCCCGTCCGCTTGAGGGTGCATTGGACTTGTCATGAGTGCTCGAGACAATTTGGCATTGAGAAGACGTGCGCCGGATGCGGTCACAGACGATGTCGCGAGTGCGCGAGACACCCGCCGAAGAGAGTGAGGGAGATGATGGACACGTCGAGGCGGGCTATGGAGCAGGAGCAGCAACCTGCTGCGGTGCAGGAAGAGGCAGCTACCGTTGCAGCAATGGCAGGAACGGAGACAACGCTTCCGGCTGCTGTCGATGAGGATCTCCAGCGATACCGCGAAGAGCCCGCAGCTACAGTAGAGACCGCACCTCCAACAGAGCAACCCGACCCAAAAGACAGCTCGAGGACGCAGGCCCCGCCTGTAGCAGGTAATCTTCTCGGTCAAGCACCCCTCGAACTAGACGAAAACGCCGACAACAACGACAACGACCCCGACCCCGAAATCGACATCCCACTCCGCGAAGTCGAATTCTCAACGTACACCCGCCCGCGCGCCGCGATGCGCACAATGATCAAACCCAAAGCGCACATCCACGGGGGCAGGAAAGTTTTCACATCCCAATTCGACGACCAGATGGACCACCCGCCTATGGTGCAGGCCGTGCAGCGCGTGTATCGCAAGCCGAGACAGCGAGTGCGGTATACGTGCGAGCATTGCGAGACACTGTTCATCGATTCCGATCGGTGTGTGGAGTGTGGGCATGAGCGGTGTCAGAGTTGTTTACGAGAGCCGTACGCATTCACTCCCCCTTCCTCATCATGATCGGTGAAGGTTATCCTAACATGTAATTCACAGTCCAAAACGCGGCTCCCACCGCCACGATCCCGCCGTCGTGCAGGCCGTTCATGACCGCTTAGCTGCTTATCGTGAGGGAGCTGGGTTTGGGTCACCCAGGGGGATTACGGCTTCTGCTGGCTGATGCGACGATGTTGAAAGCATTTGACGACACGCATTCTTACATCCATGACGGATCATTTCGCTTGTCATTTCTAGGGACGGGAGAGATTTATTTTTCACGATACCACTTGCATTTGGGAGGATTTTGCATAGAAGGACGAAAAGGAGAGAAGAGGAGGTAAATTTGCATGAGAGGAGATTTCAGAATGAGATGAGATGAGATGCCATGTTGAAGGCAAAAGCTGCGAGAAATCTATCTACGATGATAGTCAAAGTGGAGAATTGAATCTCTCTTCTCTCCATCCTCTCTTCTCAAACTGGGTTTTCTTTTCGTTGTCGTTTTCACGGTCGCACAACAATGATGTCGTTTCCTTTATCATTCATCTATACCATGCGCGTTACCGCCCGCTTGGTTGGGCCATGGAGCTGAATCCGGACCCGACGCTTTGGGTGTGTCAGGTTTGTTCGGACTGACAATGCAGCTCGTGCGACGAGTCCTGAACCACGGGGTCGTCTCATCGGTCGGAACAGTTTGTCGGGGCTTCGCAGCTGTTTCGGACTTTTGTGTCCTCGGTGTTGGGAGTGTCTCCCGGATGACGACTGCTGGTTCTTGGGTTTTGGGAGGTGTCTGAGGCTAGCCGATGGTTCATGGCGCTGGACTACCCTTGCCAAGGCTGCGTCTGTCGGCGACTCCGTTGTCATGACGCGAATACTATGATGGTGCACGCATTGTCAGATTTTGGTGATGATGTTCGGTGTCGTACATACGCAAACTCTTTCAGTAGTAGGAAGTGTGTGTGTGTGTGTGGTTATGGAGAAGGACCAGACAAGTTCAACCAAGGGTGTTCGAACAATTCGCTCGCTTCGGATCTTTCTGCTGGGTCCCAGGCGAGCATTTTGGTTATGAAATTGATGAACGCTGCTCGGTCTTGATCGTCAAAGATGAAGTGACGAGTGAGGGCTTCTAAACTGGGCGAGTCTGCTGGTGGTGGAGCGTGGAGAAACCGTCCAGACTTCTCGTCGAAAAACGGACCGCCATAATACCCCTTTGCATTATGACAGAGTCTACCTTGAGGATTCAGGATAGGCGGCGACCATTGCCATTTGCTCGTCGAGCGACGGGTCATGAGTTCTGCAGGTGGAGGGCCGAGGATGGAGAGCATTTGGGCGAGATGCTCGATGGCGCTGTACTCGCCCCTAGCAGCATGGTGACTGGGAGGGAAGAGATCTCTGCCGCTGGCTAGCCGCCATATCTATCTCTCTACGTCAGCAAGTCACTCTCGAAGGTTGGTCGATAGGAGCGATTACCAAGTGCCCCAAGTTCCATATATCCGCGCTGCTCGACCAGCCCCAGCCAAGAAGCACTTCTGGCGCTCGATAGGCGTCTGGTTGGCAGGGATGCGCATCGATATCGATGTCCATTTCTGCCAAGCCGAAGTCTGCAATGACGGGTAATGTCCTATACGATCTCAAAGGTCCGAAGTCATTTTGGGATTGGAAGATTCGTCGGCCGTTAAGGCTCTCCTTGAAGAACTGCTCGGCGTTTTCGAAATGCTCGGCCTTTTGCTGGAGGACTGATGTGTCTTCGAATGTCATGAGGATGTTGTCGAGTTTGAGATCTTTTTCAGGTCAGCATGTCTTGCCCACAGGCTCTGCATGAGGGAAAACGAGCGTACCGGTGTGAATGATTCCACATTCTGAATGAAGAAAATCCACACCAGCCAAGAGGATCTTCGCAAACGCCTTGACGAGAGGAATCGGCACTCGACCATCTTGGAATCTTCTTCGGTACACCTCCATCGTCTCCCTCAGAGGCTCGTATACCGGACATAGATGCTTCGCATCATCCCTTGCTACCTCGAAGCTATCGATCGTCTTTCTCACGAGGCCGAAGCCAGGATGCTGAGGATCTCCTTTCGCCAGCCGCTGAAGCAGACTTTTCTCTCGATCGATGTCTTCTTGATCGACATCGCAGTTGTTGAATTTGATCGCGACGTAGCGTTGCCGCCAAGACCTAGAGAAGTCAATGAAGGGCGTAGGAAACAGTGAGTCTTCAAGGTGAGATGAACCGGTTTGTTTCTCGAGCTAGCCAGACGGTGGAGGAGCGGCCCCAGCCTAGCTTGGATATGAGCGAGTATTGTCCTTTTTTGCCTACTGCCTGCCCAGGGCTGATGTTGAGGAAGTGGCGAGCGTCATATTCAGGGACTGTCTCTTCTTCCAGCGGTTGACTGCTGTTGATCTTTGTGAGCCTGCTTGCTAGCCGCTTCTGAATGGGGACGCGACGAAAGGTAGCCTGGACGAGCTTCTGCACACGCATAGAAGCGTTGAGGCACGGAGTGTCAAGGACTGATGGATGTCGTTGTCAGAAGGCAGTCGGCGAGCGGTGTTGATTGAAGTTGTCGGATGGACGCCGCACGCGCCTGCCTCGCGTGTTTCCGTTATCGCCCGCATTTGGTACCACCGTGCACTGTCCTCAAGCTGTTTTCGACGAAGAGGGTCTGACTGGAAACATTAACATGTCCGTATGCACACGTTCGTTCAACTCGAAATGTCTAGCATTACCCTTTTCACCTTGCTTTTGAGCTTGCTGTACATGTCAAAACGCTCCCATTCAACAACTAAAGTCACTTACAGCTCCCCCATCCATTTGAAGTACTGCTTCGACTCTTCAGACTTGACGCCTTCCATCTCTTCTCGCACACCCATCATGCTCACTTTTCCACCACCTTGTCCTTCGGCCTTGAAGTCCCATCCAGTAAACAGCCTCTTCAAAGCGTCCACAGTCTCTTCTTGATCTTCAATCAAAAGAGAAATGGCATCGTAGCCGCCGGCTCCAGGAACGACACCGCCAACAACACCAGGAACCTTCTCGCATGCGTCCAGCAACTCCGTTTGCGCTGGAGGTTCGATTGGCACATCAGACTTCTCAGACATAAGCCTTATGAGTTCGCGAATCTTTGTCATGCAAGCTTTGATGTCCTCCTTGCCCGACTTGCCTTCTGCAACAGCTCGCAACTCGTTTGCAAATTTGGTGTTAGCGGCGTCGAGGTCAGCCCAGATTGCATTGGCTTCCTGTGGATTCTCCTTCCTCCACGCGAGGACTTGCTTTACCATACCAGGCGTCTTGCTCCCGCAGCTGACATCGCACATGACAAGTCTCAAACCCTTGGGGATCTTCACCACATCTTTAATGATCTCAGTGTCCCAGGCGCCGCCGTGGTGTTTCTCTTCGACAATGTCCCGAATCTCCGAAGCGAATTTGGGGACCCCTGGCTCGGCGTGGTTGGTTAGGAGATCCGGAGAGAAGCGTCGGTATAAGCACGTTCCGTACACGGCCGAGGCAACATCGAACCCAGACCCAACTTTCCCTTGTGCTGCACAGTGGGCTGCCTGAGCCAGATTGTGTAGACGGCGTTTGCTCTCGGAAGTCTTCAAGTCGAAGGATGTCCTCGGTAGGTAGTAACTTAGCAAAGCAGCTGTAACAGCGGTCACGAGTGCGGCAGAGGATCCCAAGCCTGTCTTTGGTGCCTGGGTGAGTGGCACAGCAAAATTATGGAAGCGAGGTTTTGACCCATTCGCTTGGTCTGAAATATCCGCAGGCGCAGAGTAGTAGTCATTGTCCGCCAGAACGGTAATTTCTGCTGGACTGATATTCGGGCCAGCTATGCTTGTGATGTAACTCAGAGCATAGCTCAGCGTGATCTCGATGAACGGGTTCCGATTGAGGTTCAGGTCCGCATCCCTGCGTGAGGCCGGTTGAGTAAGTGAGGGTCGCTCATACTGAAGGTAAGATACAGGAGAATCTGTGTTCTAAAAGGGAGCTGAAGAGCAAAAGAAAGCACGCAAATCAAACTTAACATGACGTTCTGTACATTCCGTCAAGATAACGATCCAACGCACAGAACATGACGAATTCAAGCACGACAGGACGGTCGACGGGTTAGATCAAGGGATGTACTCACGCTCTCAACTGGGTGACCTGCACGCCTCCGTCCCTCTCAGCCAACCGATATCCATACTCCCAGGTGGCATCCAAAAACTGCGGCGAGTGGACAATAACCTCGTTCAGGACAATGCCCTTGCTCGTGGGAATGTCCTTGATCAGAACATGAATCCTGGCATCCAGTCCGAACACGAGGCCGGTGTGGGCACGGTCGAGGACGAGGTAGCCACCGGCGAGCAGGACTTTGCCTGGGGCAGAGACGGCGACAGGGCTGGGAGGCATGCAGTCGGTAGCAGGCGAGCGTGAGCCGGCCGAAGGTGGCAGACTCAGCTCGGTGATCAGCGGTCGCTTCCAGGCAATTGACACGTGGTGGAGATGGGGGAACAGTCAGACCGGCGGAGCGAAGCTGGAGTTCAGGAGGCGTGCCTGGCAGATGACCAAGATGAATGCTGTGCTCCGCGTATTCCGTGCGGGCGTGGAAGATTCGAGGCAGCAGGAATGGCGAGCTAGAGAATGTTGCGGAGTCGCGTTTCTGGTTCCTGGAATCGCGTTTGACGGCCTGTCCAGCGCTCTTTCTGCTGTAGTCGGCGCGATGAAGCTGGAGAAGTTGGATATGGGTCGTAGATCAGCCCTGCGAGATGCTGTGCGGCGATGGCCTTGCTGTCGACGTTGCAGGCCGGCGGAGACGAGGCGGGAGGCGGTCGGAGAGAATTGGAGGTAGCCGCGGGAGCTATTCCCATTACCACCAAGCGCGCCGGGTAGGGTCAAGCGGACTCGTCGGTGTTTGCAATCGCCGACATCACCATCGAAATGCGCCGGAAGAGTGTATCTCGAAAGGGAGACGCGAGTAATCGCGCAGCAGCAGCACAGCCTGCACCGGGCGTATAGTAGTAGAGAGCCAGGCATCCTCAAGTTCCATTCTCTCAGGCGCCAACTCATTGAAACCACCGTGTCCTCGCCTGCAAATTTCCTCCTTATCAGATCTTTCACCCAAGTCCAAGTTTCGAGCTTGGCACCAACCTTCATCCCCGGTGATTCATCTTCTCTTCTCCAGGCACCTTCCGCCACACACACGCACACCACACCTCTCACCACCTCCATCCCTCTCTGGACTGCGCGTTTGTTGGCGGTTGTTGAGCCGTCAATGAACCTGCACCGTTTCTTCTTTCAGTCCCTTCCGGTACGTATCTCCCCAATGTAACAGGCGACTCCCGACGTGGCATCCATCACGCGACACGTCCGCTGACTTCCATCGCACAGTCTCACCCTTCCTCCTTGAAGGGCTCCTCCGTCACCTGAATGCCTTACGTCAAGCCGACCGTCCACCTGTCGCGTATTGCTGGCACCGCTCTCAAGTCCTTCACCCACGGCACCGCTCAGACCGTTGTCGCTGCATCGCAGTCTTCCTACGCTGCCCAAAACACCTCTGCCCTTCCACTTGCGGACACCTTAATTGGGCGTTTCCGCAAGGGTGAGCAGAACCGACTTCAAAATGTCTACAACCACATAGAGGCCACTCGCCAGGCTAGCGCTACCACCACCGCGGCCGCTGTACGTCCCGAGACCAGCCACCAGGACTCGGGCCTCGACAAGTACTTTGATGCCTGGCAGAAGCACCAGCGCAATGGAGCCAAGGAGTGGAACCAATTCCAGTTCGCGCGACGACTCGAATGGCAGCCACCTTCAGTCGTTCCGTCTCAGACTCAAGAGGTGGCCGATGTTGAAGAGGTGGCCGAGCAGAAGGATGAACAATTTGCTGCCCCGAGCCTGAAGCGCTCTTACACAACGAGTGCTCTCGACAATTTCAGCAAGGCCTTCATCAACGATGAGGCGGCCGAAGCTGTTGCGCTTGAGCAGGTGAACAATGCGATTGCAGAGGAGATTTCGAAGGCCAAGGAAGAGTCGGACGATGGCCTCACAATCCGAGCCGTGTCTCCTGTATCCATTATCGAGGAGTCTTCAGGCTCGGACCCGCAATCGAGCAGCCCCGCAACCGTCTTTACTGCCACCGAGAGCTTCTCCAGCGCCGAATCCGTCGAGAGCGAGACCTACACCGAGCACTTGGCCTCGCTTGCCGAGAACCAGCAGTATGGCGACATACCGGCCGTCTTCAAGGACATGCTGCGCGCTGGCGTGCAGAAGCCATCTCAAGCTGCTTACCGCGCCCTGCTGAAGTCAGCTATCGAGCTTACTCCAGGCAAGCATCTGAAGGCACCCAAGGCGTTGGAAGTCTACTCGGACATGCTGAGGAGGAGAGTTACTCCGGATGCTGCCACCTACGACATCCTGATCGAGTTGCTCTCAAGCCGCGCATCTGAGTCTGTAACCATGAGGAAGGCTCTTGAGGAGCGTTTGACCCGCTACGGTGGCCTAGAGCAGCCTGGCAAGTTCATGTTCCGCTCAAGCCAGTCTGAGCACTCGATGCTTGTGGAGGATAGCTCTCTCAGCATTGCCCTGAAGATGTTTGACCGTGCTGCTGAGAGTGGCTCGGCTGCTCTCTCCAGCGAGGCCTGCGCTTGTCTCGTGATTGCAAGTGCTGAGCAGGGTCGCGTCGAGGACATGAACCGCGTTTACAGCTACATGGAGAGCCAGTCTTTGGAGCCACTATCGACCATCTATGCACCGATGATCACCGCGTTTGGCATAAACGGAGACCTGCGTAGAGCCGTCGAAATCTACGACGAGTACAAGGATCTGGCCGTTGCAAACAACGAGGGCAAGAACGCAATTGCTCGTGTGGACAACAAGATTTACGCTGCCCTCATTAAAGCATACGGCTCCTCTGACAGGTTGAAGGGCGGCCTCAAGTTCTTGGCAAGCATCCAGTCTGGAATTCAAACCCCGAAGGAGCTTGAGGAACTACGTGAAGTAGTCGCTCTCGATGCTCTGCTTCCATTGGCACTCCAGGATACAACATACCGCGACGCTTTCGACTTGGCCAACTCTTTATCTGGGCACGCATACAATGCTTCTCTATCGACCATTGCCACCACCGCTGCCGACAAGAACCTTCCGGATGTCAGCATGCAAGCGTACGATATGCTTGCTCAGCACACTCAAGATCTCGCCGAACCAAGCATGGCTATGCTGGCAATGCACGTTCGCAA
Source organism: Phaeophleospora eucalypticola (assembly GCA_022814565.1). Lineage (NCBI taxonomy): Eukaryota > Fungi > Ascomycota > Dothideomycetes > Mycosphaerellales > Mycosphaerellaceae > Phaeophleospora > Phaeophleospora eucalypticola. The sequence goes on from JAKLNG010000017.1 coordinate 153,874, forward strand.
CGCCAACGTCGAGGCCGCAGAGCCGTTCTGGCGCATTCTCGAATCAGCTCCTGTCAGCTTGGCTTTTGTCGAGCCAACAACTATGCGCGCTGTGGCTTTGGTAGGTCTTGGTCAAGCTGAGCGTGGGCTGCGACAGAGCCGTCGCATGTTCTCCCGCATCCGTGAGATGCAGCCTGAGAGTCAACAGCCAGAGACTGTCGAGCACATCGACGAGGCGATCGAGCTTCTCGGCAACTTTATGCTCAAGAGCCAGCCAGCTCTGCTCCCTGAGGGCAGCTTGGAGCTTTTGCGTATGATGGCTGAGAACGGCGGTCTTGTAGCACCAGTCGCAGAGCACATCGTTGCTCGCGTTGGTCCAGAGCATATTGCACGCTTGAATCAGGCTGACTTGGAATTCCTCTTGCGCGTGCAAGGTGGTATGATTCTTGACGAAGTTTCCGCTGACATTGCAAGCCCGGCGCGCTTCGGCTGCCTGCTAGAGAACATTGTTTCTCGTTCTATCATGCCGTCTGCTGAGACCGAGACCGTCATCGAGAAGACTTTGATCAATATCGACCGCAACGAGCTCTCACGAATGTGGAACAACTACCGGTACCCGATTGCGCCTGCCATGTTGCAGCCGACTCCGTTCAGCCCCGTCGTTCCATTCCAAGCGCCAGCATCTTTTGAGGATACGTTCGACCCGTACGCCAGTCGAACGGATGTGAAGGGATCGAATGCGATCAACGAGCTTCTTGAGCGTCCTCATGGCCGTCGCATTGGTGATGCCATGTCCAAGTTTCGCAACATGCGCCGCGTCGGCCGCGTGCCTCGCATGTTCACCTATGGCAAGCTTATCGAGGCCTGCACGAAGGAGCACAACCTGACACAAGCACACGATATTCTGGAGCTGGCTAAACAGGACGTTCCCTTTGATGCCCGCTACCGCGTCGTCCGATTCGGCTGGCAACAAATTCTCGATCATATGGTTGCTGGCTGCTTGAACACCGGACGCCGTGACCTTGCTGCCCGGTACCACCAGGACATGCTCGACATGGGATTCGCTCCGTCCGCCAACACCTACGGTCTGTACATCACAACTCTCAAAGAGAACACCAAGACCTTCGACGAAGCTTCCGAAGCTGTCAAGATCTTCCTGCGTGGCAAGGCCGAGGGCGTTGAGCCATCGTCGTTCCTCTACAATGCGCTTATTGGCAAGCTGGGCAAGGCTCGACGCATCGACGACTGCTTGTTCTACTTTGCGGAGATGCGAAACCTTGGAATCCGACCTACATCCGTGACCTATGGCACCATTGTAAACGCGCTCTGCCGTGTTTCAGACGAGAAGTTCGCCGAAGAGATCTTTGAGGAGATGGAAGCTTGTACCAACTACAAGCCACGCCCAGCTCCTTACCACTCTCTCATGCAGTACTTCTTGACTACCAAGCGCGACCGTACCAAGGTCTTGACCTACTACGAGCGGATGCGCAGCAAGGGCATCGAACCTACTGTGCACACCTATAAGCTTCTCATCGACACGCACGCGACCCTTGAGCCTGTCAACATGACTGCTGCCGAAGCTGTCTTGAAGGACATGAGCACTGCCGGAATCCAGCCTGAGGCCGTCCACTATGCTTCTTTGATTCACGCCAAGGGATGCGTCCTCCACGACATGGAAGGGGCCCAGGCCCTCTTCGACGGTGTCATCGCCGAAGGAAAAGTCAAGCCACAGCCGTGCATGTACCAGGCAGTCTTCGAGAGCTTGAACGTCAACCACCGCTCTGCCGAGTGTGAGACTCTTCTTGGAGACATGGCCGCTCGTGGCGTCGACTTTACACCTTACATTGCCAACGCACTCATCCACGGCTGGACCCTGGAGAAGAACATCGAAAAGGCCAAGGCTGCATTCACACGTGTCCCAATGTCGAGACGCGAGCCTAGCACATACGAGGCTATGGTTCGTGCATATCTCGCCGCTGAGGATCGCGATGCAGCCAAGGCTGTTGTCCGTGAGGCGCTCAGCCGGGGCTACCCCAGCGCTGTCGCCGGCAAGATCGCCGAGCTGGTGCGATAATTCGCATCCTCGGTTGACCTCTGCCTTCTGCATCTACACCGGAGTTTTGCTTTCGAAAGAAAAATGGACCCTCCTTCCAACGGATGCGGATCTCTTTTGTCTGTCGTGAGCGGGCAGTATACATTATACCTAATGCATTTTGACGGCCGTTAGCGTGGAGTTCTGGAGTTTTATTTTGAGAAACTACACGCCTGACGACCGCCATCGGAACTTGGCTGGCTGGAGGATGGGATGAAGCCGCTGCCCGCTTCTTGACGATGGCATGCGTGAGCTTTTTGCTTTGATGATTTTGGGGCGGCTTGCGTGACTGTATGAATAGAAGGATACCCTACGAATCTCTACTCTGCTGGATCTATGCTCTGCCCTCTCGATAGGAGATGGTGGAGGGATCTGGAATTTCCTTTTCAAATGGAATGGAAGTTCATACCAATCTTCTCTGCACCTTTCGTTTGTTCTGATTACGACAGCTTGAGGAGGAAAAATGGGATACTCCTGCGTGTCTCATCTACCTTGTTGTTTCTCCCTCTCGGCCCGATCACGTGCTCTCCCGGCCCGAACTGACTTCACCTCCTGAGCTTCGACTGGAAGCGGCGACTATGCCGACTTTTCCTTCCACCATGACCATATATTTTCGGAAATCGCTGTCTAATTGCCCGTTTCGTAAGGGCCTTGAGCTCGTTTTAGATAGCTTTGGACCCTTTTCGGCTCTTGTGACCCGGAATTCCCAGCTCCTTGGTATAGAAGTGGAGTGTTCCGATGTTTGGAGCTTCGGATTGGGCTTTAGCTTTCAGGGTTCTGGGGTAGGTAAGGACTTCAGGTTGTTCTGTTGGTGGTTGAATGAAAGAGTGGATGTGGTAGGATGGGGGATGAGTGGGTTTCTACTTATTTGGGGGAGGAAGAGCGAAGTGAGTGGTGGGGGGAGGTGTGGGAGGGGTTGCGGTTTGACGAGTGTCAGTGTTGTGCTGAGTTCAACTGATGGTGAATGCTGAGAGATCGGGTTTTGTTTGTGTTTGTGCGGTTGTTTCTTACGACGAGATGGACGATGGAGAAGGGAGGTCGTGGCTTCCTAGCATAGCGCTCGTCGAGGACATGCACTTGTCTTCGTCACGCTTCGGCGCGGATGTGTTGTCATCTTGATAGACTCATGGTGCTTTACTTTGGGTGCTTAAAGTCTGCAAAACATTGTTCTTGCTAAGCTGGCCTTTGCGGGCCTTCTACACAGCCGGCTTGTACAAGGTGAAAAGCATTGGACGTAGTCGAGGGAAGTCGCTGAAGATAGATGCTCCCGCTGCAGACAGCTGTCCTCTCGATGCCAGCGTGACCACGATGGCGACAGAACGGTATGAACGAGCGAGGGCGAAGGGATTGTCCATCCCATCTAAGACAAGATCGTCCATGCTCGCTGCGAATTGCTCTCGAAGGGAGACTGATCCATGGACGTCCTCCTGTGAGTCAATGGATCTCGAAATAGCGTCCATTCACAATGGTGGAACATAATGGACGGAGACGAGCAGGTAGTAGCTTATAAGCACACCGCGGAGTGGCCTGAGGGAGTGGAGCTTCGGGTAGGTAGCCGCAACGCAGGTATAAAGGTCGCCTCGACGACCGCTTCTTCTTCTTCTTCCTTTCATCAACATGGACACCATAGGACACCAAACCGAGCCTCAGGCAACGATAACGACTCTTCGAAGGTACCCTTGACCCTTTGCGACTTTGGACTTTTGCTGACTTTTCTTGCCTCAGGTTGTCTTTCTCCCCTCTCCGCTTTGGAGCTCTCTGGCTTTGGCTCAGCATCACGGGACTCGACCTCACTGGCCTTCTGCTGGAGCTGGCACCTTTCCACCTCTGGACCTTGCTGCCCTCCACCACCAACCAACCCGTTCCACTCCACCTCACTGGCCTCCATCCCCTTCAAGCTTCCGACCACTCCACCTCATCGTCCTTGGCATGACATTAACCTTGCCCCTCCCGCTCCCTCCCATCCACCGCCTCTGGTACCTCGTCGTCGGCCCCCTCATCCTACCTCACTGCCACTGCACCTCATCCCCCTCCCCCTTCGTCGATATTTCACCTACTATCTCACCTCTTTCACCACCTCAGCACCTCATCATCCCATCACCTCACCGTCTTTTCACATCTCCATCCCGTCATCGCTTCAATCGAAAACACCTCATCTCACAATCACCTCACATCCGGACTCTGGCCCTCCATACTCCGGGTCCTGGGCATGACATTAAACTGCCCGTCCGAATCTCCTCCTTTGACCTCATCATACCGGCTCTTCCTGCGATCGCCTCCTCACCACACCGCCTCTGCAACTCCCTGCATCGCGTCCTCGCCCTATCTACCGCCTCGGCTGACTCTTCTTTCAAACCGCTGTTTCATATCCGCTGGCCTTCTCCATCTCACCTACGACACTGTCCCATCTTGGTCTCCGATATTGCCGGCTCATCATCCTTTCCGCCTTGTCACACTCGCCGGCCTCCAAAACTCTTTCCCGCCGCTCCCTCATCTGGATTTGGAAATAGCCGGCTCTTCTCTCGCATCGCCCTATCACACCGGCTGGCTATCTTCACCTCTGCGCCGCCGCTCCCCGATCTTGTTGTCCGATTTGGTCGGCTCGTTCATTCTTCCCGCCCTGTCACATTCGCTGGCCTCCTCCACTCCATCTCAAAACTCCGTCGCCTTCCACATCATCCTACCACCCTCCCTCCCAACCACAACGCTGCACCATCAGATCCACACTCATTCAACCCCCATTCACACTACTTTCCCTTCACGCTGTCTTTGCGGCATCACACTCACTCAATCACGCACCGCTGTGTATCAGCATCACACTCATTCAACACTGCACCGCTGTACCAACAGCACCACGCTCATTAACGGCATCACCACGCTCATTGACACCCTTACACTTCTTCCTCGATGCCCAGGGGAGGTAGTTCAACGGTCAGAACAGCAAGGGGCTGTGCGCTGAATATCTCTCATTACTAGGCACAGTGGACACCTCTCTCGTCCAGTACCATTCAACTTGCAGACGCGAAGTTCGCTTCTCGCCCTCCCCGCTTCGACACCCACCGCAGACCGACTCAACGACATCTTTCGTCGACCAGCTCCCGCAACATAGCCTTCTGACTCACGTTTTGAATCCCCTCCATCTTTCGTCCACAAGCTAACTTCTTCGCAGGTGTTGCTCCCTTCGATGCCAGCGACCGACCTCCATTGGAGCAACCGGGAAGGTAGTTCAATGGTCAGAACAGCAAGGGGCTGTGCACTGGATATCTCTCGTTACCAGGCACAGTGGGGTTCACTCTTTGCAGGCCCAGTACCATTCAACTTGCAGATGCGGTGTTCGATTCCCGCCTTTCCCAGCATGGTCTCGGGCATGACCAAAAACTGCGCCCCTGGCATTCGAAGTCTTCTTCAGCAATACCTCGCCGCTGCTACATGCACCGCTCCTCTGCCAGGTACTTACAAGTCCCCCGTCGCGTTGCTGCTGATCTCGTCACAGACCGTTGTTTTGCCTATCAACCTGTTTTCAGGAGATGTAGTTCAATGGCAGAACAGCAAGGGGCTGTGATCCAGATATCTTTCTTTACTGGTCACAGTGGACACTTCTCTCGTCCAGTACCATTTCAACTTGCAGATGCGGTGTTCGATTCCCGCTGTCTCCACTTCACGGCAACTGGTCCTGGGCACGACCTTAAACTGCATCCCAAAGCCTTCGTGCTTGACTTGACCGACGATCTCTCCGGATTTCTCTTCGGTACGTCACCCCTTCCATTCTGACCATTGCTGGCAGCTTTGCAATGTCTTCCCTCGTCGGCTTTACATACATGCACGGCGAGGTAGTTCAACGGTAGAACGGCAAGGGGCTGTGATCAGACATCTTTCTTTACTGGTCACAGTGGACAGCTCTCTCGTCCAGTACCAGTTTCAACTTGCAGACGCAGAGTTCGACACCTGCTCTCGCCGATCCTCAGCAAGGTCATTTTTTCTCGGTGGGATAGTTCAATGGCAGAAGAGCAAGGGGCGGTGACCGGAAATCTCTCCTTACCAAGTCACGGCGGACATCTCTCTCGTCCAGTACCATTCAACTTGCAGATGCAGACTTCGACTCCTGCTCCTACCAGGCCTTTCCTCTGGCGCCGCGAACGAGTCAACACCAAAATCAACATGGATCCGTGTAAGCCTTTGTCCACTTCTTGCCCTTAGCGCTGACTTCACTACAGATGCATCATCCATCACAGATCACTGCCCTTCTTTTCGATGGGATAGTTCAATGGTAGAACAGCAAGGGGCCGTGACCGGATATCTCTCTTTACCGAGTCACGGTGGACACCTCTCTCGTCCAGTACCATCAACTTGCAGATGCAGAGTTCGACTCCTGCTCCCGTCAGCCTTCTCGGCAGCGACAGATCTCCCTCCGACAAATACCAACCGCTCTTCGCCATCGCCAATGAGATGAGATGATCAAGCCCCCTTGAGTCAATCTCTCCAAAAGCTAATCCAAAGGTAGTCTCACGCCCTCCTCAACAGCACCAAACACACTACAGATAAGTTACCCCATCCGTCTTATCTGCGGCGTTACGCTAACCACTCACAGCGTCTTTGACCTTGCCAACTCGGGGACTCTGCAGTCCACTGCAATCGAAGATGACCCTCGGAGTCAAAATTTTCGGAGGGGTGGTGCAATTGGTAGCACACGAAGCGGGGACCGACTGGCCGTTCATTGCCTTTCGGGAGCGAGGTCACTCACTTATGCCCGCCTTACCCATACACACGCTTCGAGATGGAGGTTCAAGTCCTTCCTCCTCTACGGCCCATCTCTTGATGGCGATCACTGACTCCCGGATCATATTCGACTTGTTCAGGCTGCTGGTTCTCCTTTCGGGAGGGTGGTGCAATGGGCAGCACACAGATTTGTTGGAGACCGACTGGCCGTTCATTGCCTTTCGGGAGATAGGTCACTCTCTCATGCCATCCTTACTCGCGACACAACAATCCGAGATGGAGGTTCGAGTCCTTTTCCTTCTGGCCGCCCGGCTTTGGCTTGCTTACTTTTGGAGGGGTGGTGCAGTGGAAGCACACGAAGTCGGAGACCGGCTGATCGTTCATTGTCAGTCGGGCGAGAGGTCACTCCCTTAAGCCCTCATTGCTCCTTAAGACTTCGAGATGGTGGTTCGAGTCCATCTCCCTCTGGGCAGCCAACCGGCTCTCTGGACTTGGCATCTCAACACGACCATCGACCATCGATCATCGAACTGGCTCTGGCACTGGATCATCTTTTTGGAGGGGTGGTGCAATGGTAGCACACGAAGTTGGAGACCGGCTGATCGTTCATTGTCAGTCGGGAGCGAGGACGCTCTCTTATGCCCGCCTTACTCTGCAACTCCGAGATGGAGGTTCAAATCCTTCTTCCTCTGCTGCCTTCGGGTTTTGGATCTCGCCGGACTTCGACGGATCATCGACGGATCATCATCTTTTTGGAGGGATGGTGCAATGGTAGCACACGGAGGGAGACCGGTTGGCCGTTCATTGCCCTCCGGGAGCGAGGTCAATCTCTTATGCCCGCCTTACTCCACAACTCCGAGATGGAGGTTCAAATCCTTCTCCCTCTGAACTTATCGTCGCCACCAGAGCATCTAAAGTCTTAGAGCCTCTCAAGTCTGGATCTTGGTGAGTCGTGTCCCTTTCCTGCTTGCTTCTGACACTTCTTTGCAGCACTATCGTCCATGTTTCGATCTCGATACCATCGAAGTTGACTGTCTTCGCCTGCCCGGCTTTTCTCGGTCGATACGGCAGTCGCAACTGATACCTGACGCTCGAAGATGTCAAGTTTCTCCTTTTATCGCGCCTCTTGACTTCTGCTGACATCGTGCACCATGCCGACTCCACCAAAGAGCAGTCTTGAGTTTGTGAGTCGTCAGTCTCCCCTTCCATATTAACTACAGACTAATCCTTTCGCATGCTTCCCGAACTTGATCGCCATCATCGCCACACGTCTGCGGTAAGCGGTCCTCCGCGTGATATTTCGTGTGATGCAGGCTAACAGATGCTTTCCTCTCACCGTCACCTTCTTGCCCATGTTATGGGATTCTTTGCGACAACGAATATATGGCTCTTGCTTCGACGTAAGTGTGGTGTCCTGACTTGACCCTCGCTCATCTGCTGACCGCTGGAATACACTCGTCCTCGCCATCGGTCTTTTTAAGATGCTCGCCGCTTGCCTTGTGTGGAAGGACTATCAAGATATTCGTGGCTCACACTTGTTGCTGTCACTCAACTACGATCCATCTTTCTCCGTCTTGTCATGTTCGTTGAGACTATATGTAGCACCCACTCAAATCTCATCACATTTCACAAGCTCACGAATGTATCGAACGCGGTACGCATGACTTGCTATCCCACGAACAGTCTCCAATCGCCAGCAAGTGTTCATACGGGGGTCCAATTCTCCAGACTTCCAATGTCGCCGTTTGCTTCGTCTTCCTCTTGCTCCCGCTCCTCATCACGACTTGTCTCGGAGGCGTTCCTCTCTTGCGATTCTACGGTGACGGAAGGCAAATCCACCGAACGTCGTCAGCTTCAGCACCATCGAGATCTCATGTTGAAGCGTTACTTTGGTTTGTCCTCAGATGCAACTGCGGGAGGTGTACGGCGTTCGCATCGTTGAATGGGTCTTCCACTGCATGTACATCAGCTTGCCGTCATCGACGCTCTGCACTGTTGGTGCGAGAACTCACATGTGAAGTCTGCATCATCATCGCCTGGATCATCACCGTTGTCGTCGTCATCCAGAGACACTTGCGCACGTGCGAAGGCTGCAATCGTTGCGTCAGTCAAGAGCTCGAGAGTACAGTGATCGAAGATACGTACGTTGCCTTTCGGGATCCCATCTCTTGACGAACCAGTAGCTTACTGCTCATTGTTAGCACAACTCGCTCATCGCTTCTCTTCCAGTTCTTGGACTTGCACCAAAGCATGCCACCCAAGACCAGGACAGCCATAGACAAGACACCAAGGATCCTCAGAGCCACTCCCTAACCGCTCATTTGTTGTATGCGATCTTCTAGGTGCTCTCCACTCGCAATGCTACCTTGGACAATGGTAGCTGGCTCGTCAACGGTGGTTGTCGTGCGCTCGAAGTGCTGCATGGCAAGAAGCGAAGCGCTGGACGACTCAAGGGATGTCATGGCTTCGTCCGTGGAGCTGACGATGCGCAGAAAAGTCGAATGCTGATGATTGTTAACGTGCGGAGTTGGCGAAGAAGAAGTGCTCGAAGTAGCCATAATGCTCTTGTCGAATGTGTGAATGCTGGGTTTCAAGATGTAGCTTGCGAATGTAACGTGATGTCGATGAATAGTTGCGAAGGCTCAGGTGTCTTTTGCGATGCGATCCAATGCGAGCGATGTTGACGTTCTCGTCGGGATGGTGGAGCGAAGCAAGTTGAGCCAAGAGATGTGTTCCGCCTCGCGTCTTCAGAAGGTCGTCCTCGCTGCGATGAAAGTTGGCAGTTGCTGCTCAGATGGGGTGCCAGAGTAAGGTAGGTTCGATCATCGTCAAGTCCAGACAGAGGCTATCCGAGAAGGCACACATGGTAAGATGGCAACAGAGATCATGAAGGCCGGAAAGCGCAATCAATCGAATGCCTTCTGCTTCTATCTCATGAATGCATGCTTGGAAAGTCCAGGGACTCTTGACGGGAAATTCTGAGTATAGGTGTTCTTAGGTCTCACTGCATGGTGCGAGCACTCAGTGTGCTTAGGGTGAATGCAGAGCGTTCTCGGGACGTCACACGCCTTGTGATCCGCCATTTAGCAGCCGTGAACATCCCGACTGCCAACACCACCACGAGTACAAACAAAGCCGGCGTCCAATTGAAGTTGGTCCCTTTTACATTCGGCTGACCGGTCCAGAATGACCAGAACGCAGCCCACGAGCAATAGCAGATGGCGATCAGATTGATCCAGAGCCCATGGCGGCCCAATGACCATTTGGCTGGCGGCAGCTCTTCATGTCGAAGTCGCTTGAGAATCAAACAGCCTAGAGATGCGACGTAGGTGATGTGAATACATGCAGTCGAGAAGCACATCATGGTGCGCTGCGCCGTCGAGCTGTTGAACAATACACCACAAAGGATGGCCGTCACGAAGATCGTGCACAGTATGGCGTTGAGCGGGACTTTGAGGGTCGGGTGTACCGTGCTGATCCACGCAGAGTAGGAGACTGCTCGGTCGCGGCTTTGCTCGATTAGTACCACGAACAGAGGAATGCAGAGTGATGACTGACCCAAAAGCGTAGAGATGCCTCGAAGTCGCCACCATGGTACTTGTTGCGACCATGAACATGAGAGTAATGATAACTCCGGTGAAGGCATTGGTCGCATTCTTCACGCCGAGAGCGTTCTGGAAGACATGCACAAATGGTGGCCGCCCCTGCCCAACGAGTTCTCTCAAATCGCCGCAGTTCAAGACTTTGAAGAGCATCAGCAGTGACACTAAGCAGTATCTCAGGCGACGAACCAAAAGTGAACAATGTAATCACTGTCAGCGGCATGTTGGCGAAGAAGCTCCAGACCATGCACTGAGGCACTACCACATCTGCCCCTTCAATCTCTTCAGCGATGTGTGTGGCGGCGTCTGTGCCTAGGACGATGAACTTATATGTGTCAGATGCTGTTGGAGTTGCAATGCCGGGTAATTTGCTCATGACTTACGATGCTACTGGCCTGTCCCACTAGTGTTGAGAGCGATGGTGATGGCCAGCTGACAGGCGGCGTTATGTACTTTCCGTTGTCGACGAAATGCCCTAACGCTTCCCAAGCACTGTTCTTGGGTGTGACCAGAACCCATAGGCTTGTGATGATTGGGACCAAGGCGAAGACATGACAGATGGCAAACAGGCCTTCTGCAATCGACAAGTGTCCCGCTGCAAAAACGTTGAATGCAGAGACAACCAGAGCAACACCAAAGCCCATGAGCGCTCTTTGCGGTCGATTGTTGCCTTCGTAATTGTCGACACTGTGTTCAATGAGCGCCTGCATGATGCCCGCAACCATGTAGCAGACGGCAGCAAACCGAGCCTGCCACCCAATCGAGCAAAGCCATCCGCTACAGTATGATAGAAACATCTTGTATTGTCGCGGAGCGAACTCAGTACACCACTGGTACCTTAAAGAGGAGCGCAGGAGGTCAGCAAATGTCTGAGACACAACGACGTGTATTCTGGCCTTCGGTATACTTACTGTCCGCCTGCTGCAGGCACCATGGAGCTCATCTCGGCGAGGGAGAGGACGACGAAGAGCTGGCCGACATGAGTCCAGATCATAGACCAGAATAAGCCCGTGAGACCGCCATTCTGTAACGCTGGGCCGTTTGCAGTCAATAGGATCTCCCAGGTGCCCATGACAAGAGAAGTGAAGCCAATCGTTGAAAGGTGTCGAAAGTCTTGTTGTAGCTCCTGCTTCCGCCCAACAGGTCGTTTCGGGGTGGAGCTCTTTCTGGCGCTGCCACCGAAGGTGTTGTTGCGTAGGGTGTGGATGGAATCCTGATGGGCATGATAGTCGGCATCATCCTAAGAATGCGGTGCGTCTAGGAAGCTCTGCGTCTCTGGGCTCTTCAGATCTGGCGATAGGCCCAAGTGAGGAACAATAGATGGCTCGCCCGGCTGCGATGAAGGCATGATGGCTACGGTCGGGGAGGACGGCGGACTCGGCCGAGCGAGAGTATGTGAATGCTGAGGAGGATATCGTTGCGGCGGCGATGGTGGTGGTGTCGGAAAGGATGCCATGAGCTTTCGGAGAACAGTCCCGGCAGGCTGAGTGCTCCTGCTTTGTTGCGGCTTCATGATGCACCTTCCCCCGGGCAGCGACAGCTCGGGAACCAGAAATGAGCTGTGCCGATATTGAAGCTTCCAAATATACGGCCTCCGCGACACTGCCGTCGTCTTCAATACCGCCGTCCCTCTTCTCCGCTACCCTCTCCTGAGTGCGCTCAGCGACTTCAGCACTTCCTCGTCAGGGAGCATGCTTACGACACGGCCTGATGCCTGCCTTCGGTCTCTCTGACGGCCCCGCCTACATTATCATCACCAACATCACCGGTATCATCTGGTCCGTCCTGGTTCTCCTTGTTCGCCTATTCCTTCGCATCAAAATCAACGGTCCATTCGGATGGGACGATGCAGCTTGCGCTGTAGCAACGGTCGTACCTTCTTGCTGTCATGGATGTGAACGGCATCGCTGACTTGCCCGGCAGACGACGTCTATTTTTCACGGCGTGACGGTCTTCTTCGCTGTACATCATGGCCTTGGCGGAAACCCTGAAGCAAACGCACACAAGGATATCAATCTCATGTGGAAATGGCTTTACATCAACAATTTCGCTTACCTCCTCACCATCAACATCACCATGCTTTCGGTCTCCTGGCTCATCAGTCGGATCACAAGATGGCGATTACCCCTCATCATGACATCGTGTATCTCCGTCTCCGTCATGATCTGGGCGCTGCTATGTGGACTCCTCTTGGCCTTCCAGTGTAACCCGCCGTTATAGGATTTAGGAGCATCATGCCCAAGAAGAGTCAGTTGATTTCAAGCTTGGAAGTCATGGACAGAGCTGGCTGACATACCTACGATGAGTAGTGGCCCACCTGGGTGGCAGACACCGTTTTCAACGCTCTTGTGGAGATTTTGCTGTTGGTGACTGCGTCTCTGCTGGTCTGCGAAGTCCAAATGCAACGCAGTGCGAAGATCAAGATCTTTGTTGCATTTGCTTTGCGACTCTTGTATGTTTGGCAATGCGTCTCCGCTGTTTAGTACTAACATTGTCAGCGTGCTGCCACCAAACTTCTTCCGGCTGAAGTACATCCACGTTGCCATCAATGGCCATCATGACGACCAGGCCGAGATTCGTCTCTTTCCAACAATCCTCACAATCGTCACCATGCACTTGAGTGTCGTGCTGGCCACCATTCCTTGTGCCAAACCATTCTTCGTGGTTTTCCAGGCAGGGGTATTCCGCTCTCCTCACGAGCCCAAAACACCAACCCGCCAGTCATTCGAGACGGGCGCCGAACAAGCAACAGAGGTCGTAAACGCTGGGACGTCTGACCACTCCGGAGAGGGTCAACCTGCTGAACGACCTTCGCGGCCAGTCTTGACGTGGAATCGACGCGCATCCTTCGCCAAACCAGCGGAGCCAGAACCGTCTCCACCGCCTGAAGAGCCAGACTTACCTCCTCTCCCGCCGAGGAGCATCTTCCGTTTCACCTTCATGAACCCTTTTGCTTGGAGCCGTGGCAAGCATGCTTCGAAAAGGGTCTCCATCCATACTCCTCTGCCGCTGTGGAAGACAAGCCATCGCGAGGAGTCCAGTGCTAGTGCCAGCCACAGCACTTCTACCCCGTTTTCGTATCTATCGAGCACCTTCACGCGAGCCTCGCAGGGGCAAAAGTCCAATTCATCGAACAACAGACCAGTACCGCCTAGTGCAAGCACAAGTAACAGCCAGGCATCAGGGACTCCAACCTCCAATGTCTCTCAAATTAGACGTCAAAGTGACTACTTTGACTCGCTCCGACCAAAGGATGGCAAGACTGAAACCGCGATCCGGCATGATCCAGTACACGCAGAAGTAGTTGCAAGGAAGAGAGCGACGCTGTGTGACGATCCGAATGATACAAGGAGAATGGGAATTGAGCTCACTCATTCATTCGAGGTGACGTATGAAGATGCGCCAGTACCACCGCATGGCCTGAAATCGTCAGAGGAAGAGGACCAAGAGCCGACTCCTCGACCTTCGCCTCCTCCTGTAACAGCGGCTCCGCCATCGACATCGACGCGGACGACACCTTCGCAGGTCCCTGGAGCGCCACAATGAGGCACTGTCTGTGTTGTGCAGGTCTCTTCTCGTTGCACGAGCTCACTTATTCCGATTACCACCTATTCACATTCGAATATTAGCGATTTAAAAATCCATGGCGGTTGTCTTTCCTCGAGGAATTATAGTTTATGAGTCTTGGTCGGGCTTTTCATCATCATCCTCACCCTCAACCTGGACTCTCCGGCCCTTGACCCCCTTCTCGACCTCGTCAACCAACGAGTCCATGAACTCCTTGTCCTTGCCCACCAGCGTGACCGTGTTTCTACTCTTGCCCCATCGCGGGTACGACCCGACCTTGACACCCTTGGGCTCGGTCTTCTTGGACAGTTCTGTGAGGAACTCGGCGACCTCACTCTCGGGCAACGGTGTGCTGAAGATGACTCTGTACACGCCCTTGCCTTCCGGATCGACTAGTCGTGGTAGAATTCGAGGCTTCAAGCCTTGAAGTAGACGTTCAAAGAGTCGAGGGATTCCCGGTAGGATGTGAATGTTTCCATTGACCACGTTCACCGGCACCCATAGCGCTTCGTCCACAAAAATCACCTGCTGGTCGTCTGGCAGCTTGTCATCGTATGGCAGCTGAATCATCCTCAACTTTGCTCTTCGTTGCGGCGTGTCCTTCTCCCATTCCTCGTCCTTCTCATTGAACTCCTGCTTTCCTGGTGGCTTGCTGAGCTTCTTCATCTTGCTGTACGCCTTGTCATGGAGGACCAAGGGGAGGTCAAAGGCTTTGGCGATCGATTGGTACGTTATGTCGTCGTGCGTAGGTCCAATGCCGCCGGAGGTGACGACGAAATCGTAGGCATTGCTCATGCGTCGCGCAGCTTCGACAATCTCGCTTTCGTCGTCGGCGATGACTTCGATTCGTTTGAGGGCAATGCCGAGTTGGAAGCAGAATTTGGCGAGGTAGGCGGAGTTGGTGTCGACGGTCTAGATATATCCGACATCAATACATCGATTCTTCGAACGGATTGAAGCATTGAAGCAGTGAGTCAAGAGATGAATGGATTCCTTACCTTCCCTCCCAACACCTCATCTCCTATGATTATACATCCCGCCGTATGTATTTGCCGTTTGGCATTCTCCGCCGCACTGCGAGCTGCCATTGCTGCAGTCCGTGACGTAAACGATGTTCCTCCTGTGAGAGACGCGGCGGCGGATGTATGTGCGTAGTTGGGGAGAGGA
The DNA here is from genome assembly GCA_022814565.1 of Phaeophleospora eucalypticola. Classification (NCBI taxonomy): domain Eukaryota; kingdom Fungi; phylum Ascomycota; class Dothideomycetes; order Mycosphaerellales; family Mycosphaerellaceae; genus Phaeophleospora; species Phaeophleospora eucalypticola. The sequence goes on from JAKLNG010000017.1 coordinate 168,997, forward strand.
CGCGTGAAATGGCGAGCGAGCAGGTTCAGGCGGGAGAACATAATAGGGAGCTCCAATGCTACGAGGTCATGTCGTGTGAGTCGAGGTGAGGTAGCTGGTGTGGATGTGAGGCGGAGGATCTGGGGTCGGATTGGAGCGATCGATGACATGTGCTGGGTTTGGTGGGGCTCCAGGCACGAGACGAGACGACTGGGGTTACTTCACTTTCACTTTCACATGGGCTGGCTGGCTGAACTTGAAGGCTTCGATTGAACTATCTGTACAGCTGGATTGAACATCTTCACTTCTCTTCTTGCGCTTTCAATCTTCCACCGACAAGCACGTCCTTTTCCCCAATCTGCACAACATGGTACAGACTCCTCTCTCATCTTCCGTCAACTACGATATCCCCGATTAACACTTCTCTTAACAGTCCTCCGAATCCCGCCTCTACACCTTCTCCCCCGAAACCAAAGACGAACTCCGCAAATTCCGCCTCTCAACCTCCCGCTCCTCCTCCCCTCAAGCAAAAATCTGTACCTCTCCCCTCCCTCCCACCACCAACCCTCCCCCTCCCAACTAACTCCCTTTCAGACGAGATCTCCAAATCCGACCTAACAATCACCCCCTGCGAAGAAACCTACACCTCCCTGCTCGACCTCTCCGACGACCTCCCCGAGAACTCTCCACGGTTTGCGCTTCTTTCCTATCCGATGAGGCTGGATTCAGGGAGGCTGAGTGTGCCGTATGTGATGATTTCGTATATTCCGGCGACGTGCACGGCGGAGATGAGGATGTTGTATGCGGGAGCGAAAGAGCTGTTTCGGAATCAGAGCGAGGCGGGGAGAATTGTGGAGATCAGTGAGGCGGAGGAGGTGGAGGGGATTGAGAAGGTGTTGAGGGGGGAGGATTGAGGGTGGATATGGTATGGTAGGGAGGAGATTGAAGTTGAGGGAGGGTACGAGAAAGCAGAGGTTCACTTGATATACTTGTAGAGTGGTGAATGGAAGAGCATTGGAAGAGATTGAGAGATTGAAGACGCAGCGAGACGGACAGGAATGACTTCACGATATCGCCAGCTCGAAAAGCAGACAGACATAAGTGAGCCTCTTGGTGGCTCCAAATCACACGAGGAAGTTCAGTCTAAAATGCACCCCGTTTCATTCAAAAAGACACTACCACTACTACTATCTGACTCTCCTCTTCTTGACCCTCATAGATCAACAGTGTAGTCATGTCCGCAGCAGACAGCATGCTGCTCTCCATCAGAGACGCCGAAATGCGCCCATTTTGAGTGTGGTTAAGGGATATCGCGCTTCGAAACACAAGAAATCAACCGAGTCAGTAAGTCAACCGCCTCTTCTGTCCTCCCCTTGCCACAAATCTCACTCCTCCGTCGAATGATGCATGCAATGTGGTAAACCATGAATGGAGAAGTATGCTTCCATTCCCTCGCAAACGCAGCCAGCCAGTTTCTTTTTGTCTTTCTTCCAAAACTCTTCTCCATTTTCAAATACGCTGCTTTTAATCACGGCCGTCTCTCCTCCTTTCAACATTTCGCTGATCCGGTTCGCGGGCGTCTCGCAGTGTCCATTACGAATTCAAATATCCCATGGTTCGCTTTGCTGCTCGCTGCTCGTCGCTCGCTGTCTGCCGCTCCGGATATTTTCGCGCCAGAAGGCCGACTTACATCACGTTGCACTTCCCACAGCAGCCCGCCTCCTGCTCTTGATCTTGGAATCCCATCTCGTCTTTGGGCTTGCTGCCGCTTCCACCACCGCCGGGGTATCCAGACATGTCCTTGTTGTACTTGCGGATTTCACGCACGATGTCGTAGAAGGCGTTGTCGACGTTGATGCGCGACTTGGCTGACGTCTCGATGAACTTGCATCCGAATGATCGCGCGAGCTGCTTGCCCTCTGTAAGAAAGTGTGTCAGCAATTGTCCTTCTCCCATGCTTGCACGACACGATCCGAAGCGAGCATGTCCGACTGTCCTCGCGTGGTCACCACGTGGAGGTACAGCACGCCCTCTGCCCCCGTCTGCGTGTTTGCGCGTGTTGTCTCAACCCACCTTCTGTGCTCACTTGTCGCTCGCTCTCCAAATCGCACTTGTTGCCGACGACGATGATGGGGAAGTAGTCCTTGTCCTTGACCCGCAATATCTGCTGTTGGAACGTGATGATCTCTTCGAAGCTCTGTCGTGAGGTGATGCTGTAGACGAGGAGGAAGCCTTCGCCGGTCCGCATGTATTGCTCGCGCATGGCCGAGTACTCTTCTTGACCAGCGGTATCGAGCACGTCTAATAGCGCGACCTCATCGTCGATGACACACTGCTTGCGGTACGAGTCTGTTGTGATAGCGCGTCAGTCTGGCATTGCGCAGGCGACAAGGAGACATTGCGCTCCGCGATTGGAATGTCCAGGGCGCGTACCTTCGATAGTCGGATCGTACTCGTCGACGAAGTGGGATTGGATGAGCTGGATGGTCAAACAACTCTTTCCCACACCACCACCGCCGACGACGACCAGCTTGTACTCCCTCAGGAACTGAGACATTGCAGTGGTTAGCTTGGCGGCGCAACAAAGGATGCGGGTGTAGAGTAGAGGTCGGTGGAGAAAGTTGTTGGTTGATGTTGAGGGGAGCTCACTTTAGAAGCCATTGTGGAGCGAAGAAGGTTGATGCAGGCGTGCTGGTGTTGAGAGGTGAAGTCGGCAGTCAAGTGGCCGGGGCGGTCGGGAGAAGGGTAGAGTCAGGTCAGGTATCAGATGGCGGAATTGATGTCAGGCAGAAAGACAGTGCAGCCAGCGGTGTAGGCGCCGAAGCAGAATCAGTCGGCTCTCTCGCAACAGATAGGCCGGGCACGCGAAGGACGGTCTCGGCGTTTGCAGGCGTCGATCGTCGCCGTGTACAAACGTTGGCTCGTGTGTCTTAGACGTGGGACGGGAGGTGTTCTCGCAGAAAGCGCCTGGTAGGAACAGGAGTTCGCGGGAGGAGTAGCGAGGGCGGATTGACGGTGGATTGGATGGGGGACCGGACGGACGAAGGCGAAAAGTGAATGGGCGGGTGAGGTGTGAACGACAGCGACTGCAGAGCCGGAGGGTGGTGCAGTGTGCGATGTGCGATGGGATGGAATGGAATGCGAGGAGGCGGAAGGGTTCTGGAAGGATGCACGAAGCTCTCTGGCCGGCGGAAACAAAGCTGCCGGACGAGTAGCAGGCGACGAATTCTCGTTGCACGGCAGATACACATCCACCGGGAGACGCTTGACACCATCCACACCGCTGGCAAAAGCACTCAACATTCACTGTCACGACTATGCGCAACAGCCATTGATTCCCTCCACCCTCCATCACGCCGCCGCTCCCAGCAAAATCTCCGCGCAAGAGCACCGTCTCCGCGACGCCCTGGCCAAGCGTCGCACCGGCCCTCTCCCGTCGACTTTCAGGCCAATCAGTACGCTTCTCTAACGCGCACCAGTCCCAATTCGGCATCACAGAGGACTATCTCACTTCTACCCGTACTATTCCACCGACATGGTCTCGATTTTACTGTTATTGACCATCACCGTCTTGCTCTTGCACCAAAGCGTGCAGCTTTCTTCCTCGGCTGCCATGCGACGCTCGTGCGCGCCCGTCAGCTACAGCCATGCGACTTCTCCATCCCCTCATCGGCATCCCACCCAAGTCGACGACTCGCTCATGCTTGTTGAAACGCACTTGAACGGGGATCATCCACGAAGACTCGCCATTCTATCCCAACTGGCGATTGCATACCAGCAAGAGAAGAAAGCGCCCATCATATCTGTAACGGCTTCACCGTTATTTTCTTCTTCTCCCAACAGCTCTCACGCACCGCGTCTCCGCGACCCAGCAGAATGGATCGCAGCTCCAGAACGGGCACGATTGACCACGCGCATTGGCGTGGTACACACATGCAACTCATAGCGGCTGGCTATAACCTCCACAGCAAGATTATCAAGCCGAGAGCGTGTTCGGCACAGGCCTCTGGATCATATTGGCCATGTAGGCGAGCAGCAGTGCGAATGGAATTCTGCGCCAGCGACGCCGAGCTCTGCCTCGTCGATCATTGCGGCCTTCTTGACTCGCACCTGCCGCAGCCTGCCCGGACTGAAGCCTCGTCATTCTTTGATAGGCCATCACCGACAGTCATATCACAATTCACTTAATTCCCTCATCGACCGACGACTGACGGCGACAGCTCAACCATTCTTGAGCGTGTCCGAGAAGCCCAGCAGAGCAGTATCAAGGACCTAAGATCACCTGACTGGGTCTCCATGCGTGAATGCCTGAGCTGCCCCATACCTGTACCGCTGCCCAACTCTGCGGAGACTCGCAACTCTGCCACAGATATGGCGCCTTCACACGCGAAAGGAGTTCGCGTGTACACGCCTGTCCGCGCCCTATCCGGCATTGACCCTTCACGGAGCCGAGAGAACATGCAGTGGTGCAGCGGAACTGCATTATTGCTGCGCTGGACTTTCATGTGCCGGCATGAAGAAATCGCCTATTCGCTGGCTTCGATCTCGCACTCGGTAGAGCAAGCTGCAATGCAGTGTCACCCATCAGACGTAGTAATGTAAGTGAGTTGAGAATTTCATTGCTGACTTGATAATTAGACATTGCTATTAAATCCATCATATATGTACAATAAGGTATGCTCGACTAAGCGGCAGGCTCAAGACATTTACATACTGGCCAGGCTTAGCAAGGTTGTCGGGCCTCTGGTCATTATTCCGTGGCGATACGCCAGTTCGTGGACATGCTCTGCCATGTCGTGGCTGAACACCGTCACCTCCCATCGGATCTGTGATACTTTCGAATCCGATCGCACCATTCGAGCTGTGAACCGTCGACCGAGACACAGCTCTCTCAGGCCTGGAAGCCTCTTCAGAACACATCTTGTGACCATCTCCTGATCTGTCGTCATACCATAAAGATGTTCTCCATCTAGGGGCCGATATCTGAACCATGGATCAATGGGTACTAGTCCGGCGACCAGCTTCTGTGCGTCGACCAGCTCCAGGCGCTCCAGAAACTTGAACTTGACCAGCATCTGAAAATAGTAGTCTGGCCGACGCCAAAGATCACCAGAGATACAACCCGGCAATCCCAGCGTGCGAAGCTGTGGCATCTTTTCGATGACTCGAGTGATCATCTCCTCATTCCAGCTACAGTGCATCGAAAAGTGCTTCAAGTTTCGCGCCGCAGCAGCAGCTTCAAGAAAGGCATACTCAACGTCATGAGACGCGGTCCAGTCGTTAGCTTTCACTGTCGTCGCGGCCGGGCACATGGCTATCATCCAGTGCAAGTCTGGGCTCAGAACCAGCTCCTTGATCTGCGGGAACAGCGCTGCGTTATGTTTGAAGACCGTGCTCATGGACATCGCAACACCGATAGCCATGGTCATCTCCAGCCTCTCTAACCTGATCATTGACGAGAGAAGCTCCGTCAACCTCTTAGCCAAGACCACCGCTTGGTCTCTGCTATTACTCCGTACAACACAGGTCCTCGTTTCATTCCTGTCGGGCCAGAGATCGATTCGAAAGTCCTTGGTGTATCGGAAGACATCAGTGCGGGACTGTATCGTCGACAGAACGGTTGAAAGACGATCAACACTCCAGCTTGGCCCGAGGATGACTCTTTTGAACAGCTTCGGCGCCGCAAGGGACCGCATACGCTTACTTGTGACAGAGAAGGCGATGAGGGTTTGCCAAAAGATCTTTGGCTCATTCCAGACCGCGCATGGTGTCTGACAGGGGCTTTCCAGCTGATCGAGAACGACGAAAAGGATGTCGTCCGGCATATCCATCAGAGACAGCCTAGGAGTGGGAAGCGTTCGAGAAGGATGAGGTTCGTCATCTTGATGAGCAGGCCGAAAGGCCGGGATCCACGATCGAATGTATCCTGGAAGAAAAAAACCTTTGGAGGTTTCCATACTACTGAATGGCCGTCGCACCAGCGCTCACTTCATGATGAACGAAACTCGGCATTCTAGACAGCGGGTGCGAAATTTCAAGAGGTGTGGAAAGTGGCAGCCTTACGAGCTGGACAGCTTGCAGGCAACAAGGTTTGGCCTCAGCCAACCTCATAAGCTGCTTTGCAAAGCGCTTCCGGCTTGCAGCCAGATGCAAAAGACGAAGAGGCTTCAAAGAGAGGACATCAAGCGACAGCTACCGTGTTGTTAATCCTCTCCTCACAGCCGGCCGGATTTCGGAAGGATTTCTCTCCAGCAAATGTACTTCTTGGCCACCAGGATCTGCTGCGTTTGGCCGTTCTCACCCTGTTTCCTCTGCGAAGTAGCATCACTCTTCGTGAATCCGCTGACGCATTTGGCATCACTGCATGATCTCTCATGCCAGCATCTCCTGAAGCTAGGCGCGAGGAGCGAGTGAGCGGTCAGCGCCGGCAGGAAAGCCGCAAGCGAAATGAAGAGAACACGACGCCCTAAGGACAGTGTCAAGTGCCAATGACCTTGGACTCTGCACGTTGTTGCTGTTGATCAGGATGTCACCGCCTCACCTCGCCAGGCTTTTCTGTACTCTTTCCGTCTTCTTTCGCAAGGATGTAGCGCCGAATTGCGTAAGTGGAACGTGCCGATGCGTCCGTGATGCAGGTCACATTACTGTATGCGGAAGCTCGACCATCCATTGGGCCGGATTACTGATGGTATAGCTACCCACTTAGGACGTGCATCGACAGCACAAGCAGGAGATCCACCTTCTAGTACCTGAAGAATGCATAACATGGATCCGAGCTTCTCCGCGTTTACGATGCTCGCTATGTCTCGAAGGCCAAGACTGAGCTACGAAGAAGTAATCGATCGAGTCAAAAAGACATTATATTTGGTGCCGTGAGGACGTTCTGGAACTTGTGAGGGGCCTCTCTAAAGATTCGCATTTGGCTGACTCGCATCTGGAGAGAGATGATGGCCCAGGCAGAACGAGAAATCCGTACGAACGGAAGACGGAAGCAAAGCTGATGCGAATCTCTCAACAACGTCACGGCTGTGGTTGGGCTGTAGGGATCACAGCCAGGTGACACTTTCCCGACTTGAAAAGAAGTAGAGATTGATCCACCGATGACTTCGAACGTCAAATGAACATTGAGCTGCGCAGCGAACGGAATGGAGACCGGTCAGATGGTCGACGATGAAAATTTGAGCTGTTGTCCAGACTGCCGGAACAGTGCTTCAGCGCTTTGGGCAATCCAAGACTCGTACTCGGACACTATCCTGGCCATTCTCTCCTGTAAGATGCACAGCTTTTACAGAGCGATTGGAGGTCAGCGTTCTCGCCCAGAAGGGACGTGTCCACTCTGATGATCAAGCCTGTAGGTACTGGCCACCAACGTGTCGATGCTGCTGCTTGCTAGTCACCAAGGATCCACGGAATCAACGAATGTCCTGTTCTTCGTGTGCAGATCTGCATTGTTAGCACGTAATGGCATGACTAGAGGGTAGAGAAGGATGGAGATGGGAACATATAAGGTCGTCGCTGTCCACCACTCCCAGGCAAAGTAATCACTACTCCCTTCAGCAACTACTACTTCATCACCTACGAAAACATTCTTTCAAACCCATCCATAACCGCCAACATGCAATTCCAGCTCCTCACCATCGCTTTCGCCGCCCTCGCCGCCGCTGCGCCGGGCTCTGCTCCCTCGTACGGCTCCGGCTCTGACTCTGGCTCTGGCTCTGGCGACAGCGGAAGCCTCGGGCCACCAAAGGCCGGCTCCGTCGACGTCTGCACCAACGGCTGGACTCCTCAGTGCTGTGCCACCAACGTTCTTGGTGTCGCTGGTCTCGACTGCTCGCAGGGTGAGTTGACACATACAACATCAGTTCCGGTTTGTGAAAATGGCTGACGTTGCTTTTACTTTGCAGTCCCGGACACCATCAAGTCCAAGGACAACTTTGAGGGCCAGTGCAGCGATGAGGGTCTGAGCGCTAACTGCTGTTTGATTCCTGTGGTAAGTCTCACGTCCCTTTGCTTTCACAATCCAGAGGCAGTGAGAGACTGACATGGTTCTTTCTGTTTAGCTCGGTCAGGGCCTCGTCTGCCAGTCTGTCTAAGAAAGCCTACTTGACAGGCCAATGAGTGGCGATCCGAAATGATATGAGTGAAGGAGAGGTTCCAGTACATGTAATCACGCGCAGATCCAGACGGACGTACATATGAAGACAGAGCCAAAAGCCACTCACTTAATGTCATACCTTACTTGACTTGCCATTATCTTCGCCATCCCACACTCTCAATCGGTAGGTCAGCTGACACATCTGGGGACGTACGCTATCGCGGAGATGATGATGAGTGATCATAGCTTAGGAGACTCTACTGCCGGTCCAGTCCTCTTCATATAGGCTATGTAAGTTCTCATGTCAGAGCCAATGTGAGCAATGATGCCCGAGCCAGGACCTGAGAAGGGAAAGCCAAGGCGATATACCCTGGTAATGTGTAAGAGCTAGGAGGCATTGGGTTCTATTCACAATTTCTCGTAACAATACGATGTGAGGCTAATGGCTATGAGAATTCTGGGATTGCGGCATGGAGATAGGCAATCTTTAGAAAAATAATTTTAAAGGTGGGAGTTGGGGGAGAGGAGACATCGAATTGTGGCATAAGACGGCAGACTTCTTTCTCTTTGCTCTGAGAGATTAATGCACGCGACGAACAGAATGGCGGAGGAGACCAAGCATCAAGAAGTCACGCTCGAGAAGTTGGCTGCTGCGCGCGCTTTGGGAGGGATGGGGATGTCTTTTGGGACGACTGGAGAAGCACGAAACGCTGCGAAGGTTGCGGATGGTATGGAAAGCCAGAAGCAAAGGTACTGTGCTCATGAGCAGTCGAGGTCCCCTTTCTAAGTCTAGATGAGAAACGAGATGCTGATTCGGTGAGTTGATCTGCAGGTGTGCGAATCTGATGGCGTCATCAGGTACCTGTTTGGTGGAAGTTGGGAGTGGTGGTCAGAATTGCTGCGACGAAAGCACTACTGAGGTATAGAGCTCTTGGAATTAAGGACGGGCAAGGACAAATTGATGGTCAAGAGGGCGAAAGGTGATACAGGATGTCGTGAAGGGATAGGTTGGAGTTGCACTCTTGTTAAGCGGTAGGCTCTTCGCTCAAGCAACGCCTCTCGTCGTTTGTAGGACCAACTTGCCGAGTAAAAAAGGCATCGCGTGTGTCTTCAGAAAAGCCGTGAGATGAGATAATTGGGAAGGCCGGGAGGCGTACTGAGTCTTCACCAGTGGTGCCATGGTCTTCGCTACTGCAAAGCCTCACTTAGATACTCCAGGCGCTGTTGGGAAGTTTTCGGAGGTATTGAAGGGATACCATTTGATGGGATCGAAGATGCTCTTTGGGATCATGTCGATAGATCAAATTCAGGATTGAGAAACCGCTTCGTGATATGAGGAGCCGTGATACAAAAGCCTCACATGTCAAGCCAGTTTAAAGTTCGCGCCAGTGCGGCACGTCCCACCAATCGTCCTCATGGCCCGTGCACCAAACAGCGCGGTAGCAGTAGTGGACGCGTTCGAAGTCGAGACAGCGACTTTCTCGAGAAACATCAACCACCACCCCTACCCGCATCGCCTTTTCGGCCGGACCAACTACGAGCGTCTTGTTTTCTTATCTTCTCTGTCGTCGGGAATAGGGAATTCCTCAGGTCCACGAATTCGACGAACATCCGACGGCCGTGCCTTCACCCTGAAACCTACCTCCCGCCAAGAAACACTCCTCATACCATACGGACGATGTCGATGATCGCGCGCACAACGAAGCAGTAATCCCTAATCATGGAGGACCCCGTGGTCCAAGGAGTCAATGGCGTGGCCAACGGTGCGCCGGCCGCGCCTGCTCCATCCTCCGCGGTCGATCCGCAGACCATCGTCAAATATCTCTCAAGCGTTCTGGAGGTGACGCTGGGAGCCACAGAAGAAGAGCTGAAGGCGCCGGGCAGCTTGTTGAATGAGTCGGTAGTAGAGGATACGCTGTCAAGATGTCTTCGATTTGCAATGGAGCAGCAGATGGCGATGTACGTGCTGAAGCAGGCACCAGCAACTCAGCAGAACGGCCATGTAAATGGAGATGGGCCACTGCACCAGGACACATACGTGCTCAGCGCGGAGGTGTCATACACCTCTCAAACTGTCGGATGTGTTGCATTCCTCAAGAGACCGTCTGCTATTGCGGCAGACATCCCCATTAGCAAGCAGGTCTCGGTGGTGAACATGTCGCTTCCCGGTCTTCCAGGCTCCACAGATACTGCGCCAACAGTATCACCCTACGAAAGCCTCCACTCTTTCGTTCGAGGAGCGCTGACTCCATTCTTCGAAGCGGCTGCAAGAGGCTCAGCATCGGCAGGAGACAAGCTCAAGTCGGATGGCGAATCTCGGACAGGTATATCCGGCGCAAGAAGGAAGTTGGCGGACCTGGAGATTACACTGCAGAATTTGCAGCAGAACATTGAGGTGGAAGCGCCCCGACTACAGATACACGAAGCCGTTCAGGCTCAGCTTGCGGATGCCGGCGGTGACTGGCAAGCTGCCGCCATCCAGATTCCAGAGAGCATCATCACAGATAGTTCTCTGCTGAACCGTCTCCAGAATATGGCCAACGACTGGATTAAGCAGATCCGGGACTTTACGAGAGTTACCGACGATCGAGCCGTTGGAACGACATCGCAAGAGAAGAACTTTTGGTTGGCGATGGAGAATGCCATTGAAGGAATCGAAGTACAGCTCATGGGCGGAGGTGTACAGTTGACCATGAAGATTTTGGAAAAGGCGAAGAGACATGGAATCACAGCAAGTTTCCAGTCGGACACACGGCTGAAGGAGACAAAGGATAAGGTGCAGAGGTACAACCAGCTGTTCCACGGCTTTCCCATTGAAGAGCTGCTCTCGGCGACTTCGATAGAGAAGCTGAGAGATGCCCTCGACGACGTCTTTGCGCATCTCACCAAGAAGCTCCGAATCTGCCCTTACCCGATTCGCCGTGCGCTGCCTTTGGTCGAGGCGATCTCTGCAGATATGGATTCTCGAGTACACGATCTTCTCCACGGCCGGACGTTGATGCACCAGAGTTTCGACGATTTTAAGAGGATCGTCAATCAAGTGCAGGAAGTCTGGATGTTTTGGGACGACAACGTCAAGGAGTTCACGAACGTAGCTCGAGACGTGACAAGACGGCGAAACGACAAGTTCATTCCGATCAAGATCACCAAGCGCCACGATAAGACCCAGGACCGGATAAGCTATATCTACAAATTCCGAGACGACCACGAGCAGCTCCAAAACACCATCGCAAATGTGCTGGGACCTGATGATGACTCTGCAGAGGTTGGCGACAGCACCACTGCGCCTGTAATTGTCGAGGAAATGGGCGATGTGGATGCGGCAGAGGAGATTGCACAGGCCTACACCATGGTCAAAGATGTGGACGTCTTGGACATCACCCCAGAAGGAGAGCGGTTGTGGACTCAAGCCGAGGCAGCGTACAACGAGAGAACGGCGCGTGTCGAGAACTCCATCATCGCCCGCCTGCGCGATCGATTGGCAGTCGCAAAGACGGCGAACGAAATGTTCCGCGTGTTTTCCAAGTTCAACGCACTTTTCGTGCGGCCCAAGATCAAGGGAGCTATCACTGAGTACCAGGTCCAGCTCATGAACAATGTCAGGGATGACATTGATAGCCTTCAGCAGAGGTTCACGCACCAGTACGGCCAGTCAGAAGCCCATGGCATGGCGCAACTACATGACTTGCCTCCGATTTCAGGAGCAATCATTCGAGCTCGACAGATCGAGCGTCAGCTCAACAGCTACCTCGGAAAGGTTGAAGACATTCTCGGTCCCAAGTGGAAAGAGCACACAGATGGCCACAGATTAAATCAACTTGGAGAGGGGTTCAGGAGAAAGCTGGACACGAAACCCATTTTCGACGACTGGCTCCGCGACATCGACAGGAGGCATCTATCAATATCGGGACGTTTGTTCTCTATCACACAAAATCGCGCCCGTGGCAACGTTCTCGAGATCAACGTCAACTTCGACTCACAGGTCATCATCTTGTTCAAGGAGGTGCGCAACTTGCTCTGGTTGAACTTCAACGTCCCTCATGCGATCACCAACGTGTCGAAAGAAGCCCGCCGAGTGTACCCTTTTGCCGTCAGCTTGATGGAAAGCCTCAACACGTACGCGCAGACCAACTTGGCCATCGAGAACATGTCGGAGGTCACGGCGTTGTTAAGCGGCTATCGAAATGACGTCCAGGGCCTGGTAGCCAAGGGAACGCCTTTGAAGTGGGATACATTCGTTCTGGCCTACGACGTGCACGTGCGCCAGGTCAATGACGGTGCTTTGGGCGGCACTGGCGACGACAAGCTGCACGTACAGTATGTGCGCAACCTTGGCAACTCAATCGCGACGCTCCAATCCAAGGTCACTACGTTGTCGAGTATCCAGGTTACAGTCGATACTGCACTTCGCGAGCTACAGACATGTCCCTTCACGCACGAGGCCTTCAGCGAGCATCTTGAGACGTTGCAACGTGCTGTTGACCAGCTCAACCTTGAGTCATACTCCAACATTGCATATTGGGTTGCACGGACGAATGACAAGATCGTCGAAACGCTGCACACGCGTCTACAGCAGGCACTCAAAGACTGGACGGACGACTTCGAAAACGGATACGGCGCAAGCGAGCAGTCGACACCAAAGGAGCCTGGCACGCCAAACATCGAGACATTTGCGCACGATATCGTGATGCAGAGCCAGCTTATCCAGCTGGAGCCACCCTTGGAAGATGCAAAAGCTGGATGGCTGGACAATTTGCACGCGTGGCTCGGCACTGTATGCAGCCTTTCTCGGCTTCAGGCTTCGCGTTTCGAGATTGCGCTCACTGTTCGCACGCGTGGCGCAGCGAAGACTTATTCTGAGCTTTCCATCATGTGCATGGACACACTGGGCGAGCTCTACGAGCGCATCGAGGCTAAGCTAAGCGTTGGCCAGCTTTACGTCGAAGAATGGCTGCAGTTTCAGTCGCTTTGGGACTTGCAAATCCAGCAAATTCAAGACGATCTTGGAGAGGAGCTTGATCTTTGGCTGCAGCTGATCCTCGAGATTCGTCAGAAGCGTGAAACCTTCGACACCTCTGGGATGCGCCGGTCGTTCGGCTATTTGGTCATCAACTATGAGCAAGTCCAAGCAAAGGTCAATGCTAAGTACGATCAATGGCAACATGACCTTCTTGCTCACTTCTCGAGCATGTTCGCAACTCGCCTTGTGGATGTATACGCTGAGCTGCAGAAAGCCAGAAAAGACTTGGAAGGTCAGTCGATGCAGGCATCATCAACCTCACAAGCCGTGTCATTTATCACCGTGGTTCAGACGTGCAAGCGTCAAACCAAGGCGTGGGAGCCTGAGATGGACACCTTCAGACAAGGCCAGCAGACACTCTCGCGACTAAGATTCCAGTATCCCAAGGACTGGCTCTACGTTGAGCAGGTTGACCACGAATGGACTGCACTTCTCGAGGTCCTTGACAAGAAGAGCAGGCAAATTGCGGACCACACCGAAGGACTACGCACCAAGATCGTTGCCGAGGATGGAGTGGTCTCCCGACGTATCAACGAAATGACAGACAGGTGGCGAGAAGAGAGACCAGAGTCTGGAAACATTCCACCTGCTGAAGCTGTTGCAACACTAGACGGCTTCGACAGCGAGCTCAGCCAATTGCAAGGACAGGCTGAGATGGTCTCGAAAGCCAAGGAGGCTCTGGAACTACCTGCAAGCCCCGACAACATGCTTGCAGACCTTCTTGCTGAAGTCCAGGACTACAAATCGGTCTGGGCGAATTTGACTGTGGTATGGGAGCAGCTGAGCGATCTGAGAGACCAGCCTTGGAACAGCATCCAGCCGCGAAAGCTGAGGCAGTCTCTTGACAACCTCATCAAGACCACGAAGGAGATGCCTAGTCGCATGCGATCGTATGCCGCTTTCGAGCACCTCCAGTCCGAGCTCCGACAGTTGCTCAAGGTCAATCCACTTCTCACCGAGATGCGATCAGACGCTGTACGCGAGCGACACTGGATCAAAATCTTCAAGAATTTGCAGCCTTCGAAGCGGTATTCGGCGCTTTCCATGACACTCGGCGACGTGTGGGACCTGAAGCTCGGTCCTAGCGAGACTGTCATTCGCGATGTCATTGCACAAGCTCAGGGAGAGATGGCCCTCGAGGAGTTCGTGAGGTCGGTTCGGGAGCATTGGCAGAACTACACCTTGGATCTGGTCAACTATCAGAACAAGTGCCGCCTCATCCGCGGCTGGGACGATCTCTTTGCCAAGTGCAGCGATCACCTTAACTCACTTCAGGCCATGAGACATTCTCCATACTACAAAGAGTTCGAGGAAGAAGCCTCGTCTTGGGAAGACAAGCTGAATCGCATTCATGTCCTCTTCGACGTCTGGATCGACGTTCAGCGCCAGTGGGTCTATCTGGAAGGTGTTTTTACTGGCAACGCCGACATTAAGCACCTGCTCCCAGTCGAGTCATCCCGATTCGCAAACATCAACAGCGAGTTCATGAATGTGTTGAAGAAGGTCTACCGCTCGCCTCAAGTACTCGAAGTCCTCAATATCCCGGATGTACAGCGCTCTCTGGAGCGTCTGGCTGATTTGCTGAACAAGATCCAGAAAGCACTCGGAGAATACCTCGAAAAGGAGCGTGTTGCCTTCCCGCGATTCTACTTTGTGGGAGACGAAGACCTGTTGGAGATCATTGGCAACAGCAACGACACTCTGCGCATTGCAAAGCATCTACGAAAGATGTTTGCTGGTGTGGCCGGCTTGACCATGGACGATGAGTCGAATATCACTGCTATCGCCTCTCGAGAAGACGAAGTGGTGACGCTCAAGACACCAATCAACCTCATTCAGACACCAAAGATTGACGATTGGTTGCGTGCTCTCGAGAACGGCATGCGAGAAACCCTGTCTGAACTTCTCGTGGAAGCCGTGCAGGAATTTGAGGCCATGGAGGAAGATGATTTAGACAGCTTCGAAGGATACATTGAAAAGTATCCCGCACAAATCGTCGTTTTGGCTACTCAAGCATTTTGGACTTCGCGAGTCGGTGCAGCTCTGCAACAGGGCGGCGACGCACTCCAGAAGATGTTTGAGATGCAAGTCAACAGGCTCAAGTTCCTGGCAGCTTCGGTCTTGCGTGACTTGCAGCCGATCTACAGAAAGAAATGCGAGCATCTCATCACTGAGTTCGTTCATCAGCGCGATACGATTGAAAAGCTCATCAACGGAGGCGCCGATTCTCCAGGCCACTATCTCTGGCTACTGCAAATGCGATACGACTTCGACGCCAGCGCCGCACCTCTCGACCGAATGCAGGTCAGAGCTGCCAACGCCACACTCGCGTATGGTTTCGAGTATCTCGGAGTGCCTGAACGCCTCGTGAGAACTCCGTTGACCGATCGCTGCTTCCTCACACTCAGTCAAGCCCTTTGCCAGCGGCTCGGAGGTTCTCCTTACGGTCCAGCCGGTACAGGAAAGACAGAATCGGTAAAGGCGTTGGGTGTGCAGCTCGGTCGCTTCACACTTGTGTTCAACTGCGACGACACATTCGACTTCCAAGCCATGGGACGTATTTTCCTCGGTCTGTCCCAGGTCGGTGCATGGGGTTGTTTCGATGAGTTCAACCGCCTGGAAGAGCGAATCCTTTCAGCCGTGTCGCAGCAGATTCAGAACATTCAAGTTGGTTTGAGGAAGCGTGCGGTAGATCCAAACGCTCAGATCGACCTGATCGGTCGCCAGCTCAAGGTCCACCCTCTCACTGGAATGTTCATAACCATGAACCCTGGATACGCAGGCCGTTCGAATTTGCCTGATAACTTGAAGAAGCTCTTCCGCAGCGTGGCAATGTCTAAGCCGGACAAGGAGATCATTGCAGAAGTCATGCTATTTTCGCAAGGCTTTTCGGAGGCGAAGACTCTTTCTCGACAAACAGTACCTTTCTTCGACAAGTGCGGCGCGACGCTGTCGAAGCAGCCGCACTACGACTTTGGGCTACGTGCGCTCAAGAGTGTTCTGGTCAGCTCAGGAGGCCTCAAGCGTGCTAGAATGGCTTCTGGCGAAGAATCGGCAGCAGATACCGTTGTGGAGCCTCAGATCATTGTGCAAAGTATCCGCGAAACGATCGCACCAAAAATGGTGAGGGATGATGCCATCCTCATGGAGCAGATTGAGGGCGAAGCATTCCCTGGCGTCCACTACGTCCCAGCTTCTCTAGACAGTCTGCGGAAGGCTCTTCAAGAGGTCGTCGAGGAACGCAAGCTCGTGGCGACCGACGCGTGGCTCACAAAGGTTCTTCAGCTCTACCAGATCCAGAGCTTGCACCATGGTGTCATGATGGTCGGAAACTCTGGCACCGGAAAGTCTACTGCATGGCAGACACTTCTCGCAGCTCTGCAGAAGGTCGATGGCGTCGAAGGCGTATGCCATGTCATTGATCCTAAGGTGATGTCCAAAGAGAGCCTTTACGGTAGTCTGGACAGCACGACTCGCGAGTGGACGGACGGACTCTTCACAAGCATTCTGCGCAAAGTAGTCGACAACCTTCGAGGAGAAGACAGCAAGCGCCATTGGATCGTCTTTGACGGCGACGTTGATCCCGAATGGGTCGAGAACTTGAACTCCGTCTTGGACGACAACAAGCTGCTGACGCTGCCCAATGGTGAGCGTCTTGGTTTGCCACCCAATGTAAGAGTCATGTTCGAGGTCGAGACTCTGCGATACGCCACTCTCGCAACTGTCAGTCGTTGCGGTATGGTGTGGTTCAGCGACGACACGGTAGATATCGATGTCATGCTTTCACGTTATATTGCCCAGCTTCGAACAGCCACCTTCGAGGACCTGGAAGAGGACACGGGAACACCAACTTCTACAGAGGCTCGCTTGACCGTGCAGAACTTGATGGCGGAGATCTTGAATCGCAAACTCACTGAGAACGATTTCGTCAAGAAGGGCATCGAACAATGCGGCAGCTTGCACCATATTATGGAGTTCACATCCATTCGTGCCATTGGTACACTGTTCTCACTCCTCAGAAAGGCCTGCCGGTCTGTACTTGAATACAACATCCAGCATACGGACTTCCCTCTCGACGATGACCAAGTCGAGGCGTATCTGTCCAAGAAGGTGCTATTGGCCGCCGTTTGGTCGTTCACTGGAGATTGCCCTCTCACGGATCGCAAGTCCTTCGGTGACTACCTGGCAGGGTTAGCGACTCTGGACATGCCAGTCCTTTCAGAGTCAACCTCACTGATCGATTTCGATGTCGACCTTCCCGGAGCAGCCTGGACATCTTGGCAAAACCAGGTCCCTTCCATCGAGGTCAATACTCACTCTGTCACTCAGACTGACCTTGTCATTCCAACATTGGACACTGTCAGACACGAGGAGGTTCTCTACTCTTTCTTGGCCGAGCACAAGCCTCTGCTTCTCTGTGGTCCACCAGGTTCTGGTAAGACAATGACGCTTTTCAGCGCCCTACGCAAGCTTCCAAATATGGAAGTCGTGGGCCTTAATTTCTCGAGTGCCACCACACCAGATCTGCTCGTCAAGACACTTGAGCAGTACTGTGACTACAAGAAGTCGCTAAGCGGAGTGACCATGGCCCCGAGACAGATCGGTCGCTGGCTGGTCGTCTTCTGCGATGAGATAAACTTGCCAGCACCTGACAAGTATGGCACTCAGCGTGTCATCTCCTTCCTGAGACAGCTAGTCGAGCACGGCGGATACTGGCGCACGTCAACTAGGAGCTGGGTCAGCCTTGAGCGAATCCAATTTGTTGGCGCCTGTAACCCGCCGACAGATGCAGGACGTACTCCTCTGGGCTTGAGATTCTTGCGACATGCTCCGCTCATCATGGTCGACTACCCAGGCGAGGTGTCCCTGAAACAGATTTACGGCACCTTCAACAACGCAGTCCTCAAGATTATTCCAACGCTGCGAGGGTACGCCGACTCTTTGACGCAAGCCATGATTCAAGTCTACATGCAGTCTCAGAAGCGCTTTACTCCTGAGATCCAACCGCACTATGTCTACTCGCCACGTGAGCTGACGAGATGGGTGCGTGCCATCTACGAAGCGATCCGACCACTCGAGACGCTTTCGTTGGAAGGTCTGATTCGGATCTGGGCGCATGAGGCACTTCGATTGTTCTCAGATCGTCTGATTGCAGACGATGAGCGACAGTGGACCGAAGAGACGGTCAATCAGGTTGCTCTTGAACACTTCCCGAACATTGACGAGGAGGCAGCTCTTCAGCGTCCAATTCTGTTCTCCAACTGGCTGTCGAAGAACTATGTGCCAGTGGCGCGCGACCAGTTGAGAGATTTTGTCAAGGCCAGATTGCGCACATTCTGCGAGGAAGAGCTCGATGTGCCTCTCATCCTCTTCAACGACGTGCTCGAGCACGTGCTCCGCATCGATCGTGTCTTCAGGCAGCCGCAGGGTCATTTGATCCTTATCGGTGTCAGCGGAAGTGGCAAGACCACGTTGTCCCGATTTGTTGCTTGGATGAATGGTCTCTCGGTCTTCCAAATCAAAGTGCACGGCAAGTACTCTTCTGAAGACTTTGATGAAGACTTGAGGAACGTCCTGCGCAGATGTGGCTGCAAGGGCGAGAAGATTTGCTTTATCATGGACGAGTCGAACGTTTTGGATTCTGGCTTCCTGGAACGCATGAACACCCTTCTCGCGAACGGAGAGGTTCCAGGTTTGTTTGAGGGTGACGAGTACGCCACTTTGATGACCGCATGCAAGGAAGGCGCGCAGAGACAGGGTCTTTTGCTCGATTCGCAGGAAGAGCTCTACAAGTGGTTCACTCAGCAGATCGTGCGAAACTTGCACGTCGTGTTCACGATGAACCCACCGTCCGAGGGCTTGTCGTCTAAAGCAGCCACCAGTCCTGCTCTGTTCAACCGTTGCGTGCTCAACTGGTTCGGTGACTGGTCCGATCAAGCTCTATACCAGGTTGCATTTGAGCTCACGCAATCAGTCGACATCGACAAGGGTAACTACAACGCTCCCGACAGCCTGCCGATTGCATTTGATCAGCTCGAGATGCCACTGTCACATCGTGATGCGGTGGTGAACTCCATGGTCCATGTGCACCACTCTCTTCGATCGTTCAACGACCGCCTGAAGCGTCAGCAGAACAAGACCACTTTCCTGACGCCCCGTCAATTCCTCGACTTTGTTGCTCAATTTGTCAAGCTTTTTAATGAGAAGCGTGATGATCTTGAGGAGCAACAGCGACATTTGAACGTCGGTCTTGACAAACTCCGCGAAACAGTGGAGAAGGTCTCCGAGTTGAAGAAGAGCCTAGCAGAGAAGAAGTCGGAGTTGGAAAAGAAGGATGCCGAGGCCGGTGAGAAGCTGCAGCGAATGGTAGCTGATCAGCGAGAGGCAGAGCGAAGACAAGCTGCATCGCTTGAGATCCAAGCGGCGCTTGAGAAGCAAGAGAAGGAAGTCGCAACGCGACGTGAGGTGGTGCTGAACGATTTGGCCAAGGCCGAGCCGGCAGTCGAAGAAGCGCAGCGCAGTGTCAGCAATATCAAGAGGCAACACTTGACTGAAGTCCGATCTATGCAGAATCCACCTGCTGGTGTCAAGCTTGCATTGGAAGCAGTGTGCACACTTCTGGGACACAAAGCCAACGACTGGAAGACGATTGTCAGCATTGTCCGCCGAGACGACTTCATTGCTAGCATCGTCGGTTACGATAACGAGAGACAGATGACGCCACAGCACCGAGCGAAGATGCAGGCCGACTATCTGTCAAAGGAGGAGTTCACTTTCGAACGAGTCAACCGCGCGTCCAAGGCTTGTGGACCGCTGGTCCAATGGGTTGAGGCTCAAGTTAACTACTCGGAGATCCTTGACCGCGTCGGTCCTTTGCGAGAAGAGGTCGACCAGCTTCAAGAAGAAGCGCTTCAGACGAAAGCAGAAGCCAAGGCAATCGAGAACACACTCCAAGAGCTCGAGCAGAGTATTGCGACCTATAAGGGCGAATATGCCTCGCTCATCAGTCAAACAGAAGCCATCAAGGCCGAGATGGGCAGAGTCCAGTCGAAAGTCGACCGCAGCATGCGCCTGCTCAACAGCTTGTCGTCCGAACGTGGCCGTTGGGAGGAGAGCAGCAAGACATTCCAGGTGCAGATGGAGACGATTATTGGTGACGTCTTCCTGGCATCGGCTTTCCTGGCATATGCTGGTTTCTACGACCAGCAATATCGACGAGCCATGCTGGAAGACTGGTCTTTGCAGCTGTCTTCATCTGGCATTGCATTCAAGCCGCAAAATGCCATGTCTGAATATCTGTCGACTGCCGATGAGAGACAGCAATGGCACGAGAACGCATTGCCGGTCGATGAGCTTTGCACTGAGAATGCGGTCATGCTGAAGAGATACAACCGCTACCCGTTGATCATCGATCCATCGGGTCGTGTCACGGAGTTCTTGCAGAACGAGAGCAAGGAGCGCCGCCTCACCGTCACTAGCTTCTTGGACAGCTCTTTCGTCAAGCAGCTCGAGAGCGCGCTTCGTTTCGGAAACCCGATCCTGATCCAGGATGCGGAACACATCGACCCGATCTTGAATCACGTCCTCAACAAGGAGTATCAGAGGACTGGAGGCCGTGTTTTGATCCAGCTTGGTCGCCAGGAGATCGACTTCTCGCCAGCATTCAAGCTGTATCTGTCGACTAGAGATCCGTCAGCGCCTTTTGCCCCAGACGTCTGCAGTCGAACAACATTTGTCAACTTCACGGTCACTCAGAGCAGCTTGAAGACCCAGACGCTTAACGACGTACTCAAATCTGAGCGTCCTGATGTTGATGAGCGGCGCTCCAATCTGGTCAAGATGCAGGGCGAGTTTACTCAGCGACTGCGCCGCCTCGAGCGCATGTTGTTGCAAGCTCTCAACGACTCGCGCGGAAATATCTTGGACGACGAGAACGTCATTCAGACGCTCGAAACCCTCAAACATGAGGCGGCTGACATCACGGCCAAGGCCGCTGAGACCGAGGGTGTCATGAACGAGGTCAACAACATCATGAGCACCTACGAGACCATTGCGCGATCTTGCTCGGCCATTTTTGCCGTTCTTGAGCAGCTCTACCACGTTCACCACTTCTACCAATTCTCGCTGCAGTACTTCGTCAACATTTTCGAGTCCGTCCTTCGATCGGCACGAGAGTCCGGCGAACGCGATCCGAAGAAGCGCATTGACTCTATCGTACGTGCCTTGTTCGGCAAGACTTACAATGAGACGTCGGCGTCCTTGCTTCAGAAGGATAGCCTCACTTTTGCAGTGCTCCTCGCTCAGGCAGCTCCCTTCCCAATGGACAAGACTTTCATCGACACCCTACTTGACGAGACAATCATCGGCGCCGACATCAACTCCACACCGGAGCACAAAGACAAAGCAGTGTCTCTGGCGTCTCGAATCAACGGTCTCAAAGATCTCGTGGCCAATGCGGACTCATCAGAGTGGGAGAAGTTCTCCTCTGCCGAGCGAGCTGAGGATTGTGTGCCAGGAGCAGCCCAGATGACAGGCAATGACAACGACAAGGCCTTGAAAGAACTCGTCATGGTCAAACTGTTCCGCATGGACCGTCTCATCCCAGCGACGGAGCGCTTCATCAATGCTGTATTCGGTCAAGCATTCCTCGATGTCGCTGAAGATCTCGGTCGCATCGCCCAAGACAACACGGCTAGCTCGCCAATCGCGCTGTGCTCCAGTCCTGGATTTGACGCCTCATACAAGGTCGATCAATTGGTTGAGCGTACGCAAGCAAACTGTGCTAGCGTTGCCATGGGTTCGAGCGAAGGTGTGTCTAGCGCTGACGCTGCTCTTGCAGGAGCTGCTTCGAACGGCTCGTGGGTCCTTATCAAGAACGTCCACCTCGCCACGGAATGGCTACAGAATCTAGTCAAGCGCATTGACTCACTCAAGCCCCACAAGGACTTCCGTCTGTTCCTGTCCATGGAGACCAGTCCGAAGATTCCATCAAGCCTGCTTCGGGCTTCCAGAGTTCTGATGTACGAGCAGCCAGCTGGTATCCGAGCCAACATGAGGGACACCCTCACATCACTTCCAGACAAAGCCATGCAACAGCCAGTGGAGAAGGCACGCGTCCATTTCTTGCTGTCATTCCTCCACGCTGTTGTCCAGGAGCGCTTGCGGTATGCGCCTCGTCTAGGATGGAAGAGCTTCTGGGAGTTCAATGACGCAGACTTCGATTGTTCGGCGTTTATCATCCAGTGGTGGACAGACAATGTCGCCCGTAATCGCTCAAACGTGGCACCGAAGAGCATTCCATGGGACATGCTCCGCGAGCTCATCTCGGAGATGTATGGAGGCAAGGTCGACGATGCAGAGGACATGGCGCAGTTGAAGTCTCTTGTTGCCAAGACGATGACTGCTGACGCCTTTGAGGACGGCTTCAACCTCATTGGAGAAGTAGCCGAGGATCATGCCATTGGCATGCCGTTGCCAAGTGGAACCGCGAAGTCGGTCTTCTTGCAATGGGTGAAGGAGCTGCCAGAGCGTGAGCCGCCTACCTACTTGGGGTTGCCAGCGAATGCAGAGAAACTGCTGCTGGTTGCGCATGCTGAGGAAATGTTGAAGAACCTGAAGACGGTTATGGGAGTCTTGGATGAGGGAGAGTCGATCATGGCGGAGGCGGCGGAGGAGTAGACGAAGCAGTGGACGAGGAGAGATTTCTTTTGTGATAATGCATTCGCAGGCGTTGAAGGATGCACAGTAGTGGGTTTGGCCAAGGGTTGCATTTGAGAGGAGTTCGGCCGTGCGTGCTTCAGCGCCTATACCCCTGTGCTTCAGATTGTGATTATGTATGGAATTCGAATCGTAAGATCTTTGTCCGTACCTTCAGACCATTCTCACCCTGGGCTCAATGACAGACTGTCGTGTTAAGAGGTATCATTTACCCCCGGTTCGCGTTGAAGCTGATTCAGCGGCGGTGCACGGGCCTTACACGGTAAAACAAACATCCTTCGGCGAGAGGGCTCGACTTTGACAATTCTTCCTTCCATCACTCGTTACGCGTTCCATGGCATATAATGCTAAACATTCGTCGCCATATGGCGAGGGGAGACACAAAATGGCCAATCCAAGCACGGGACGAGATCGGAGCAACACGCAAACGCCTTATCAAAGTTCTCGAAAGGTATCGTCCGAATGATTCGCAACAAAAGAAGCGAGTAGGTATGTCGACTTGCTTCCACGCCTGATGATCACTACCAACATTGCAATCAGGCATAGCCGTTAGCGGTGGCGTAGATTCGATGGCTCTTGCCGCGGTCTGCAGCAGCATACCTCATTCAAATAATTTCCAATTCTTTGGCTTCATCGTGGACCATGGAGTACGCCCCGAGAGCGCCGAGGAAGCGCAGCATGTCGCGACTGAGCTTGAACGTTTGAACATTCGCCCGCGCATTCTCAAGCTGAATTGGACTGGACACGGAAACCCAACGACGTTGCAAAACTTCGAGACGATTGCACGAAGACTTCGCTATCAGACTCTAGGGAGAGCTTGCTTCGCACAGGGTATTTCGAATTTGCTCGTTGGCCACCACCGGAATGATCAATCAGAAACTATACTTTCCAGGATCATACAGGGCTACAATGGGACTGGATTAGCTGGGATGGTGGAGAAGAGCGCCTTGCCAGAATGTGAGGGAATCTACGGTGTTGACCGCTCTGGTCAGCCAAAAGAGCCTCTGGAAGACCCCAAGATGAAAGGTTCTCATATGCTGTTCGAAGACGGCGGTGTCCACATCCTGAGGCCCTTTCTAGGGAGGTCCAAGATAGAGTTGATGAATCTCTGCTACAAGAATGGGGGGAAGTGGTTTGAGGACAAGACTAATGCTGATACGAGCCTGACGCTACGAAACACCATCAGGCCTCTTCTGAACGATCACCCAGACGACAACGCTCTTCCCCGTGCTTTGCAGCGTGAGAAACTCCTCGCCCTGAGTCGTAAAGTATCTCAAAAAGCCATGCTCAGCAAGGAGCGGGCGATACGATTTCTCTGCGACTGCTCCATCGACCTGCATTGGCGAGAAGGATATGTAGACGTCACTTTTCCAGCCACGTCAAGGAAAGACATTTACGGAAATATCAATGCCACTGATAGAGCTGAAGTTTTGAGGCAGCTACTTTATTTGATGGGCTCGAATGCTGAAATCCCTTTGCAAAAGCTTGACAAAGCTGTACATCTAGCGTTTGGGCTGATGGATCGTGGTACACATCTATCGTTCGGGGCGCTGGACGAAGATCGGAGGAGGAGAGATTTTGAGGAGGTACATTCCTTCACATTAGCTCAAACGAAATGGGTCATGAAGGGCCAGTACGGTCTCGTCCAAGATGACGATGAAGCGGAAAGCAAACGTGTTTTCGGCGACGAAGAAAAGGCGCGCACTTATCCAGCACACGAGGTTCCGACAAGACGGCTTTGCTTGTATCCTCAACGTCCACCCAAGAAAGTTCTACGTGATCTCAATTTGGGATTAGCTGACACCCTAGACAGTACGCGGGCAATCTATTGGACTAAATGGCATCTCTGGAGAAATCAGTACTGGATTCGAGTGGGTAGGACGCAGAAACACGTGCAGGAGCATAGGATCGAGATTTTGGTGCGATTCATGTTTCAGGAGAGCTGGCAGAGGCTGCGCAAGTCTCTCAGAGGCAACCATGAAATTGCGCTTGCCTCACGACTTCATGGAGTCCACAAAGACGGGAAGGATATGCTTCCGGTGGTCCTCTTGAAACTTGGGGAAAAAGAGGAAATTCTTTCCATCCCGACGCTCGACTGGGAGCATCCAGGCTCAATCCGGGAGGGCGACTTCTTGACACGGAAACAGAAATCGCAGTGGACTACCGAGATCCGATATAAAGGAATCGATTTCCCGAGGTCACCCAATCACCGGATCATTGGACATCGGGGACGTGTCGCTAGACCCCGTGGTATTCATTCTGAGAAGCGACTCAAAGCGGATGACGCCCGAGTCGCTCCGGAGATCGAGAAGGAAAGAAGAAGGCATGCCATGGAAGAATATTACTACGACGACGGAAAGAAGTCCGACGACAGTGCCGACGAAGGCATAGATGAAGGAGTAACGTTTTACAGGCGTCGCCTCGTGGACTGATGCTCTTTGATGACGAGCGCATTGAGCATGAGAATCTGGCAGCACAAACATATTCTCTGAGGAATGATGCCTCTGAGCTCCTCGGCAGATGGCTGGCCCACACGAACGTGCAACCTTGCGGTTTCACAGACGTCTCTCTCGAACCATGCCTTTGCCTGCAGCTCCCGTCAACACCACGGTAGAGCTACGTGCAGTTTTAGAGCAGCGAGTGTACAGACTTGGAGTCAACTTGGAGAACTCGAGGCTTGAAGACGAAAGTGGACGTTATACGACTCGAATAACGCGGCATTTGGACTACCATCGACAACAACTGTGGAGAACCCGTTCAACCAAATGCAGAACGACTTCCTCAATATTTGCAGCATTGCTGCGACAAGCATAGAGGCAGAAGAGAAGCCACGCGGATTTGGAGCTGGAAACTTTCATACATTTTTCATCGTCACTACATCAAAAAAGGCAAGCTCACAAACTCGAACGAATCAACCATCGAGCAAAGACCACAGCCAAGACTCCCTTAAGCAGGAATATCCTTCTGTGCGTACGCCTTAATCGGTGGCTCAGTAGCGCTCTTAGGCTGGAATGCGATAATCGCCACCGCGGCCTCAGGGATCAACGCCTCAGTCGCGAAGATATCCGCCAGACTCAAGCCAGGAGTGGCAAACTGCTCACACTGGTAAGTAGCATTGACACGGTTCAAGCGTCCCGGACCACCGTTCTTGATCGCATCCACGGCCAACGCGTATCCAAGGGCGTTGTACAGCACGCCCTCGTGGGTGTTGTAGAAGGTTCCACCAGGAAGGAAAGCAGTGCAGACGCTCTGGAGCTCGACATTTGTGACGCCGACATTGCGAGCGTCCATGAGAGCGCCGGAAGCGTTGGGGTCTTCCTGGGGCTGCACGATCTCGTCGAAGATGGAGTAGACGTTGGTGGTTGGGACGTAAGCGGAGTCACCGCCGTTGTTGCGGAGGGTGCGGATGAAGGTGGAGTTGTAGTTCTGCTGGCAGACAGCTGGGTCGGAGCCAGGGGTGACGAAGCCTGGGCACAGGAGCTGGGCCTCGATGGTGCCGTGGTAGTCGGGCGAAAGGCCGATCTTGTTGGCGAGCACCGGGCGGGTGGATGGCCAGTACTTCAGGGCCCATTGGCCGTCGAGAGAGCCGGCGGACCAGGAGATGGTGTTGACCTGAATTTCACATCAGTAAATCGCGAGGAGAAAGAGACGAGGAAAGGGGCATCGGCTTACCTTCTTGCCTCCCGAGATGGCAGAGATGTAGTTGACAGCATACGCCGTGTACTCGGCCGCAACCTGGATATCCGCCAAGTTCTGGCCCGGAATGTTCACGTACACCGGGTCAGCAACGCCCTGCGCCTTCAACAGCTTTCCATAGTTCGGGCCAAAGTTGCTACCAGCCAACGCACCGGTTCCTGGCAAGAAGAGAACTGGCGGCAACTTCCTTCCGTACCCGAAGTCCGGCGGAATGTAAATAATCTTACGCAGCTCCGCCTCGGAGAGATCATACGGCGCATCGCGAGGGTCCTTCTTGGGGTAGATCGGCGGGAATGGGGTGATAGGGTTGAAGTTGTTCTGGTTGTTCTCGACCAAGTACGACTTGGCAATGTTCACGTAATCGCCTCCGGCCAAGCCGTTGAGCAGGATATCCATTCCGGACTTGAAGATATCATGCGGGTTGGCGGAGTTGATGGTTTGCAGCTCCTTTTGGACTTGGGGGATGCTGCTGGGACCGGGGGCGGGGACGATCTGGGTGAAGATTGCTTCGCCGACGGAGACGGCGGCGACGAGGGAGGCGAAGTCCGCGCTGAAGCCCGAGGCGGCGTTGTCCAGTTGGGCTTGGTTGGAGATTTTGGCGTCGCGCTCCGCGAGCGCTGGGGCGGGAGTGATGGCTCCGCGGGCTTCGTTTTGGACTGGAGTTGGGGTTGCCAGGGTGGAGGCCACGAGGGCGGAGCCCAGGGCTGCGGCACGGAAGAGAGATGGCATGCTGGGCGGTAGTAGGAGAGTCTCCTAGGATGCTCCAGTCGTAGGCGAGGTGAGGTCCAAGCTGAAGAGAAAGCCAGAGCAGCGTGGGAACCGGGATACAAGATATATACCTCCTTCCAAGGAACTCTCCTCCTACTGCCCTACCTACCGCCTATAAACTTCCCACGGAAGCAAGAGACAAACCCATTGCCTATTGGCCCGAAGCCTCGAGAAGCCCTATTCTGCCGTCCAGAAACAAGTAGCATGACCTAAATGGCTCAACTCACTCAACGACAAGCCGCGACAAGCAACAGGAAACTCTTGAACGCTTTGTCGAGGTGGGTATGGTGTCAAGCCATGGTCCCACGCCTAGAACCGCTGTCACCTGCATGTGAGGCGTCTGGAGGCGGGTCGGCAGGGGCCTGGGGATCTGGAGTGCAGTGCAACCCCAAAGGCTAAACCACACATTACTGCTGAGTTCTTCTTCGACGCTCTCCGAGGCCGTCGATCGGTAGACGAATATTGGACACCCTCAGACAAGCACTAACGGAAGTCAGCCTATCTGAATCTATTTTACTTCCCAAAGAGCAGGAAGAGCTCCACGAACAACAGCAAGAATACTGAATGTGTCGAAAGATCTGTTCTAGCTCAGCAACGAACGCTTCTCAAACCGCAATAGAGAAAACTGCCTAGGGTGAAGTCAATCCTCGGCTTCAGCCGGTGGTGTATGTGCGCTCGCGCTCCTGCTCTATAAGGAAGGCAATAGTGCAGTCTAGTCCAAGCCTGGCGGGGAGTGAAATAGATGAGAGACTCGAAGTAGGACGGACTTGCAGCTGCAGAGACGGCAAGTAGCCTGTAGGAGGGAATGTTGGATGTTCGAGGCCGAGAACCGCGGCTGGATATGGGGAGGTGAAGTGCTAGGAACGGCTGTGCCTGTCGATCGAAGCGGGGATGCTTTTGCTTCAACCAAATGGTCTTGGCGTTCAAGGTCTCTTCTACGGCTTGGATTGTTCGCCGAAAGAAATGAAGATTGAACGCAGACCATTACAGGATGTGGTCTTGAGCCTTTCGACGCCTTCGAAGGACCAGCTCTAAGTCATCTCGTGGGCAAGCAACTACCAACAAGCAGATCGTCGTCTTTCTCTCCATAGCAGCAAATCTCATTGGTCCCTTCCACCTGAGCCGCTCTTGCAGCACCGTCTCTGGAAAAGCAGACAGACTAGTGCTTTATAAATCGATTGGGAAACCACTCAGTCTCGCTTGCGCCTTTGCGGCTTGACGGCTTGCGCAAACCCCCTGCAACTCGACCACGTGGGTACCTTATGTCGCAGAGGCGCCTGGGCTGAAGTCGTCGGCTCGATTGGCCAGACCGGAACCTGCCATGTGAAGTCAACAAGTACACACGCATGCCTACCATTCAAATGCTCCAGCTCCAGCCCGAAATCGCCATGTCTCTCTTCCACGCCAGACCTACCTTCCTCAACAGTGTCTCAAACAAAAGCATCCCAAATTATGGTTCCGTAAACGTGCACGGGTTCCCATGTAGTCTATTAGTTGTAGCGAGTCCGTTAACTTCGTCACACATCTTGCTCGTCAACATCAACATCAACATCAACATCATCTCTTCTTCCCCCTCACGGGACTTGTCTGCAGTAAATCCTGCAGTTGCTCCCGCGCTCTTAGATCGGCTTTGTCGAAGGCACCGTTGTAAATGCTGGGAAGGATGCGGGTGGAATCTATTGTCAAAAGTCAGCATCCTCACATTCCAATCTTGCACACTCCCGCCTGCTCGCAGCATAGGGATGGATATACTCACTGGCATGCTCATCCGCAAACTCCAAACTCTCCGCGCCCTTCTTCTTCGCCTCCTTCACGGCCTCCTCCAATAACGCCGTCCCAACTCCCTTTCCTCGGTACCTCAATTTCACCGTCCAAGCCTTCACAACGCCCTGCCAAGCTTTCTTCCCCTTCCTCTTACTATCCCCGCTCTGCCATTCAATCAACGCCGTCCCGATAACTTCGTCGCCAAACTTGGTGAGCAGAACATCCACATCCCCAGCCCATTCCCAATTGATCTTCTCTGCCGCGTAGAGGTAGCCGCCGGTGGAAGCGCGACATCCGATGAAAGCAATCATGACCACGCCCAGGCACGTCATGCCCGCCGACAGAGCGTCGAATCCGTACGTGCTTGCGAGCCTCCACACGACGGCCAGCACGGGGACCATGATTGCCAAGTTCAACGGATGGAAGATGAGAGCTCGATTGGCGGCATTTCGCTGCTGCGCGACGCTGTCGGCGACGAGCTTGAGGGCTTCGAAGCGGTCATGGTCGTCGGTTGCGAGGTAGGTTTGCAGTTCGGGGACGCCGGCGAGGGGGTCGCTCGAGGTGGAAGGGACGTCGTTGTTCTCGTTGTCGGACATGACGGGCGCGGAGAGAGGTGAGGGCGGCGGCAGGGATGCTGCAGATCCGCGCATGGAATTCGGGGTCGAAATGGGACTGGGAGGGGGAGAAGCGTGCAGGCGGAGATTGGTTCGTAGCGAGGCGAAGAAGGCTAGCAGGCCGGACATGGGACGTCAGTTCATGAGCTCTAGAGCGTTGTGGAGTTGTTCGAGGAAGTAAGATTTTTCCAGATGTTGCATTTGCAGTCTTGTCGTGGTCGGTATAGATAGCACGATCATAGATATCGATCTTGAGCAGATAAACTGCTTGGCAACAGAAGGATCTGGCGTGCTTGCGCCGCATTCTTGCGCGTAGGATTCGAGGAGGGAAAACTCACCAGCCGAGGTCTTGAATCCAGGGATATTCGGCGGACTCACAAGTTGCTTCGAATGCTGGTCTTGAAGGCGCTGTTTCTGAAGCTGGACCCGCGTGTTCTCTTCTCGTGGAGCGAGGCGCAGAGGGACGTAATTCGGCTTGGGAGCTCTGGCAAAGTAAGACGCGGGAGTGGCAGAGATTAGAGTGGTGGTCGTAGTGGTAGTAGTGGTGGTGGTAGAGGTAGATATAGCCCGGCCGTGGGAATTGGAATTGGCATTGGCGAGGTGGACGTCTAGAAAATGAGACTTGGGATGAAGCCGACCCATGTTCGGCAAAGCGGCCGAGATGCTCTCAGCTACTAGGGGCAGAGGCACACGAGCAGTCCGTGGCACATGTCCCAGCCAGCGAAGCCCACACCTTCTCGCGGAGGAAGAATTGGATTGGGAAGCGGTGGTGCTGGCTGGAAGGGGCGGAGAGGGCGGAGAGCAGAGTGCTAGCGGACAACGTGGGTATTTGACTGGCAGCAAAGAGTTGTGAGGTATGGCTGGTCAGTGAGGAGGCTTAAGGAGGCTAGTGGCAGGTGGTGCCGACAGGGCAGAAAAAAAGATGCGCCTCGAACCAGCCGACGCCGCAGCCAACGAGAAAAAGGATTATTCTTAGTAGGAGGAGGTAGTATGGTAATGATGCCAGGAGAGGGCGATCAGTGGGAGGGATGGGGATGGGGCAGCATATGTAGTAACAGAGGTAACTTAGTGCTAGGAGCGGTAGGAATCGCCATGGTGGTTGCTTGGGTGAGGAGTGACCAGCAAGCTCTGGCGAGACGGTTCGCAGGATGGTTGGATGTCGTTGGCTTGCGGTGGTGAGGCTGGTGAGGATTGGTTCGCAGGTTAGCTTATCGGATAACAGAAACACTCGTGGTACGTCAGCCCAGGGGGAGCTCCATGTCCACGTCCACGCACAGTGTGAGAGCATCAGAAGGAAGGGCGCGGTAAGGGAGCGAAAGTATGAAGCGTAATCCAAGGGTCTCTCGCTTCGTCTTGCTGCAGAAAATAATAGCCGCCGCCGCCAACAACAGAACCAACAGTGAACTACTGCTCAGAAGCGCTGTCCGAAGTCTTCTCAACCAATGCTTGATGAGGATTTGAAAAGGAAGCGAAGAGATGGCGTGGCCTGCATGACGACACTCCGTCCTTCTTCCACGCGCCGGCGAGGAATGCGAATGAGGGGCACAGCAGGAGACGAGACCCGACCACGCCGCCCGAGAAAGAGCAACGCCAACGCCAACGACAACGATGATGATGAGAGAGGACAAGTGGACGGCGGCGGCGGGAGTGGTGACCAACGAAGCGGACCACGAAACGTGCGCATGCTGAAACACCCGACCGACGCCTCAAGATCGGCAGCAGCATAACACAACAGCAACAAGAGCTCTGTGGATGATGATGACGGTACATGGATACGATACATGTACATCGCTTCCTCCGTTCCTCCAAGCAGCAACAACCTCTGCACCTCCCATGTATTGCATCCTCTTCCGTCCGCCAAGGAGAGATAACAATCCCATCCAGCGACTTCAAGATAAACCTACATGACTTCCACTGCTGTGCGAGTCAACAATCTTCCTTTCCGCTGCGATAGTCCTCTTCCGAGTGGTCTCACATGCTCCCGCCAAGATAAAGCTCTCTCCCTTCCTCCCGCACATGCACACAAGACCAAACCCATCACCTGACATCCAAACCCTTCGTCACTAACAACCTAGCGCATCGTAGCCGCATGGCAGACAGAGCGGTCAACGTCTTCCTCGCACCTCGCACCGTGCGGTAGATGAATGATGCGATCAAGCGATTAAGCGATCTTCTGAAGATCAACGCTTCCACATGCCGCATCAAACGAAGAAGCTTGCGCGTTCCGTAAGGAAAAGGAAAGAAAACTTCCCTCGCTTCTCCCCCGACGCCGAATCCATCTTCTCCCGAGACAAACCGAACCAAACAGACAATCAGAATCACGACATCTTCACTCTTGGCAATCAGTCCTCTTGTAGCAGGAGATCATCATTCTTCTCGCGTATCGAAGGAACGAACGTCGGCAATTCGCTTCTCCGTCTATATCGATACGAACATACTAATAAAGCCGAATCCTTCTCTCTCACTGTGGAAATATCATGGAAAGCGAACCCTACCACAACTACCATTCAAAGGCATTGCAAAAGATGAAATAAAACGTCTGACCTAGCCCAGAGACCCGGTATTCGGGAGACTCAACATGTTCCAGTCTTTAAGATTCGAAACGGACGAAACAGACGTGAGAGAAGAGAATCCACTTCTAGGATCTGTCAAACCGAGCAGACAAGGAAAGCTACCTCCTTGACGGTAAGGTAAATTGGAGTTGCGAACTCATTCTCATATTCTTTATCTTAACCCGTCTCTCTTTCAATTAAAGTTGCTGTCATTCCTCGTTGTCCATTCCTCTTGGACTTCGTAGTGATGGCTTCTTGTCTCAGTTTTGCAATAAAAAATCCGAATCTTCTGTTGAAAAGCCCTCATCGACCGACAGTCCTCGCAAGGACGCTGCCACAAACACCCAAGCGCCGCGCAGAAACACTGGCAAGACCAGATCCAATCTCTACCTCCTCCAATGTATGTGCAGTCTCTCAACCCCGGCCGTGTCCGAAATACAATATACACATCAAATAACCGCTGCCGGAACTGTGAGCGTGCCGGTCCTTGATCGTCCTTTTGCTCCAGGTAAGAAATCCAAGTGACCCTAGCCTGGTGTCACTGTGGCTGCCGCGGAGTCGCTTTCTTCATCTTCGACGCGGGCATGGCAGTAAATGCAATACCAGCCTGGTGCCGAATAGTCATTTTCCCCATCTCCGATTCATCAGTCGGGAACGCAACGAACCCCAGGGAGATGGTGGCTTCTAGCCCGAGTTCGACGGCTGCAACGTGTGGCTGTGGTTGGGCGCCTTGACGATGACCCCGTTCTCTTCCTGTCGGCACACGAGTGCATTCTGCACCCACGGATCGGCCAAGATTTCGTCCATTGCTGTGATTCTCTAGTCAGCTGCATGTTCTCGCAAACGCATGATTTGTAACTGCCGAGGTACGTACTCGCTCGCTTTTTGGGGTCCAACTCGAGCATACGGCCGATAATGTGTCGCGTCTCGCGTGGAAGTAATCGCAGTAAGCGCACGGGACCTTTGATCGTAGGCTGTGCGTCCGGTCCACTAGCTGTGCTCTGTCGGCTCACCGGCTCCGACTGCGATGTCGACTCATTCTTCTGATGGTGATGGTGGTGATGATGCTTATTGTCCGATTCGTTCGCCGATGCATCACCGCTCGGATTCCTTGACGGAGGTGCAGTGTTGCCGCCCTTGGCAGCAACCGATCTCCGATGTGAATCGAGCAATTGGTCTTGTCCAGGATCCGGAGGTGAGACGAACAGTCGATAGGAGTTATCTGACAGCCTAGGCGCCTTCCAGGGGAACCTTCTAAGTGTCATGCAGCAGAAAATAATGGCGATGGACCAGATATCGGCAGGCCGCGGGTCGTACTTCGCCTGATCGTATACCTCGGGAGCAAGATATGGATCAGATCCGACAACACCTAATCATATCAGTCAACATTGTCCAGGAAGCTCGCGCAAACCAATCTCACCTGTTGCAAGAACAACGTCGTTCTCAAACGGATACCTGAACACCACCGCGCTTCCGAAATCGATCAGCTTCATAATCCCATGCTCGTTGATCACGACATTGTCCAGCTTCAGGTCTCGGTGCGCCAGGCCCATGCTGTGCAGATAAAGCACTCCACTGAGGATCTGCAGAGTAGAGCAAGTAACTTCTTCTCTTCCCATCTTCCCAGTCATGACTGTTGCGAAGAGATCATATGGCGCGTATTCCATGACTTCGTACCATCTGCCCTTCTCGTAGACTATATCGATTGTTTCGATTACGTTTCCATGGTGCAGTGTCGAGCCTATGCAAAACTCCGCTGTGACCTTCTTGTTGTATTCTCGTTCGCTCTCGTACGCGTGGCGGTCCCGGAACTGTTTCACTGCGAAGACAGTGCCGTCACCGGTACGCTTCATAAGCCTGACGGATCCGCCAGCTCCGGAGCCAAGCATCTTTCCAAACTTGCCATACTTGGATGACAGTCCGTGGTCGTCGGCGAAGGGAACAGCCGGCTGGTCGCCTGTGGTTCCGTGGGTAGGAGGAGTCTTCGTGCCAGATCCACCATTGGACTTGGAGGACAGGTCATCCTTGTGATCTTTGTGCTTGTGTTTGTGGTCGCCGAATTTGAAGAAGCGTTTCAGATTCGACTTTGAGCTGCTGTGGGAGTGTCCTTTCTCATGCGAAGAATTGTGGTCCGAATCCTCCTTCTTGAGACCTCCAAAGAAGCTCGATCGCTTGTTTTCCTCCGTCTTCTGCACGGTCTGAATGTGTCCAGAATTTGATCGAGGTACTGCGCCAGGAGCGTTCGCAGGTAGTTGAGGGCCCAATCCAGAGTTAGCATACCCCACAGCTGGATCTCTCGCACCAAATCGAAACCTTTGATTGTCATCATTCATCAATTGTGACTGTCTCTTATTTCTACTCGCCTCTCCAGAAGGCGTGAACGGTCTCGGTGTACCAGGAGCAGTACTCGCCGGGGTATCGTTGGGGCTCGCATTTTGTGAAGTAGGTTGTGAGTCTCCTGTTGGAGCAAGAGAGTGCGTCGGTTGTGATCGGGGATGGCTCGATACGGGAGCGGCGGCTTCGGCTCTGTTGGGAGAGGCTGATCGCTGAGGTGTCATGATATCTTGCGGCGGCCGCACTTGAGGTGCGCTGGTCGGGCCCTTGCCGCCATCTCGCGAACGAGTGGCGGCGGGTGTCAAGGGTGGAGAATGCACGGCGGAGGCGGGCGGTGAGGTGCGAGGAGTGCCTTCGCCAGAGCCGGCCTGCATATATCTTCTTTGAGGAGTGGTCGAGCCAGAAGGAACCTAAAAGGTGAGCGGAATCAGCTGTTTGGGAAGCTTTCCGAGATGTTTTCGCAGGCAATACTCACGCGTGATGCTGGCTGGGAGCCAGGGAGAGAGACGGGCTCAAAAGCATGGTGCTGCATTCGCGACGTCTGGATGTTGGAAGACTGGAGAGAGCTGCGCAGTTGCTGGAGCTCCTTTTGCGCTTCCGGGCCCAGTTCTTCACGCTTGCCCTTGCCGAGCCCTGTCACGGACTCGATGTCCCGCAGGTCCTTGTCGGCGGCCGTACTCTCCTGATCCTGCCCACGATCGGGCTTGAAGGCGCGCTTGAAGGTCTCCATTGTGTATGTGTGTGGTATTGGGTGTCAGGAGTCCACGTGTCTATGACTGCACCGACTCGAGCGTTGGAGCAGTAGGAAAGCTCCTCCCTCGATTCGCCCGCAGGATCCGGGAAGTGAAGTCGTGGGAGGTTGTTGATATGATGCACACAGTGGCAGATCCCCGGTCTCGGGGCGTGGCAGGCAGTTTAGCGGTCAGCTTGGTGATTGGGGTGTGGTGTTTCAGCAGTGCGTCACATCTGATATGGACGGGCCAAAGACACGGGACAATGACACTCGCGGGGTTCTGGGACGTCCAAGACTCGAAGCGCGGTCGCGTATGAATTGATGTCGGCGTGCGTCGGCGAGAGGTGAATGGAAGTCGAAGATGGCTCAAGAGCCTCGGATAGTTCGGCCGGATGGCGTGCAGAGGGAGCTGTTCAGAGCTCTGGTGATGACTGTGTCGTGGCTTGCTGATTTGTGAGAGATGGGACGAGGTGGAAAATCTCCCGCTTCCGTCCCTGCTGCTTTCCCGTGCGCGTGCAGAACAACCCGGTCGAGTCTATTCGATGGTGCGGTATCTATGCGGATGACGGCGTTCGGATGCGTTGATGTCTTCGCTATGCGCCCGGCAGGCTGGGTCGTGGGTGTTGTGGTGAGGGAGAATGGGTGTTTCTTTGAAAGAGAAAGGCACCTCAGAGTCGAATGCTCGGCGTCACCGTCGTGTCAAAGATAGAGTTTGGCGGTGGGGCATTCATGGAAGCGTCGACCGAATCACTCCCGATCTTCCACCAATTCTTCGACTGCCATTCCACTTCCACTTCTGCGGATGTCCCTTTCTGAGCCATCCGTACCCGCGGCTGCTGCCTTAGCCGTCAGTTCCCTTCATGTTTATTCATCCGCCAAACAACCACCACCACCACTTTCCACCTCCACCATCTTCTTCTCCAGATTCCGCACATGACAGCAACATCCCACGATACATCGATGACCCGCCGAATTACTGCCGCCGGTATAGCATACGACGACAAACACGACGAATTCACAGGCATGTGTCAGCCGTCGCCGCCGCCAACCACCCAACCGTGCCATTCCGAGCGTGCGTTGGGACCTATTGCGGCTCACAAATTTTCAGTAGCCAACTGCACTTCTCCCTTCCGGCTTTCTTTCGTTCGCACAAGCTCGCCGCCGCCATGCAACTCTCTCCTTGTTGGGCTGGATGATTCACCCTTCTAACTTCATGCTCTACAGCAGCGTGCGGATGTTCAGCGGCCTGGGGAAGCAGCTCCGCCCATCTTCCTCCAACCCTTCACCTGTTCCTGACACGGCTGTCCCTGTGTCTTTTCCTAATGGGGAAGAAAATGGCGGAGCGCATCTTCGATGGCCTGGATGTATGGACGCCCTCTTTCTTCACATGCGCCCGCGTGGCTGATGGAGAAGCTACACGCGGCGACACGTCTTGCACGCTTCTGCTGGACGGCCTCAGGCTGCTCCTCGATTGATTGTATCGGTGTTGTTCACAAGCTTGCGCTTCACATGTTCAACGCGTGTCAGACGTTCGAGACTCTTCCTCTCGCACGTCCCCAAACTCCACATGCTCCATCTTGTGACACCGGTTCATTCCTAATGCCCTGCTTTGTGTCCAGCATTGCGACTGCAGTCAGCGAGAATTCTCAACATGTCCTGAGGGTCACTAGAAGCTGGACGTGCTACCACAACATCTCAACTTGAAGATTCAATGCTTTGACTGCTTTCTGCATTCTCATACTCTTTCTTACACCTCACTCCCTCAATAGCAAATTCCTCCCATCCCTAACATTAACAAACGTATACTCCGCGTACCTAGGCATCCCATCCCACCCACCTCCAGTCACAATCAACAAATTCGGCTCCGTCCAAACTGCTCTCAATCCCGCTCTCTCCAACTCCTCCCACCACCTCACCACTTCCCCAAACGTCCTCTCCGACCCCAAATGTATCTCCACCAACAACTGTCCCACGGGCAACACTCCGCCTTCCCCAACACCCTTCACCAGTTGGCTCAAAGCCCCGAACTCGTATCCTTCTACATCCATCTTCAAAACATCAATAAAGTCATGCCCATTCTCCCGCATCAAGTCTGCAAGACTCCAGTACTCCACCCCCTGCTCATCCACCCCCGTCTCCCCCTCGGACACTCCAACCTTGCCAAACTTTATTCTCTCCCCAAACTCCCTCTCCACTCTCTCTGGAAGGCTTGCTACGGAGAAATCGTAACCCCAAACCTCACACTCCGTGCGTCTCAAGATCTCTTCCTCATAACTCGTCTCATTCTGAATCCCGAAAGAGTACACCACACACTTCCTCCCACTTTCTCGCTGCGCAGCCTCGTATTTGGAAATCCCACACATCCACTTCCCTCCATCCCCAAGTCTTCCGACCCGCTCCATTTCGTGCGGACAATTATAGCTGGCTGGGAAGAAGTCCCAGATC
Organism: Phaeophleospora eucalypticola; assembly: GCA_022814565.1. Taxonomy (NCBI): domain Eukaryota; kingdom Fungi; phylum Ascomycota; class Dothideomycetes; order Mycosphaerellales; family Mycosphaerellaceae; genus Phaeophleospora; species Phaeophleospora eucalypticola. The sequence goes on from JAKLNG010000017.1 coordinate 206,714, forward strand.
GTAAAGGGGGTGGCGAAGTACGATGCGATGTTTCTAGCTGGAAAGCTGCGCGAGCAAAGATTCAGAAGAGGTGGGAAGAGCAGCACTGTGTGACATTGACGTACAAGTCGAATGTTTCTGGATCTCGAATTCGCGAGAAGAGCTCTTTCCGTTGGCGGCTGCTTTTCTGCCATAGTGCTTCAGAGCGCTGGAGGCGCTGGGCGATGGTTGGGGGTGTAGGGGGGTTGGGATTAAGGAGAGTGGAATGGAGGGTTGAGAAGAGGGTTGTAGAATTTGGAGGGAAGATGATGACGATCAGGAGGATGATGGCAGTGGTGAGGAGGAATTTGGGAAGGAGAGAGAGGGGTTTGCGCTGTTGCTGGGAGATATGTGAGGGCAGCATCGTCGGCGCGTTGAAAGGAAATCAGAGGACGAGCGAAGACATGATTAGATATAAAGACAATCGCACTCGGAATGCTGCCGACGTGACGTGTGGGAGGGAGACGTGTGAAAGGGAACACGAAATCTCCTTGCATCTCGGTGGTGACGGATTCTCGGGTTCTGTGCTTGCTTGCTACTCCAACTTCGCAGAAGAACAGGGCTATATCCATGTGGTATCAAAAACGCATGACGTAACACACTCCCTTTACGCCGAATCCATATAGCTCTCGCACACCTACATGTATCAGACGATCCCCAGACGCGCAAACAGGACGAGATTTCCATCCACCGCCAGCCATGCGATGCCTGCATACACAACCAGCTTGGTGATGACTTCCACGTCGTACCGGATGCGGGGCTTCTCCAGCGTCGAGAACATTTTGCGGTCGTTCTTCTCGTCTTCTCGTCCGCTGTCGCTCGCTGCGCCGTTGTCGCTTGCCGGAGGAGTCAGGATGCTGCTGTCGGGGGCGTTGACCTGGATTGTAGGGGTTGAGAGGCGGGATTGCTTGGATTGAACGGTGAGATAATCGGTGGTTGTGGGATTGGTGTTGTTCTCGGGAGAGTCGTCGGGTGTGATAACTGTGCCTCGTGCGGGTGTGGAGGGCGCGGGAGAGTTGGCCTCTGGTGGCGACGCCTTTGGCCTGACGGGTGATTTTGCGTCTCGCCGTTGCTGCTGTCGATTTGCGATGAGCTCTCTGGCATCAGCTTCTGATTGCGGGCCGACAGAGATGGTCCTCTTCCGTCTACGGATGGATGAGAGCATAGCTGGGATCTCAGACGCTGGCGGTAGGACTTTGTCATCTTCTCGTAGGGGAGGAACGGTGTTGTAGTCTCGGGATTGTAAGAAGTATCGCCGCGGTATCCTGAGCCCGTAGTGGCCGACAAAACGAAAGGTGGGCGGAAGGCCACGGAGTAGCAGCGGCTTCATGATCGCTCGCCAGAGAAAGATCAGCACTATGCCCAGTACCAGCCTCGCTGCCGCTTTGGCCAAATCTCGATTGGAGAAGGGATACATTTCGGCGAGTGCGATGCTCGGATGGTCGCTCCCAGTCAGCCAACGTGCACGACGCCATGTACCAATGCATGCGCCCATGACCACTCCAATAAATGCGACACTGTCGTCAAAGCAGGGACAGTTATCCGCCGGCTCCGGATGAAATCGAACGGTAAGTCCAAGCACTGTCACGGCAGTTGCAGGCCGAATCCAACCACCAGCGATAACCCAGGCATCAAACACAGGACCCCATAGCACTCGCACCAACGCGATGATCGCTCCCAGAGCCGCACCAAAAATGACATCGAAGAAGCCGTGCATGCCACAGTACATTCGACCAAGGCTGATGGACGTGGCATAGCAAAGGCAGGCCGCGATCAAGAGCCGAAAGTTCCATATCGAGTATTGCTCCTGTGTATCCCAGAGATTGTAGAGACAAAACACCGCGACAGATACCGCATTGGTCGTGTGCGTCGAAGGAAAGCCATACTCCAGAGCCGCAGACCCTGACATGGTGATGCGCTGTAAAGGCGGAGATAGCGGCCTTGGTAGACATACCATATCCTTGGCAAATCCGGAGAGGTACACTCCAGCCGCCAGCATTTGCACGAGCGATATCCCGAGATCAGCATATCCGCACCAGAAACAGATTGGCAGCGCGGTCATGAAGAACGTATGCGTCCCCAAATTCGCCGTGATAGCAAAATATGTGTCTAGCAGTGGCGAGCGTAGACTCTGCTGGAGCTTCGCGAGATACGGCGTCTCCCAGCGAACAATTGGAATCAGCGATTGTCGCAGGTGATACCGCCATTTCGGCAGCCTGCGCTCATAGTGAGAGAGACCGCGAAGGCCTGCGTCCGGATCTGGTGATGGAGTCCGCAAGTGGGCCTGAAAGCGCAGGTTGGGACGGTGTTCTGACATAGATATTGCGGCCTAGCCCGAGGTCGAGCATCTGCGGAGTGAAGAGGGAGATTTCCGGTTCAGATAAGCACAAGGCGGCTCTTATCGCGACATGGCACTGACGACGCTGGAGCTGCGACAAGATCGGTAGCGGCCAGCGGTCGGCAGTGTGTCCGGCGGTGAGAGTAGGCGTGCGAAGGTGGTGGCAGTTCGAGATGAGGTCGAAGTGGAAGAAGTCAATGCTCCGGCCCAAACTTTAGCTGCGAAGTGGGATGCGGCTTGGCGATCACATGTCGAACATCTTCGTCCTTCCTGTACTGTGTTTTTCACATGCGACCAGTCGCCACGCCAACTCTGTCGTGCGCATTTTCATAAGTACAACTGTAAATGCGCTCTTGTGTCTCTGAGCGCAGATGGTGTGAATCTCGAGGAAGAGAACACGACGTCACCGCGGGCGCACTTTCCTGTTTCCCGGGGCTCGGCGCGGGGCCAATCGGAAGCGCGGTTGCCTCCCCAACCAGCAAAGCCCCAACAAAGACACAGACAAAGCCACGCTCCCACCCTCGAGTGTTCGGTCGAGGAACTGCTATTACCAAACACCAGACCTCCGCACCGCACATTCCACCCACCACATTCCACACCGCATTTTTCAAGCATCATAGACGAGGCTCTACACCGCAATGTCAATCCAAGCCGTCAATCCGAACATCGACAACATCCGGCGCAAAAACAGCTCGAAGTCCTTCGTCACACGCAACGACAGCTACAGACGATCTACTCGAGGGAGCGACGGAACCGTCAACACCACGAGCAGCGCAAGAACCAACATCACGGCGCCACCGGAGTATAGCAAGAAGTTCGTCGTGGTCGGCGATGGAGGCTGCGGCAAGACCTGTTTGTTGATCAGCTACTCTCAAGGATACTTTCCAGAGGTGAGTCGAGTCGCGCGCGAGACAGCAGGGTAAACGCTGACGGGATGATAGAAATATGTTCCGACAGTGTTTGAGAACTACATCACAACGGTGGAGCACAAGCCGTCAGGCAAAGGTGTTGAGCTCGCGCTGTGGGACACCGCTGGTCAGGAGGAATATGACAGACTGAGGCCGCTTTCGTACCCCGAAACTGACCTGCTGTTCGTATGCTTCGCGATCGATTGCCCCAATTCGCTCGAGAATGTGCTCGACAAGGTAAGCAGTCCTACATCGGCAAGGCTTCGCATGTTGGCTAATAGACTTCCAGTGGTACCCAGAGGTTCTGCACTTCTGCCCGACAACACCCATTATCCTCTGCGGTCTGAAGTCCGACCTCCGACATAAGCGCACATGTATCGAGCTCCTCAAGACGCAAGGTTTAACACCAGTCACCCAACAACAAGGCAAAGCCGTCGCGCAGAAGATGGGAGCCATGTACATGGAATGCTCATCCAAAGAGATGTCCGGGGTACACGAGATATTCGACACAGCAATCGATATCGCCGTCCGCGGCCAGGATCAGCCTGACGAGGTCGTTGTGCCCGGCAGCAGAAATGGCGGCAGTGGTTCTGGAGGAATGGTGGTGAAGAAGAAGAAGCGGAGTAACTGCAAGATCCTCTAAGCCCAACACCCCGCGTAACGTACGCGTTTTACATTCTTGGGGCATCCGTTGGTTGACGAGCGATTCTTTCTTTCTGCAGATGAGATCCAGACGATGCCGACGCTGATGCAGCACCTTGGCACGATGCGGTTCTTCCTGCGCGAGATGCGGCACTTCCTCTGGCCACGGCCATCGACACCCACATCCACGGGACTCCGGCGTTCAGATTCGAGAGGTTTATGGAAATGAAGGCGAAAAGCGATAGCATCGACGGTATTCGAGCATACACCAGCATCTTTTTGGGAGGCGGCGCAGTAGGTTGCCTTTGTTGTTCCGGGTTCTCTTTTGGATATGAATATTTTGATGGAGGAACGACGGGACGCGCTGGAAGCTTCCTCTGAAGGACTTTCTGTGTAATAGTCATGACCGTCAATGAGAAACACTTTTGATATGTAGCATCTCGTCCAGGTTTCTGCGTTGATTCGTTCTTCGTGATTGTGTGGGTTTTCCCATGCGCCGAACTCCATTGCATTCATCTTCTCACTTTACGTCTTTATTGACCCTCCGCAGAGCCCTCTTTCGCGTCCTTGCCCTCCTCTTTGTCGCTGTCCTTGGCCATGACATTCTCGAATTGCGACCAGAGTCCTTCCACCTGGCTGAACTCGTTGCCGACCTGTGCAGCCTGTCAGTATCCAGTTCCAACCCAATCCGTTCGTGTCATACCGCGATAACTCCCTCAAGACTTCGATTCAACTTATTGATGTTCTGCAGCACATTCTCGAGGCTCTGCAAATTGTCAGGCTTCACATCCAAATGCCTCTTACGCCCGTTTCACCTACCGCCGCCACGTCGCCGATCAGCAGTTGTCGCTGCTGTTCGAAGTATGTTCTGTCGCCCGGTCCGGCGTTCGCATTCGCCATGGTCTCGTTTCTCGTGAGACTGGAGGGTGGGTGTGGACGTGTTTGGTCGACGCGACTGGAAAGCCGAGGCAAGCTCGTGAAATCCGCGCCAGCGTCGGCAACTCAAGACCACCCTTGAAAGGTCGAAGCTCGCAACAAGGATCCTCTTCACGTTCACTTTCCACCTCCTAATGACATGATCCCTCGATAACACCTAGCAAGCCAGGCACTGGGCCTCAACAAATAGATCAAGATGGAATTCATGACAGCTCTCCAGGGCGGCCTGGACGAGCAGAAACCCTCCCTCTTTGAGATCTTGTCCGAGAACGAACTCAATGCCCTCATTCCGCCTTCGCTACGATATCTGCTTGCCGTCGCGACACACCGAAATCCACGTTACTTGCTGCGAATATTGAACAACTTCGACGAGATCTTCGCGCTCCTATCACTGGGCATCGAGAGGTACTACTTGAAGATCTATGGCGGTGGATTCACAGAGAACTTCTATGGGCTCAAGCGGGAGCGAGTGTTGCGCATCAAGGGCGGCGATTCTACAAGAGCGAGATTGGGCGCACCAAAGGAAGTGCGTGAGACATTGAAGTTGAGGAATAGCGATGTGTGGAAGAATCTGGCGGTGATGGTTGGGTTGCCGTACATCAAGCGCAAGCTGGATGAGGCGTACGATGTGCATGCCGCAGGAGTGAACATGTTGGGACCTGCGTACAGAGATCGAGAACGATATCCTGCTGAAGGGACGTGGAAGCAGAAGTTCATGTGGACGTACAAGTGGTTCTTGAAGAATGTATACCCGAGTGTGAATGCGGCGTATTACTTCTCGCTGCTGGCTTGGAATATGGCATACCTGTTTGACGGAACGAAATACCATTCGCCTTTCATGTGGCTCATTGGGACGAGAATACGAAGGTTGAACGATGCGGACAGCAAAGCTATTGCACTCGCGACACAGCCACCTGCCGCTCCACCGGCTCGACCTGGGCAATCGAATTCGATCTTTAGTCCACGGACTATGTCGAGGGTGCTGTATCCGAAGCTGCTTACCGCCCTGCGGCTGGCGTTGCCGACGAGTATCTTTGCGCTCAAGTTCCTGGAATGGTGGCATAACTCCGACTTCGCAAGACAACTGTCCAGGAAAGCCAACGAAGGACTCGAGCTACCTCCTCCAACAATATCTGGACTTCCAACAGCACCTCCAAAGACCGAGAAGAAGGTTTTCATCGCAGACGAGAAAGAAAGACCACCAAGCCGCCGCGACTCAGGAATCGATGGGCCACCCATTTCTACCCTCACTCACCTCCCGATCCTTACAGTGCCGGCGCCTGCTTACGCATCCACTGACTCGGAGAACACGACCTCTTTGTGTCCCATCTGCCTCTCTGAGATTCAAACTCCTACTGCTGCGCAGAGTGGCTTCATCTACTGCTACACCTGCATCTACAAGTGGGTTGACGGCACGCACCCGCGACAGGAGGCTTTCATGGAAGGCTCGGGCGATGAAGACGGCGCTAGGGGCTGGGCTGAAGAGGGTGGAGGCAGTCGAGCTGGGAAGTGGGAGAGTGGTGCAGGAAGAGATGCTGTTACTGGGAGACGCATCTTGGGTGGGACGGGCGGGTTGAGAAGAGTGATGGTCTAAGCAGTGTCCTGGTACAGGGCGATCGGGTTGTTCGCCATCTCGCTAAGGTCTCTCGCCTTTGAAGGACCGACTTCTGGAGCTCTTGGACGGGGGTAAATTGACATCCTGGCTTGTTCAGCCTCAGCTGCGAAAGGCTTACTTTGCAGCACAATCAGTACTTATGAGGCCGGAGCCCCCATCATACCTCAGCTTGGACGAAAAATACTTCCATTCAGCTCTCCGGCTATAACGCAGAAGGAATCATGGCTGCGAAGGAACACCCAACGATTTTGCTGATCCCTGGAGCTTGTACGACACCTGCCTGCTATGACTGGCTTGCTCCTTATCTTGAGAAGCGCGGTTTGTGCCTTGAACGATGTCATAGGGTTGGAGTCTTGCTGATCTCCTCCAAGGATTTCCGGTCCAAAGAGCAGCTCTGATCACCACGAATCCAAGTGGTGATCCTGCGAAATGCACTGCTGAAGAAGAGGGATCGAATCTACTCAAGAACTATCTACTACCGCTCATCGACTCTGGCAAAGATGTCGTTGTCTTCGCTCATTCGTTTGGCGCAACGTCTTGCAGCGGTGCTGGACAGGGTTTGACCAAGTCTGTTCGTCAAGCTAAGGGCTTGAAGGGAGGCGTGGTCGGCTTTATCGGCCTCAGTTTTGGCCTTCCACATGACGGCCACACTCAGCTGGAACTTCTGGGCAATGCCTGGCCTGACTTCATCAAGCCCGACGGAGCTGGCAAGGGCCTCTTGATATTCGCTTCGCCCGGAGACTCGCTTTATCACGACGTGACGGACGAGCATTTGAAGCAAAAGTTGGTGGAAGCACACTTGCCGCAAGCTACCTCTGTGTTTGAGACGCCTGTCAAAGAGCCCCTGTGGAGTGATGCTGGCTTGAAGGGGCGAAGGGTGTATATTTGTCCCACGAACGATGCCGTCTTCCCGCCTGCGATACAGGAAATGTTTGTGAAGGACTCCGGTGTTGACTGGGACTGGAAGGAAGTTCGAGGAGGTCATTGTGCCTTCATAGCTGAGGCAGAAGCGGTCGCTAGCATCATTTGCGACTCTGTGGATGGGTTCCTTTAGAATCTATGAGGCGGCTATCTACGCTTCGGCTCATAGGCGCACGTGGAAGCAATGGCGCCCGATAAGATCTGGCACATGAGTGGTAGACTAGCAGAGAGATAGACTACCTGGCAGAGGTTGATCAGAGCTCGAGACTTGATTGACTGATTGCGTGCTCGCCTATCTCATGAGTCTATATCTACAGCGTCCCCCTGCCTGTGCCGTTTACAGGTTCACAATTCGCATGCGCTCTCGTTTCTGCTTCAGTTGTTGTTAATTGATGAGCTCTTGCTCAAGCAATTCGACCTCACGTGATCGCTTGCGACGCCGAACTTGCCAGCATCGCAACTTTTACGTCCTTTCCTTTGCTCCGACACATCATCACAGCATCCTGTTACCATTCACGCCATTCTGGCACATCTGGCCTTTCAAGCTCTCGTCAAATGCCGCACGATGCCGGCAGCCCTCGCACCGATTTGCCCGATTTTGCTTGAGCTCCACGGCTGCAGGAGCGTCATGACGTGAACCGCTGCAAGCTCTAACACAACCAGCCGTGCCAGGTACCGCACAAGATCGCCGTTCCCCCTCCCCCGCAGAGCTCAATCAGACGACTCAGGAACGGCACGAGGAACGCCAGGCACAGCGTTCCCGTTGGAAGACGCGCCAGGAACACCGTTCATGCCCATTGACACCATTGAGAGCTTTTCGAATGCACGGCGGAACTGCTTAGGCGATGCCTCGATTTGCTTCGCCGTATATGACGCTTGCCCAAGCTGCCTTGTCAGCATTATGGACGCCATACGTCACTCAATATGGATTTTCAGAACTACTCGCGGAGGCTCTCCATGCGTGTCGGTCCAATGAAGTGCCTTTCGTAGGCATTGCAGCCGTGTGGACTTCGAATTTGCGTATGGACTATGCATCGCAACGAGGCATTTGTTCCGCGAGCTTGTGCTGATTGAGTAGGAGGACAAAGACCGCCACTAACAATGCCGGTCTTTGGAATGGAATCTTTGCTACTGCTATTGGGCAAGTCTGCCGTCATCCCTGCTCCATCCGGACGTACCCCGTTCACCTATGTGCGGATTACGAAGTGGCTACCCGGCAGCTGGCAGTGGTTCCAAGGTAAACTTTCTTTCGACATTGACCCTGTGAACACCCTTCTCAGTAGTACCTGCGTTTAAAACTCTGAGCAACCTGCCGACATTCTTTGTTTACTCAATCAATCACGTTACTTCCCAAACAATCTTTGGCAATCATGGGCTCCATCGAGACGCCTGCTGTACCCGGTATCATCGATATCAGATCTGATGCCGCGGGCATAGAGTTGAAGCAGCTCATCCGCTCTGGTCTGACACCAGAAGATGGTGGCGAGAAGACCTTGCCAACGCTGCTGCTGTACGACAACAAAGGCTTGAAGCTGTTCGAAAAGATCACGTACTTGGATGAGTACTATTTGACTGGGGATGAGATTGAAGTGTTGGAGCAATATGCAACTCGCATTGCAGAAAGAATTCCATCGGGGGCCATGATTGTGGAACTGGGTAGCGGGTGAGGACGCCTCACCTCCTGGGCATGTGTTGCCTGGGCTGCCCGTGCTAACAGACAGAATAGCAACCTTCGTAAAGTCAAGCTGCTCCTGGATGCTCTGGATCAAGCTGGGAAGGATGTCTCTTATTACGCTCTGGACCTCATGCACTCCGAATTGGAGCGAACACTCGGTGCTGTTCCGGCCGGCGCTTTCAAGCATGTGAAATGCTACGGTCTCTGGGGCACGTATGACGATGGGCTCGCCTGGTTGAAGAAACCTGAGAACGCCAGCAAACCCAAGGCCATCCTGTCACTTGGGTCATCGATCGGGAACTTCACACGCGAGGAGGCCGTTGGATTTGTTTCTCAATTTGCCAACATTCTCAAGCCTACTGATGCACTCTTGATTGGGCTGGACGCTTGTCAGACTCCAGACAAGGTGCATGCGGCGTACAATGACAGACACGGCATCACGCACGACTTCACAATGAACGGTCTGCACCACGCGAACCAATTGCTCGGGTATGAAGCGTTCTCGACCGAAGACTGGGAAGCTGTTGGTGAGTATGACCAGGTGGGAGGCCGACATCGTGCATACGTTGTCCCAAAGAGGGACCTGCAAGTCGAAGGTGTATCCCTCAAGCAAGGCGAGAAGATTCGCATTGAGGAGAGCTACAAATACAACCACTCTCAGGTTTGTGCTACTCAAGTTGCCCTGCCTCTGCAGATTAGCTGACGTCTTTTTCCAGGTATGATTTCGCGTTGACTGCGTGCTGATGAACAACTTGTATTTCTAACCACAGCTTAGGCAATGCGGTTGTGGGCAGACGCTGGCGTCATGGAGGCATCAGCCTGGACCAATCGCGATGCGACTTACGGTGGGTCTTTGTCACTCTTTGGAAACACGGCGGCGATAGTTCCGACGAGGCATTTCTGATGACATGTGAGCATTTCTTATCGCTGACGTTTTCTTCAGGATTGCATATGCTCCACAAACCTGCCGAAATGTATGCTACGACTCCTGAATCATACGCTGCAAGTCCAGTGCCTAGGTGAGTCGCATCAACAGTATCAAGCTGTTCAGCTGTCAGCTGCCCGTCTCAGTTTAGCTGACTAGGATACAGCCTGGAACAATGGCACGGCCTGTGGGCGATCTGGGACAAAGTCACCAGGCAGATGATCCCGGATGAAGAATTGTTCGACAAGCCGATCAAGCTTCGAAATGCTTGCATCTTCTACTTGGGTCACATCCCGACCTTTTTCGACATGAAGCTTGTTGAGGCGACGGGAATGAAGCCAACGGAGCCTGAATACTTTACCAAAATCTTCGAACGTGGAATCGATCCGGATGTGGACGACCCGGAGCAGTGCCATGCGCACAGCGAGATCCCAGATACCTGGCCAGCTCTGGAGACGATCCTGAAATACCAGCAGAGCGTCAGGCAGCGAGTGATCGATATGTACAAGGCTGGTGTTCCTGAGAAGGACAATTGGGCCGCCCGAGCGCTATGGTTGGGCTTTGAGCACGAAGTGATGCACTTGGAGACGCTGCTTTATATGCTCATTCAGAGCGATAAGACCTTGCCGCCTCCAGATGTTGTAGCCCCCGATTGGGAGGCAATGGCTGCGTTGGCCCACGAGGACTCTGTGCCCAACCAGTGGTTTGATATTCCTGAACAAACTCTCACTGTCGGCCTGGATGACCCTGATACTGCGGACGGACCCATGCGATACTTTGGATGGGACTGCGAGAAACCATCATACGATGTAAATGTGCCCGCGCTGAAGGCCTCAGCTCGACCGATTACAAATGGCGAGTACGCCCGCTACCTGAGCGCAACCAACAGTGAGAAGATTCCCGCATCGTGGATGGTCGATACTTCGGCCCGTCCGGACAGCGCGAAGGGACAGCTTAATGGTGATGCCGACATTCACGATTTCATCCACGGCAAGGCCGTGCGCACGGTCTTTGGCCCTGTGCCGCTCAAGTTCGCCTTGGATTGGCCCGTCTCTGCTTCATACGATGAGCTGAGCGGGTGTGCTGCATACATGGGCGGTCGCATTCCAACCATGGAAGAGTCTCGCAGCATTTACGAGCATTCTGCTGCGATCAAGAGGAGAGAGGCGACCAAGGCCAACTCCAAGACGATTCCAGCAGTGAACAGGTAAGTCATGTTAGGCACAGGGGCTTAGTGCTTTTACTGACCTATAATTCAGCCACCTTGTCAATGAGGGAGTCGAGGAGTCTCCACCATCCAAGTCTTCCGCGAACGGCTCCTCCGCTACTGCGGCTGGTCCGGATCCCAGTGAAGTCTATGTTGATCTCAGTGATGCAAACGTAGGCTTCAAGCATTGGCACCCTGTTGCTGTCACGCCAGATGGGAATCGTCTGGCGGGACACGCTGAAATGGGTGGCCTTTGGGAATGGACCAGCTCGGTAATGGAGAAGCGCGAGGGTTTCGAGCCGATGAAGCTGTACCCTGCTTATAGCGGTATGCCGTGTAACGTGCAGAGACACCCTGATAAGAAGCTAATTGTGCCCAGCCGACTTTTATGATGGAAAGCATAACATTGTCCTTGGTGGCTCGTGGGCCACGCATCCTCGCTTTGCCGGACGGAAGACTGTGTAAGTCTGGTCGCTTTTTCGCCGGAATAATTCATGACAAGAGACTAACGCGTTGCAGCATTAATTGGTACCAGCGCAACTACCCGTTCGTGTGGGCCGGGGCGCGTTTGGTCAAGGATGCTTGAAAAAGCCCCTGACATCTCACGAATTATGAAAAGTTACGTTCTAGGTAGTCGAATCTTGTAGTTGGGATCGTAAATCGAAATATAGTCGCTCCTTCCCTCGAGGCCCTGGAATTTCATTCACTTACATGTCAAGTGTGGGGAACGTGACCAACCAATCAGTGAAGCAAGCTAGCCTTCGGGAACTTCGGCAGGTCGGAACCGATCCCTGCTAACGACATGGCACATGCAAGAAGCCTAAGACGCGTCGCGCGATAGCTCACCTCGTCCTACCGTGTTGGTCAATCTTTTGGATATGCCGCAGAAATATCGGTCCACGCTGGCGACAAACGACTTCACGCCCTTCTCCCTTCACGCTTGTGCTGTTTGTCAACTTCGTCCCTCGCTGTCGCCGACTACTGCACGTCCCGCCTTCACCACGGCCCGCCGCCGCCACTGAGCACAGCCATACTTCACCGTCCTCCTCTTCGTGTTCTTCCGGCTTCGGCTTAAACATTTTGTTGTCCGCCGGCCAACGTCACCACAACAACCCACCGCACGCTCCGCCAGAAGTTCGAAAATCAAAACACCACCCTCGACCTTCACCCGCGTCCATCTGACTCGACACAGAATCCGATCCTGTTTGCCAATACCACTGTCGACTTGCTGCACTGTCACATTGCCATTGCCGCCAGCCTGCAGCCACGCGCACAAGCCGAAGCCTGTGCATCGACCTCTGTCCATCGTTCGTCCGCTCACTTCCCGCTGCAGTTTCCACGAGTGCTGCCTGTCGACCGACAATAGCAAGAATAGAATGGTCAGGACTGCCTGCCTGGCCCAGCACAATAGCAGCATTTCCATTGCTGCTTCAGGCAGTCCTCGAAGGCCATCTATAAGGCCAGTAGCCAGCACCATATCCACCGACCAGCCACCCCGTATCAACAGCACCACCCACAAACGTCCAAGATGCCTCAAGACTTGTTTAAGTGGGAGGACCAGGGTGGCTTGAGTAAGTTGGAACCACACCCGTCTTGATCTTTATGACACTGCTACTGACCGTTTGACTCGCAGAGCACCACTGTCCCATCTGCCAGACGCCCCTTTCCCACGAGAAGTGCCGCACCGTCTGTCTCGGCAACCACGTCGAATGGTGTCACCGCTACCACTGCCTCTTCCGCAAGAACTGGAGCTCCCGCTGCAGCGCCTGCAAGACCACCGACGAGCAACACGAGAAGCGGCACCGAGAGATCGCGGAAGTCCTTGCCAAGATCAAGAAGTTCAAGGCAGAAGAGGAGGCAGCAGCGATGGAGCTGCTAGGATCGCTGGCCACACCGAAGACCCCGAGAACTCCACTGACCGCCAAGGCACTCAACAGTGTGGCTGCAGCTTCTGACATCCTGTCCATTGAGACCCCTAAGATCACGAAGAAGGAGAGGAAGGCCGCGAAGAAGGCGGCCAAGGCCATGGACCGAGACAAGGTGGTGACGTCGGCTGATATCAAGTTGGTGGCCGAGATCTTGCACACGAACGGTGAGAAGGCCGAGGAGCTCGAGGGTGCTGAGATGGATGAATTCGAAGAGGACCTCGACATCAAGGCCAATCTCAAGTTCAACAACAGCACCTGCAATTCCAAGTCTGTCCGCCACGACTACATCGCCAAGGATCGCGAGCAGAAGGAGGTCGAGAAGGCTGAGGTGGAGCGTGTTCTTCTGTCCCTCGATGTCAACCCCAAGGCAGTTAGCAAGGAGGGCGAGCTCGTCACTGAGCTGAGCCAGGCTATTAAGAACGACCTGGTGCATCATCACGACGAGCTCAAGATCGTCGCACGGAACAAGGCTGGATTTTGGAGGTGGGCCAACAAGCGCAACTACCGTGATCTCGTCGAAAACGGCAAGGACTGGGATGCGAAGCATGATCGCGAGCCAGGACAGAACCAGGCCCAGGCGCCAGAGGCAGAGGATCGTCGGGAGAGCGATGTCACGGCTGCCACGGATGCCACGGTCGATACAGCCGATACCGAGGCTGATGTTGAGGCTGCTGCGTCGCGTAGTGACAGCGTCGTCGACAGCCTTACCGAGTCTGCTGGTACCGCTCTCACCATTCCATCCAAGAAGTCGTCGTCCAGAAAGGCATCCCTCGTCGGAGGATCCGCTAGCACTCCGTCCACCACTCCGTCCACCAAGAATTCATCCGCCAAGAAAGCTCCCACTGTTACGCTCGAGATCGGCCCATCCAAGAAGCGCGACGCTGGCCAGGAGGACGATGGTTGGACCACAGTCGGCAAGAAGGTACTGAAGCCTCCTGTCGGCACTCTCACGTTCTCTGCCAACGGCGGTCTTCACCACCTGGAGCAGAAGCCGAAGGCCAACTTCTGGGCACTGTCGAAGCTCGAGTAGGAGGTGATCGTCGACGGAGCACATCAAGATTGGTTTTCTCTTGGGCAAGTTGCCATGTTTTGGTTTTCCGCGAATGGTTGGGGTCGAATGAATGAATTGTAAGAACAGCATAGCATGAGCATGGAGCCGCACGCACTTTTGGTGTTTCGTTGAGAGCGGATGCGGCGGACGATCGGAATACTCTCTTCTCTTTTGTCTTTTTGGAGGGCATTGGCAGGGCCAGCGCTGTATTGAGGCAGGAGTTAGGCGGTAGTGAATGGCAGTACTCACCGAGTCGTTAAGAGTGGCTCCTTCATCATGTCTTGCGTTGCGTGAAGTTGTCGATGTTCTCGTCATAAGATATGGTTTAATGTGACCAAATTACACTTTCTGCTGGAGAGTCAAGAGTGAGGCATTGAATTTGTGTCCACACTCATCGCTTCTACTGTCACACGCTGGTAGATCAATAACCTCGGAATGCCCAATCCAGCTCAGGTATACTCCTTACGTCCTAAGTCCTGTCTAAGAAAGCCCCAAGGTCCACCGATACCATGGCACACGACCACTTTATGTAGATATCTAGCAAGGTGAGAAAGTTTGACGTCGAAAGCACATGCAGCGGCCCGGGGGAGGTTGTGGTCCGTGCAACGCCGCATCATCGCGCTTGCCTGGAGCTCACGCGCCGTACAGCTTGCTGCTCTTGCAAACGCATCGACCGCACACAATCTCATCACTTGACTCCATCAAACCGACTATACCAAACCAGGCAGAAGACACTCTCTTCGACGACCGCTCAAGCCATCAGAAACCTTCGACAAAGGACAGCAAACACCGCACCGACACCCTGAGCTTCCTGCTCATCCGCAGTCAACATGGTACAGCCTCCCTCTCCAACATCTATCATATTCACAAAGGCACATCCACTGACCAGAGATTCTAAGTCTCTCCGCATCGTCCCCGCCGCCAACAACCCCTCCACCACACACGCCAACGTCGGCGCTCCCTCCGCCCCGGGCGTCCACGACACCCTGCGTGCCAACCTTCACCTCTCCACCCCAGCGCCCAAAACCAGCACCTCGGGCCCTTCAACCATCACATCTGCGCACCCGCTCGAATCTCGCCTCGCAAACTGGCGCTCCCAGCAAGAGTCCCTGAAAATGGAACTCCTGCGCCGCCAGTTCGGAATCGCAGAGCCCGTGAAGCGCCAGATGGAACTCTCGATCGTACGGGCGGGCGAGTGGCGGCCTGCGGTCCTGGGGGGCGGAATGGGAACCGCGGGTCTGCACGCGGATATTTTGGAGGGGAGGGACACTGAGTTTGGATGGGAGGAGGTTTTCCATGGGCAGGAGGAGATGGCCCTGGGAGGGGATTTCCATGCGGAGATGGAGGGGAGGTTTGGTATGAATGGATGGTAAATGCTGCGGAAGAGAGCGAGAGGGGAACGGAGTATGGTGTGATAGATGGATATGGGATACGTGCTTGATACAGGTACGCTTCGCTGTAACAATACTGCAGCTTCGTGGCAGGAGATGGTTTGGTGGCTTCTTGTTTGGAGCTGCTGAGGTCTTTCTGCACGAGCTGTCATACTCGGAATGCATTAGTACGAAGATAGAACCGAACATTATGTGACCATATTAGCCTACTCGTCAAGTTTGCGATTCAGTATTTCAGCTTTCGATGAGTCTCACTCAGCTGATGAGTCTCTCCATGTCAGACCGACACGGGCGTCAAAGCTTGAGCGATCATGATGCAGATGATTTGTGCCTCGAATGAGCTATGCTTCTAAAGAGACCAGTAAAGATGATGACCGCAAAACGACAACGCTTGATATCCCCCTCAAAGACAAACATCGAACGCCATGAAAATGCCTTACCCATTCCGTTTCCATTCCCATCCCATTGAAAAGAACGCCCGGCAAAAGAATACTCCTCGCCATCAATCCCATGTACCCAGATCCAAGAGAATCCCGCAATACTTTACTCCCTTGTAACCCCGTTCCTGAACCCAGATGTTGTAAAGAAAACGAATAACGCCATCTGTTTCTCGCTGTGCTGAGTGCCCGCTCCTACAGGATGGATGCTTGTTGCTGTGTCGACATGTGATGTGGGTGATATATAGACATAAATGATCGTGTGTTCCGCGACAGTTGTTGGTAGTGATTGAGGTGTGAGGTGAGGCGTTATAGGATCACGCATCTACAGCCAGCTCCGCGGTCGGGACCTTCTCGTTGGCGAAGGGTGCCGCCTTTGCCTGTGTGGGACTTGCCGGCGGTTTCGTCGTCGTCGGGGACTTCGGCCGGTTTGACGCTGAGGTGCACGACGTTGGGGTTTGTGGGGGAGAAGGGGAAGTCTTTGGGCAAAGCGTTAGCCTTGAAGCTATCTCGAATGCCATGCAATGTATGTGTGTCTTACCTTTCAACGCCGCTTTATCCTCAATCATGCGTCCCATGATGATCAGCCGAATGCTACTCGGACTCGCAGGCTTAGGCTCCCATTCTGACCTCCAGTCCTTGAGGATGAGCTCTTTTAATTGGTAGCCGGAGAGTTCGCGCGGGTCGAAGGCGCCGGTGCTGGGGTTGCGCGCTGCTACGTTGCGGGAGGAGAGGTATTTCTCGTCGATGCGGTAGGGGTGGCGGGCGCCGGTGATGAGCATGAGGGAGATTTCGAGCGCGGGGCCGCTGGAGGGGGAGGCATTGGTGTTCGCGGGAGGGATGGCGGATGTGGTGGTGTCTTCATCGTTGACTGTTGTTGTTGCTGTTGTGGGATTGGTTGTGGTGGTGGATGGATTGGGCGGCTCGGGAGCGACGGGAAGTGGTTGTTCTGGTTGTGCTTCTGTGGTAGATGAGGGTTGCGGTTGCTCCAGCACTTGGTCTGGCGATGGACTGGTTGTCTGTTCTGCTGGAGTCGGCATCATGGCCTGGTGTGGGCGGTGGAGTGAAGTGCAGTCGCAGTCGCAAGTCGCCAGTCGCAGATGGAGGTTCAGGCGGTTGGCGGAGCGGAGAGAGCGGCGGCCAGGCCCTGGTCAGCGTTCAGGTTCAGGTTCAGGCAAGGATGCGACGCCGAATCGTGCTTGGGATGGGTTTAGCGCGGGCAGCCGATGCGGCACGAGGCCAGCCGAGTTCAGGTCCTGCGTAACGTAGCCAACAACTATGTACCCTTCCTCTTCTCTCCATCACCGAGACATCGCACAGAATCCGCCACTCAACAATACCGTTATCTTCAAAATCCGCTCGTGTGCCGCTGAATTCCGATATCACGCAGTCATAGTCATTCCTGCTGACAAGTCCGCGGCATTCACGGAAGGATCTGAATGTTTGCCATGCCTTGCATCATTGCGGATACGCTACGACTTCCTAGCACGTGCTTCACATGCTGGAAGGGAAGAAGGCCGTCTGGAGCCTAAAAATGGCCATCTCGGGACTTCACCTGCAGTTACATGCCATCTCACAGAAACAGCCATCTACTGTGCCACTGGGAGGATCTCGTGTGTACGACTGAGGATCGTGCGAGTTTGGATTGATCTCAAAAACTTGGGGGCTGCGATCATCTGATATGGCGTGAATTGTTTGAGGCCAGGAAAAGCAAGTGGTATCTGCTAGCTAACATAGCACGGAAACGTGAGCTGAACATCTATGATGTGTTGCGTTGCCGTGCTGAAGTCCGACACTCGAGTTGCCTTTGCTTTTCAACGTTTGGAATTGGACTCGAAGCTGTCTTCGCAAGATCATCGTTGATGTCCAGCGAGATTCTCCACTTTGCTTAAGCGTTGATATCCTGAGGTGTACTTGTCAATCGAAAAGCCTTCTCTTCGCTCCACTGCGCTCTTTCGCCGACAATTCGATCGGTCGTAGACATTGCGCGGCGCTTCTGACCGTGACCATCAGACACAGTGATGAACAATGCCCACAGCCGTTCATCGCCCAGCCAGGTCACGCGTCGTTGCTCAAAGGATGATTCTGGATCTTCTGACCCTTAATTTTCTCAAACGATAGCTACTTCTGCTACTTCGAGCATCCCCCTCCAGCGGATCGGAGTAACTGACGATGGATAAGAAGAGGGCCGTCATGAGTAGAAGACAACACAGCGAGCTTCCTTGGGGCGAGTGATCCAGAGATTGTGCAATTCTGTCTTAAATGTAAGGGCGGAAAGTGGCCGACAGGAAGGCTTGGATTGGTTGACATTGACCTGAACTGTAGACATACAAGAGAATCGTGGCTGAGCACGGAGGCAGCGGATGACGTCCCGTTCGAACGAGAAAAACTTATTGCTCGTGATCATTTCGGTACAACGTCCCGCAGCTGGTTTCGAATGTTCGGCAGGTTGATAAGGCCGCAGGTGTTACCTTGTCACATCTCGCTTGAGCATGTCAAGAATCCGATTTGGGTCCATAGAATTGGAAGCTTCCCGCTCATCCCGCACGTCAGTGCGCTCAGGAACGCCATCATTCCCAGCCTTCTTCATTGCCTCTTCAAGCTCCTTCTCCTCACGCTCACGCAATTCTTCGTACTGCTTGTCAAGCATGTAAGACGAAGGCAATTGCTCAGGGGCGTGAGGTAGGGTATATATGGTGGGGAACTCCAGTACACTTTGATTGCGCAGTGCCTCGGTGAGAGATTTGTCGGCTTCCAAAGGAATCAAGACTTTCGATGCCGAGCTCGTGCCAACTTTTAGCAGGTAGAAGAAGCAGGGTTCCCGGCCGTTGGTGTTTGCGCTTTCGCCTTCGAATCTCACTGCAGGGTCTTCCCTTGGCGTTGCGTCTTTTCGCGCCTCCTCCGTTTCAGATGGACAGGGATTGGTATTCCATGCAGTTCCCGGTTCTGGTGGTTGTTCTTCTCTTGCCAAGCCACCTTCGGCCTCTTCTCGAGCATTGAAATTTGGATCTGCCATAGCACTATGAGCGTGTGAGACTGTGCTTGGATCGTCCGTCACGCTGGATGGTTCGGTCTGAGTGTTGAAATCTTTCTTGATTCTCTTCCGAGTAGGCTTTGAGGTTGTTGAGGCTTGCGGATCTAGTCCGCGCTTTTCAGCGTTGCTTTTATCCCGCTGCGCGAGAGAATAGATGTCATCCAGAGTTTTGTGTTGCAAGCAGTTGTCGTGAAGCTCTGTATGGCCATGGCTGTCGACAAACTCCACGGTCCACATGACATTGCCCCTTCTTCCCGCTGTCAGCGGAAGGATAAATTTGAGACGGGAGCAAGTAGACCTACTTCGTGACTCTGGTTTTGTTTACCTTTTGCCGGCTCATGCCTTTCGGAGCTCGGCGAACAAAGATGCTGTTCTCATGTAGATACTGTTGCAACTTGCTGTCTGGATGCCTGTTCCTCATGAACGCCTTGGATGCTTCGGCAGTGCCAATGCCACGATCCCGGGTTTCGCGGTTGGCATGATCAATGGTGAGCTCGACACCTTTGAGATAGTTGTAGTCGCGGTCGATGCCGGTAGGCGTAGCAAGCTGGCTTTTCTTTTGATACTCTGCTGGGTCACGCTTGCCACTGCATGTCGCTCGCTGCTGATGCTTCTTGTAACAAGGAAGGGAGCACGTCTGTGTTTTGCATCGCGGACAGCGATATTTCGGCTTCTCGGCGTAGCTGGCATCATCAGCATGTGTCAATGAGTGTCAGTGAATGAATGTCACTCCCACGTGACCCTTAACTATCGTGGAAGGTGCGAACTGTGGAAGGAGAGCTGCGGTCCTACCATGTGCTGCACAACTCGGACAACAGCGCTTCGCTCGACATGGCTGCTTGTGTCTGAGCGCGCCTTTGGTCAGCGCCCAACAGGAAGTGATGCTGCGAGGAATAGTGTGTGAATGTCAGGAACGATGCCTGGATCGGCAGAAGGAGACGAGAAGACGTTGTGGAAATTCTTAGATCGGCAGGGTCCGCCGGGCCGAGAGATCGGCTTCAAGAGGGTCGAGTGTGCCGGTGCCGCTCAACTTGCCGATCTACAGCACCGCACAGCAGCACCAGTCCTCCATGCCATCGGTCGTCTCTCCTGTCGAACATCTTCCTCGCATCACATCGTGACGGTCGAAGCGACGTGGCGTCCTGTTGCTGCAAATATCATCACAGTAGACGTGGCCATCGTGCTGCACAGGTGATGCACGAGATGCGTTTCAGGATACCCGGACTCGACCATGGTACGGTGAGCGTGGGGCCGATTGAGTGCGCCGCAGGAACCAACGATTTCGCATGCTCGTGCATGGAATGGTCATCACACTCGATCTACAATGCCTCTATGCCCTGTCTAGAGGTACATGTCTACATGTTCTTGGTGAAGAGGATGGACGAGCCGTGCTGTCTCAACCATCACGAGTCGAGAGTGAACGCCCAAGACCCCGAAATCCAGCGAAATGGCGCTGATGCCCAGCTCTTTCGGCGATCGCAGGATCACGACTCAATACTGCTCCACACAATACTGCTCCGCAATAGTAGATGCAGCGTGGCTGAACGCGAGGTGGCGCGAGGGTTCGCGACGTAGCAAGTACCTAACAATGGCATGCGGAGTTGTTGCTGGAAGACAGTACAGACGTGGGTAGTTGTCGCTCCGCAAGGTGGCCCTGACGATGAATTGTTGCGTACGGGTACGGACTTGGTTTCACGTGCACGTGGAGGCCGGGCACCGTCGTAGGTTGAAACGATGCAAACGGGCAGGAAATTATTGAAGCCTCGCTACCCGGGCGGGCACGTTATCTTCCTGGCGTTGGCGCTGGCGAGCGGTACCTCGCGTGTGCCGGCGTTGACGAGCTTGACAAGAACGACGTGCCGTCCGCGACAACCACACCGGCAAATCGCTGCTCTTGGTGTCATGAGCAGTTTCCTGCTACGGTGCGGACGAGCAAGATTGATCAGAGTTCGTTTGATGGGCTGCACATCCGACTCTTTCTGGAGCGCAGCGCCGGTGCTGGGTGCTGTCTAGATCCCTGCTCCTCATCGATGCGTCTGCATATCTACTCCTTACTCGTACATGAATCGCAGCTGCAGTAGCAGGGTCGCGGCCGAAGTCAGAGGTATTGTGCGGTCCCCTGTCCGCGGGCGACAACCCTCAGCACGACGGTTCAAAAGAGCAGCGTGATGCCCGGGTGCACGACGTTGCTGCTTTCGCGCTCGCCGTGCAGAACTGTCGCTCGCCTGCGCCGCGAAAGGTCATCTTAATTTCCCGATACAAGTTGGCCAAGAAGCGACAAGGTTGCAAGCCGACACCATTCGGATTGACCAACCGCCTGCAGGATTCATGCACGCTGCCGCCCGCTAGGCTCGATCGAAGCGCTCTCTAGCCGTCCACGGACAAGAGCAAGGAGGTGTTGATTGATCAAGGTTCGCACACGCTGGTGCTACTGACTTCCTGCCTTCCTGGCGGCCGTCGTGGGCAGCAGGAAGTCCGCGCATCGCCTTGTTCTGCAACGCCCGAACAGCGTTGGCGCCGGTCGTTTGCGCCTGTATCCGCCTCCTCGACCGCACTCGACGTACCACCCCAAAAGCCTCCTCTTCGCTTGCACCACCCGTCCGGGCAGCAGGAGCTCGACTCGCTGCCTCCGCCCTCACCACCGCCCCCGAGCTGCTGCGTTTGCCGCGAGCACGTCGCCGGCAGCACAGCACCATCCTTTGCCAGCGGCCGCCTGCTGCTCAGAGGATTGCCTGACCGATTGCAAGCTTCAGGGGCGTCTTCGCGGCCGACAAGCTACTGCACTGGGGAAGAAGCGGAACACGAGACTACGATAAACTCCGCATCGTTGGGCGGACACCACAGCGACGATGATGGCTCCCTCCTTCACCTCGCGTCCTCGCTCGGGCGAGTCCCACCGTCCCATCAGCCGCGACGACGACAACAACCTCGCCATCCCCAACCGCACCTCGTCGCTGCACTCGCGCATTGTGCAGCCCATGCCAGGCGCCATGCCGTCGCAGAAGACCGGCAACCGGGCACCGAAGACCTTGACCCATGCCTACATGGTGTGTGGTGTTGGCAGAGAGCCTTCGCAATGGGTGAAGGCGCCGCAGCCAACTCAGGGAAAGATTGGACACATGAAGGGTGCTGTTGGTCAATTCTGGCTACCCGAGATTCTGGGAAGCAGCCCCAGACTGGAGCAGGACAATGAGATTGCAAGATCGCTCCACGCGGCAATGAGGGTATGGAATGCCAATGCCTCGATCACTCCAACGCTTTTAGACACTAACATTGCATAGGCTTGTTTCCCTCACGACGTCGAGATCTGCACCGGCACCAGCCAACCGCACTGCGTGCACCATGCTTTCGTGCTCCAACAGGATTCATCGCATACCCTCTATGGGATTGCTCTGCGAGTCTGGTCTCGTGCCGACGAGAAGCGTGCTGAAACGATTCGCGACTTGCGCAAGCGCACTGAGCCCGACTACTATGACACCCCGGGCGAGACCTACTGGATTCCATACTGCTTGTCGTTCTTGTCAAGGTATCCTCTTTACAACTTGTTGGGCGATTACCTCCGCGGAATGTGGATCCATTGGAACAAGGCTACGAACCTATTCCACGCTGAGGAGGTTTCGCGCATCTTGAGCTTCCCAGCTCCAAGGCTGAATGACTTGGTCCGCATTGACATGAAGGATTATGCCCTCTGCTACCAATTTCCGTCATCGCCCAATGGTTTCCAGAACTTCGCTCTGTGGCCTCTGTTTTCCTGCTTGTCAATCCCTAACATCGTTGGTGTACTGGAAGCTGCTGTTTCGCCGACCCGCCGCATCATCTTCATCTCCCACTACCCGGCCATGCTTACGGTTGCCAGCGAGACGATCAGGTTCTTGGTCCGCGTCTACGAATGGAGCGGCCTGTACGTACCTGTTGTCCACGCACGCCATGCCAAGGAACTCGTGCAGGAGCCTGGTCCATACATACTCGGAATGACTGCGGAGTGCCGAACGCTCTTCACTGCACCCTCAGATGCCTTGGTGGTCGACCTTGACCGCAATTTTGTTCTCACTTCCAGCCCACCTACCGCGTGGAGCGCGAAGCAACGCCAGAAGCTCATCACCCGAATCACGCAAGCTCTCCATGGCGACGTCGCTCCTACCGGAGTTCCTCAGCATTTGCGATCCGCTTATGGAGGTGGCAAGCTCATCCCTGCTGGTCAGATTATTGTGATGCGCGGTGAGGTTGAAAGTGTACAGGACCCAGGTTGGTGGAATCAGGACGAAGTAATGAAAGTAATGGACCGGGCTTGCGAGAAGCTGGTATGTATTAAGCACAGTCGACTTCAGCTGCAGTCGCTAACAAACATAACAGGGCAAGAACACAGGCGTCAAGGCCATGTTTGGAGGCTCTCAAAAGAAGCCTCTGATGACCAAGGTGTCGATGCGTCACTTGAACGAAATCGTCCGCGAGCGCAACCAGTACTCTCGTGACGCTCAAGAAGCTTGGCAGGACTTCATCAACCTCAAGGGTCGCATGGACACGGAGCTGACGAAGGTCACGAAGAGAAACAACTTCCTCGTTGAGGAGCTCGAGAGCTGGAAGCAGCAGTTCCTCAAGTTCCAAGCCTTTGCTGAGCAGCTGACCAAGGAGACCAACGAGCTGAAAGTCAAGATTGAAGGCCACAAGCGCGAGAACAGGAGACTCACGGCTTTGATCGACCAACAGAAGGACGACCAGGCCAGACTGAACATCCGCCTGTCCGGCACTGAGAAGCAGCGCGATGATGCTCTCGAGGCGCTTGTGCTACAGCAAGAGATTGCCGAGGAGCTTGAACGGGAGCGCAAGCGTAACAAGAAGGACTTGTCAGCAATGCAGCACACCAACGCCACGCTGCTCCGCCAACGCGACGAAGCCCAGAGAGTGGTTCTGCATCTCCGGGCTTTGATCGAAGGCCAGTCGCACCACATGGAGCACATCGTCAAGCAGCTTGGCCAGAACCAGGAAGGAGAGTTCCAGGATGCCGAGGAGCAGCCGGTCAAGGAGGATGCCGTCGAAGCGGAGAAGGATGAGGGAGATGCGAAGAAGTCGATCTCGCGATCAAGCACAAGGCTATCGCAAATACGCCTCGACGGTGAGGACCCATCTCAAGCCACCGAAGCTCGTCTCCGTACGGCTCTGAACCGCAAGCGTCTTTCTGACATGAACCTCGATGTTGCAGACAAGCACCTTCGAGACAAGACCGACGCCATTACCTACATCATCCGCAACATCTCCGAGCAGTGCGCCGCTGCTGTCGAAGGGCTCGACCTGGCCCGTCGTGCCGACACCAGCAGCACGACCTCAGACGGCGACGAGGAGAACAAGGGCGAATCGGCGAAGAAGAGGGGCAAGCGCCCAGCCAGCAAGAAGCACTTGTCAGGCAGCTCTGTTGATGGAGACAACGACAACATCAGCAACGGTTCCGAGTCAGAGTATGGTGACCGCGCTGGCAGCACGACTGGCTCGTATCTCCACCCCAAGCGTACTTCGACCATTCCTGGTACTCCAGACTTGATCCAGGATCGAAGCTCGACTTCCATGTCTGTGTCTTCTGAGAGCACAGCTGTCACTCCACAGAGATTCAGCCTCCAAAGCTACAAGAACCGTGAGGACGACATTCCCGAGGTTCCGACTCACGTAGTCGATGATGAGATGGGCCACCACTTGGAGGAGGTGCCAGAAGAGCCTGTCACCAAATTCAGCACCAACGGCCTCGAGCGCCGCCAGCAGGCAGAGGAGACACATTGACTCGCTGGCGCACACAGAAAGTCTTGGACCCGGTTTCCCGTGCGTGCTTCCCTGACGATGTTTTGAAAAGTATGTCGCGTGGAGTTACAGGAGCAGGATTGGACTGTGTGCTTGGCCGTTTGCGATTTGATTTTCTGGAAGATATCCCTTTGTACTTTGCTGCTCTGCATGTTATTCGAGTTGATTGTTGACATCAGTCACTCATTTGACGGCCGCCTTTGGACCCCTTCTACCTGTCTAATACTGCCACAGCGCAGACACGCTCGGCCGAGGAATCGACGCTGGATCGGATTACGTATGTATTTTATGCCGCCTGCGGCATGTATGAAATCAAGAAGTTCATATATTGAGTTGAGGTGTCGCTGGCCAGGTTTGGCTCGCTCCTTCCTCACTGCCACGGTTGAGGCAAGCACGCCGCTGTACCGTGCTTTCCATGGTCAACTGATCAGCACCTAAACATGCAAGTCTCCTTGACAAGCCATCTTTCGAACACCAACACCTGCTTACACCATTTTCATATTCTTGTTTCCGCGTCTCGACCCCCAGAATGGAATGCTCGCTGCACTGCAACGATTTGAAGTGCCGCGTGCTGGTTAACGATCGGGCAGTGGTCACAACTTGCAGGAAAGTAGTACCTATGCCACACAAAGCAGGAAGAGCTAACACTTTCCAGTCACATCTTCTGCCTCAACTGCGCCGACCGCCTCGGCCTCACCGCGCCTCAAGATGGCCAGCGCAAATGCCCAGCCTGCTCGACGTACCTCCTTAACCCCGACGACGCCGTCATTACCCTCCTTAATCCCACTGAAGACTACAAGACGAGCATCTTGAGTGGTCTGAGTCCAACTGTCATCATGGAGTGTGCACAGCGTGGTTTGAGCTTCTGGGCGTATCAAGTTGCGCAGGAGATCACGTATCAGCAGTATTTGACCAAGTCATTGGCGGAAAAGCACCAGACGCTCACGACGCATCTGGATAATGTGGTGAGAGAGGCGAATGATGAGAACAACAAATTGCACACAAGGCTGGAGGGTCAGTCGGACAACGCTACTTGGGTAAGACAGTACAGCTGACCGCTTTGGCAGGCATGCAGGAGGAGAACGCGCTCTTGCAAAACAGACTCGACGGGCTCGATGCCAAGTATAAAGAGAGGAACAAGTCTGCACTGCAGTTCGAGACAATGTACAAAAAGCTCAAGCAAGCTCAGCTTGCCGCTGGTATTGAGCTTGCTGTTGAGCACGACGCGGACAACATCCTCCAGGGAACGCAACCTGCCGGCACGCAAGCTCGCGACTCACAGTATCAAGTTGGCGGTGGGACTCGCATGCGCCGCAACGGAAGCAACGGCAGTAGTGGCAGTGGAGATCGTCGCCGGATGACGCTTGACCCGAATGCACGCTATGGCTCACAGGCATTTCCGCCGCCTGGAAGTCGGACTGGACTGAACACTTCACGTAAGAAACGGACGATATACTTGTATTTTGAGGGAGAGCTGACTTACCTGCAGAAGGCGGTCTTCTCGGCACACCCTCTCAGGGCCGGCAGCGTCTGTCGAACGTATACAATAATCCGACTTTCGGTCAGTACAACCAGAGCATGGCTGGCGGCCCTGGCGTTGGCTCTCAAGCTCCTCGATATGGGCATGAGAGCCGTGCTGGGATGCATGAGCGGAGTCCTCAAGCTGGCGTTGGCATGAGTGCTAACATTCGAACTGGTCGACAACCTATGGGGGCTGGATATGTTCCTCCTCCAAGCCGCCAGACTGAATTGGGAGCTGGCAGGCCCATGATGAGGTTTTCTGGTTTGCCGGTGCGATGAGCAAGTCAGATGCGGGAAGCGAGCCAACAAACCCTGCTGGTGGCTGTTGGGGCCGATGATCGTGTACTTGGGGAGAGTAACATATTTGGACTGTTATTGTATGCTGATATTGTTAGGTTTGGGAATTTGTACTGCATTTGGAGCGTTTGAAGGCTATATCACCTCCAAATATCCAAGCTAAAATCCATTGCTATAGCCAGCCCGACTGCAATGAGAGCCGCCTGGTTCGTTGAGATCTCCTCCGCAAAAGCGACAATGCTTGCAGGCCCTGCGGTACCGCTTGTGAATCTGAGCGGCATGGAGATACGGTTGGTGTCCCGTATTGAAGTCATCCCTACAGCAAGCTCAACTGCCTGTGGGACTGGTCTCGATGGTAGCTGGGTCTGTCTCTCAAATACAGCAAAGACCATGACGACGAGGATGGAACCCTCCCTCCCAGGGAAGCGTGCAGCTGTACGTGCGCCTGCTTGCTCTTTCCGCAAATCGCGGAATGCTTCATCATGAGTGCCGTACCATTCCTCAGCCATTGATTTCCTACGCGCTCTGGCCCATGTGCAGCAAGGCCGGAAGGTACTGCGGCTAAGCTTCCATAATCTCATCCAACAATTTCGTTGGCTGACCCTCAACTGGAACGCTTTCGCAGGTCGGTCCGCGGTCCACACGTCGTTCCTTGATCTCGCTGCGAGTTTTAAACCCCTTGGCGCCTCTAGCAACCCATCGGTTGCCCTCAAAACCGGGCGCATAGAGATGCATGCGACGCCAGCTCTCGCAGCCATCGGCTTGTCTGCCGGGCTCACCGGAGGCAAGGATCTCGACGACGCATTCCACATTGACGATGAAGGCGCGTTGCTGTGCGCGATAGAACGGATCAGATGTGACGAGTGTGATCCCATACATCCGGTCACCGCATTGGAAGTTGATGGCGCTGGCCTTGCCAGCGTTGAACTCGCTGCGACTTGATGTGAAGAGTGGGTTGACATATTCGTCTGGACGCATGCGCATGCGGTCTCGTAGGGAGGGGACTTTGTCCGCGACTTGAAAGAAAAGCTTCCTCTGAATGTCGTTGGAACTTTCGATGGTCGCCTTGAAGTTCTTGCATACGCGCTGCGAGAGGAGGAGGGTCTTGTTGTCCATTTGCAGCAGGATCATCTCCCGCAGCTCGGCAGTGTCCATGACGGCGGTGGTTGCTTCGAACGCCATGTTGTGTGTGGGTGGTAGAAGGCGTCTAGTTGATGAGGTGTTGTTGGTATTGTCGAGGCAAGCTCTGGGTTCATGTTGGAGAAGACTTTTATGCGTGCCAGCAAGTTCTTTTGAAGGCGCGTTTGTCACATGCAAATGAACTTTGACGCTAGTGATAGAAGACGGCGCAGGTCAAGGAGCTTGGCGTGGCCTGTGACAAAAGTGACACTAGCAACGAGCGAAGCACTCCATGTGGATCCATCGAGAAAGGCTCGTGATTCTAAGATGATGATTGCAGACATGTGCCTGGCTTGATTTTGTTCTCGTCGAACGCGCGCATGTCTTCAGGGATGTAAGCAAGAGTTTACGAAGCCCTTACAGAGGAGTATTGAGATAGCTGCGGGTCTGTAAGACGTTTTGCGGGATAATAATAAGCTGAGAAGGCTGTCTCTATCTCTTCACACTGCATCATCGCTCAAGACACTTCCGTGACCACACTCGCTGTACAATCGGCTTGCTAATTTCCAGAAAGAGATGGAATGGGGCTCTTAGTGTTCGCATGTGCTTACCGTGGCCATCTCAAATGTCAAAGAGACTGGTTCAATTCTTCAACAAGAGCTTGAACACACTCGAATGAACAAGAATGTGCGCCGTGCCACCGGTCCGCTTGGTGACATTCACATCTTCGCCCCCATCTTCCTCCTCTCCAATTTCCTCAAGCCCTCCTCTCGCCACTCGTCATCACACCACCAGTTCCGTCTCGGAGGCTCCCACTGACCAGCGCGGATCTCTCCTTTAACGCGTGGGCTCACCTCCGGCACACAATCCAAGTGTCTCTGGTGCAGCCTTCTCAAATCGTTTTCTCTGCGAGCGAATTTGTAGTTCCGAAGCACGAAGTAGCGGGTTGGGTCGAGGTACTTGAATATGTGCAGGTCGTGAAGGCTGTACGATGTCGGAATTTCCGGGAGGAGATGTATGGGTAGAGGTGGTGGTGGAGACATGATGGAGCTGGAATGAGGTGTAGAGATGCTTTGGGTTGGGATGTAGCTGTCGTTTGGAGGCGAGGAGCGAGATTTCGCTTGGAGGGAGGGAAGATAGGCTCGTGATGGACAGGTAGCTCGAGTAGGTAGTACCGTGCACTGTCACCTCTGCGCTGTTCCGTGAAACGCCATCGAAGCCGGAAAAGTTGTTATAACACAGCCGTCTGTTGTCGTTGCACCGAGACTCAAGAAGAGAGCAACCAGCCGCGTGCTTGTACGATCCTCCCAGAAATCCAGGCCATCAGATCCTCGGCCCACACCTCCTCCTCACAAACTTCGCCTGCTGCTGATACGAATCCACCGCATTCCAGATCCAAGGACCGTTGCCGCGGAAGGGCACTTTCACCGGCTGGTTGCCCTCCTGAGCTTGCCTCCCCATCAGGAGAAATTTTTTGTAATACGATTCCAGCATTTGAAGTCTCAAGGTACGCTCGTCTGGGTCATCGACGAGGAGGATTTGCAGACGGGCACTCTCGTAGTCTTCGGGAGACATTATGGTGGCGCGCGTGCTGACGACGGCGGTGGAGAGAAGTCGTGCAAAAGTGTTTGGGACTGGATGTGATGGTGCGGTGGTGTGAGATGAGGTTAGGAGCGGTTTTGGGGTGTGACCTGTACACCGGGTGAGCAGAGCTATACCCATGTCATGTAGCTGTACATGCGTCAACCCCTCTCCCTCGACCCGAGAATAGTGCACGTTCAGAATATTTCCTTCACTGCAAAGTACTGTTACAACCGTTACATATGTTTGCTCTTCGTGCTTGCGTCGTGCCCTTAGGGTTATCTCAAATTGATACGTTCAACGCCGAAAACCACCTCCAATGATGGATCCTCAAGGCTCGCCGGCCGAGGAGAGATGCTAGCCCTTGTCCTATCCTGATAACGCCGCAATCCGTTCCAATGCATACAGTCTTTTCTAGCGGTAGAACTCTCCTCTCTTGACGTTCACGCCGTACTCGCCTACCGCCATGCCGAGATCTTCCATGGTGAGGACGGTCCTGCCCTGACCTCCGCCAGCTCCGCCTCCTCCGTAACCTGCTCTCGGCCCGCCGAGAGGCGCTGCTTTGCCTGCGTCCTTCTTGCCCTTTCCAGCGTCTCCTTCTCCGCCGCCTTGGCCCAAGTTGAAACCAGCGGCGCCGCCGAGACCGGTCATGGGGTTGTTGGAGGTGGTGTTGGTGCTTCTAATCCGGCTGTATTGGTAGGCATCGGCAGCAATATCTGCAATGAACTTCTGTGTAGCAAGCGCGAGTAATCGTGCAAGGCGGCGGTCGGTCTCAGGTGGAGGAGGCAGTCCCGCAAGAGTGAGGTAGTAGTCTGTGACAGCGTCCGGGATGAGAGGCGCGTAATCGTCCATCTTGCCCAAGAACTCGCGCAACGAAGTGTCTTTCTTTTGCGGTATCCGCGGCTCGACGACGGCAGGTATGTTATTCAGTCCATTTGCCTCTGCGCCCTGTGATGCTGCTGCCGGCGCAGCTGTGGAGGAAGAGGACTCATTCGCATTCATTGTGTCGGCGGAGGACTGCGGATGTTGGATTTCGGCGTCCAGGTCTCGCTCTTGCTGGTTATCGAGGGTGGAGTCTTCGGTGGAGTTTGTGGTCTGCTGGGTGTCGTTGTTCGAGGCGTTCGGCAGTGAGCCGGAGTTGGTCGCGCTGGGAGTTGGATCGTCGGCCATGATCGCGGTTGTTCACGCGCGCCTGAGGCACCGCTGACACGTGAAGACGACCGATTCAGGTCAGTGAGCTCGAAGTCGAAGGGCTCAATCACGGGACACTGCGAGCGCTTTCGAGATGCGGATCGATGGGCGTGGGAAGGTGAGTTGTTGGTAGGTGAAGTCGAGTCGGGAGCAATCAGCGTGCACCAGCATGTTATCCCCAGCCCGAAGTTATCCCGGGGACCCCGACTCGAGGCAGGCTGTCCCTCCTCTTCCTGCGACAGCAACAGATGGGTGAGATATCGCATGCCGATTAACGACTGCTGCATGTTCATCCGCCTGCATCCTTTCTCGACACGCCGACTTGCTCTTTTGAAGGCGAGCATGGCACACAGCGTGAATGTCGTGATTTGGAAGCCACGACATGGTGTTGCCGTCACTCGATTGCCAGCGGATGGCACGACTGGTCATTGTGCGAGGCTCTTGCAACACTCATGACACAACAACCGTATCGCCGTGCCAAGTCATATCAACACAACAATACTTGCTATTCACATTGACATCGACGCACAGACAACGGACATCCTTGGCAAGGGAGTCACTGTTGAGCAAGAGTCCAACTCTCACGTGATACTTGCATTCAAGCCCTCGACTGACTTCACGGCGCAACCCTAACAGTGCTCTCTTCCGCACCGGCCAGGCCTCCCATCCCGCTGCCACTTCCATCATCCATTGCCGCTGCTTGACCGGTCCCGAATTCGAACGAAAACTGCTTCTGCATGAAGTCTTCCAGCCTGAGGCGAATCCATCCGATGCCGTCCGGATGGCGTTCAAAGTGGCTGCCATGCCCCGAAGGATCATCTAGCCCTAGGTCGGGCTACTTCAGCAAGGGCTCCAGTAGGAGTTTCTGTACTTCCTTTCGCGCGCGCGAAAAGCTTGTTGTCTGACATCTTCCACCCGGTTCCCACAAGAGCTCCTCCACCAGGCCAACGAGCGGCGAGGAGACTGATTGCTGCTGCACCTTGTCAGACTATGTGTGATCACGCAAACTCGCTGCACGAATTGGCCGCTGCGAACTCGTCCCGGGCCGTGGAGTTGCGAACGAGGCCGCCTGCCGGTGCGTTCATCGTACTACGCCGTATTTGCCCTGTTGGGGATGCGACACGCGACCGCCGACTCTGTAGCTTTTCGGTGCCGCGCGCCTGCTCGCCATTCGTGCGCGCACATCGTTCAAGCACCGCTAAGGGCAGGGCAAGATCGAGGGCAGGATGCCGCCAAGCTGACTCCATTCGCCATTATTCGCCTGTTGAAAAAGCCATTCGCTACCGACGCATGAGGTCTATGCCCATGTGAGGCACGTAACCCGCCTGTTGACCCTATCCTGGGCGCGGAAAGGATCGCAGTCGGTGCTGCACATACCGCTTGAATAGGGCACGAATGCGAGCCGGCGTTTACTTGATCGACTAGAGACACCTTGCCTCGTCGCCTGATATTAATCAGTGGATCGCCCCCGCCATGTGCGAGGCAGGTCGGAATGATGCTATCTACTGACTGACCTTACCATCTCCCGAGTGCCAATCCGGCTTGATTGCTCTCAGGAATTATCGATGTCAGTCAGTCTGCTGATGTCTGATGACACAAGCAACCGTAGGAGGCGTGGGAACGATGATTCTACGAATGGCAGCTATAGCATTCGGTGCGCTTCCACTCCTTGACAGACTGATGGCAGTGCTATGTACTGACTCCACCAAAATCAGCCAGCCGGTGACCGGACCCTACATGAATACCACTGCCTCCCAACCAACTCCAACGCGCGCCGTTCCAGGCATCAACACCCAAATGGCATATCTTGGAGATCAGAGCCGACAAATGCAGCGCCAAGCGATGCAGAATCATCAACAAAATCCATACTCTCGAAATCAGCAGTGGAATCAGCAACAATGGACTCAACAGCCTTACACTGGGGATCCGAGCAACAACAACTACTTTGAATACACCCCGTCGCCGTATTCGACTCCACGATCAGGAAACACGCAAAGCGATCAAACAAGCTGTTCGGCTACGAGTGGAGAGGATTCAATGGATGCTGTGAAAGACTATCAGCGGATGCTATTGCAGGAGCAGCAGAGACGAAACAAAGAGTTTGGAAAGAAGTGGTGAGGTGTGGTGGAAGAAGTAGCTATGGAGGAGGTGGAGTAATGGAATTTCGGCGGGTTAGCGCGGCGTAATGGCGGCATAGTGATTTGTTGGTCCGCTACGCAAGAGTGGGTATGAGCACACAGCGACGAGACCATGTCTATAGACGAGGACCTCAGAATCGAAGACAAAATATGAGTTTCAGCGTCATGAGACACGCGGTACGCTCAAATGCATGGACTTCTGCCCTGCTAATATCTAGCAAGGCTATTCAGCCCCTAATCATCATACGAAACACTGTACAGCGTGAAACCAAGTGCTCTCTGACCCAATCCAACTTTGCCTTGCTTGTCAATCGACATGTACTTCCCATTCTCCTTCACCGCATGTCCTTTCCCATTGCCCAAATCCACGATCTCAAAGGTCTGATTCGCCTGACGCTGTCCAGGATACCAAGCACCACCTTTGAATTTTCCGCCTGAAGTTTCCAGCTTGCTGCCGCTGGAATCGATGGCCTTCCCATCCACCGCGCTGATGATAGAAAAAGCAGAGCCGGTGGACGACGAAGACCAGTCCTGCTGGAGAATAAATCGTTGCGATTTCTTCTCGTGCTTCGCGGTGCTAGGCGAAGCGGTCAATTTCCCATTCATGGAATTCGTGAGCGCGAATCCGTTCATTTCGAAAGTTAGGTAGCGGCCCTCGGTGGGGGTCCCGCGCATAGACTTGAAGCCCTGCTCAGTCGCGAGGGCATGGGAAGCGTTTTGCTGACCGTACGGGACTTCTGGGCGCGGGTTGTCTCCATAAGTTGCTTGGCAAACGGAGTAGCCGTTCCAGTTGCCCTTCTTATCCGTCGAGGGATACGAAGCGTTCGGCATTTTGGGGATAGAAAAGTCCGGGTGTTCGAAATCGAAGGCGGATACGAGGTTGCACATATGCTCTCTGCGCCAGGGGTTCATTTCCGCAGAAGTGAAAGACTGGTTCTTCGACGCGAGCCATTTTTCCAGGAACAGGATTTGCGAGTTGTGGTCGGAGGGGGAGGTGAAGACGTGGCCGCCGCGGGTCCAGGGGGAGATGATGTAGAAGGGCAGGCGGAAGCCGGGGCCGGTGTAGGTGTAGCCTGCTTTGCCGTACGGGTCTTGGAGCCATTCGCCGGTGATGCCGTTGGGGGAGTGGATGGGGACGACGTGGTCGCCCCAGCCGCCGCTTTCGTCGTAGGAGATTATGAGGGCGGTGGAGTTGTAGGCGGGAGATTCGGTGACGACGTTGACGATCTTTTGTTGGAGCCAGGCGCCGTCTTTGGGTTGGTAGGGTTGGTGTTCGGAGAGTTCGGCTGGGCCGATGATGTAGCTCACTCGGGGGAGGTTGCCGGCCGCAGCGTCTTTGTAGAATTGTTCGAGACCGTTGTAAGCCAGACCTCGTTTTGCGAGGGCGCTGGTATTGGAGGCCTTTTGGTATTGCTGAAACCAGGCCATCGGGTTGTCATCGAAGTTGTTGGTGTCTTGGTAGACTTGCCAGCTCACACCGGCTTCCTCGAGATACTCTGGTGTTGTCTTCCACTTCAACGGGTAGCAGTTGAGATGGTCACCTTCGCAGCCTGGAGTCTCGTTGTTGTCCAGATAGACTCCGCCGTCGTCTGGTGAAGGGGGAGAGCCAGGCGCGTTAATAGTGCCAGATACCCAAGTCACACGGTTGGGACTTGTCGATGCCATCACTCCTTCCATGTACATATCGCCGACAGTGAAGCCTTCGGCAATTGCAAAGTGGTTTGGCACGTCTTGGCGTTCAAAGTGCCCCCAAGACCAAGGCGTATTGCCAACCTAAGAAATAGACAGATAAGCTCAGGCTTAAAGCAGGTGATGTTTGCTCTTGGGATCTCATACTGGCCAGTTGTCGTTCTTGTCGTCGTTGAGAGCAGCATGGTTTGCTCCCCAGCCGTTCGAGCCTCTTTGCAAATCTTCAGCCGAAGTCCATAAGAGCGGGATCCAACACTCACGCTTCCATACACTGCGTTGCTTCATGAGCGTTGCCGCCTCTGTAGTTCAAATACCACGGCAGTAGGCTTGATGCTTTTGTCGTCAAGTTCCCTGTATTCTGGTACCAGTTTGGCGTCCCGGCATTGACCTTGACGTTTGGATCCTTGAAGTTGCGAACACCTGCCATAGTCCCAAAATAGTGATCGAATGCTCGATTTTCTTGCATGAAGAGAACAACATGTTCTATGTCTGCGATGCTCCCAGCACTGACCGTGCCGGCCAAGGCCAGAGCTGCTAGAGATGATCTTGTCAGCGGACACATGGTGAGAATCATACAGTATGTGGCTAAGAAAGCAATTGCGGCGACTAGTATCACTCTGAGCGAAGTCCCTTCCATATCACTTTGTAAGACAGGTTTCGGTCGTAGCATCCGAAGACGAGCTCCGCCGCTGGAGTGCCTTCCTATTGCGATGCTAGCGATGTCACTCAAAGTTTTCATCCTCATCCCGTCATTAAGTGTGGGCCATTCGTACTCTGCGGCTTTCTTGCCGGAGCATGTTCATGCTCGAAACGGCAGTCTCAGGCAGAGAAGATGCCAAGTCGCCCACGCAGTCCGACTCCACGTGCCCAACCATGTTGAAGAGATTGTAAGAAGTCCTCTCGCTACTGCAAGAAACGTGCCGATCATGCGAGCAGGGTGTGGTCTGCAAAAGCTTCCGGTGCTTGAGCGATGCGACGTTAGATGGAAGGCGTGGGTAGCGGTGTTGTAGGCGAATCAGACAAGCGGATGACAACATGTGCATGCAGCTTCTTCCTGCTCGCACGTAGGTACTCCATCGAAAGGAACGAGCCGGAACGCTTGCGGATGCACGCTTGGCCTTTTGGCAGGTAAGTGAATGAAGAATGTCTTTGCATGTTTTCTCTTATGACACCGAAGCGGCTTGGTGAGGCGTGATTCGCGACATCCTTGAAGTCGGCCTTTCCGGAGCAGGAATCCTTTTTGAGACGGCCATACACCGAGCAGCAGACCTCGAAACCTTTTTGATGGAAGCATCTGCGAGTGTTGTTGGTGGATGAGGGGAAAGAAACTGAGAGCGAAGAAGCGCGAAGGAGAAGCCGCACCGACACGAAAATGGCGCGTGAGCCACACCACCAGCCACCGGCCACAAGGCTCATTTTGCCGGCAGTCACCTTGTTCACTGTGGCATTGCTTTACCTTCTCCTGCCTCAACTTCACCATGACATCGCAAAACCTCTCATCGCCATCACTGGCGGATCACAACAAGAAGGTCATGCCGCAAATTCCGACAGCAAATTCAAGCTCCATCCTGAGGACCATGTCTATCGCAACGCGTCGACTTTCACCCACCATTGGTGTATCACGTCAGGAGATAGGCGACCAGACGGCGTCTTGAAGCATGTGTATCTGGTGAACAATGACTTTCCTGGTCCAATACTGGAGGCTCGTCCCGGTGACCGCCTGACCATCACCGTTCAGAATGCCCTTGAAGATGGAGAAGGCCTTTCCTTGCACTGGCACGGTCTCTACATGCGAGGCGCCAATGAATTCGATGGAGCAAGTGGAATCACTCAGTCTCCCATAGAGGCTGGAAGTAGCTTCACTTACGACTTTGTCGTCGACTGGGAGCAGCATGGGACTTTCTGGTGGCATGCTCACGACGGCGTACAGAGAGCTGATGGCCTCTATGGCGGCTTGGTCGTGCACGATCCTGCGCAATGGACCGACAACCAACTTTCTCGCGACGAGCATTTGTTGCTAATTGGCGACTGGTACCATCGTCCAGCAGGAGATGCTCTTCGCTTCTACATGCATCCTGGAGCTTTTGGCCTCGAAACAGTGCCCGATTCTGTTCTGGTGAACGGCCGGGGTCTATTCAATTGCTCAGATGCAGTGCCTGCTCGACCGCTGGATTGTCAGACCATAGCAAACCCTAGTGCGATACGTCTATATGCCGAGAAGCGCAGCCTGCTGAGAATCGTCAACGTGGGAGCTTACGCGGGATTCAGTGTGTCTGCTCCTGGATTCCTTATGCAAGCTCTCGCAGTCGATGGAGATCACGAGATTCAAGGCAGCCCGTCGAGATCACTCGGAGTCCTGCATCCTGGTGAGCGTGTTACTGTTCTGATCGAGCCAGAGGCGGCTTCCCGGGCCGTTTCCGAAATGTTGGTCACGCTTGATGAGGACTCATTCAAGTATCAGAATCTGGCTTTGACCTCTACTCGGAGATTCCCAATCAGCTTGGAAGGCAGACTAAAGGAAAGTGCGCAAATGGCGCAAGGAGCTTATGAGCTGCAAGACCTACAGTCCATCAGTGCTGCCCATAATCAATCCCAACTACTTCCAGAGAAGGTCGACAGTACGATCGTGCTCTATGCCATCACGCAAAAGCTTGCAATCCTTGAGAATGAGCCGCATGGGTTCATCAACCACACTGGGTGGATACCTAGCAGTACTCCTCTGCTCGAGCTGTCGCCAAGAGAATGGGACGAGTTCCAGTTCGTTCCTCTTATCAACTACAATGAAGACTCTCCAGCATGGGTCGACATTGTACTAAACAATCTGGACGAAGAATCACATCCATTTCACTTGCACGGCCACGACTTTTGGGTACTGTCCAAGCACTCCTCGTCGCTCAACTGGGGATCCTACAATCCATTTGAAGATGAGCAGCCGCCTGGCGGAGCCTTCAATATTGCCGGAGCAGTCAGAAAAGATACGGTGCATGTTCCTCGAAGAGGCTACGCAGTCCTGCGCTTTCGCGCAGACAACCCAGGCATTTGGATGTTTCATTGCCACGTCCTATGGCATCAAGCGAGCGGAATGTCTATGGCATTCGAAGTAAGGTGAAGCTTGCTCAATCTCATCGAGATGGCAACCGCTCCATAATCGCCTCATACGCCACCGCAGGCTGAACCTCGAGGTCGACGGCTTTAGCGCTGTCATCTCATTTTCTCAGCCTACAAGTGTCGTCAGTCTCTGTCCAACTCTGTCCCAGAGCTCGTCACTGCAAAGAAGCCACTCACTGGCACATCTCCCGGCACCACGGACTAGCACACCCTCGAATCCAAGCTCGTTCACGTGAAAATGAACCCTGGCGTCGATACATGCGTTGAAAGAATGATTTCTTGTCGAAGGAAGATGGTGCTGATGAGCTCTTCGACGAGTTGAGGTCGGGTCGAGGTGCGAGAATAAAGTTCATCTACTTCGAGACGGCTTCTGGGGTCTCCACCAAGGCCCACAAACAACGACAAGAACGTGCAATGCCTCAAATATGCTCTACATCGTCAGCTGCAAGGTCCACCCTGACACCTCCTGGACAGTGAAGAGGGTGGACCCATTCAGCCTTATGGGCCGCAGACTACATGTCTCACTACACATCGAGTGAGAATGAATGATGCGATCCGACAGCACTGCACGTGCGCTGCGACACACCTGCCGCAATAGTCGCTGCAAGAAAATGGTTCTATCGCATCAGCACATCCCACTTCGATGCCACAACCTCCCAATCAGGCCCCGAATTCGAAGATCGACGTGTAGACCATGCACGCAGGACCAATCCGAGACCCCTCATCTGACCCCGCGACACCCGCGACCTCATCGCACGGATCCCCATCACCCCTCTACGCCGTCAAGAGATGCCCAAAATCAATCAACGACTTCCAAATCCTGTGCCGGAGCGGCACTCTACTGCCCTTCTTATGCTGTCTTCCCTTGTGCCGGCGCTCATCTAGCCACTCGCGCGCATCATCCCCGCTCTGCATCACGTGTATGTCGCGGCTCGACCAATATCTGCGCAGACCGAACGAGAGCCGCGCCATGTATGCAAGTATACAAGGACTAGACCGATATAGCACGATGCTCCACGGGGTAAGATCGCTACAGTTCCTATCTTGATCCTCTAGGCGCGTCTGTCGAGGTCCTCCGCACCCGGTTGGCCGTGTTGCCCCTCACAATGAGGCGAAGACAAGGCCGACGTCCACAGAGCTATATACATCATCAGTGCTGGGCGTTATATGTGTGAAAGCACCTTTGCTGCCTGTCTGTCGCAATCGCCACCATTTCCAAGCGCAAACTCCAATCACCGTTGCCGTATCGTTCGACATCGTCTCCATACAAGATGGGTTCTATGGGAGAGCCGGAGATCCCATATACGGATGTACTGCTGGTAGGCGCCGGATTTGCATCCTACACACTTTTGAACAGGCTGCGAAGACTTGGTCTGAGCGTGCAAATCTACGAGAAGGGTGGAGGAAGCGGCGGAATTTGGTACTGGAACTGCTATCCAGGTGCACGCGTCGACTCCGACACTCCCATTTACCAGCTGTTCGACAAGGAGCTGTACGAGGACTTCACTTACTCGGAACGATATCCTGGCTGGCCCGAGCTTCGGCGCTATTTCCAGCACGTAGACAAGAAGTGGAATGTTTCGGCGCATACGACTTACAACAAGTGCGTCGAGAGCGCACAGTTCGACACCAAGAAAAATCAGTGGCTGGTAGAATGCTCCGACGAAAGTCAGATTGCTTGCAAGTGGTTCATCCCATGTCTTGGATTTGCCTCCAAGCACTATCAGCCGCCATTCCCTGGTCTCAGCAACTTTAAGGGAGAGGTATACCATACAGCTAAGTGGCCACAGCATGGCGTGAGCTTGAAAGATAAGAAGGTGGCCGTCGTGGGTACTGGCGCATCTGGCATTCAAACAATTCAAGAGATTGGGCCCAAGGTCAAGCATCTCACTGTATATCAACGAACTCCCAACATGTGCCTTCCGATGAATCAGCGCAAGCTAGATCCTCAAGAGGAAGAGAGGAAGAAGCAAGACGGAACCTATGAGAAGTTGATCAACGATACGCGAGGCACCTTCGCCGGATTCACGTATGTCACCCGAACTCCAATTATTGGGATTGGCAGTTGCTAACATCGCAATTCTAGCTACGACTTCGTTGACAAAAAGACTTTCGATGACAGCCCCGAGGAGCGCGAAAAGTTCTACCACAAGTTGATGGTTGAGGAAGGCGGCTTTCGATACTGGCTCAACACCTACAGCGACATGCTATTCGACGACAAGGCGAACGACGAAGCATACAAATTCTGGAGACAGCAGGTCTTGAAGCGTGTCAAGAACCCGGAGAAGCAGCGACTGCTCGCGCCTGAGACCAAGCCTCACCCTTGGGGAACCAAGCGTCCCAGTCTCGAGCAATGCTTCTACGAAGTCGTTGATCGCGACAATGTGGATGTCGTCGATATCAACGAGAACCCAATCCAAGACGTCAAGGCTGAAGGTCTGGTGACGCCAAAGGGACTTAACGAAATTGACGTCCTCATCCTCGCCACAGGCTTCGACTCCGTCACCGGATCTCTGGCTCAGCTTGATATCAAGGATGTCAACGGCAAGAATGTCGCGGAGCACTGGAAGAACGGAACCAAGACGTCCATGGGTATTGCCCTGCCAGGTTTCCCGAACATGTTCTTCCTCCACGGTCCTCAAGCGCCTACTGCCTTCTCCAACGGACCCAGCTGCACGCAGTTCCAGGCTGAGTTTGTCGAAGAAGCTTTTAAGAAGATTCTTGCGGAAAATATCCAGCGCTTTGAGGCGAAGCAGGAGGCGGAGGATGATTGGTGCAAGCGGATGAATGAGAAGTGTAAGTCAACTCACCACCCAAGGCAGTATTAGAGGGTCACGCTGCTAACGAAGCTTGAAACAGGGGACGCCACTCTCTTCCCTATGGCGAAGTCCTGGTACTCCGGCGCCAACATTCCCGGCAAGAAGGTCGAGCCTCTGAACTGGGCAGGCGGTATGGTCGAGTACGTCGACTCGCTGCACAAGAGTTTGGAGAACGACTACCAGGGCTGGAATGTCGTCAAGGCATAAACATTGAGCGCGAGCGAAACCACAGCGACGGCGTATTTGCTTTTTGTACGGTCTCTACTAGCTCTTGGATGGATGGACAGTTTCTGGCTTTGATGGGAATGTTGCGCTGGCTGTACAACTCTACTATGCTAGACAGACGAGATAGCGGTGACAAGCAGGCGGTATGTGTAAGACGTCACGATCCAGGCATTTGTCTTGAACTCTGCTCGATTGTACTGGGCACTACATTGCTCGCCGCCTTGACGATGCCGGGCGGATGCCCGCCCATTGCTTCTGAGCGAAGCTTTGGAGAAGAGGTTTTCTATCAGGATGAAGACGCACCAGCCGTGTTCTCTCAAGCTTGGCCGATTTCAACCTGCACGAGAGCAGGACAGATTCATTCTGAATTCCATCATCAGAGGGTCGTGTATCTTCTCGACACCTTGTCTTTCGCCGTGTTCGCCCGGGTGATGTGGGCCTTGGGTCATCGATTCTCCGCATTCCTGAAGGCATCTCGCGGCCAAGGGCACATTGTTCTGGCTGAGCTCCATCACTCTAAGCGTATCGGATGAATCAAGCATGCATCGATGATTGCCGATAATCATGCAAGATTCCTAAAGGCAGACACGTGAAGAAAAACATCTCGCGTCAA
This sequence comes from Phaeophleospora eucalypticola, assembly GCA_022814565.1. Taxonomy (NCBI): domain Eukaryota; kingdom Fungi; phylum Ascomycota; class Dothideomycetes; order Mycosphaerellales; family Mycosphaerellaceae; genus Phaeophleospora; species Phaeophleospora eucalypticola. The sequence continues at coordinate 247,828 of JAKLNG010000017.1, forward strand.
AATAGAGTTTAACGCTAGTCCACTGAACCCTTCTAGCGCAGTGCATTGACCAGACTCTATATTGAACTCCATCGCCTTCTCAGTCCTGTCCATACAAGACATCAACCCCGACGTCTCCAAATCTCATCATGGCTTCCGGCGAACCAAGCGAATACGTGACGCTGATCTCGTCCGACGACTACACCTTCGTCGTCCGCAGATCCGCTGCGTGCATCTCGGACGCGATCAAACGCATGCTGGACCCACGCAGTACGACATCCCCGTCTGAAAAGACTGTGAGAGGTATGCTAACTGTATCATAGATGGCTTCATGGAGTCGAAGACGAACACGTGTCGGTTTGATAATATCAAGTGAGTGGGCACGAGATCTTCGGGAGAAAGCTGGCAAGCTGACGGGGGGAACAGCGGAATTGTGTTGGAGAAAGTGTGCGAGTATCTGTATTACAATGAGAAGCATAAGGATGCCAAGGATGTGGCGGAGATGGAACTGCCGACTGAGCTGGCGCTGGAATTGCTCATGGCCGCTGACTACTTGAACGTATGAAGTTCAGTCACGATGATGGGAAGGATAGAGGTGTGATGGCTTAGCGAGGCGTTCGGATGACTGCTGGAGGAATAAATGCGTGATACCAATGGGCAGCACCTGCCGCTTTACAACGCGTCTCTACATTCTACTCTTCTCATTCAATTCACTGTTTTGTCTTGAGCTTCCCAAGCGTGCTGTCGAGGTGTTTCCAGAATACACTCGCGGGAAGCACAGCGCCCAGACCTTTGCACCCGACTGAGCTCGCAAGAAGAAGCTTCAATGCATCGAGAGCGGGCTTCAAGTCTTGCTCTTCAGACACTGCTTCGCGAGTCGCTGAGTACGCTTGCGCTGGAGTCATATCTTCGTCGTCGAGCGGAAGGTTTTCGCTCATCTTGATCAATCTGCGAACTTGTCAGCAATCTATCGCTTTGCTCTCAGAGTGGTGCAACTCACTTGTCAATCTCCGAGTGCGGGAGCTGCCACCTCTCTTCTGATTGGGTTGGAATACCATTGGGCAGGTTTCCATGGTGTGAAGATTCCTTTTGAGGGGACAAGGCGCTACCGTAGACCGAAGCAGTTGCCGTCAACGCATGGCCATGGTATCCTCCTTCTTCATCCGCTACCATCGGCTTTGCATCGGGATTGATATGGGCATGAGGGATGTGACCCTGACAAGGCCATTCTAGCGCTAAGATGAATTCCACTGCCGCCCAGCTGTCGCCTTTGACAAGTTTGTGAGCGACTGTAGCTTTTGCGGGAGCAGCAGGTGGAGTGGCAGATTGCGAGGCACTTGTTGCATTCGAAGAGGAACTCCAGTCCATCTCGTTGGCATCCGGCAGATCCAGAAAAGTTCTTTGGTGGCCAATATCCGGGTCGAATCGAACATCTAGATTTGCACCTCCAAGTTGGCTGAGTTGCTCTGCGGGAGCATTTAGGCTTGTGGTCTCCAATTGGTACTCCACTGAATGAGAGGCGAGAAGACCGCGCATGGTTTGATTCTGATGAGCAAGAGCGTTCTTCTGACTGCTCGCTTCAGAATCCATGTGTTGCAATCGCGCAATCTCAGCTTCTAAACTCTGCACATATTCGGCCTTTCGATTTCGATGTCGCTTCTGGGCATTGTAGACCTGCTGTCGTCGGTTCTTGGGCTCATTCTTGCCTTCCGAGCTCGTTGCTGAGGCAGTGCTTCCTCGCTTGAAGATGCGGCCTATTTTGCTAGCAGCACCTGGACCGTAACAGTGAGCATGTGAATGTCTGCAGCACCTTCATGCAGCTTACGCTTTGGCGCCGGATCTTGTTGCACAAAGGTCACGTTTGATGGATTTTCGGCCTTATTTGACGACTTCCAGAAGGACTTGAACCCAGATGACTCGGACTCATTGCCCGGAGATGATTGCTTATTGGAGGCGTTGGTTGCTGGACTTGCGCTCATCTTTTTAATGCTGTGGGAAAGCTCTTAGAAGCTCCTTGGCTGAATGTCGAAGCTGGAATATCGCTGGTGGCGGGTTCGCAACGCCAAGGCACAGGAACTGAGCTCAGCAATCTAAAGGCCTGCTGTATACTCGTTCAGGTCCAATGGTGGATGTAAAACAATAATGCCTTGAAAGATTTGACATGCTCAATTGTTCGAGAACTCTAGATTATCGCGCAGCCAGGTCGCACGCGTGGTCTCTCAGCTCGCCGCGGACACATTGGTCGGCCCGCAGGATCCGAAGGAAGGTTCAACGCCACTCGCGTGGACGTGGTTAGCAAGACACCATATTGTGCGACAATTGAGTCCCTAGCGAACACTCGTGAACAGCATGAACTTCACATTTCCGGTAATTTTGATTCAACATCCTGAATGGTCGCAGGGCTGTGTAGGAGTATCTGTGAAGCCGAACATTCACAGCCACCAAGGTGCAGGAGTTGACTCCGTTATGTCCGCGGAGCAGTAGTCTGAGTTGAGGTATTCGGTTCCGAAGCACCCGCCTGATGAACTCGTCCGAACTTGAAGACTGGAAGTTGACAGTCAGGTGAGATAGCAGCAACACGTGATGAGGAAGGAATTATTTCGGGCTTTCACGTGCGGCCTTCCTTCTTCCTTGCTTCTGCGGAAGGACTCAAACTCACTGTCACTGACTCAGCTCCACTCCACTCTGCAGTGCCCTGACAAGCGAGCATCACAGAAAGCGAGGGGCATCGGTGATCCAGTTTCGGGCATCGCTGATTGTCGATCACGGTGGCCGAGTGCCGCGCCATAGTGCACATCGCCGTTGCTCATCAGTCGCATCGACTGCATCTTCGTTCTCACATGATGAGCTCGCAAAGTGCTCGCATGGCTGGGCGACCAACGGTTCTTGGCTTAACATGTGTGCTATTAATTTGTGCTATATGCGGATCGAGGATGTCAGTGACTCATCGGGACACGGATCATGTGTTCCTCTTCACCTCACAGACCTACCTGCTGGGATCAATCATCAAGCAAGTAGCTACAGCTCATCTTTGGCTTGGCTCGTCTTTTGGCTCTGCTTCACACCGAATGTCTCGCCGGTCTTGAGCCATTCCTTTTCTTCGCCTTGATGCTCACGTTCGAGACATTCGTTGCGATGTGGAAATCGGCCAAACTTCTCGACAATGTCCAAATGACTTTTGGCAAATCCTAGGCTTCTTTGTGTGTCTTTCACTGTGTCCGCATCACCGTCTTCTTGCGCTTCTGCCATGCACTTCTCCATCATTCCATACGCAAGCTGTTGAGAATGGAGGTCTTCGGCATGCATGAGAGGCAGCGAAAACCATGTGATATACGCTGGAGCTCCACGAAAGGACGGGTGGGCGAGCGGGTCAGGATCCAGTGAGCTGGTCCCGCCGCGCATCAGAGACCAGGCAAGGCGATCGTAGTGTCTATACACCAATCGTAGACCTTCGTTCGAGCGGTGGATATTGCGAGGCATTTGGTCGAGGAGCAGGACGAGTGATAGGAACGTGTCGGCCGCCTTCTTGCTGTTCAGATGTTAGCATTAGGGTTGTGTGCATTCTGCACCTCTTTCCATCTACCTGTGTTCTCGCTGAGCGTGCTCGACTTCGGCCAGAAAAGGTGCCGCAATCTCTTGAGAATGCGCAAGGTCGTCTGCGTAGGATTTCCAGGGAGGAAGCGCAAGCTTCTCCGGCCCTATCGAATCCAAAGCCGGACCAAAATTTTGTCGACATTCCTCATCAAAAGCTTTCCCTTCCTCATCTGATCTTCCCATCCCCCACCATCGCTTGTAGGTCGGCTCGTTGCCGCGTTTTGCGCCTGCCGGAAGGCCGGCGAACCAGAAGTCACGAATTTGTGTGTATAAAGTGTCATTCCAAATGCTCCGATCCAATGCAAAGGACTGCGGCGGAACTGCTGAGCCCATCGTGCTGTATGATCTCACAGCTGAAAAATAGAAGGGGACTGCTCGGAAGATAGAGCGAGTGAAAGGCATGACAGCAGAGCGAATGATTGCGAAAGAAAAGGGCAAAGTCAGAAATGGTACCTAAGCCTTCGGCGCAGCCACCAAAGGATCTCTGACGCGAGCTTTCGTACCAAAGCCTCCAATTGTAATGTCGTCGCGCGGAAAATCGGTAGACAAAATTCCTTGTCAAATATGATGTCCAGTCGCGTGAATGCCCCGCGATTTTGAGATATTCGAGTTGTGAGTGTATGCATGGCGAAGTAGGAGGAAGTGCTGTTGGTGGTTGCTTGCTTCGCTTTCGGTTGGCGGGCGCTTCCGGTAACTCCGGCGTTCAGCCGGCAGCTGCCCTCGTTCTGTTCGCTCTGCGGCTTTTTCATCATCTCGCATGTTGCAACCTCCGCCCACTTACGCTCGCATTGTCGGGAACTCGGTCAGGTGGTGGCCTAAAGCACGTGAAAGATGTTCATCCATCAGCAGCGGCGAACCTTGGCACCGCGACATCGATCGATCCCTTTCGCCTGGAAACTCGGGAGCCGACCATTTGCTCGGACAATGGCCAAAGCTACCACCTGAATGTCATCCGGTCGCGTGTCTGGACATTGCATCCCACCAGAACGGATTTGTTATGACCTGGATAGCCCGTTGACTGAATGAGTTGCCAGAGCAATTGACTTCCTGGCCCAGATCCGCTGGTTGCGAAGTCGAACGCCGCAGTCCACACCAAGACCACTTTCGGAGCGCAGGATTGGGACGAATTGACAGGTGGCGGGGTCGTCATCAGCGATAGCAGCCCAAGTTAAGGCTCTGATGGGTTAAGTATGCAAGGATGGTCTCTCCTGAGAGCAGCACGGGGCGTCATCCAACGGCGATACGTACGCTGCGATGCGATGCGGTGCAGTTCATGATCACGACGTCTTCCTGCCAAAGTGGGACTAGCTCAGGCACGGGACAAACGTCTGAGCTCGGTTCCTGCGTCTGCCGTAGCCTGCGGGGTGACGTGGGTTCGAGAACAACCACATTGACGGGGATGTTTCATCTTGCGACAACCACCGCAACCGACCTCACCTGTTCTATACCCGACCGGCGTATACTTATTGCACGAATGTCGTATCCCATACCCACCGTACCATCCATCAGGTTTGGCAGCTATAGCTGTCCCAGCCTCGCAGAACATCATCCAGCATAGAGTTTGGCGACGTTGGTTGGATTCGGCTACGCAAGTCGAGCTTCTTCATCGCCCAAAAATCCGATACACTCAGCGGGAGTGTTTCGTACTGCAGCCAGCATGCGGAGCCATGAGTCGCACAGCTGAGAAGAGGAGCTGTTGCTGCGGGTGCGCGGTTCAGCACCCAACCCTGCGGTGGTTGACCACCTGTTCGAGCTGTGGCCATGACTCGCACCATGTGCGATCAGCACCGGATGATGATATGGCGCAGCTCCCTCGAGTCAGTGTCCGGCAACATTGGGCTCGAATGCTTCTGCTCTCAGTGCACCGATTGAATCGTGGAGGCATCGTGAGATGACGACTATGGAGTCATTGGAGCGATATGACGAAGGGCAGGACGATGGTGTCCCGCGCGGTCTGCCTGTCCAGATCGAGTGATTGCGACCAAGAAGCATTCTTAAGCGGTGACGTCCCGACTCAACAGCTCTTTTGCTCATCATCCTTCTTATCTCAAGCTGTCTGCCCTCAATGATTTCATGCAGGTAGCTAAATACATGTTTCCTTCCGTGACCAAATTGAGTCCTATACCTGAGAACATGGGAATCTTTAACACATCCGACAAGAACAACAACAAAGACAACAAGAACAACTCTTCATCGAACAACAACAGCAACACCCGAAACGACTCATCGATGAATACCACAAGTTCGACGACTTCTGCCTCAAACGGTATGTCTTCAACACCCGGAGGCGCCGCCGCCGAACTGAACGCTGCTGCTTCAAATTTGAATGCTGCTGCCACCAACCTCAAGAAGACTGAGAGTTCTACCACAATAGGCAGCACCAACGCTCGCGGTACGCTATCCCATAGCACAAGCAGCGGAGGTGGTCGTGAGGAAGAGGCACAGACGGCCAGGCAGGGAAGTCCTCGTACTGTCACAATCAAAGGCAATACGCAAGGGCGTAACTCTCCTTCCTCCGACGACTCTAGTCATTTAGGCGGCTCGGAATTCGATGCGATCAGCAGACGTTCAGCAGAGTCTTCCGAGACTGACAGAAGCATCTCAGACACGATGAAAATGACCATACCCAACGATGACGATTACAACAAGCCGTCGGGGAACTCCAACTCCAGCAACATGAACAACTCCTCAAGCAACAACACCTCCTCGACCAATAACAACAGCTCGTCGAGCGGCCCTCAAGGCAACCAAGTCGGTGGTGGCAACAACAACAGCCGCCAAGCACCAGGCGGCTTCCCGTCAGACGACATGGACCGTGCACCCTCGCGCAACAACAACGATTCAAGACCTGGCAGCACCTCTCCAGACGTGAGCCGCAACGCTCGCGGCGGTGTGACCAACGGTTATGGCAACGGCAACGGCAGCGACGACAGAGTCCCCACTGCCGGAGGACAGAAGCTGGGCGGTGCCGGCGGCAACAATGTGAGCTCCTCACCCAACCGAAAGCGCCGCGTCTCCCCTTCTGACCTCGTCAACCAGGCCGAGAAGAATCATCAACGAAACGGTAGCACTCCCAATGCCAATTATAATGCTGGTTCTGACCTGGATGAAGCTTCCCCTCCCCGCGGCGGCAACAACAACAGCAGCAATGTAGGTGGTCGCAATGACTCACGTGGTCCGCCACAGTCATCAAACTCCCGTTCTAATTCAATGCCTCGCTATCAGAACTCCGGCGGCGGCATGAACTCCGGCATGAGCGGTGGTATGAACAACGCCCGCGGCAGCGGCGGCAACATGCGTCGTGACTCTCCCGAGCCCCCACCACGCAACGCCATGCGTGACGAGCCACCCCGAGGTGGCTACGGCGGCGGTAACTCCTACGGCGGAGGCGGTCGAGGTGGAGGAGGCTACGGCGGTGGCCGAGACTCCTTCGACGAGCCACCTCGAGGAGGTGGAGGTGGTGGCTACGGCGGTGGCAACTCCTACGGCGGAGGCAATGACCGTGGTGGCTATGGTGGTGGCCGCGATGACTACGGAGGTGGTCGAGGCGGCGGCTACGGAGGAGGTAACTCCTATGGTCGTGATGACTTCAGCAGCAGCCGTGGAGGTGGATATGGCGGCGGCAACGACCGCGGTGGCTACGGTGGTGGCCGCGACGATTACGGCGGCGGCCGTGGAGGTGGCTACTCTGGAGGCAACTCTTATGGCAATGACTCTTACGGCGGAGGCCGCGGTGGCGGCGGTGGAGGCTACGGCGGAGGCCGAGACGATTACGGTGGAGGCTACGGTGGTGGAAGCAGCTACGGAGGCGGTCGCGACGACTATGGCGGTGGCCGAGGTGGCGGCTACGGCGGAGGCCGCAGCGATGACTACGGAGGTGGCCGTGGTGGAGGCTACTCTGGCGGAGGCGGCTACTCTGGAGGAGGAGGATATGGAGGCAATGACCGCGGAGGATACGGAGGCGGTGGCAACGACCGTGGAGGCTACGGAGGTGGCCGCAGCGGTGGCTCTGACTACGGAAGCGGAGGCCGCAACCAGTCTGAGAACCGCTACTCCACTGCCCAAGATGCTCGCCAGCGAGGCGAGGAGGATGGCATGCGCGACGCCATGCGCGACATGAACATCAACAAGGGCTCTTCTGGCGGAGGCCGCGGCGGCAACGTACGAGACAGCACCGACTCCCCCCGCAACAGCATGCAACAAGGCGGCGGCAAGTCATCGCCACCCAACCGCGGCGGCGGTGGAGGCGGCGGCTTCGGCACTGAACGCAAGATGGACATGGCCTACGAAGCCGGATACAAGGACGCTATGGAGAAGCTGAAGAAGAACATGATGTCCCAGTTCGGCAACTAAGAGAAGTCCCTTCGACGACAACCCTCCACGACGACGCATATACCTCCTCCGGAAGCCCTTGCTGGCCAAGGTCGCCTCCTCTCCTCGACCTCTCCTAATATGTTTCTTTGGTTCTGTTTCCGCTTGTACATGCCGGGTTGGCACGCGGCGCTGGTGAACATGGATGGGAACTTGCTTGGGCATACCAATGTACTATAGTCTCTTTTGTGCGTACAGAATGACACCGCAATGGAAAAAAAATTTCAAAACCATACATCGGTCTCTTTCCACCTCATCATCACCATACCTCATTTCCCTTTCATGACCATGCCAATATTCTCTCCCCACCCCCTCCCCACCACCTCCATCTATCAACCCTCCCCTACTTCTTCCCCAACCCAACCCCCTGCTTATCAACCAACTTCTCACTCCTCTCCTTCACAATCGCCGCCCGAACCTGCTCATCCGTCATATTCTTCGCCTTCTCCGTCCTAGCACGAAACACTTTCAGGTCTGAGATCGTCGGTGGAGGCATTTTGGGCCTTTCGGTGGCTTGAGATTTCTTTGCGGTTGCTCGATAGGATGGGTCGCGATTGGGTTGGCCGGGCTTTTGGACGGTGGGTTTGATGTCTGACATGCTGTTGGAGTTGCTTGGTTTTGATGGGGTTGATGGAGGGTTGTGGATTTGTAGAAGATAGGTTGGAGTTGGCTTTTGTGAGGGTTGATGATAAGATACGGTGAGCTTGGGGAGCTGGAATAATATTTGAAGTGGATTCGCACTGCCAGTGATAGCATGATGTGATGATGGCGATGTACTTCTGCTGTTCATGTTGTGCTTGCAAATGCCATCATTGTGTCAGTTCGGTAGCAGTCATCTGCTCAGATGGCCTGGCTTGTCCCGCGATGATCGACAGTACATGAGGAAGTACTGAGTGAGCAACAAGCTGCATTCTTATTGTCGCGTGTGAGTACATGACTTCAGAAGGCGTGTCGTGACCATGGCTGGGTTGAGTTGGTGGGTTTCATGGGTCGAACATGATTGGCAAGCTCTTGGTGAAGTCTCAGAAGCACCGCATAATCGGCGACTTCGTTTGGTCATTATTCGACTAAATTGTATCGTCTAGTCTTCATAGATTGCAACCCTCTTACAGTTGTTCTCGTAATACTTCTACTCCCAGCAACACACCCATCACCACTCTAGTTCCTCTTCTTCGCCCTGACAACGGTCGAGAAGTCGACAATCGGCGGCGCAGGAATCGGCAGCTCCATGATCGGGATCATGATCGCCAGCAGGAGATACCACCCACACATCGACGCAGCCCAGAAACAGGCACCCGCGCCGACGAGGAAGTTGGCGCCCACTTCCATATTGCCTAGTGCTGTTTGCCAGAACCCGCCAGCCGCGAAGCCGAAGCCAATCGTAGCGGCGACGAAGATGATGGCGAAGAACAGATTGGTTCGGATCGATAGGATCAGAAAGCAGAAGGATAGAACTCCAACGGCGATGAAGTAGAAGGCTATAATTGATCAAAGTCAGCAAGATTGCAACAAAGAAGCGGAGTGAAGAGACATACCGAAAGAGTTGGCGAACGCAGGCGTCATCATCTGATTCTGTGCACCCTCGTAAGGACTGCCAGATGAGTATGCCGAGACCGCGTTGAAGAAAGGGATGAAGGTCAGAGAAGCCGTTAGAAAATGGCATCCGTAGCCCATGAACACGATCATTGGGAAGGTGTTGCCAACGATGAACTCTCCGATACCAGCCAGCAGAAGCAAGAGCGCGCCAAAGGAGAGCGATGCACCGACCGTTCCCTGGATGGTGCCCATCTCGCCTGCGCCCCTCCAGCCCATCAGCTCAGCGGACAGCGGTGTGAGACCAACGGAGAACCCCATGATGGCCAGAGGAGTTGGGTTGGCGAATCGCTTGCGCAAGTCTCCAGTTACATTGGTGCGTGGAGACAGGAAGAGACGCTCGAACTGCTCGTCGGAGATGGTGTTGTTGGTCATCATTTGACGGAGATGGTTGACACTGCCGTTCGTCTCCATAGGCTTCAAGTCATTGTGGCTGCCATTTTCAAGGTCCTTCGCGTCCGCCATGATGAGTTAATACTTCCTCTGAGATGTCTAAGTCGTGTTGCGGGAGTAGAGCAAGGGTTCAGAAGCTCGTGAGGGCGCGCCTGACGCGATGCGCTTCATTATATACAGGCAAAGATTGGCTTCCGCCAGCAACTCCCGCTATTGATCAACCTACACGACTCCTCTCTGACCGTCCATATGGTCGTAGTGAAGTCCGGAGCCCCATGGGGTAAAGATGGGGCCATTGCCCTTAGCGAGGCCTCTAGCGTGGAGTCAAGACGTGTTCACAGGTCACCAGGGACTTTCCGCTTCCAATACCCCAGCCCAAATATGCCGCATGTGAATTCCGTGGCGCGATAAGGTTTCCTAAGGGTCGAATTACCGGGCTTCGTCTGTGAGCAGCGCTGGTAGCCGTCGTGTAGTATGGTGGTAGAAGAAGTGAACCAAGCCGACGGTTAAGCGGCTATGCGGTAGTTCGAGATGTCGGAAGAGCACATTGCTTTTATCGGTTCGGAAGTAAGGGCACTAGTATTGGAAATGGCAAGGATAGGTGGGCGCCGAGGATGCATAAAAGATAGGCGGCAGGTAAAGCGGGGGATGCAAGCCTGTAGAAAGCACAGAATCTGGGCTTGGTAGACCGCTGCGCTGATCTGGGGCTGGATAGGGATCCCGATCACATGAATTCATCGGATAGCCGTTTAGGCCAGAGGGCTTCAGATTCGAAACTCCTTTTTACTCTTGAGTGGGCGCCACGCGGGCATGTATTGCTTCACCTCCTCATGGGTGGTGTCCACTACGATGCTGTGTTGTTGCAGATTTCCAAATAGTTCCCATGCGAATCCGTCGCACGGCAGCAAGTATGGCGTCAAGTCTGTAGAAAAAATGAGTCTTCGTTGAAGACATCCCCGAGACGTTTTCAGGCAATCTCAATCTCGGCCAAGTACCTCTGAACGAGCTTAGGCTTTGTCGTCTGCTCAAACTTGAAGAAAGCGTAGTTGAGCGTGAACCATGCACGACATTTAATGCTTCGTCTCCATTGCATGTGCTCTGTTCTGTCCCTCTAAGCGCCAATAGAAGCAGGTGATCTCTTAATTTTGATTGATCCCTTCAAGTTTCGTGGCTTGATAGCTTGGCGACAGCCATGGACATTTTCATCTGCCCCAAGCCTGGCCTGAACTGCTATCTTGCTTCCAGGCTTTCGACACGCTGAGTCGCGTGCCAAATGATTCGATCGACACTCTCGTTGGACATTGCCACAGCTTTGTTTTGGTGCGCTCGCCATATATAAGTAAAGCTCTGCGACCTGATGTAGGAGCGCGGAAACACGACTCTCGGAGCATCTTCGTAGGCAACGTCCAAGTACCTTGTGCAGGAAATCCGATGATGGACCTTTATGATACGTATATTCCGCGACTAAACGACTGCCACGTGCGCTGGGTGCCAGTAGCATGGTTCGAGTCGCGCGTTGCCGTAGCCTAAAGTACACCTGTAGTGAGAAGCACGTTGGCAATTGTGAAAAAGGGCAGTGCTCTTGCTGGGCATGCATTTTCGATGAGCCTCCCTCCAGTTGTCGGAATTGTAGTCGTTGCATAGATTGGCCGATTTGTCGCAGGGCTGAGACATATGTGAAGCCTAAAGATGTATAGATTGGCGCGGTCTATCCATGTCCCCAAAGACCATGCAAATACGCCGTATTTCGGGAAAACAGTGCCAAAAAGCCGTTGGCATTGCGACCAAACAGGCGAGATGGAAGGTTGAAGCGCTGGTGACCGAAAATACAGGAACAGCTCAACTGTATCGCCGTCGCTTCTGGACTCCAGAATCCTTTTTGAGCTCATTGGCAAGCTTATTGATACTCGACATGCCCTCTCGCTTCATCCGCTCGTCCAGATAATGTATTGCAGAGTCGATGTTGTCACATTCGCCTCGCTCGACAAGAGCCTTGACTTCCTCGATCACTCGCTTGCGTTGGCTGAAATACTGGCACGAAGCTCCAGGAGCGCCGTATTGCTTCTTGCGCCAATTCCCTCGATGATGCTCCTCCATCCACTCAACAGAGGGCCTGCCTTCTTCGGGAAATCCATCAAACCATTCTTTCCACAGCTCCGCGACGGTCACTGTACTCTCTTTGAGAGTTGTGTACTCAAAGACAGGAAGAGGGTCCACGAGCCTTGGGGTTCTAGGCGCGCTTTCGGATTCGCGAATATGAGGAGTCGCATGCACGTCAGGCGATGAGGCTTCCGAAGGCTGAGCTTTGAGCTGAGGGACCTCTGGCGGTGGCAGACGAGAATGTGAAGCAGACGCGGTTGTTGTCGCCGATGTTGGCGTAAGCACTTGAGCTTGCGTATGAGACGGACGTTCGCTGTTAATCGTGGTAAAAGCACTCGGTCTGAACTGCGGAACGGGATTTGGCTGCGGAACATAGGGAGAATTGTAAGTATGCGGATCTGTGGTATTGGTGGGAGGAGGCGGAGGGGCAGCGGTAATTGACACTGGTCGTGCGTGCGCATGTCTTTCTCTCCATTCTCGCTCGAGCATGGAATAGCCGCAATCATCCCAGAAGCGTCCATCATGCCACACTTGCTCTCTCAATCGAGCTTCACGGACGAAGCCTAGTTTTTCGTACAATCTCATCGCCGTGGTGTTATACTCGTAGCACCACAAGCACACTTTGTGGAGAGCAGCTCTTCGAAAACTCCATTCGAGTGCCCATCGAATTGCTTCAGTCCCATAGCCTGATCCTCGAAATGGCCGCGCAATATTTACACCCAATGTAGTGTTCCGGCAGTGGCGTTCCTTTGGAGTGTCGGTCAACGTCACAGTTCCAATCGGTGTCATGCTCTGAGAAGCGCTCCACGGCGTAGCTGAAGGCGGCAGGCAAATGATGGCAGCCATCAAACAAGAATCGAAAAAATCGCGATGCTCCTTTGCACTTCTCTTGCCTTGAGGCACGGGCAGCCATGCGGTGGAGCGAAGCTGCGATTCGGTGTCCTGGTGCATGGCAAGAAGAAAAGGATCATCGGACTCCTCGACCGCGCGGTAGATGAGACGCTCCGACTCGAAGATTTCGCTCATCGTGGCGGGCGATGGATATGATTTGCGAGATCCCAGAAAGTGCACATGGACAGCATTCAGTCGGTAAGATCCTGGATGCCACGTTGTCAGGCAATAGCGAGCATGGTTGAGGGTCTGGTCTGCCTGAGGCCGTTGAAAAAAAGCTTTGAACGACCGAGACACAGAAGTTTGGGAGAAAGGTACCGTGACACAAAGACGCCGCCCAAATTGAGAATGCACGAGAAGTGAAAGGTGAGGTTGCGGAGAAGAGGTGTGTGGAAGGAGTGAGGCTGAGCAATGTAGGTCTACTCCGTGCGAGCCGGGATGTGAAACGCGCCCGAGCAGTCCCACCGAGATACGGCCGCCCTAAACTCCGAGGGGCATTCACTCACATCCCGCTAAGGAGGGGCTAACCATCTCCAATCACTTCGAGAAAATCCTGTCATCAATGCTTGGTAGGCTGTGACGAGTTCTTGAGATAGATATGATTTGGAAAGGCGAATTCGCTGACATCACGATTCCTACTGCCAACGCAACCCTACATGCCCACTCACAGCTCATCCTTTGCACCCTCCTCCTTCGAAAACGTACTGAACTCGTATGTTGCAAAGTTAACCGCCGGCAATGTATCGACACCATACACCTGATACTCTTCCTGTCCCCATTGCGGCCAATTGATCGCATCAACCCATCCTTGCGGCTCAACAACAATACAGCCATGCAGGTCATATGTGCTATTGCCTGCCCCGGCACCTTCAGAATACTGCTGATCAGCCTTGGCTGTGATACTCCCATTGAACCAATTACAGCTGAAGATCTCCAGGTTCTGCTGATTCGTGCGCACATCCATTTGGATGCCTGTCTCGGGAGAAGACATGGTCAGTACCACGAGATCAGACGCTTCTGGGGATGTGTAGCGTGGCCTGTCGATGATGAAGGCGTTGTTGTAGCCAGTGCAGTTCACACCGCAGCTGTTTTCCGGTCCTCTGAAGATCTGGTCGCCGATAATTTTGGGTGTGGTGAAGTCCAGAAATGTACCGCATACAGTACCAATAGTGCCATTGGGGACTTGACTTGTTTCGACCTGGACGTACCGCGAAGAGTAAGGCATGTGCAGCGTGTTGTCGTAAACGTGTTGTGCTGCTTGGTTGACAAAGGCGCCAAGGTTCCAATAGACGTGATTGCTGAGCATGATGGGCGTTTTCTGGCTCAGAGGGATTGACACGAGCCTGCTGGTCCATCTCGGGACTGGATCAGATGAGACCGAGTATGTTGCGTAGTTGATCACGTCTCCCGGAAAGCCCTCAAATGCCTGATCATAGAACGCAAAAGTGATAGAATCGGATTCGTGCTGAACAACAGTCCAGTTGCGCTGGTCATATCCGACCGTTCCTCCATGCAGAGTACTGGTGTTTGCGCTGTTCTTGGGGATATGGAACGTTTGGCCATCCAGTTCGAAAGTACCGTTTTTTATTCTGTTCGCATATCGTCCTACGACGCCGCCCATGTATGAGTGAGGACCAGCTGTGTCTTGGACGTACTGCTCGCCAGTGTCGTAGCCCATGACCACATCTTGAGCTGTTTCATTTCGATCGCTAACCCAGAGATTCGTCAGTCTAGCTCCATACGGTATGAAGGTTGCATTTATGCCAGTCGAAGTGATGTTGTATCTCTGAAACGCGTCTCCCTTGAACGGCGGAAAAGCAGAGATGTTTAGAGCTTCGACCTCAAGGTTCGCCAGCCCAAGTGCTGTGAAACTCCAGCTCAAAAATCTCATGACGAGTGCCGCGCGGCGCGTTGTAAGCGCGAGTGCTGTGAACATTTTGCAACAGAAACTTTGGTGTTCGCAGACGAGGTTGGGCAACGGTAGTACGAATTGAGGAGCTGTCCAAGTTGAGAAAGGATCTGCAACACTTAGCAGCACGCCATCAGATGCCGGTGGAAGGAACAACTGCAGCGGGACTGAGGCCCTCGCTAGTCGCTAAAATGCTGAGACCTGTAAAGAGAGCATATCGGGATCGAGGGCCGGACACGGGGTATCTGCAAAGTCGCGGTCGTCTTCGCCGCCCAACTTTTGGTCATTACCACAGCGAAATCACTCCTCGTCATCTTCATCCATGTCTTCCATGCCCATATCTTCCATCTCATCAATGAGCTGCTCCATCGGTATCTCCAAGCCTTCGTCCTCCTCTCCGTCCGTCTCCATGTCATCCCCGCCCTGCTGTGCGTCGTGGTTCCTATACATATTCATTCCTTGTCGCAGCTCAGGATCGGCCTCGAGGTCTTGCAAGAACTGCTCGTAGTCGATCTCGTCTCTGTCAACGTCCTGCTTCCTTGGCTTCATGTCGCTCTCTTCACGAGCCATACGCCTAAGCTTCCAATTCCTGTTGTTGCCTCTCTTCTTGCGACGCTCGAAGTGCTTCCTAACAAGAATGACATCCGGTATCTGACCAGAGTACTGCTTGGATTCTTCGATTGCTTCGAAGTTGGGGTTGTTGAATTGTGTGCCAGTGAGGTGATAGCCCATTGCTGTGTCGCCGGCTTTGAGGATACTTCCAAGGTGTGTGCGAATGTTGTATGTGGTGTCGTTGACGCCTAGGTCTGACGCGCGTGCCACGGTGGCATCTGCGAGGAGGAAGCGGCCTTTTTGTGGGCCGATAGGCTCGATGTCCATAACTACAAATTCCACAAGCTCTTGTACATCTGCCAGAGGCGCGAATGGCATCCGCCAGTAGATCGGTGTGCTGAGGTCTGCAAATTGTAACGTGTTGGGGTCCAAGAAGTTCACGGACGTGCCGATGCGGTAGCAAATACAAAGAGGTGCGATGTTACCGATTTGCTTCGCCAGCTTGATTGGAAGAGCCACCAAGTCGTCCTTGCAGATTGGCACAAGCTCACAGGAGAAGGAAAACTTGTAGGACTTCGACGAGGTGTGGACGTCCATGGAAATCAGCTCCTGGCTCTTCTTCGTGCGTACGGGCGTCACCGAGTGTAAGAAGTCAACGAACTTCTCTGCGTGATTCTTTTGGGCGAAAAAGAAGTCGATGCCGTTCGGCACCTCCTTGATGTTGATCGTCTCTTTGTGCGCTCCTTGCTTCAGAATGAGCTGCTCGAGATAGAGGAACGTTCGCTTGTGAGGAACCTTCTGCCGGACCTGCACCACAGCTCGCCAGGTGTTGTGCGTGTATGACTTTTGGCAGTCAGGACACTGCTTGTACTGTTGAACAAATTCGACATCAAAGGTCTGTTGTAGTATTGTGCCCTGATTCGCTTCCGACTGAACTGTGATTTTCAGCTTGATTCGCCTCGAATGCGGCTCGGTCCAGATGAATGAAGCGTCTATTATGCGGGTCTTATTCAGACCTCTGAGTTTTCGAAGGCACAGCGCAAGCAATTCTCTTGACTCTGGCGCTGCGACAACCCAGGAGCTAGGCGGCGAATGCCATCTGTCGCAGTCTCTGCACATGTGAAGAACGCCATCTCTTTCTATTCCGGAGGTGATGTCGACGGTGAGCTTTAGACAGTCTGAGCAAAGCGCGCCGGCTGCCTGCGTGCCATCGATCGGTGCACCGCAGTTGTAGCAGAGAATGGTAGCAGCCGTAGTTGGGCGGTGCTCCGGAAGCGGGACGGTGGAATCGATGTCCATCGACATCGTGGGCGCTTGCTGACTTGACGATCGAGAGTCGGATGCGGTGTGTAGCCTCGTGGAGGAGGGAAGGAGTTTCGAGGAGAAGTAATTCGAGCGCGAGTTGATATGTCAGCGTGTGTGCGAAGCGAATGAGTCTTTGCAGATGTTCTCCAAAAGCCTTTGACGCCACTACGAAATCCGACCCAAAATCCGCCGGCTAGCAATCGATAGCGGGGCGCTCTCCTATTGGCTCAACGCCAGCCGTCCTCTGTAAGGCACCAACGTGAGGCATTCAACTCAACACATTGCTTAGAACTCGACTGGTGGTCGATGATGAGAAATGAAGATAGAAAGGACTCGAGATGAGTTATGATTGAGCGCTGCAAGTGCATTTGCAAGTCTATCTACAGTAAAAACAAGCTGACTGGTAATCTCTCTTCGATGCTGGCTTGATTGCCAATCAATTGCCATGTCCATCACATCAATATCACAGGATTTATACTCAAGTTGGAGGGAAACAATTGCCCTAATTCTGTGTCAATCTGGTCGAAAGAAAAAGCTTTGGCGAAGCTCAAGTCAAAGAGCAACAATAATCGCTCGTCGCAGCAAAGAACTGTGATGCCATCGGATGTCAAAGTGTCGTCAATCGATGCTGCCGTTAAGTCGATAGGCAGATGAGAAGTGTCCAAAGCGACTGAGGCGTATCCAGATGATGGTTATCAGAGGTTTTCTTGTGAGTGATAGAGCACTCATTCGGTGCCCTCGCGGCCACCCTTGCGCCAGATGTCACGCCAGCGACGCTTGTCTGGTGGGCTGCCAACTTCGAGAATCGGTCCTCCAGAGTTGACGTCGGTGTTCTTGCTAGCGCTGCCAGTGACCTTGATGCCAACTTTGCCAGCAATGTGCTCGAACTTGGCCTTGGTAGGCGATGGTGTCTTGCTCGGAGTGCCGGCCTTGCGTGCGCTGTTATGGCGAATTGGCGTATTGGACGGAGACAAGTTCGGCGACATCGGTGCCTGCGGGGAAGTTGGCGAATCGCTCATCCTATCAAGCGAGTTCTCTCTGAAGCGCGTGAAATGCTGCATATTGGCAGAGCTGTCGGTGTTGGAGGCGACAGTCGCGGTACGCTGCAGCTGATTGGCGCCTGCAGAGGTAAGTGAGTCAGTGCTCTGACCTGGCAAGCGAGGGGAGGAAAGGACATCATGCGTACCATCGAACTGTGCATTGGCGAAGTAACCAGTTGCGAGACCAGCGGCATGTGACACCGAGCTCTCCGTCTTCCACTCGTTGGGAGTCATGATACGGCTGCCTGGCCATTGGCGATACATGGCCGAATCGATGCTCGTGATGCTGGTGATGCGCTTGTCGGTGTTGGGGGCGCTATTGGAAGGAATGCTGCTCGATGCGACGCTCATGGTGCTGAGCGAGGGCGAAACAGGCTGATAGGAAACATTCTGAGAAAATCCTGTGAGGCCTCCAGTCTGCAAATAGGCGTTTGTGTTCTGCTGCTTTGCCTCAACACGTCCTTCAACCCCGGTGCGCGGTTCCATGGTCGAGGTCGTGCGGAGTGGAAGGTTGTAGCTTGCGATACGAGTCGACTCCTGTTGCTGGCCCTTGGCCCAGGCACCGAGATTCAGAGGAGCCTCGGAGACGTGAGGACCATCTGCTGCAGGCGTAAGGACCGCGTTCTTATTCTGCGGCGCGAAGACTGCCTGCTTCAGAGTGTCCATGCTCTGGGCTGCGGTCTCGAGTGGCGGGCGTGAGCTGTTACTGATGGCCTGCTCAACCAGCTGCAGCCGGCTTGAAGAGCGCGAGGGAACGGCCGGACTTGGACGACGGGAGATAGTCTTCAGTGGGCTTCCAGTCGATCGAGCCGTAGTAGAAGAGGAGGCCGGGACTTCTTCTGATTTCAACATGCCGGCGCAGTACCCGTCCATGAAAGACGCTGGATGAGCTGCCGAAACGGACTTGCGCTGCAGACCAGCTTGATAGCCCTGGATCCACTCGCGTGGCTTTGATGTGAAGTCGATGGCCTCGTCTGTGGTGACTTCAAGCTCGTCACGGAGAGCCTGAATTTTCTCTGGCGAGCAGGACGCTGCCTTTGTGTTTTCCTCTGGATGCTCCTGGACGAAGTACCACTCGCGCTTGTTCTTCGGGCTGATGTTATTTGCCTCGCGGTTTGGAATCTCGAAGCGGCTTGTTGGAGCACCAAGTGAAGACTGGTTGACACTGGCGTTCTGAATGTGCACTGGGGTTCCTGGCGGTGGCGCTGGAGCCTTGAACCCGCCGGTGTGTGGAGTGTAGTCCTTTGGCCCGTGGCCGAGACACTGATCAACTTGATTCGGAGTCGTTGGCGAGCCGTCGCGATCGGATACTGATTGCTCGGGATGGGCATTCTCCTTGTCTTCCGATTGTTCGGTGCGAAATGGATAAGCGTACTGCCGGGTTGAGTATTCCCGAGTGTTCTTCGGGAAGAAGTCCGCCGTCTCAAAGCTCGAAACGCTTGAGCTCTGGAGGTGGGTGGCTCTCTTGGTAGGACTAATAGTGTCATCAGTTCCTGTAGACGGCTTGTGTCCCTGCGAAGTCGGCTGCAGCTGGTGGAGCGGAGAGAGCGGCGTAGGAGCTCTGTCTTTCAGCTGTCTGCTGACCGACTCCTGGCCGGAGGACGTCTTGGAAGCTGGCTTGTATGCCGGGCTCATTGGATTCAAGTTCGACTTGACATGGGCCGCTGGTTTGCCGTCTGGAGCACGAATCGAGAGCGCACGCGAACGGTTTGGAGAACCACCTTGTTGTTCGTCCGAGCCATCGTTCTGAGGAATGTTGCCCTCGATGCCTGGAAGAGCAGTTGGAAGACCCGAAGGTGGTGGCTGGTAGGTTGGCATTGGAGGCCACGTTCCGCCGTCGAATTGTGGCGGCTGCATGAACATGTTGGCTGGTGGCATTGGCCATGGCTGCGCGCCGTACAGCTCTTCAGGCGACGATCCTGGTAGAGCGTATGGGCCAGGAACTCGTGAGCCTGCACCGTAAAGCTGTCCGTAAGGTGGTGCTGTGGCTGGAGCAGGGAGTATAGCACCAGGGTGACGCTGTTGCAGGAAATCTGGAAGGCGGCTACGTGGCGAGACAGAATTACGCTTCATCATTGCACGCGGCGATGTTGGCGCATTCGCAGGAGGCCTGTTCAAGAGCTCCTTCTTGGCCTTGCGAATCTTGTCCAAGTTGGTGACCAACTGGCGCCGCGTAGCGATGAGAGCAGTCTTGGCATCGCGCGGCATGTGCTTTCCATGGATGGCCTCTGTCTTGTCGACCTCCTTCAACTCCTTGTCAAGTTTGATGTATTCTTGCTCAAGCGCCGCAATCTGCGCCTCGACGCTCGGCTCATCCGCCTGGATACGGTTGGCTGGACGTACCTGTGGCTGTGGCTGAACAGGCACGTGTGGTCGGAAGCCTGGATTGGCCTGTGCGGGTGTGACGTTGGGGGCTTCCATGTGGAGACGGAACGCCCCGTCAACCATATCGAGCGGATGAACAATGCCATCGACAATCTGACAGAAGTTGCCTTGCTGATCTTGGACAATGGAGCCGTTGGTAGTCGTTGCATCAGTGGATTCTATCCATTGATTTGGCTGTCCAGGACGAGAGTTGGGCGCGAATTTGATCAAGCCGCCGTTCGCCTTGATGGCACTATAGCCGTAGCGCGGATGACACAGCGGAGACTGCTCAGAGGGAACAATGCGACCACCAGCAGTGACACGCACGTGTGTGGGCGAGCCGTGAGCCTTGACAATGGCCTCGGCTTTCTTCTTCTTGAGAGACGGAGTTGGCGAGCGGCCAATCTTGTAGAAGCTCGGACGAGCGAATTGGTTGTTTGGCTGGATCTCACCAAGGACATGAGCAGCGCCGAGCGGGTTCAGGGTGGTGGCTGGCCGAGTTGCATCCTGGGCAATCGCCGCAACGTTCTCGTTCTGCGAGTGGGTGGAAGGTACACGGAGGCTGTTGGTGGTTGTGCGTGAGCGGTATGAGCGAGCCGTGAAGGACTTCGATCCTCGAAGGACGTGCTCTGCGGGTTCGGCCTCGGTCAGCTCAAGATCCACTCCACCAACAGATTCATCATCGGAGGAGTCTGCCAGGAGGCTCTCCAAGAACCGATGATTGACGTCTTGCGGTGTTGGGGAGCCCATGTTGGTTGAAACGAGTGCTTTGTGCATTGGTTTGCGTGGAATGGGGAGGAGAAAGTGAAGAAGAGGGTGAGCAAAAGTGCGAAGCTCAAGCACCAGGTGAGCTTCTGAAACTAGATGTGATGTGGGGAAAACCTTGACATTGTTTGCAATGCCATTACCGGAAGAGCGGCGGCGCGCTGGAGAGAAAGACCATTGGCTCACCTTTGACTATTTCGGCGTCCTCAGCATCACGCTCTTCAATGGCCTCATGAAGCTTTGGCTGGGACTGTGAGCCTCGAAGCCGGTGTAACTCCTCAGCCGAGTAGACCTTCCGGGTCACCTTGGTGGCCGTCATCTCTTCGTTGTCTGCTGGCGATAACCGAGTCGACGCGGCGCGGCAGTCTCCGGATTGAGCGGGTATGCGGGCAAGTGGGCCCGGGGGCAGCGACGGCGTTTGTACAGACGGTTTGGAAGTGAGGTTCGTTGTGCTGAGAACCGTGAGTAGATGATCTTGAACAAGACCGTTGTGAACACGCACCAAGGGTTCGAGTGCAGCCAGGAATGTCCAGCGAGACCAGGAGTATCCAGGGAGACAGGTTGCGAAATGGCAGAAGTTGTTCCGGAAAGGTGAAGTGTTGGAAGCGAGCGGATCGGCGGTTATGAAGACGATGGGAATGGTTTGATTGCAATGGGATCGAAGCGCGAAACGAAAGACGACAAAGGAGTGTGATTGTGGTTGCATGGGCGTGAGAGGGAGGATGAGGCAAGGAAACACGAGACAGAAGACAGGAAGGTCGAAGGTGTTTGCACCGCCTCCCTCCACAGCCCCAATGAAGATGGTAGTCCTCGCAAGAACAGTCGGGTGCGAAAGAAGGAGTCGGTGATACAGCGAGGCCGCGAGTACTACGCGCAGGTACCAGGCAGACGCGCCGAAGAGGCAGGAGGCACTCGGCCAGAGCCGATCATCTCACCTTCCGAAGTGGAATGTGGTACATCTGCGCATCGTCATTGCCGATTGTATCTCTCTGCTCGATCTTCAGCAGCATTGTCAGATGAGAAAGTGTGATACATACTCTGTACGGCCGCGGTCCATTCGATCATGGTACCTAGTGGAGCCAGTTCTCATGTCCTTCGCACTTGCTGCAAATGGTATCTTCATCTCAGTAAACGCCAATTCATATCCATCACAAGTAACCCCCTAGCGCCGCCCGATGCATGTCCATTTTTCTACTTGTTCTTGGTCTGCTTGTATGTGAAGCGCTTGCGAGTCCTGCGCATTGCAATCAGCACCTCCAGCCCAACATGGACGCTCATCGATACTTACGGCGAGAATTCTCCCAGCTTGTGTCCGACCATGTCCTCTGTTATCCTCACGTCATGGTAGATTTTGCCATTGTGCACCTGAAAGACCAGACCCACGAAGTTCGGCAGGATGGTCGCGCTGCGTGCCTGAGTCTTGATTGGAGGTGCTCTTTCTCCCGGCTTCGGTCGTACTATCGGGAGACTTTTTATTTCCATTAGCGTTGCTCGTACGAGAGGACGATTGAGGGTTGGGGAGGTAGTCGGGGATGAACGTACGGAACGATGTGCGGTCCTGCGCGACGAAGTCAGCATATCCCAATCCACAGGAGTATCACAGCAGTATCTACTCACCTTTCCAGACCGAACGCGCAAACAACGCATTTGTGACCCTCATTTCATCGCAATGTGGTATGATCGCTGCAGCATTCCTGAATTCACACGGCAAGAACGAAGTGAGGTCAACGCCGCGGAGGTGAGTCCAGCGGATCAATTTCGGCAGCTTGTCTCACGTGACAGCGCGACGCGACAAGGCAGCGATCCAATCACTTCGCTCCACTTCTGCTGCCACAATCCCGACATTCACCTTCTACATCTCGTTTGCCTCTGCTTTCTGTCTCTCGCTGGAGCAAGCATCCTCCTGAAATGTTTGCTCCTGCTCGCCTTCTTTTCTCGCCTCCTGCATCGGCAAGATTTCTCTAATTGCATCGTCATCATGCCGCGTGCATCAGGTAACAACCGTATGGATGACCCAGAAAGCCCACTTCAGTACAAGTCATGGCCCATACTAACGTCCGATGCAGCGGCCGACACCATCAAGATCCTCGTATCGACCGACAATCATGTCGGATACAACGAACGCGATCCGATTCGTGGCGATGACAGCTGGAAATCCTTCGACGAGGTCATGACTCTGGCCAGAGAGCGCGATGTCGACATGGTTTTGCTGGCTGGCGACCTCTTCCATGAGAACAAACCTTCGCGGAAGGCAATGTACCAGGTCATGCGAAGCCTCCGCGCGAATTGCTACGGCGACAAGCCCTGTGAGCTGGAGATGTTGAGCGATGGCAGCGAGCATTTTGCTGGGTCGTTCAATCATGTCAATTACGACGACGAGGACATCAATGTTGCCATTCCTGTTTTCTCGATCCACGGAAATCATGACGATCCATCTGGGGAAGGTCATCTGGCAGCTCTCGATATTCTCGCCATGTCGGGGCTTTTGAACTACTATGGCCGCACGCCTGAAGCCGACAATATCGAGATCAAGCCTGTACTACTTCAAAAGGGCAAGACGAAGCTTGCTCTGTACGGCATGAGCAATGTCCGCGATGAACGTCTGTTCCGCACCTTTAGAGATGGCAAGGTCAAGTTCTTCCAGCCGAGTTCCGATTCTGGAGACTGGTTTAACATCATGAGTGTCCATCAGAACCACCACGCCTACACCGAGACATCATACCTCCCAGAGCAATACCTGCCAAGTTTCATGGATCTTATTGTCTGGGGTCATGAACACGAATGCAAGATTGATCCCCAGCTCAATCCCGAGATGGGTTTCAAGGTGATGCAGCCGGGATCATCGGTCGCCACCTCTCTGTGTCCTGGAGAGGCTGTGCCCAAGCACGTCGCCATACTCCACGTTGAAGGCCCGGAAAAGTACAAGGTTGAAAAAATTCGCCTCAAAACTGTCCGACCATTTGTCATGAAGGAGATCGCGCTCAAAGACTACGACGAGATGAATGACATCGCCTACATGAATGACAACAAGACTAGAGTCACCCAGTTTTTGATCGGCAAGGTTGAGGAATTAATTGAGGAAGCCAAGCAAAGCTGGTACGACGTGCAACAAGAAGATGGCCTAGACATTGACGAGGATGAAGAGCCTCCAAAGCCGATCGTCCGTCTTCGTGTCGAATGCACGGCGCCTGATGGCGGCAAGTTTGAAACCGAGAACCCCCAGCGCTTCTCTGGCCGCTTTTCTGAAAAGGTCGCCAATGTGGTAGATGTTGTGCAATTTCACCGCAAGCGCACTGTCACGAGAGCCACCAAGAATCAACCCGACATGCCTGACGAAGAAGTCATGGCACAGATCACGATTGACAGCGTCAAAGTTGACAAACTAGTCAAGGAGTTTCTCACAGCCCAGTCTTTGACCATCCTGCCCCAGAACAGATTCAGCGATGCTGTCAGCCAGTTTGTTGAGAAGGACGACAAGCATGCAATGGACGAGTTCTTGCAGGAAAGCCTGAAGTTCCAGCGATCTAGTCTCCTCGAGACTGGCGATGGCGAAAAGGAGCAAGACGAGCAGGATATTCCAGATGATGACGTCCTCGCTGAAAACATGGAGAACAACCGAATCCGCCAAGAGGAAGCTCACGCTAGGGGCGAGCTGAAGAGGAGGCGGAAGAAGGGTACAATTCGACCAAAGCCCGCTGCCTGGGATTCTGACGAGGACGGACCGTGGGAGGAGAGCGCGATGTCTATCATGGTGGAGGACGAAGAGCAAGGGAAGGCAGCGGAAGACGATGATGACGGCGGCAGTATTGCCTCAGGCGCCCGGCCTGCCCGTGGTCGCGGCAGCCGTGGTGGTAGAGGCGGAAAGACGGCAGCAGGCACGACACGCAAGCCGGCCGCCGCTGCAAAGAAGGCGCCTGCAGCTAAATCTACCGCCGGTCGCGGCAAGAAGAAGCCAGTCTCCGAAGACGAGGATGAGGATGAAGATGTCATCATGCTCGACGACGGCGATGAAGAAGATGAGAGCCAAGGCTTGTTCGTCAGCCAGAACACACAGCCAGTCTCCTCACGCTCACGTACCCAACGATCCGCGTCTCCTGCCAAGAAGCCCGCACCAAGAGCAGCACGAGGCAGAGGTGGCACGGCTGCAGCAAGCACCAGAGGCAAGCAGACCCAGCTTAGCTTCGGAAGCAGCCAAATGACTGGCACAGCACGAGCGAACGGGACTGGCAGGGCCGCAGCCTCCAAAGCAGCTCCATCGCGGCGTCTTCAGCCAAGCGATGATGAGATATCGGACGACGACGCGTTCGAGCCCCCTCCGGCTGCGCAGCGAGCCTCAAGGGCGGGAAGACGGTAAGTATTGCATTCCAGAGTGGGCAAATGGCGAATCTGTAAGGTTAGCAAGGCATGGATTAGCGTGGCGCTGGATGAGAAAAGGGATTCGGTTTTCAGAATGGGCGATACAGCACCTTAGCGTGGTGTTTGGACCGGCGATTACACTGCTTCAATGTAATATGCACTTCATCATCCTCATTGCGTGCCATTCCATTCATGTTGCTCTCCTGGCTCTTCATGTTGTCATCATCATTGAGATGGGAACAACGGCAGATCATCGGGCAAGAGCGGCTTGCTTTCAGCTTTTCTTGAGCGCACCTCCTTTGCGGAGACACTATCATCACGAAGTGAAATATCGTCTGCAGATATTCAACTTCCTTCAACGATAAAAGCGACAATGGCTACTGCTCTCTTGCTCATTCCACCATCAAGCTGATGCCAGGAGTTCCAGGCCAGAGGAGTTCCAGACTGAATGCCACAAAATATTTCCAAGCTATTGACGAAAGGCGGCCCAAACGCTCAGCAGCACCATCGCCCACTCACAACACCAATCACTCGTGAAGAGAGAAAGATCCCTCAATGTAACCATCCAGTGAGGCACAACTGCCGCTGTCATCACCCAAGACCGCGATCTCATCGCCCAGGTCGGCATTGTTGAGCCCTTCACAAACCTTGGCAGAAATGGCGACATCCCTCAAAGACACCTCCAACATCCCAGCCGCCAAGCACAATGCTCATCCAGCGCGCTCGAATTCGCAATATTGCTTGCTCGTAAATGGTCGATAAGAAGGTTCGCCATGGCGATGGTGCATGCAAGGCTTTGTGAAAAAATCGCTTCTTGGACGCTCCTAGCACGCGAGCTCGCCCAACCTCGCGTGCAGGCCATGTGGCTTTGCTGGGATGTGGTATAAGAGTTTAAGAGGCCCGTGTTCTTAGGGCAAAGGAGTTTTCGTTTTCCCAGAGAGAGCGCTTGCGGTATGGCTTCGAGAGACTCCGATTCGAAGGACTTTCCGGCTTCGGCCAAGGTGGCTGAGAGCGATGTCTCGACACATTCGGATGAGGATGTTCAGGGACACTATGGATCTGGTCGCGACCATGCGTTCTCTGATCCAGCGGTGGCTGATCATTGGAGGAAGGTGTACGAAAATGCTCAATATGAAGGTCGACATCGATTTGACCCCGATCTGACTTGGTCTGCGCAAGAGGAGAAGAAGCTCGTCCGAAAGGTACGTTGACCTATATCGTCTCAAGGGTATTGACTGACTTAGAACCCAGGTCGATGTAAGGGTCATGCTTTGGTGTTGGCTGATGTTCTTTGCGCTGGACCTCAACAGGAAGAACATCAATCGAGGCAAGTTGCCGATGGACTTGTGGTAATGCAGACGGCTAATTCTAGACAGCGATAAGCGATGACATGCTCGAAGAATTGGGAATGAATACAAACGATTTCAACACTGGGCAGACAATCTTGCTGGTCTCTTTCCTTGCCGCGGAGCTGCCATCGGGGCTCATTTCGAAGAAGCTTGGGCCTGATATCTGGATTCCAACCATCATCTTCTCCTGGTCTGTGGTCTCCGCAGCTCAGGCTGGCTTGACCAACAAAGCCGGCTACTATGTCTGTCGTTGCTTGCTCGGACTCCTGATGGGAGGCTTCATCCCAGACACCGTCCTCTACATCACGTACTGGTACAAGAGCCAGGAACTAGGGATCCGTCTGTCATGGTTTTGGACAGTCCTCAGTACCACGATGGTCCTTGGTTCCTTCATCGCTTCCGGCGTCTTGCAAATGAGAGGTCTACGAGGCTGGTCTGGATGGCAATGGCTCTTTCTGATTGAAGGCTGTCTCACTGCTGTCATCGGCCTCGCTTCCTGGGGAATGATGCCTGCCAGTATCACCCAAACATCGGGATGGCTTCGCGGTAAGAATGGGTGGTTCAGCGAGCGCGAGGAGAAGATTCTGGTCAACCGCCTGCTCCGAGATGACCCTTCGAAAGGCGATATGAACAACAGACAAGCTGTCAACTTGGACCGTCTGTGGAAAGCCGTCAAGGACTATGACCTGTGGCCCCTTTATCTCGTTGGTGAGAGAAAAGGCTTACCGAATCATCTTCGAACAGTCGATGCTAACCTTTCAAAGGTCTCACCAACTACATTCCTCCAAGTCCTCCTCAGAACTACCTTTCCTACATCCTGCGACAGATGGGATACAGCACGCTCAACGCCAACCTGCTCACCATTCCGTCGCAGTTCTTGTTCGGTGTGAATGTAAGTTCCAGTCATCAACGCTTTTGCCCCTTCGCCACTGACAATTACAGCTCCTCATCATCTCGTGGGTTTCTCAGAAACTCAACGAGCGAGCTTTCATCTCGAGTCTGTCGAACATTTGGATCCTTCCTTGGCTCGCCGCACTGGTCGCACTTGGAACAAGCGTGTCGGATTGGGTTCGATACGCGCTTCTGACCGGCCTGCTGTCGTACCCTTACTGCCACGCCATTCTTGTCGCGTGGAACTCGAGAAACTCCAATTCTGTCCGGACCAGAGCCGTGTCGGCGGCGTTGTATAACATGTTCGTGCAGGCAGGCAACATCATCGCGGTGAACATCTACCGCGAGGACGACAAGCCGTACTACATCCGCGGGAATCGAGTCCTGCTCGGAATCTGCTGCGGCAACATTGTGCTCCTGTGGGCGGTCAAGTACTACTATGTTGCTCGGAACCAGAGGCGGCAGCAGGCGTGGGCGAGGTTGACAGGGGAGGAGCAAGCGGAATACGTGACCAATACGACAGATGAGGGAGCGAAGCGGCTTGATTTCAGGTTCGCGACATGAGGAGCTTTCTTTATGCAAATGGTACCGTGGATACACTGAGAAGGGAAGTGGTGCCCGGAAGCCTGCCGAGGTCGTTCATTGGCGCGCGATCATGTGACGAGCATTCCCCAGGGTGTAGATGTGCCCGATGGGGCTTAGCGTGCCGAGGCGTTCACAGCCCGGTCTACCCGTAGCACGCGAGACAGATTGCGCGGACCTTGCATTGCTGCCATCTCCCTATTCACAATCCCTCCTCTCTCCATCGCCGCATTCCAATACACGTCGCCAACTCATCGACCCCCATCCCTGGCCTTTCTCGCCATGATCACCGCTATCGCCTCCATTCGCATCAGATAGACCGACCATGATGCGCGAGCAGGAGGCGCCACTGCTGGCCAACGGCCATCTGGACCAGGAAAAGATGAACCCTCCGACTGGCCGCATGGGCTCCCTCTTGCGCAGAATTCCATCTGTCCCCGTCCGCAACTTGGTCTCCAATGTCATCGAATTTTTAAGGCCCGAATTTCTTATGCGAAAGAAACCGGAACCGCCGCGAAAAGGCAACACAGCATGGCTCGACGGCCTCCGCGGTGGCGCGGCCTTGACCGTGTGCATCATGCATCTTACCGTGTACACTCACACAGACATGGAATTGTGCTATGGCGAGAAACTCCCCAATGGAAAACTGAACACCAGTCCCGCCGCTTTGCCTATTCTACGGATACCTTTTACGGGTGGCCACTACTCGGTGATGCTCTTCTTCGTGATTTCTGGATACGTGGTGCCTCGGAGACTTATCACCCTGCTGCATGAGGGCAGGAAGGACGATTTCGTGGAGGCTGTATGCTCGGCGATTGTGCGACGACCTGGACGTCTCTTCATCCCGGTCGCCCTCAGTACTTTGTTCTTGGCAGTGGTGATGGGCCATATCATCGCACTCCCAGTGCCATTCCCCTTTTACAAGAGCAATGTCATCTGGGAAGTCTACAACTGGTTCGGCGATATGGGTTTATTCCTCTTCTATCACCGCTTTCAACTGCTATTCACCTGGTACAATTTTCACACGTGGACCATTCCCGTTGAGTTGAGAGGGTCTCTGTGGCTCTTCGTCTGGCTCTTTGCAACGCATCAGATGCAAACGCGACCGAGAGTCATACTCACAGCCTTCAAGCTGTATTACTTGGTTTTCATGACTCCGGGAGGATGGTACTCTTGCTTCTTTGCCGGGATGTTGACAGCCGAGTTGGACCTGCTCGCAGATGGTGACCAAATCCGACTGCCTTGGGATCGCGTACGGAAATTCTTCACCAGCCGACCACGATTGCGAATGTTCGTTCTTCACCTCACATTGCTTGCGGGATTGTACTTGGCCGGCGAGCCTTCAGCAGACGGCAAGCCGCGAGAGGAAGTCCTGGGTCAGTGTTATGGTTGGAGTACACTGAACTGGTTGATTCCAGGGTCGTACAAAGACGGACCGCCCCAAAACTCGCATTACCGCTGGTTCTGGCTTTTCTGGGCCGCTTGGTTCACGCTTATTGGAGTTAAGGAGATTCCCTGGATTCGCTGGATCTTCGAAAGCGGACCTGCGCAGTGTAAGTGCTACTAATATCTTCTCACAAGCTCTTCGTGATCAAAGCTAACGCTCTCTTTGCAGACCTTGGACGCCACTCTTTCGCTCTGTACCTGATCCACGGTCCCATGATCGGCATCTTCTCCGAGCGACTCTTCTACCTCACAGGCGTCAAATCCCCCATCGACCTCGAATCCTTCGTCAAATTCGGTCGCCTATACAACAAATGGCACGATGCGAGCTGGTGGCCTTTCCCTGACGGCGGCTACGGAGGCTTAGAGCCCAACTTCCTCTTCTGCGTGGCCCTGAGCTTGCCCGTCTTCATGTACGTGGCAGAGCTGGGCACGAAGGCCTTTGATGCGCCCAGTATCAAGATTTCCAATTGGATGTACCGAAAGATGAAGGAGGCAAGGTAAACATGGATTGCATTGGCATTGCAGGTGTAAGGTTGTACGCTAGGAATAGGGCGAAAAGTCTGTTGGGAATAGCATGGCGAAGGGAAATATGTAATCTTGAAATACAACGCGATGATGATGACTGCTTGCGCGCATCCCTCCGCCTCAATCTATCTGTGAGCATTTATTTTCACTTTGTCAACCCTGAAATTGACGGAAGTCCCAATCTCAAATGCCTTTTCCTTAAGGAAAGTCCCCGAGAAGAATCCAGTATCCGTGCCAGCGCTTTGACTGGTCAGAAATCTACGGCCGCTAGTGGGAAGTCGCTGGATTCACCTCACAGTGAGCCGAAATATTCCCGAAATAACATCGTGAGAACCTCAGGCCCAGCCTGAAAGCACTAAAAGCAACCCACTGACTTCAAATGTCCACTTTCCAGAGAGAACAGGCTGCCGTTCGTTCCTCGCTCAATTCCAGCATTACGAACACACGTATCACATCAATCTATATTCGCTTCTCGAAATCCCCACGCATCTTTCCCTGGACTCCGCCCATATGTTCATCGCTCATGCTCAAACAAATCACTTCACAAATCCGTCTCATTGCTGAGCTCTCATCCAGCAGCATTCCTCAACGCAGCCTCCTCCGAAGCCTTCTCAAAGCTCGTTCGGTAGATATAAATGCCCTCAAATGCCGAAACAATCGCCAGGCCAATGGCAGGGCCAGTCCAGAGTCCGATCAAGTCCCAATGAAGACCAAATCCGAGGCCGAAGGATAGGGGCAGTGCAATCTGCGACTTATGTTAGCATGATGCGGTCACAACGAACACGATTCCGACTTACCACATAGTATGCGAACAAATTGATATATCCTCCGATCTCTTGCTTGCCCAGTCCGCGCAGCAGCCCGTTGCATTGTGCGGCTAGCGCATCGAAAAGCTGGAAGGCAGCGTTGACGGGAAGCGTAGCTGCCGCCAAGGCGACCACGTCCGGCTCAGAAGTGAAGAGCCATGGAATGTAAGATCGTAAAGACGAGAGCGCGACCATGTTGAAGATACCAATGAAGGTTCCGAGAATGAAGGTGACCTTCGTCGTAATCTTCGCCGCGTCTGGTAGCCCGGCTCCAATCAAGTTGGCCACACGCGTAGAGGCCGCGATCGAAAGAGGGAACGGCAACTGATAAGTGAGCACGCTCAGAGATTGAAGCACCGTGTTCGCAGCCAGATGCGTTGACGTGATCCTTGCGGACGCCAATGTGAGAATTTCGAAAGCTAAGAATTCGGCCAGAACCATGATCAGTCCGGGCAGTGCAAGGCGAACCATGGGACCCCAGTTCTTGAATGCTTTTTTCGAAAAGCCGGGCCAGCACTCCATACCGCCGATGAAGCGAACGTATAAGAAAAGTAGGAATGGCATCAGACACTCCGTGATGACCACCGCAATCGGACACCCAATGAAGCCCCATTCGAATTGCCAGACGAAGAGGTAGTGCATCAAGATATTGAGCGGAGCCGCAATCAAGAGCACATACAGTGTCGCGTCAAACCTCCCCTGGGCCTGAACGTATCGCTTAGCCGACTCAAAACAGGCGTATCCGGGAGCACCGATGATGAGGATCTTGAGGTACGCGCCTGCCAGTTCTGCGATCTCCCTCTCCGGAACAATGAGGTCCAGAATCTCTGTTCCAGCAGCCCAGATAATGGCGATTGGAATCGTGATGGCCCACAGGAAGAACACCATACGCTGCAGGTACAGCCCAACCAGCTTCTTGTTCCCACTTCCATAAGCTTGCGCGCAAAGCGTGTCCAACGAGGTCGCCAAACCGTGGTAGACGGCATAGCCTGTGATGTTGGCAGTCATACTTCCCAAGCTCACCGCTCCAAGCTCGTTCTTCCCGATATGACCCACCGTGAAGACCGAAGTCAGAGTGAGCGAGTTCTGCAAAATGAATGTGAAGATCAAAGGCCCCGAATATCTTCCCAGCACTTTCGATTCTCGCTGCCATGTCGTGTGGATCATTCCGCCTTCCACGGCCTCTTCCCATTTCCTCGAGATGTTCTCTGGCGAATCTTCTCCGCCGTACGGTGCATTCGGATCTCTTCCCTCTCCTCCCAGCAAGGCCGTATTCTCACTTGGCAGGATTCCATCTTGATCTCCACTACCCTCTTCATCCACCTGGCCGCTCTTTCGTCGCATGCTTATCCGGCTCAGCATCTTTTTCAACCCATTCCCCGTCTCCGAAGCCGCACTCTCCCTCCGTCGAGGATGCTTTGGCGGTATGATCCCATTGTCCCTCAACAAGCTCCTCTCCTCTCCAATCGCCGCCTCCCAATCTTGCTCCGCAGGCACCACGTGCTCCGGCTGCTGTGCTCCCAAGAAGGGTCGAGGCGTGGCAGCCATGTACGACGGCCGGCGGTAGTAGCCCGTCATCGAATGCGGTCCCACGGCGATTCGCTCGGCGGTGTTGACTCTCTCCAACGCATCGTCCTCATCATCTTGCTCTTCTCGCCGCTCGTCTTCCAAATCTTGAGCTATGGATTCTTCGGCTATCGCTGCAATACGGCTCTGAGATCTGTAGCTTGCCCCGAAGCTCTGTGAGGTCGTCCCAGTGGCGGGCGAAGCGCTCCGGTTTCGAGCAATTGGTTTGCTCATTGTGAACGAGAGATTGGGTTGGACGCGCACGTGTTTCCCGGACCAGATTCGCCCTACGCAATGCCTTCCTTACCGCAAGTAAGCTACCTCTGTTGGAATAGCTATGCTGCAGGTGAGATGAGCTCGTCTGTCGTGCTCCAGGCCTTTGGCCAGACCTATTCTGCCGAGGGGAGGTGTGAGGAAGGAGACAAAGGAATACGAAAATGCAGGAAAACAGCAGCGGCACTAATACATACGCGTGCGTTGTGACTAACGTGTATATCCACAGCCTTGATAAGGCAGTAGTTGTGAGCGGCGTAGATCGTCGAGCTAGAGGATGCAGCTTTTCACCGAAGGTGGAGTCAGATCAGGAAGGCGGATCCGGAGCTGAGCACCGTAGCCGACAGCGATACGATAACTGACGAAACACAGAATTGAACACTGGTCTTTCATTCTTCACGGCATCATATTCTAGACATGGCGCATCCGTCGCGCTCTCCCGTTCATGCAAGCCATGTACAACCCGTCGCGTCTGTCGCGATTGCAGTATCAACACAACGCCTTCGCTAATTCCGATCCATCCTTGGAGCCCGTCTCATGAACGCCGAATTCCGCATGCAAACACATTTTAAGTCGCAGTGGTCGTTGCTCAATACCTGCTACCCATGTTCGTGCCCAAACGACCGAGAACAAGCTCATTGAGGCCCTCCCGGCACTCCCCAACGGTGCCGGCCACGTTCAAGATGCCCTGCTCGAAGCCACGAAGAGTGTCTGCGAGCTCACGAACAGTGTCCTCGCTGGTCGGCTGTCCGATGCCACTGTTGCCACCAGCTTTGCGCTGAGCCAGCCGCTGCGCCTGAGATATTGCCGAGCTCTCAATCACCCGCATGTGGTTTTCGATCTCCGTCAGGTTGTTGGTGTACGAGTTCATCATGCACTGAAGCTGGGCTGTCATGGGCACAAAGTAGTTTCCGATGAGATCGGTGTCATAACTGTGGTCGTCGGCATCGCTGGAAGATGGCGCCTGTTGAGGGCGTTGCTGGCTACCATACAAGCTGCTGAGACTGCCCATGTTGCCATACTGGTACGGCGCAGGAAGTTGGAGGTTCGCCATGATGCGCTCGCAGCGCTCGAGGTCGGTGCGGTCTTTCGCCGTATGCTGACGTTGATTGTCGACGGCGACCGCATCATGGACAAGGGCTTGCTCAGCATCTTCGACCTTGTTCTTGATGTAGTCAATGTCGGGGTTGAGGGACTCGATGTCAATCTCATGCTGAGGAAGGAATGCCTCGATTTGCTTGCAGAAGTTCTCTTGCTGCTGAATCAACTTGTCGAGCTGCTCGAGCTCGCTCTTGATTGGATCAATGCAGTCCTCGAAACGGGTAGTGAGCCGCAAGGTATCGAGGTCGATCTTAGCGGCACCGACAGAGGTTGTAGTGCCTGCATTGCTCTGGCCCATGCTCAATCTTCCAAACCGCGCAGAGTTATTCATCTGGGCATGCTGTGTAGCACCAAGCATCGATGGCACTGAAGGCTGTGGCATTTGAGATGGTGGTCGTGACGAGCCCAGGCCGAAAATACTGCTGCTTGCAGGAGCGGAGGGCTTCGCAAACATGTTTTGGGCCGAGTTTGTTGGCTGGTTGCCTCCAAGCCCTCCAGCGCCGCCGAATATGCTTGATCCACCAAATCCGCCGGTGTTGCTCTGCTGGTTGCTTTGCTGATTGTTGGTGTTGCCGAAGAGACCGCCAGCATTCTGCTGATTGTTCGTGTTGTTGGTGCTGCCGAATAGACCACCAGTGTTGCCTTGCTGATTGTTGGTGCTGCCAAAAAGTCCACCTGTGCCCTGAGTGGTATTCTGCTGTGTATTGTTGCCTCCGAATAGTCCACCTGTGCCTGCATTCTGATTTTGATTCTGATTCTGCGCATTGGCCGTGCCAAAGAGACCACCGCTCGGCGCGGCTTGAGACTGCTGTGTGGAGTTGCCGAAGAGGCCTCCGCCCTGCTGCTGGTTTGACTGGGTATTGCCAAAAAGGCCGCCCGAGGGCTGGTTCTGGTTCTGCTGTTGTGCACTGTTGTCTGTTAGTCCAGATCCACTCTGATCGGCATGCTTCTTGCGAAGGTTGCCCCAAAGGTTATGAAGTCCGGTTTGGTCCGGTCCGGTATTGCTAGTCATGTTGGAGGCTGTTCTCTTGGTCGTGGAGAATGAAGCAGTCGAAGGGGTCCCTGAGAAGCTCGAGCCTGGGGACGTGGCCGGCGTGCTGGGTGTCGGCGTGGTCGTCCACGTTGTCGCAGGACTGCTTGGTGGTGTGCTGTCTGAGGCACTTGCGGGCGTGGACGATGCGCTCAAAATGGCCTGCGTCGCCTCGACCTTCTCTCGGCGAACGTGGTCCCAAATGCTGCTCGTCTCGTTGAGAGGTTGCGATGGGAGTTGCATTCCAGCAACCTCAGCTGGCATGGGAGCGAACAAGGCCTCGCCCTCATCGTTTGGGTTGCCATTCAGGGGACGATTTTGCCGCGGAGGAAATCTCTTCGTGCGTCGGGATGCCATGATCGATGTGTTTGCGGTTGCAACAGGCTTCAAACAGAGTGGAAAGGAAATGGTTGGACTTACAAGAGAGAGTTGGTCGCACCGGTGTTTAATGAGAGCGAATTCGACCGTCCGAGCGCCATGATTGTCAGATCGTATTGTGCGCCCAGCTATTGCAGAGCTGTTGTGGTGCACAAACGTGGTATTGTCGGAAGTGATTGAAGCTGGGCTATTGTTGTAGCGATTGTCAACACTTCGCCGCGGAGGTGAGCTGCAGAGCTGAGCGCGACGCGATTCTGTGGCCCGTGCATAGACACCTCAGGCACCCGTTTAGAAGCACTTCACTTCGCGACTCTCAAGCATCAAAAATTAACAAGTTTGTCTGTCAACAATGCCCAATTGAGTGACTACATATTGCAGTGGCTTTTTAGCACATCAATTTGTGTTCTGATCACCCGCTTGAGAACCATGATGGCGATCGACCGCTTCAACATGAAACTTACTACCACCCACCCAGTCGAGAACTGTTGAAATTGACTGGAGATGTAGTGCCAAACAGGGACGGGAGGGGATTCTCACTGCATACATGTAGTAGAGCTCGGAACTGCTAACTAAATGCCTGGTGGGAAGGAAACGTGCCCAAAAGAGTGGACCCAATCTGAGTTCATTATCAGCATCAGAGAAGGCTGAAGCCACCTAATTCGTGGAGTCTCCACTGGGATGGCAGATCTTCGTGCGCGAGGTACTATGGTCGCTAGTCGGTGCCCAAGTATCAGCCATGTGCTACTGGGCTGATTATGACCGCTCAGCTCCACGGTTACCATTAACGGAGATGCTTGAGCGGCGCCGGCGATGTGGCGCTCTTGTCCTACCCGGCTTAGCAATTGCCTGAGATGGCTCCTGACGATCGTTCTTCTCTCCGTGCTTCTGGAACATTTCCATCCTCGTCGTTGTGCCAGAGATAAATAGGCCAGGTCGACGTCAGCTACAGGCTGTCCTTTCCACTGAAGAGAGTGTCGAATACACGCGAAATATGCCCGCCGACACGGTCACTGGCAAGACCGTCATCCTGATCACCGGCGCCAAAAGCGGCATTGGCAAAGGTCTTCTCACTGCCTATGCGCTTCGACACAATACCATCGTCATTGCCGCCATTCGGGATGGTCCTCATTCCCTACCCGGAGAGGCCCTGAGGACCCTCCCCACTGGCTCTGGAAGCAAGCTCATCGTTGCCAAATACGACGCATCCGATCCAAAATCTGCTGTTGATATGGCACACCACTTACAATCTCGTCACGACATTGTGAAAGTCGACACTGTCATTGCCAGTGCGGGAATCTTGAACCATTACGGATTCATCAGGGACGCGAAGGTCGAGGATTTGACGGATCACTTCAAGATCAACACGTTGGCGCCGATACTGCTGTATCAAGCTTTCAGAGATCTCCTGCAACGAGCTGAAGGGCCAAAGCTCTTCATTGTTTCTTCGACTTTGGGATCGAATGCTCTCCAGGACGAATGGAACTTCCCATTTCTGGCGTACGGCATGAGCAAGGCGGCGGTGAATTTCGCAGCAGGGAAGATGCATCGGGAAGAAGATAAGATCGCCGTGGTACCTGTCGATCCTGGTGAGTACTTTGCTGCTACACATGACACGCCATTTTCTAACATCTTGTCCACAGGATGGGTTCATACCGCAATGGGCGAGCAAGCCGCCCGTCATATTGACTTTGATCCAAATGAGATCCCCACTTCCATTGATGAGAGCGTTTCTGACTTGATGCAATTCTTTGATCAAGTCACCAAGAAGGAACACGGAGGGGCCTTTCATGATCAGAAGGGTCATAGCATTCCGTGGTAGAAAAATTGAGTGGACTACTCACCACTGCTGTCCTGAAACACTGTCTGTCCAACAAAATCTTGTCCTGTGATCCGTGCAAGAAACCATAGGCAGGCCGTCTCACAAAAAAGGATATCTTCATTCCTCCCTCGAAATGACATTAACCTCCTTGATGTCATGCTGGTCGACATCGATGCTCTCCATCAACTCCTTTGTCTCATTCCATGGTACGGCAAATAGGCCAGAATTGATCTTGCAAATGCGAACTTCACCTACCGCTTCTTCCTTGGCATGACTGGAGTTCCATTCCTTCACTTGCTGCAACAGATCTTCCATGGCCGGCTTGGTGGCTTTGAGTATGGCCGATGGCGAGTCCTTCTTCTTGCCCTTTGACCGGGAAGTGAATAAACAGCCGACGAAGTGTTGCTTCTTCTTGTCGAGCTTCTGCGGAGAGATGAAGAGAGCATTCCCGAACAGAACATGGCCATTCTGTTTGCAGTGGGCTGCGTAGACCTTGAATGCGCCCATGTAATGTTGTTTGAATGCCGCAGCGATGCCAGCGCCCCAAGAACCCTCGCAGTTGCAAGCGTGGATAATAAGAGAGTTTGGTGGAGCATCGAAAATGTCGCCAACAGACTCGGTCAGTCGTAACTTCTTGAAAGGATCGGTGGTGTTGGTGTTGCTGCAGTCACCAGATGGGGCTTTAGAATCGACTTGGTCTCGAGGAAGTTCGTCTTCATCGTCCGGTACATGATCATCTTGGTTCTTAGTAGCAAGATGTCGAGAAGTCTCGCCTCCTATCGTGGCGTTTTGCAGTTTCGCCGTCCGCTTGGTGCTTCTCGGTTTCATGTAGTCCATAATGTTGTTGGGCTTCGCCCGTTTGATACTATGGTCGGATGAATGAACCGCTGGATCAGCGCGGCGCTTGGTGCCGGTCTTGTCTTCCGGTGGCATTTTTGCGAGCGTTTCGACTTTCGTTTCTACACAGGTAAGTTCTGGAAGAGACGCGGACTGTCGAGATGAAGTTCTGGCGAGGAAGTAGCAAGCGGGAGGAGCCTCAGGCACACACGCATTGGCCCGCCTCGGACAGTTGAGCGAATCAGATCAAAGTTGGGTCAGCGCGGACGTTCCCGGCAAAAGATCACAGACGCATTGACATCCGTCTCGACGACAGCT
The DNA here is from genome assembly GCA_022814565.1 of Phaeophleospora eucalypticola. Taxonomy (NCBI): domain Eukaryota; kingdom Fungi; phylum Ascomycota; class Dothideomycetes; order Mycosphaerellales; family Mycosphaerellaceae; genus Phaeophleospora; species Phaeophleospora eucalypticola. The sequence continues at coordinate 285,961 of JAKLNG010000017.1, forward strand.
CCCTTTTGCGCGAAGACAGCGACGACATCAACCCAGCGATCCTCTCTACCACCTCCTCTCAATTCTTGTCCACCGCGGCTATGTCTCTCTCCTCACGAGCCGCCACCTCGCTGGTGCGCCGCGCCGCCCAGCAGACCACGCCGGCTCTGCGCTCCTCGTCCGCCATCGTGCAGAAACGCAGTGCCTCCGATGCCTCCACGTCGCACGCCGAATACACCTCGCCCTTCCACCGTGGCACATCGAACAAGCAAGATACCACCGCCATCCCGAGTTTCAACAAGTACCGTGCCAGCGGCAGCGAGCAGGCGAACAAGGTGTTCCAGTACTTCATGGTTGGCGCTTTTGGAGGTCTCTCAGCGCTGGGAGCAAAGAACACCGTGCAGGGTAAGTCTATACGTACAATGGAACGTTGAGGTGGAGCAGTACTGATGAGGATGATGCAGACTTCCTTGTAAACATGTCCGCGTCCGCCGATGTCCTGGCCCAGGCCAAGGTTGAGGTCGACCTCGCAGCCATCCCCGAGGGCAAGAACGTCATCATCAAGTGGCGAGGCAAGCCCGTTTTCATCCGTCACAGAACCGCCGACGAGGTTAAGGAGGCAGAGGACATTGACTGGAAGACCCTGCGCGACCCTCAACCGGACAGTGACCGTGTCAAGAAGCCTGAGTGGCTCATCATGTTGGGTGTTTGCACTCACTTGGGTTGTGTGCCAATTGGAGAGGCTGGTGACTTTGGTGGATGGTTCTGCCCATGCCACGGTTCTCACTACGACATTTCGGGGCGTATACGGAAGGGACCAGCACCATTGAACCTGGAGGTGCCTGAGTACGACTTCCCTGAAGACGCTGCGCTTGTCATTGGTTAGACGAGGAGAATGGAATTGAGAAGTGGGCGAGAGAGTTTGCGTTGTGTGGGAGTTTTAGTGCTGGATCGCAGGAGAAGACCCAGTTCTGTACAGTTAAGATACATCTTCTTTTAGCGTCTCCGAAATCAGGTCTGTAAAAGGGCTTTCTACACCTATTGATCTCAGACGAGTCTGCCAGAACAGCAAGCGCTTACAAGTGGCCAAAGACGTGGAGCCGAAGACAGCTACGCCTACTCTCCGCTCAGATATTCCCCAACAGCCTTGACCGCGTCGCCAAACTTGCTCCCCTCTAGCAGAATAAGATGCCCCTCAGGCTTGATACCCATTTCTGAGAACGTCCGCTTGGTATCACTCGCTCCCTCGTCACCCTGCTTCTCATGCTCAAAACTTCCAAACGTCAAAGCATGCTTGTGTAGCACCTCGTCCTCTGGATGGAAATAGAAAGTTTCCGCCGCACCCGAAGCCTGCCCCTTTTTCTTCTTCGACGGCGGGTTGTCCTCCGCGTCCAGCTTGGATGCGACCTCGCTGTAAGTCCTAGAGATGACCAGGTAATGTGAAAATTGGTAGGGCTCCTTCTCCTCGAGCGCCCATTCCATTTCTTCGAGGAGCATGTTGTACATTGGCGGCACGATCTGATGAGGCATGTTGATGAGACGCTCTGTCAAGATCAGACCGACTTGTGCTGAGGATTCTGGCGATAGTAACTGTTGGAGCTGCTGGTGCATTGCGTCGTCCTGATCCTTGGTCCGGGCGAGGAGGTACTCGGTCAGTTGCTGGATGACTTTCTTCTGGCGATGTTGGTGGAGATTCAGGACTGTGAGGAAGGCGTATGGGTCACTCTCGTTTCCTTCGCATTTGACCGTGCTTCCTAGTAGAGGTTGGGCGAGTATGAGATCTGCAAGTTCGGAAAGGTCGAATAGCTCGTTGTCGACGTCGAAGAGCTGCCTTAGAAGGGATTTTAGGCCGTGGAAGTCAACAGCTGGCTGCGGATCGAACCATTCAAAGTCAACGTTGAGAAGATCGGTGTCCTAGAGATTGTTAGTTCTGATTCATCTCCAGATAATTCTCTATTTGTTCGTACGTCGTCGCTGCCGCTGTCCTCGCCATCGATGTCCATTTTGTCTTTTGAGGGCGCCTTGTCGTCGCCATTTGCCTTTCTTTTGCCCATGATGAATCCAGCGGGTCTTTTGGAGATGTCTCAAGAATTTGGTGTGGTGTTCTGCAAGTGTTGTGATCTGAGACCTTGTCAACTCGTTGCCTTAAAGAGAAGAAGTTGTAGTCTAGAATTTCAGTCGAGCGGCAAAGGAAGCAAGTCTACGCGCGCTTTCACGTGACTCGTGTGCACTTGCCAAGCGAAGCCTCTCGAGATGGTCCTCCTCCTTCACCTTACAACGATGACTTCTTTCTCTAAGGTACACGCATGATCAGCCGCTTTTTTCAACGAAAATCATTTCATGCACGGAAATTTGCCATTTTTTCGTCAGACCTGGCATTGCTGGCCCCCATTGTCCACATCTAAGAAGATGTGACCACGTTGACAATTTCACGCCCTATGATAGCATTCACAACAGGTGCGCGAGGCTAGGTGATAAATTTCTTCCTCTTGCTATATTCTTGCACTTCAAAATCCGTGGAGCGTCTCAGAAACTGCAACAGGTCCTTCCGCAAATCATGACAGGCCCAGCGAACTCTGATTGTGTCATTTCCGAACGAGGCGACATAGTTGAAAACACCCATCGAGTGCATGCTGCAGTCGTCGACGCGGAGGGTACTCTGCTCTACTCTGTGGGCGACCCATCTCGAATCACCTTGATCCGTTCAGCGGCAAAACCAGCTCAAGCACTAGCCATTCTGGAAACCGGATGCTTCGAGAAATATGGATTCGACGACGCCGATCTTGCACTCGTCTGCGCATCCCACAGCAGCGAAGAGCGGCACATTCAACGAGCGCAAGCCATGCTGAAGAAGATTGGTGCCACGGAGGACGATCTGTGTTGCGGTGGCCACCACGCTTTATCCGACGCCGTCAATCGAGCCTGGATCAAGAAAGATTTCGAGCCTACTGCGATTTGCAATAATTGTTCGGGAAAGCATGCTGGCATGATTGCGGGTGCTTTGACGATTGGAGCGGAAAAAGCTGGGTACGAATTGCCTGATCACCCTATGCAAGTCCGTGTTAAGCAGGTCGTGGACGATCAGTGCTTGTCACAGAGCACTTCCTGGGCCCTGGATGGATGTCACCTGCCGGCACCTGCTGTCCCTCTGAGAAATGCAGCACTGCTATACGCCCGACTTGCCAATGCGGCGGGACACAGCGATCGCAAGGAGCAAGTTCCAAATCGAGAAGTGCAGCTTCGGAGAGTCTTCCATGCTATGTCCAGTCATCCAGAAATGGTTGGAGGAGAGGGTCGCTTCTGTACTCTCCTCGCAGAAGCTTTCGAAGGGAAGCTAGTGGGCAAGCTCGGGGCAGATGGCTGCTATGGTGTGGCGATACGACCCTGTCAGGGAAATTCAAATTCAAGAGCAATGGGCATCGCTGTCAAGATCGAGGACGGCAACCTTGATGTGCTGTACGAGGCCGTGGTCGAGATTTTGGAACAGTTGCAAGTTGGCAGCGAAGACACTCGTCGAAAGCTCTCTAAGTTCCACCAGTGCAAGCGGCTGAACACAGCAGGCGCCGTGGCGGGAAGAGTCTATTCGGCTTTTCGATTGCGGACTGCGGAGAGTCACCCCATCTCTACTACAAGGTAGCTGGAGTCAATGATACCAGATAAGAAGCAAGAGGCACTTACTCCGAACCTTTCCTGCTTGGTACAGCCTCCTCAAAACAAGACACACGCACGACTTGGCTGCATGCGAGGTAACTAAGACGTACAGGTCAAATCTCATCAATCCACCCCTTCCCCATACTCATCCATTCCTTCAACATCCCCACTCCCACCTCCAACCCCCCTCCCCGCCCCGCCTCAGCCTTCTTCTTCAACCTCCGATTCCGATTCCGATTCTTATTCCTACCCCCCCTCCTCCTCTTCTCCTTCGCAGCCTCTACATCCAACTTCGTCCTCAAAACTCCAAACATCTCCCCCATATCATCCGTCCCCAAAAACTCCGCAACCTCATGCAGCTCCAATTTCGGAACCATGAAGTCGAATCAAGAGATTTTCCCTTCAGACCTTTCTTTCTTATCTCTTCGAACGCCGGGGTCGCGACGTCGCCCATTGAGTCGATGCTCGCTCTCATGTCCGCCGTGTGCCTGGCTCGTGCGCGCGTGGCGGATTCGGAGTCTTCGGGGCCTTTGCCTTTGTCTTGATCGGGTGTGAGGCCCAGACATTTAGTGACTTCGGCAAGTTCTCTTGGATGCAAGGAGGAGGAAGAAAGCTCATGCTCCGATTCTGGGTTTGCTTGGGCGGCAGTAGCACTTGTGCCCATCAATGCCATTGCGTGCGCAGTAAATGTCTAGTAGAGAGCTTTTCTTCGTTCACTCCCAACCACTTCTCAACTCAATCGCTTCATTCATTCATCCATCCAAACTTTGCGCACTCTTACAACCCAGCAATCCCCTTCAAAGCCTTAAACCCACCACCCTTCTGCTTCTCCTGCTTCGACGACTCCTTATCCTTCCCATTCTCCTTTTCCTTTTCTTTCGGCTTCATCTTAATATTCTGTGCACCGCCTACATCACTCATCAGCCTCTCCGTGCCTCATTGAAAAAAAGTGAAAAGTCTCGGCTCAGACTCACCTCGCCCATATACCCTCACCTCACTCTTCGCGGCAATTTTATCCTTCCTCTCCCTGTCTGCGCTGTTCCCGCTCGCAACGCTTCTCTCGTCCGCTCTCAATGGCGCTGTCGCGTTGTAGCCAAAGACACCTGCTGTATCGGAATCGTTGGTCTTGATGCTGCGTGCCGAAGGTGGTTTCCATGTAAGGCCCGCACCGCTGTGGAGGACTGGTTCGCTTGTTTGAGGAGAGACGGGGGATATGGGACCGAGGTCTCGCGAGCCGTCGTGGTTTCGACGAGCGTGGGTGGGGTCGCTGGTGCTGATGGTGCTGTATCCTCCAATCTCTGACGGAGCGCCGTATTCGCTGTCGATGCCATAAACGCTTTCTAAAACTCCCCCTCGATGACCGAGGCCGCTACTCATCAAGGTAGAGTTACGAGCCATACTTCTGCTGCGGGAGAGGGAGCCGTCTCCGTAGCCTCCACCTTGGAGATTCTCCAGATTGCTTTTCACAGACTGGTACTCCAACTCGAGATCGGTATGCTTCTCTAGTAGACGAGAATGCGCTTTCTTGAGCTGCGCAAGCTTCGACTGCGCGTCCATCAGAGCCTGCTGTAGTGCATGCGTATCGGACGACATCGACGTCGACGGCCGCTCATAGGGATCTCTCGAGCCCATGTGAGCTTCAAGCTCAGCAATTCTGTCCGAGTACGCTCGCTTCGTCCTCTCGCGCTCCTGCTCGTGACGATGGAGACGCAGCTGCAACGTATCCTTCTCACTCTGCACAATCTCAAGCTCTCGTCTGGCGTGGTCACAATCAAACTCGCGAAGCTCATACTCTCGCACCTTCCGCTGAGCCTCTGTGAATTGAGCTTGAAGTCGTTGAAGCTGCTCAACATCACGCTGCAATATCTCCAGCTCATGCTTCTTATTCGATTCGCGAGCCTCAGCAGCAGATAGCAAGTCACGGTAGTTCTTCATCTCAGACCGTAGCCTCTTAAGCTCGTCCGCATCAGCTAACCATGTCTCTTGCTCTTTCTTCATCTTGTTGAAGCGCTCTGTCATGTTAGACTCCAAATTGTTCGCCTGTTTGCGTGTCAAATTCGAATCTTTGATCGTAGCCTCGCGCGCACTTCGAGCCTGTTCAAGCTGCTGCTTCAATGCACGGTTGGCGTTGATCAGATTGAGAGTCTCCGCCTCAACGGTCGCGTCTTTCACATTCTTTCGCATCAGCTGGCTGATGTGTTGCGAATACTGCGCCTTGTGCCATCTTTCGAAGTTCAAATCGTTTTGCAGCGCAGTGAGTTTCTGCTGCAGATAGTCCAAGTTGGTCAAAGGCTCCTTCTTCTCCTTTGGAAATCCGCTTAGAGGAAGAGGGAAATCGTCCAGAGTAGGTGAAGTCTTTGCTGGTAATTGCGCGCCTGCCGGCCGCAGTCGAGGAGCTTCTTCGCCATTCTCGTCATGCGGACCCAGAATCGGGCTCTCTGGATCTGCTGAAACGGCAGTCGACAAAGTGTCGCGCCAGCTGTGGCCAGAACGAAGGCTCATGTGGCTAATCGCAGGTGAGACAGAGCCGTTGTTACTGGGAGGTATTGGTGGTAAAGGCGGTATCTCTGGCAGCCTTCCGGTTGGCGGCGGTCCAGGGCTCATGAACGATGGTCTTGCGTTGATTACTAGTCCATGGCACTCAGCAACAACGTCCGAAGGGTCCAGTTTGGGCCACTTGGGATCAATGAGCTCCTCCTCCGGCGTCATATTGTAGAAATTTGGATGAAGGAGGTGCGCCTGCCGGAACTGATCACTTCTGCTTCGTATTACTGTCTGATCCAGATCGAAGTCGTCCGCTCCAGGGAAGTTGAGAAGTTTCAGATACTTGCGAGGCTTTCTGATATAGCTCATGAAGTTCAACGGGTACAAGCCATAGAGGTAAGTGTAGTATGTCATAAGTTCCGGCGTTGCAGGCTCCGGTATGCCATTCACAGGCCTACACTTCTGCCAGTTTGGATCGATGCCAACATCTCCGTGATCGTATTCATCGTCCGAGACTCTATCATCAGTGACGAGCTTCTTCTGAGCTTCGGTGGTCAGAGGACTGAACTTCTCCCAGCACAGAAGCCTGCTGTAGATCAAGAAGAGTCTGGGAAGTCGAGAGTTCAACGAACCAGGAATGTGCGGCAGAAGCATGATCAAGGAGGTGAGAGCGACGGACAGAACCGTGGTAGAAGTATCATTCATCAAGCACTTCAGAAGGTTGTCGACCAGCGGAGTATGCATAACAAGGTACAAGTGAGGTGCCTGGATCTGGAGGAAGGAGCTCAAGAGAGTGAGGCCTTGCAAACGAGTTGATTCCCGTACAACGAGATCGTCCAAGCGGTGGAAGAGAGGACGCGACATCTTCTTTCCAAAGGATATGAGAGCAGTCTCAACTTGCTTTGCGACTTGAGCATTGTCTGGAGCGACGAGTTGTTGATCCTGGCTCAAGCCACGGCTCCGGGCGAGATAGACGCCAATCAAGTCGCTGCAGATGTGTGCAGAAGTTTGAGCTCGTTGTTGGGCGTCCTCGTCACTTTCATCGTAGACCATGACACTAGTAAGGAAATCGTAGGCATCTTCCAGGGCAGTTTTCTTGGAGCCGACGGTTGAGACCACCGGCTTGACCACCGTTCCATACCACTCCAAAATGTCACGCTCGTCCGTGATGGCCGGCCGTAGCTCTTTCAACACACCCACAAAAGCACCCAATTTCTGACTGCTCCCCGAGACATGTTTCTGCCAAAAGTGCTTCAGCTCTTGATTGACCCGATGAGCATCGTCGTCGTCCACGGAGCCTTCGTACTCGTCGACAAAAGCCTGGAGCATGCGGCGACTCTCGGCAGGCAGCGATAGTGGGATCTTGGGGCCGGAGAAGTGGGCGTGGAGAGCTTTGGTGGCATCTCGAATGGACCTGGCGGCGGCGGAGAGGTTAGCAGAAGAGGATCGCTCGGGCACGGCGTAGAAGCGGCTGTTGGGTGGGCGAAAGGCCATGAGTCGCGCGCATCATTGGAGAGGAGGAGAAAGGGTCGCGGATGCTGGACTGGCAGCACCCACTAAAGTAAGAGGTAGAGACTGACCTTGGGCCGGCAGCCATCGCTCCCAAGGCCGTGGATGCACCTGGATGAATGGATCCACGAACTACGACTACCACGCGGGTCGCAGGCGAGGCGCTATCTCAACGCAGATCTGGCAAGCCCGGCCAGCTGCGATCACCTCCTAGCGCGAACTGCTAGGCATCCTTAGAGGGTCCGTCGGCGGAATTGCAAGGCTGATGATGGATGTGGTAGTAGCTATACCATGGCCGTGGGAGTGGTTGAAGCGGAGGAGCAAGCTGGTTGCGGAGACGAGTCCCAAGAGCTGGATGAGTGCTGATTATTCGGCGACAGAGTTGATATGAGCAGATGAACGCGAGAGTGTGACACGTGAAAGAGAGGTGCGGGCGGCATGAGTGCTAGCGGATTAGTTCTCTCTCCCGTGCCATGCCCATGTACCTACATGGACCGCAGCGGCAAGCTTTTCGCTCGCAGCTCGCAGCTCGCAGCTCGTGCTACATCCAGCACCTCTCCGCCTCCACGGCACGCTGCGGCAGCATCAAACGAGGCAGAAGGGGCGAGTGGTTGTCGATGACTTGATGCAATTGGTGGTGAGCAACGGAGGAGATAAGGGCAGATTATGGCAGCAGGCGAAGGGCTCGAATGGGCGTCGACGCCGCATGCGATCTGCAGCAGCACATCCTCCTCAGCACAGAGCACCAGCACCTCAGCGGAAACGACACGAAATGCCCCTCTTGGCACCCGCATCGTCCCTGTGCCCCTGTCATCACCGCGGCCCTACCCGTTGACAGACCGCATTGGCTCCTCCAAGCACGCGACATCTTTCCCTTCATCCTCCTCAACAATTCCATTCTTTTGCTTTCTAACCGTACTGCTTCAATCAAGCCCGCGATGATCATCTTCACAAATTCCTCCGCGGGCCAGAACCGCATCCTTCTCTCAATCCCACATGCCCTGCACCACTACTAACGCCTTTCAATCCACACTTCCCGCCCTGACATTGACAGCTCCTTCGACTGCCCACATCAAGTCAAGTGCAGCCATCGCAAGCGCTTACGACGGCGAGGACGGCACTCATGCGCGCCAGGAACAGCGGAAGCCACGGTACTTCCCACGAGACGAAACTCTCCTTGACCTCACTCTATCGCCTATCAAGAAAGGAATCCTTCTCTGCCCTAGCTAAAGTAGTGGACTTGGCTATTTCTGCGACACATGTTCTGGGCAGGCAGCCGCATCTGACAGTGTCGTGTCTCCTTACGCCTGCGTGTTCTTCGTCACTGAAACGCAATTCAAAGCCTGACCATTAACTCCTCCGAACATATGCGATCAAACCTACATTCCGAACCCCTAGTGCTCTATCAGAAGAGTTGTGACAACTCGCGTAGCACACGCATTCGAAGCACCGACACCCCACACGTCGCGGGATACACAAGCAAGCATCCCTCTCGTCCTTCTCGGTACTTCCTGCATAATGATCTTCATTGGATGGAAATTCTCCTCTTGGCTTCGCTGCCCAGTGTCTGATCCATGCTCACGCCGTCTATCTCGACTTCAGGAGAAAGAAGCATTAACGTGTCAAGACGTTCCACAGTAGACTTTCGACCATCTCGCTGCATCACTCCCATCACACACTACAATCCGCTCCCATCCCCTCACCGCCTTCATTCGCCTCCTCAACCGCACGACAATCACACCCAAACCGACCCCGAAACTCAAACGGCGCCAACCCATCCAGCAATTTTAGCGCCTTGTTGGCGACTCTCAACCGCGCATACCGCCCAGACTTGCCTCCACTGTGCGCGATGACCTTGTCGTGAACCATCACCACCGCAATCACATTCTTCCGCTCGCTGGTGCTTCCAGGAACTGCAGGCAGCTCTCTCGCCATGAGTCTGTAATCCATGCAACCGAACGAGGTTTGCAGTAAGTTATGCAGATGCGTGCACGGATGGTTGTTGGCGAAGGAGTCGTAGATGCGCATGTCCTCGAAGTACCAAAGAACGTGCTCGTCGAAGAAGCGCTGCACCTGGGCGTAGTCGAAGTCGCTGTCGATGAACATGGCGCCGACGTACGCTTCGACGATATCGGGCAGGCATTTCGGTGGGTCGCTGACGGTGGTCCAGTAGTCTCTGCTTTCGCCCGCGACGCGCTTAGCCTCGAGAAGTTCAGTCGCGTAGTCCTGGATCTGGTGCTGCAGTTGGGCATGGTGATGACGAAGATGCTTGTGGAAGCCTAAGTTCACACAGAGAGCACCCAGAAATTTGTTCGATACCATGGCCATCTTGTGTTCCGTCAGCCATTGTGGGTCCTTGTCGGGGTACTTGTAGAAGAGATAGGTGATGCTCGCCATGTCGAGCAATGCGTCGCCCAAAAACTCCAGACGCTGGTAGTTTGGGACCTTCTCGTGCATGAATGGCACGGATGGATGCATGAAAGCAGAGTAGGCCAGTCGCGGATAGGTGAAGTGATAACGGTGCTCTGTCTCGACCTTTGCAGCCAGGTCCTTCTGCGCAGCCGTTACGTCTCCAGTTTGATACTTTGGCTTCTGGTAAGCCGCCTTGTAGTCATCCCATTTTTGCATGGTGTGATCTTGGCTACTAACGAGCGTCGTCGTCGCCTGAACAGCTGCTTGCCAATGCTCGGGGTGCCAGTTGCCAGGCTGGTCGTGGGTGAGGAATGCTGCACCAATCAAGGCCTCGCAAACATCGGCAATCGTCTTCTCTCCCAGTCGGTGGTCTTTGGCCTCGTGGTACATCTCTTTCTCTTTTCCCTTAACGACACCAGTGCCGGCCAGAAGCTTCATACCTTCCGGGTACCAGGTACGACGAGAGAAAGCCTGACTGCGGATATACTCGTAGAGTTTGAGTTGGATGGCGGTCTCGAAGAGGTTCTTGTTGCACAGCATCTGCATTCGACGCACGTGGAACTCAAACTCGTCTTCGTTGGGGTTCATGATGAAGGTCGATATGGTCGTTGCAGTCTTGAGAAAGGTGTCGCCAATGAACTCAAGACGTTCATAATTTTCACCCATGCCACGTTGGAAGTTGACTCGCTCTTCCTGTTCATAATCACCTTGGTTGTCCGAATCTTTGGTGAAAGAGGCAAGAGCCCAGGCTGGCCCGCAGTCAACACCGATCGACTTGCATCCCTCGATACTAATGAGATAGGCTTCGAATCGATGAATGACGGCAGGCCACGTCAGACAGGCGGCTGCAATGCCCGGCTTCAGGGCAGACAGACGCAACGGCTGGGGACACAGGAACGCCCTCGTGATTTGTTGTACTTCTTTCTGTTCCGCTTGGGCTAGCATGTTGCGGCGCAGCAGAATCTTCTCAGCTTCCATGACCGGCTGCTCTCGGTCCCAAAGTGCCTCTTTCCCTTCACGGGCTTTCTTCCAAAGACTGATACTGTAGTCTAGGATAGTGCCAGTCCGCTTTGACTTAGCGACCCCTTCTGGTATTGGGTCTGTTGCCTTGTGGGAGGGATCGACGCCTTTCGAGAAGAATTTTCGGCTGCCGTCGTATACGTCAACCAGAAATCGATCTTGGAGAAAGTTAGAAGGCATCTTAGGCGTCCACTTGTAGCTTCCATGCTGGAAAACTTCATCGAGGTGTTCCCAGTCAACGACAGACGAAGGATTCGTCTGCCGAGCAGTTTCGCTGATTGCCTTGTCATCGAAAGCTAGAGCCAGAGTCGCGGGTGCAAGCCAGTAAGATAGCTTTGAGGGATCCGCTTCATAGGTCTTGCTGAAAACATCCTCAAAGATCTGCAGAGTATACTTGGTAAGCTTCTGCAAGACATCCTCAGATACCTGAATTGGAGCCTGCAGACTCGCAGAGACAACTGGCGTTGCCTTTCCGTCATTCAAAAATATCGGAAACGATGGAAATTGCGGCATTGGAGCTCTGGTAAGAAGAGCGAGTTGTTGGTGTGCTCTCTCGAGGCCCTTGGGGAAGTCCACCACGGTGATGAAGAGGCAGTCTGGTACTATGCCACGACCCTCAGCCCACACACTCGGCTTGATCCGCATTGCGTATCCTTCAGTCTTCTTCGAGTCGACAGCCAGGAGGGCATTCCGCATCGCTGGAAGGCTCTTTTGATATATTGGCAGAAAGTGCTCGTTCATATACTTCTTTCGGCGCAGCTCTATACAAGCGTCGAAAGCTGCAGATCTCTTCGCCAGCTTCTTCTTTGTATGCACCTTACCAATAGCAGAGCGCAAAGGTGCATTCTCAGGAAGTATGACTTCGGCGATAAATTTCGGACCCTGGCTCGAAATGATGTATGTAGGGTGTTGTGCTTCATCGCTTTCGGTAGGAACAGCAGAGACGAAGTTTGCCAGGATCCCGAGACAATTGCCGTAGTTAAGTTTAGCACCTGTCGAAGGCTCAATGTAGACGCGAAGGTTCTTCTCCTTTTCCAGCAGTTGCTCGACACTGTCATCAGTGCCCTGCAGCTTGCGATCTTCTGGTAGAAGGTTGCAGAAGCTTCTCATGGCGGCCTCCTGGTAGCGAACTTCATTGAGCCTCTCCTCTTGGACGCTGTTGCCCATCTCAATCATGTGAATGAAATTGGAGTTCTTGTTACGAGCTCTTCCACGAGACTGTACGTATTGAATCATAGTGTTGTAGATGTCGAATCGAATCACCAGATTGCAATCCGGAACGTCCAAGCCTTCCTCGGCGACGGAAGTTGCAAATAGACAGTTGATTTCACCTTTCCGAAATTTGAGCAGCGTGAAAACCTGCTGTCTGAAGGAGAACGCGTCTTCGTCGACGCCACCGTGGTTTCCGCCGACTAAGAAATAGCCTCGCATGTGCTGTGATCCAATCTGACGAAACAACCTGGCCAAAATTCGTGCCGTAGCTCTTCTGTCGACGAACACAATGCAGCGATGATTGGAAGGCTTCTCGAACTGCATCTCCAAATACTTGGCCAGCGCGCGTACTTTTGGAGACAGATCCGACTTGTCAGTCTTAGATAGGAAAGAGACTGCTTCTTGTTGTACGAAGTCAACAGCGTCTCGCACCTCTTTGAGAGCATCGTCCAGTTCTTTGACATCATGATGAGCTCGACGGGCGTAAAAGTTCTTCTGGACCGCGATTTCGTACTTGACTGCTTTCTCTGGTGATAAGCTTTGTAACAAGAAGCAATCCGCACACCAGCGCCCCAGGTGTCGAGCGACATCGGTGGCGCGCTCGAACGTCGCGGAGAAGACGTGGATGTGGCCATAGCGAGCTTTTACTGCCTGCAATAGTTGGGTCTCAAAGCCAGTTCGTGGCAGTGCCTGGTAGCGGAGAATGGATTCTGAAGGCCTCTTGATGTTCTCTGATAAACTCATGTGTGATGTAGTGGCGATTCGGCAGTCCAGCAAGGCCTCGAGCTCCGACGCGGCCTGGACGACATCAGTCTTTGCGTCGATCGGACTGGCGGTCATGCCGAAGATTCGTGGCCGGTCGGCTTTTGCTTCTGATAGGTAAAAGTCCTTGATGATCCTGGAACACGTTAGCTTGAACAGTAGGTGGATGTAAGGAGTAAAAACCTGGCATATGGGTTGTTCTTCTTCGCGTGATGCGCTTCGTCGAAGATGAGAAGATTGATCTGCTTCATAGTGAGGAAGCTTCGGGATAGACATTGATTCAAAATCTCGGCTGTGCAGACGATGATCTTGTTCTCGTGAAAGATCTTCTGCCAATGAGCCAAGCTCCAATGGTCCACGCCATCTGCACCACACAAACGAGTGATGGCATGGTCGAGATTGTTCTCCAGTACAGAGAATTGTTGATAGACGAGAGTGACGGAACTGACGAGAAAGAAGGAAATCTTGGACGGTTCGCCTCTGTCTCTTCTGGCTAACTCCTTGTCGATCGTATCCCGCAGAAGCAAGACGGCGATGAGAGTCTTCCCGGAGCCAGTGTCAAGGACAGCAATTGTGTTCTCCTCCTTGGCTCTCTCGAATAGCTCGTTCTGGTACTCTCGGGGGCTGGTGACGATCTTGGCTTCCCTCTGTTGCTGCGCCAGCAGAGAATGGACCGATTGCATCTCATCGACTTCTTCCTTGGCGCGACCATCTTTGCTCTTGGGCTTGAGAGCCTCTTGGCCGGCGGAACTGCTCAGCCAGACATCGAAGATGGCCTTCTGAGCACGTCGCTTCTCGCTCAGATTGGTGGGAGCTCCAGAGGTGACATCTTCTTGGTCCGAGCCAAGAGCATCATCATCGACCTCCATTCGTCCCATATCCGCCGCGAGCGCGGATTCATGCTCCGGTGCACCCATTGTTGCTAACGATGACTGTCATCCAGTGTGGTGTTGGTAGAAGAACGTTGGTGATGGGTGCTGTATTGTTAGTGGTTGAAGCAAAGCAAGCACGGAAGGTGCTCAAGGGAGCAAAAGAACAGCAGAAGAAACATGTGCCCATCCGCTCCCCATGTGATTGCACTTGGAGGCAGTTTGCATGTGTCTGTTGCGTCGTGCTGCTCGCATAAGAAGAATGTGTTTGTCGTCCCGTCACCGCTCCGAGAAATTGACTCCTCGCATATGCAGGTACCCGTAGAACCTACCTTACTCTTCCCGACGCTAGCTACGGCCGGTGATACTTCACTTCTGGTATGAATCAGCTCATACTTCACCAACGAGGCAACTCTCACATGTAAAACACAGTGACAACTCTAGCCATGCCTGACGAACACCGAAGCCTGAGTGCTGTCTACCACGACGCAGAGTCTAAACGCAGCACCATTGAGAACAGCTTCGACAGTAATTCGGCCTCCTTTCAAGACAACCTCACCACCGCCATCCAGCTGTACGAGCAGTGCATCCACATCGCCGACCAGATCTCCCTCTTCAGCCCCAACGAATCTCTTGAGGACATCGGTACCGCAGATCTGGAATACTTGCTTCTCAACTACCGCGTCGCCGAGCTCGTCCTCCGAATCAACGGCCATGAACAACGCAAAGCAAATCTTCAGCGAGCTCAGCGGAGCTATGAGAGATATCTGAAACAGCTGGACAACTACGATATCCTGTCCAAGGAAGATGCAAAGATGCTGGAGCATTGGCAAGATTCGCCTCAGACGTTCTCAACCGCATCTACCACCGATCCGGCCTCAAGACGAGACGTAAAGATCAGACGATTCAAGGAAGAGAAAGCTTTGAAGCAAAAGCTGGAATACCTACGACAGAATCCCAAAGCCTTGCAAAACGATGACAATGCAGCCCGACAACTGAGGCTCACCAATATCGCCTACTGCACACATCAGACCTTCGCCTCTCTCGAGTCAATAGCTCAGGAGCTCCACATCCTCTCCATGGCACCTTCCGCACCGCCGCCAGACCAACGGCAGCAACCTTTAGACGCCCGAGAACGCAACGGAAGGAACGGCGATGGCTATAGTGAGCGTCTTGACGGATCTTCCCACCTCTCCGCAGGAATGCGGGGCCCTCTGCTGGACAGCTCCGGCAAGCCGCTTCGACCCTTCACTCTGACTAGCAAGCGCCAGGATTTCCGTGACGGCGTGTTCCGACCAGACCATAGCCTTCCCACCATGAGTATTGATGAGTACTTGGAAGAGGAGAGGAGGAGAGGAGGCATGATCGACGGCGGTGGGCCACAAAGCCAGCAGCAGACTATCGTCGACGAGGACGATATGGACGCCGCCGACAGGGAGACGATGAAAGCTCGCGAATGGGACGAATACGTTGAGGCGAATCCCAAGGGCAGTGGGAATACGCTGAACAGAGGATGAGTAGAAGACACGACAACCAGAGAAGAGAACAGTCGGCATGAATCTCATGAATACGTCCCGTCCCTCCATCTTCCCTCACGACTGCGGCTCAATGTGCACATGATAATGTTGATCCTTCATTGCGTCCGCCTCTGCTTCTCTGCTCTGCAGCTCTGCTGGCCTCATATCCATTCCCTCCTCCACATGAACATGCACGTGTCCTTTATGGGCTTCCCGCTTCTCGATCACCGCAGTAGAGGACTCGTCTGCTGCACTTTGTCCTAAGCTGATGTGATAGTGAAGATCATGTGGCTCTGGTGCAGGGAGCGGAGCCTGAGGTCCCAATCAGCACACGCAACTGAGTAAAGTGACAAGGCAGATGAACGCACCGCAATCACAGCGAGGACGAAGATGGACACAACGGCGAAGCTGGGCTTCATGGTGATCAAAGACAAACAGTGTTATCTTGGCTGTTGAGATAGAGATATTGCGAAGGAGTCAGGTCTTCCCACTCGCTTTTACTTCTATCTTTCCACTCTCGTCTCTTGATGTCACGAGCGACGTGTCTGCCTCGTACATGCGCGACTGCCAGCAATCTGTTGAATCCGTGATATTTGATATTCCGACTTGGCTGAGTTTCATGCGTACCGCCATAGAACCACAGACGTCTTACGAACCAGTGGTCCCTCACACATGCCTTCCAAATACCGAACCATGCTCACGATGAAGGAGAGAATGCACCCTACAAGCTCATCTTCAGCTATCCTCCGCAACTCCTCCGTCGGGAACGAATGGCAGAAAGTTGAGAGAATGGTATCCATCGTTTCTGAGCGAGCAAGCATCTCGCCAGTTCTCAACTGTACAAGTATATGCAGCACCAGGGTATGCCAAAATCGACAGCCACAAACAGTCCATCCTCCTTCTCGCTCACACACTCGCCGAACTCGTAGTCTTCGACAACCGATCTCGCCCTAGCCTCTCCTCCCCGTCCTCAACCAGCTCATAAGCCGGCCTAAACCCCTCTCCACCCTCCACCTTCAACGCCGGATTCGGAAACGTATCATCCGTGCCTCCCAAGCTCGTATACCCCTCATCATACAGCCGACAATACTCGACCCCAACTTCTCTTATGAAGCTCCAGATATCGGCGTAATGCCAGTCAATGACGGGGTGGATGCGCATGAAACGCGGCCAGTCGTCGGTCGTGGGATCGAAGTGCGTGAGCGATGCGCCGTGGGGGTCGGTGCGGCGGGTGCCGACGAAGATGGCGCGCACGGCGGGGAAGTCGGACAGGTAGGAGGCGAAAGCTTCTTTCATGGGTTTGTGGTATTGTGCGAGGGAGAGGTGGTATTTGGATGAGGAGGCGGTGACGAAGGAGGTTACGGCGGGGAATGGATTGGGTGAGACGATGTAGACGGATCGGAGGGTGGGTGGGAGCTGGAAGACGGCGTTGGGTTGTGTGTCGTTGTGGGACGGAGGATGTGCGTTGGCGGCGTGCGACTTCGTGTCGCTGTGGTCTTCTGAGCTGCTTGTCGTTGTCGTCGTCGGTGGAGGTTGCTGCCCGGTTGAATGTGTGTGCAAGGCCGCAAGATAGAGGATCAACAGGACCAAGCAGTCCTTGCCGCCATTATACGAGAATGACAACTCGTCCAGCCTTCCCTCTCCAAGTCAGTATTCACTCCTCGCGGTTCCCATTCAGATAGCGGATATACAACTCACGTATATCTCCTCAACGCCTCCCCAATGACTCCCAAACTAACCCTCGTCTGCTCTTGCACACTCCTCAACCTCTCCGTCCTTGGTTCGCGACCGAGGAACGCATACACCTTCCCATGGACTCTCTCACACTGCTCCTGCAAAGACTGCGTCGGCGCGACATCATCCTTTATCAGCCCGCCATTGCTGTTGCTAATCGCCGAGGCTTCCTCATCGCGGACTGCGGGCATCCTCTTCCTCCGGCATGTAGTAGACAATCCAGCAGTAAAGAGACGGGTACTAGCAGCAGGTCGCGGAGCAATTAGCAAACATGTCCGGTGGAGAGTGCCATGCAATCGCATTGATTGATGTAGGGACAGGTAACTGAATGGCAATCGCTCGGGACGAGATGACATCGGGAATCCTCCAGCCCCCACTTCCGACTTTCAGCCCTGCTGCGGGGTGGCGGATTCACATGGAAGTCGTTGGAACATTCATTCAACTTTGCCCCCCAAAAAAATTGCCTAGCAACAAGGTCTTGAGGGATATGGTCGCTTCATCATTCACTCAATATCTAACGTCTCTCTTCAGATTACACCTGCTCCCTCACTGATGCACAAATACCTGTCCGCTCCGATCCGCACTCAAAACCATCCCGAACGGCCGCTCTAGCAACGCAACATCTGTAATGACATCCAAATGCCCCGTCATCAAATTCTGCGCGGACATCCTAATCGTCTCATACCTCGACGGGGGTCTTGGCTCTTTTCGTCTCGCAGAAGTGTTAGGAGCCACGCGATTCGACTCGAAAGTGCCCGTTCCTTGATCTTGCACTCCCAGGTCCTGTGGTTTCTCTGACAATACCCGAGTGTCCATACTGAGCTGGCTGAATGTGTACAGCGGCTTCTCGTCTGGGACGCCTCCGCTAATGAGTCTGCAGCCTTCCAGGCGCTCGCAGTCCCAGAATCGAACCTTTGCATCTGGACCACCTGTGACGGCGAAGGCATGCGAGGACTCTGGATCTTTGGTCGAGGGCTGAGAAGCGAAAACAGAGCAGCTTGTCAGAACAGGTAGACTGCTACTCTGTTCTTTCCCGACGCCAGCGGCCCCGGCAATTCGTCCGATTATGCCTTCAGACTTTTCGTCTTCCATGTTGCGAAGCTCATAGTCGCGTGGATGGAGCCGCTCTTTGCTGTTGGCGTGTGAGGGTCTATACAGCTCCAGACAAACCGTCTTTTCGAGATCCCAGACCGTGACATCTCCAGGTCCAGTCCCACCCGTCATGGATATTCGGTTTCTGCGTGAGGATTTACGACCCGGCAGAAGTTGCAAGCGAGTAATAGCTGCAGGATTTGCAAAAGTCCAAGATCGGATACGCAGCTGGAACCGCATGTCCCACAAGTCAAGCACACCATGCGATGTACCCAGCAAAAGCCAGTCATGGCGTCGACTCATGCAGAACGAAGTAGGCGTGCCATGTTGCGCGGGATTGTGCAGGTCAAACAGGAGTGCCATGTACCTCAGGTCCAGCGCGAGAATGCGGCCCAGGTTCGTCACCATGACCAGCGTGCTCGCTGTTTCTCCACGATAATGCTCCGACCAGACAGCGTGCTCTCCGGAGGCGTCAGTGGTTGGGATTTGCCATTCCCGAATCAATCGCAGCTTGCCGTAGCGGGTGGCATTGTGATTTTCGGACACATCCACCTTCACCACATGCACGCTACCATCGATGCCTGTACTGACGAACGAGTGCGTGGCTTCGACAAAACACAAGCTTGAAACTGGAACACCAAGTTTGTACGTTTGACGAGAGCGGTGTGTGACATTCCTCTCCAGCCGAGAAGTGTCCCAGACCTTGACTGTACCGTCATCTGATCCGGTCAAAAAGAACACATGATCTGGCGCCGGAACGATGCGACTGACTCGAGCGGTATGTTCACCCAAGACAGCTGCTAATTGGCCCTGTGGTCGCCATTGCGGCAATTGTGGTTGAGTGTTGTTGGTCGGAATTACCCCACTGCAAGGCTGCACAAATGGACCGAAGTCGGCTGCATCGATTGGAAAGTTTTCAACGTACACCGTGTCCAACAACTTGAGCACAGTGGGGTCGTTGCCGGCGTAATTGTGAACGGCGCGATGGTTAGCTGCACGCTCAGCGGCACCTCTTCGTTGCTCTGATGTGTTGGGAGCAGGCGAAGACCGAGAGCTCACAGACCGTGGAGCATTCAGGCGTCCAGCAGCTGTAGCAGCATCTGTGGCCACGGCTGCCTGCGCCTTGCCCCGGAGATCGCCTCCCCCGAGCAGCCCAGCAGCATTGCCTCTCTGTCGAAGAGCTTGATCGACGTCCTTGCCGAGTAGGCCGATACCAGAGCTTGGAGACGACGACAAGCTTCCAGACGTCTTAGTTCGCAAGCCCGAAAGTCGTCTTGGCTGTGGTACTGGGACCGGGTTCTGACTCTGGCGCTCGTGATCAGTCGTGTCGGCACCACTTCCAGTTGCGTCGTCTTCTCCCGTGCCAGCTTTAGACGGTTTCCTGTTACTAGGCTTAGAGGCCTCCTCAATAGCCTCGGCGATGGTACGATTCTGATTCTCCACCCGCTGCTCGTACGCGCGAACATCACTGTCGAAAATGACGGTTTGAGGGGTGATTTTAAGCTGAGTGAGACTAATGATCTGTTCATACAGACCATCGATACCTTGATCGTTGTCCCGTTTTGACCGTTGCGCTGCACGCCAGAGATATTCTCGGAACGCAAGCAGTTTGATTTCATCTTCCCGCGACATGCCGGCATTTCGCAGACGCCCAAGCCATTGTTCGTCTTCGTCGGTCTTGGGGACCTTACTCAACGACTTGGGTCCAAGGTCGGCAACCGACGACTGTGGCAGCATCTGGCCTGTGGCAGCATACGCAAGTTGCTTGGATTCCTTAGCAGCCTTCCAAAATACGCTCCGCTCCACTCGCCCAGCCCATTGCAGGGCAAGATCAAGTACTGTCCTTGGTATGGGCTTCTTTAAGGCGTCTAAGAGCTCCGACTCATCGAGTGAGCTCACAGGGACTTTCAGGTACGGCTGTATCAGTGGTGCGACAAGGATGCGGACATCAGCCATCGAAAGGAAAGTTGTCGCGGCAGATATGAAATGCGACGCAGCCTCCTTGATCCAGACATTTGGATGCATCTCAAAACGTGCAACAGTGTCGATGAGCTCCCACGTCTTTGCTCTCTGCAAGAGTCCCATCTCGGCCATTGACGCCAGTGATCGCAGTGCCTGCTCAACGACAAACTCTTGTGGGTCTGTAAGAGCCTGGACCATTAGCGGCAGAATGAAGTCTTCGAGATTGGTTCCTCCAATGTACACGGCCACTCCGACAATGGTCTTGAAGAAAGCACATTTCAGAAGCCAGTCAGGGTCGTTCATATAGGTGTTCAAGTGACTCAGAATGACATCCGCGGCTCTGGCCTCACCGAAAAAGACGCACAGACTCGAGACTGAAGTCAGAAATGCACGCCGGACTGCGTTGTTGCCATCGGTCAGGAAGACCTTGGTCTGTCCTTCAAATTGGTCGAGCATTTCTGCGCGAACAACATCATACGTATCGTAGCTTGAAGCATCCCCATCATTGTCATTCTCAGTTCCCTTCTCTGTCGATGGGAGGGATCCTTCAGCTCGCAATGCTTGCATCATGTCCAGAAAGCGGGAAGCGGTTTGTGCGAGACTGGCCAGGCATGCAGCATAGGTCGCGCGCACGAGTGTGTTTTTTGTAAACCCACTGCTTTTCACGAATGTCTGCAGGCGGGGAAATATGTATTGAGTGAACAAGAAGGAGTTGACAGGCGAGACCACAGTGACAAGAGCCAACACCTGTGTCATAGCTCGCAATGCGGCAACCAACACCATCTCATTCGTATCCTCGAGCAGGAGCATGATGTACGGTAGGATCCGATCAAGTTTGGCTTCGTCTGGGAGCCGCTCGGCGAAAGCCAGGAGCAACTCGCAAGCACGCATCTTGGTGGATGCTCTCGCTGAGCTCCGTATTGACGCCGTGATGACATTGAGCAAGATGAATGTGCCATTATCGCTGTTGTTCGCATGTGCAGAATGTGCGATGTGTCGACTGTTCGGCAGATCAATCTGCAAAGGGAAGAGGCCCATCAGATATGCTGGCCGAGAGGCATTGTCGGGATCTGATTCGTCAGCTTCTCCGTATCCGAGCGAGACAGAGAGCATTTCGTAGTCCTCGTAGATCCTTGAAATGCGTTCGTCAGACTCTCCATTGTTGGTTTCACTTGGAACGACAGACTTCCGGCCCGCGGAAGGGTCTGTGATCTCTTGCATGAGAGTGTGAAGGTGGTTGTAGAAGTAAAGCGGAAATGCTTTCCCTTTGTACTCATCCAGATAGTCGCTCGCATGCCATCTCTCCGTGGGGTCGAGACGGATCATACTACTGATCAATGACCGCATGTGCTCGTCGTCCACCTTGTTTAGCAAGCCAACAGTTGGATCGTACTCTCCCTTGCGAAAGCGGAACATTTGGGTCAGAGTGAAAGTCGGGGCCTCTGTGAAGAGTTCTGCAAGCACACAACCCAGGCTGAAAATGTCCATGTTCCACTGTACAACGTTTCCTTCGCTCGGCTTCTGTCCAGTGGCCAGGAAGCGCTCGGGCGCAACGTAGCAAGTTCTACGGCTTGAAGAATCGAAGTAAAATCCATACTCGTGCGGATTGTCCTCCGGGAGATAGACCGGCTTGAAAGTACCAGCGAAATCGGTCAAGTACACCCAGCCCCAGGAAGTCACCATGACGTTTTCTGACTTGATATCACCGTGGAATACGCCTCGCGAGTGACAGTCTCGCACCGCGCAGATCAATTGAAATGCGATCCATTTCTTTTCGATGTCTTCCAGAAATGGTCGAATACTGACACGGTCATATAGAGACGAATGGAAGTACTGCCGTACAAGAACTCCGATTTGATTCGTCTCCTTGATGCGCGCGTATGGCAAGACGTTTGGGATTCCACGAAGTTTCTGTCTCTCTGCTCGCAAGAGCTTGGCGTACTTATCGAATGAGACGGTCTGGTTCGGCTTCGTGAATACTTTGGCCACCACGACTCCATTCTGGTGCTTGGCGCGGACAGTTCTGAGCAATCGGCTAGCGCCACCCAAGGCCTTCTCAAATGTCAGGTCGGATAGGTCAGACGTCTCGATTGCGCTGGGCCCAGCAGACAGCGCTGCGGCGGATGAGTATCCTTGGCCCATGGTGGTGTTGTTTACGTTGGTTCATGCCATGCGGATGCCCAGGTATCCTTCAGCCGGGGCTCTCCATGGCGAGTGCTAGTGCAAAGCACAGGAGGCGTTGGTGATCGTCCTGCCCAGATGATTGTGCTGATGTTGGCGTTCGCAGGTCAGAGGCAGCAAGCGCGGCGAGCCAGGAGTGAGGTCCGTCTCTCGCATTCGTACTCGGCGCTTCCCGAGAGACACCTTCCACCCTCGACCCTTCCTGCTTCGTTTCCTACAGCAGTGAAACCAATATCACATTCACCAAATTTGCCTCGTTTGAAGGCGAACATTGGGCGTCCAGTTCGGTTCGCGGCATATTTGCTTCACATATAACGCCGTCAAGTGACCCAATGCAATGGCTCGACGAATGGCAGCAATAAAGCATCACCCTCCAGACATGGAGTGACCATGCGATAGAGCCAGGAAGCTGGCGGTCAACCAACCGAAACCCTCCCCATCGGGTCACAAGTGTCGGATCTAGAGCCGTGATCGATAAGCCACCAGGCCCAGACTACGTGTAAGTCCGTCTTCGCTCGCTCTCTCACATCGTCGCAGCACAATGGTGCGCCTACAGCGTCGTCCTTCCAACAAGAGCTCTCACTCGGACGCTTCGACACACGCAAGCTCCTCCAGCAACCTGCCCGCAGGTTTTCCAACACCGCACAAGCCTCCCTTCCTCTGGCGAGTAACCGACAGCACCTCCCTCACCAGACTCGATGCTACCGGCAGCTTCGACACCGGCGTACACCTTTGGGGCCACTGGAGCTACTGGACGAGCATCATCAACCCTCGCAATCTCAACGCGCAAATAGACTGGTCGCATCGCTTCACCCCCTCGGGATGTGGGGATCCGCCCTTATTCGTCTCGGTCACAGATGACAGCCAGTGGGCATACGAGGAATTTGATCGCAGGACGCAGCGGCGACGGCAGAAGATACGCATAAACGTGATTGATACGAGCAGCTTTGAGTGGGATCTTGCGTTTCTCGAGAACGGGGCGAGGCTGCCGGTACTAAGAGATAAGGAGACGGGATGCACATTCTTCTCGAGTGAGGGTGCGAGCGGTGCCTTGGGTTGGGTTAACCCATATCGAAGTCGGAGCGAATGGTTCGCGATCAAGTCTATTCCAGCCAAGGTCATACTGCCGGAGGCGTGGGGCGACGACTGATGAGAGCCGCATGGAGAGCGTGAGAATATCTTCAAGATTGTCAATGCCACGACAGCGGGTCTGTCTGGAACTCCTGTTTCCTGACTAAAGCTTCTCTAATGCCACTTTTCAACTTCGTAGCACTCGTTTCCTTCGAAGAATCATGTCATGTGTCTACGTTTCTGTCGTATCCCGTGACAACTCCATGGTATGGTATCCTTCTCAACGCCAGAGCCTCCGCCTAATACGCGGCGACGCCATCAAGATGTAGGCGGCATGTCTTAGTTCTTACCACTGCTGTGGCCGAACTCGCCCTTCTTCTTGAGCATCTCGTTCTCTTCCTCCTTCAGCTCCTGGTCGATCTTGGCGCCCTTGGATGGCTCGTTGCCCTGATTTCTTGCCTGCACACCAATGGTTAGCACTGTTGCTAAAGCCCCTTAGGGTGAGAGAATTTTAGATGACTTACGGGCAGGGTCGAGTCGATCTTGCTCTCCTTGGCCTCCTGGGACTTCTCTCCCTCTGACTCGTTCTCACGCTTCTCCTCGCGACCAAGCTTGTTGGCAATGGATCGCTCGTCCTTGGAGTCCAAGGCCTTGTGCGAGTGGGGCTGGCCCTCCTTGTATCGCTCACGCTCGTTGATCTCGGACTGAGGGACGTTGCGCTGTTTTTAATGTCAGACATCTGCATTGAAGGAAGGCAGCAGACAAGTCCACATACCTGGTCGCCAGCCTCGTAGATGCGGCTCTCTCCAACGTTGCTTCCAGACATGATGAGTAGTGTTGATCTGGGTTCTTTGCGAAGGTGTGTAGATTTGAAGTTGTTGTGTCGTAGAAAGATTTTTGATGTTGTTCGTTACGGTGTTTCGTGAGTGCAGGAGTGCAGTTGCTGGAAAGGCACACGACATATAAATCTCACATGCAAGCTCTGAAGCATGACCTCATACAGGCGTCATATGCAGGTCCAGCTCCATTTCACGAGGAACCACCGCAGCAAGTGATGAAAGTTGGTGGGGACCAGTTCCAGCATCACGATTCTGATGACTACTACCCGTTTGAAAATAGAGTCAATTCTAGGAACCGTTATCTATATCGTTGCTCTCAGGATATTTTGGCTTCCTCGCAACTAGCTCGCCAGGTTTTCGACAGATGGCAAAATTCAGACTGTCCGCACTTCCCTTGCCTCCGACATTGATTTCATGCGGTTGAAAAGAAGACAATTAAATTTCACATGGGTATCTCGTAGCTGTTTTCCGCAAACGCCTCGCTATCTACCGGCCAAGGACACCTTCTATTCCTGAGCAAATCACAGCTTACTCCAACTCAATGGTCGCTGGTGGCTTGCTTGTCACTTCATAGACGACGCGGGCCACACCAGAGACCTCGTTGGCGATCTTGTCAGCAACCTTAGTGAACCAGCTCATTGGGGCGTCCGAAAAGACATTGGCGGTCATGAAGTCCGTCGTCTGAACCGCTCGAAGATGAATGATCTCGCCATGAAGGCGTTGGTCTCCAACAACAGCAACGGACTTCACACCTAGAACAGCCGCATACGCCTGAGAAATTGCGCGATAGAAGCCTGCTGCCTTGATCTCGGCGATCCAAATCTTGTCGGCTTCTTGGGCGATTCTGATGCGGTCCGCTGTTACCTCACCGATGATGCGGATAGCAAGTCCTGGACCTGGGAAGGGGTGCCTCCACACCAAGTCGTCTGGAATGCCCATCTCGGTACCAAGAGCCCTGACCTCGTCCTTGAACAGCTCGCGAAGAGGCTCGATCAACTTCAAGTCCATCTTTTCCGGCAGACCACCAACGTTGTGGTGGGTCTTGATAGTCGCGCTTGGTCCCTTGAACGAGATCGACTCGATCACATCTGGGTAGAGCGTGCCTTGGAGGAACCACTCGATCTTACCAGCGCGGTCTGTGTTCTCGGCTGCCGCGGCGATCTCCTTTGCCTTCTCCTGGAAGATGTCGATGAACGTGTTTCCAATGATCTTTCGCTTGGTCTCAGGCTCGCCAACTCCTTGCAGGCGGCTGAGGAACAACTTGCTGGCGTCAATCACTGTCAAGTTGACTCCAAGGCCTTCCTTCAACGTCTTCTCAACCTCTATGGCCTCGTTCATACGTAGCACGCCGTTGTCGACCATGACAGCGTGGAAACGATCACCAATGGCTCGCTGCATGAGCTTGGCAGCCACTGTTGAGTCGACACCGCCGCTGACAGCTCCGATGACCTGACCCTTGTCTCCAACCAGGCCTCTGATCCTTTCGACTTCCTTATCCACAAAGGCCCCCATTGTCCACTCTTGCTTCACTTTACAGATCGTCACAGCAAAGTTCTTGATTACCTGGTTTCCCTTGGGAGTGTGAGTGACCTCAGGGTGGAACTGAATTCCGTAGTAGGGCTTCGATTCATGGGCAATTCCCGCAAATGGCGCATTCGGAGTAGTGGCCACGGTGAGAAAGTTGTCTGGCATCTTAGAGAGCTTGTCGCCGTGTGACATCCAAACTTCGAGCCCCGCGTCCAGTCCGTCGAACAAGTGATCAATGTGTCCGTGGTGCCGAGCGACCTGCAACATGGTCTTTCCGTATTCTCTCTTTTCTCCAGCAGCCACGTTCTTGCCAAAATGCCATGCGATCTCTTGCAGTCCGTAGCAGATACCAAGAATGGGCACGTCTAGGTCGAAAACTGCGGGGTCGACGTGTGGTGCATCTGGTTGGTAGACTGAGTATGGCCCTCCAGATAGAATGACTCCCTTTGGCTTCCACGTCAATTGCGACAATTTCTGCGTGCAAGGAAGCATTTCGGAATAGATGTTGAGTTCTCGGAGTCGGCGAGTGATCAAGTGGGTGTACTGTGAGCCGAAATCGAGCACCAAGATGGTGTCGAAGATGGTGTGGGGCGGAGGAACGCCATTGATTTCGCCGTTGGCAGCCATTGTGATCGAAGTTGTCGAGGAGTCGAGCAGATAGAGAAACGAATGCGCAAGAAAAGAGTCAAGCAGGAAAATCCAGCGACGCGTTCCTTGCAGTGCACTATCGATAACACCCCTCGCTAGCCCCAATTCGGCTAGCTCGAACCGCTGTTAGAACCTTCATCCCGTGTCACCACTGAGGTGCGTCCTTGCAACTTCCCATCTACCTCCTAATCACAACATCCTGCCAGGTCCTCCATCTCTCGAAATTTCGAACTCTTCATCACATCAGGGTCATCAGGGTCGTCTTACATACGCGATGGATGTCCCTCTCGCAGATATACTGGAAGCCTCGTCGCTGGGTGACGATGGGGTGAGAAACATCATTAATTTGCCTGTGATGCAAAACGCTGGCCTCACTACCTGTAAATCATATGAGCCACTTACAATCAGCTTAGCTAGTGACTGCCTTCAATGGGATATGTCTCCAAAGAAAGACAGAAAACTCCTCCCGTCCCGGACCCTCAGACTTCAGCTGGTCTTCACGTGTCATTCGATCGAAGCATATCCCCTGCGTTCAAGAAGACACTTCGATCACAATTCCTACCACTCAGAATTGGATCAGCTACTCCATCTCGCCTCCTCACTCATACCCACAAATCTCCAAACTATCAATGTTCACAACCGCCAAAATCGGCAGCAAACCCGCATCAATGATAGTGATGTTCACACCATACACGCCGTCCAAATCCATCCCAAACTCCTTCTTGATCATATCCGCCTGTATCACATTGTTCGGAGAATAAGAGAACGTGACCTCATTGATCGTCTTCCCAGCTTTGTCGAAACCGACGGCGCTGAGCGTGCACGCTTGCGCGGTAGCAACTAGCGGCTGACCGGTGTAGAGCTTGCAGGCGTAATACAGGCTCTCGAGACGGAAGGACATGTACTTGGAACCGGAAGCTGTGATGGAGCCGGTGGGGTAGAGGGTGAAGGAGCCGGAGAAGAGGGTGGAGAGGTCGTTGCGGAGAGTATTGGCAAGTGCGACGCTGGCTGTGTTGTTTGGGGAGTGGGGCTTGAAGGCGTTCAAGGGGCCGGGGGTCTTAGGAAGGATAGTCAGATGAGGGGTCGCGATAGAAGGCGTGTTGGTTGTGCGTACCACGAGCGTCCATGGGGTGTAAGTTAGGCCATTGACTTCGCCGATTGGTGGTGCGGCTAGGTTTGGCAGCAGGCTGTTGATCGGGTTGGTTTGCGTGAGCTCATCGAACTGTGGGCATATTAGCTTCCAGCCTGTGGGCGAGACGTGGAAAGAGGTACTCCTTCTGTGAACTTGACACAGTTGGTTGCCAGGCTCAATGGTAAGAGAGTCGCAAGTGCGAAGGCGAGTTGTGGTGGGCAAATCATTGTTGCTAAGCTGGTGTGCGGAAGTAACTGAAGGGATGCCTCTGTATTTGACTGACTTCTCCAGCAGTAGTATCGTTGGTACTTACATTTCCTGCTCTTGAGTCGACCTACGAACCGCCTTACCCTCAGCGACCGATCGTCATATCATCTTCAATGTCACACGGCACGCAGGCCATCCACCATCGTCATCGGTAAGGTCATATCAAAGAGCTTAAAGAGCCAGCGCCTTGCTAGAGGCGAATGTGTAGCGGATATGTCCGGTCTCAGCTGTGAGTCCTTTGATGTGGGCCTCTGTACGTTGCGACGCGGAGCCGGAGGCGCTTCTCAGCGAGAGGCGCCTGAAGCGATCGTTTGCACAAGCCACGTCCAGAGTCTGAGCTCTCCAGGGCTTTTTGGCTGCTTTGTTGAGCTGTGTCCTGGCGTTGCAAGTTCCTAATCCGACAGTCCAGCCTCTCGCTTGCGTACGTATCTCACTCTTGCACAGCCAGATTTTGCAGCATCCTCATGCATCAGAAGGGCATTCTGTTTCCCCAGTACCCAAGCGAAGCCCAAGAGCAATTGGACAGAAGAGAGACAGCGCCTTGTGTGATTAAGGTTACCTTCAGACAGGATGAGACGCTTTACAATTGTATTTTGGCCTGCTAAGTGTGTTGCCGTTGGGTCAAGTGAAAGGGGCCAAACTGGCACATCATTCTTCCAAGCTCAGAGGTTTACGCAAGGTGCTTCATTCCCGATCCTCACCACATTTCAAGGATACAAGCATACCTCCACATTATCGATGTTGAGCACCGCAATCAAGGGAGTCAGCGCCGAATTTACCACGCTGATATCGATTCTCGAAACATGTTCAAAGGCTGCCCCAAACTCCTTCTTGTCCATTTTCGCTTGCAAAACGTTGTTAGGGGTGTAAGAAAACGTCGCTTCATTCACGACTGCTCCGGTCTCATCGTATCCAGTAGCGCTCAGCCCACAAGCTGTAGTGAGGGAAGTGAGAGGAGTCGCAGTGTAAAGCTTGCAACCGTAGTAGATGCTGTCCAGACGGAATGACTTCACTTTGCTCGCAATGATCGAGCCCGTGGGATAGAGAGTGACAGTCCCGTTGAGGAGGCTAGAAAGGTCTTGTCGAAGTGTGTTGACGAGGGCGACACCCACGCTCTTCGGGGGGCGATTCTGCTTGGATTGCGTCGAGACTGCTCGGTGCCTGTATATGTTAGGTAGATCGGCGAGGCTAGCTGGAGTTAGACTCACGAGCAAGGCCCATGGAGTGTATACAAGCCCGTTGACTTCACCGATCGGAGGTGCGGACAGTGCAGGGAGCAAACCTCCAACGGGGTTGCTGGTCAGGTTGTCAAACTGACTCTGTCAGAAGTTGGAATCTGTGGGAGCTCTGGCAGTGGGATGCTCACGGTTTCTGTGAATGTGACGCAGTCGTTGCCAAAGCAGGCGGCGGCAAAGACCGCCAACCACCAACAGGTCATAGTCGAAGAGAACATTTTGAGGATTTCAGAGGCGTGTAAGGAGAATCTTTAATCTTGTCTTGCTTGACTGTCTCGGGATTCCAGTGGTATTTGTATTCATACGTAGCCACCAGTCTCGATGGCTGCCCCGAGATGGTGTTTGTTCTCATTGTTGGTCGTTGGGTGTGGTCATGGTCCGATTGGCAATGATTCCGAGCCGTCATGGGCAAATAGATGCTGAGAAATGTGGGCGTATTGTCGTTCGAGTGACACCGGACCTGCAATCCGGTCCCGAAGGCTTGCAAATCGCTGCAACATCAACACACCACAAGAGCAGAAGGCGTAGTAGAGGCGTTTGACTTTCCGCGTGCGACCCCATTCATTTTTCTGCCCGGGACGACGATGCTCTCCGGCCGCGCAGGGAAAAGTAATTGACGCAACACTTGGAAATGTATTCGCGATCAATGTTCAGTTTTGGCAATGGTGGCTTGCTCAAGATCACCAAACTCCACGTTTGGCGTGAGTACACCTTTGCGGAACAGGAAATGGTCATTGCGAAAAGGACAGCTGCAACCTCGACCTGCAACGCAGACCTCGCAAAGATCGAAGCTAGAGCAGACTGTGCTGCATGTGCAGCAGTGGTAGTATGGGCTAGTCGAAGCATCGATGCTGATTTGGCAAAACTTGCATGTGCGAAGAGTCGTTTGCGGAGAAGAGTGTGCACAGTGCTGTGAAGAAGGCACGGACAAAATCTGCTGCGAGATCGGCTGCAAGTTCTGGCTGAGAAAGACAAAGGGCTGCTGCTTTGACGCAGTGAGTGCTTCCGCGTATGCGTTGTTGATCTTCTCCGGTCCAAGGGACTGCGCGATTTGCAAAGTCTTGGATTCAGCTTCAGATTTGGTGGTGCTCTTGCCTTCGTCCACAGAGATTGTTTCTGATACTGCTGCAAGGCCAGTGTTGCCAACGGCGAGCGAGGCCACTTGAGTCTCTGTTGCTTGAGCTGCTTTCATGCCAGCAACAAGGCCAGCAAACTCTGTGGGATTACCATGGCCAGCTAAAACAAGGAACTGGTCCGCACCTTGGGTTGCGACGTTGATGCCGTTCGCTCCAAGAACATCTTTCGCAACGAAGGAAGCTGTGGACGTCAAGGTGTCTAGGCTAGCGACCGCGGCTTGTTCAATACCTCCGGGAGCAGCTACCGAAGGCGATACATGATGCACAAGGGCATGAAAGCCATTATCGCCCACAGTCGTTTGGAAGTGGTCTGCGCCAAGTGCGAGGTGTTGACCACCCAGATGGAAGAATTGCTGGGCCTGGAACACCATGCCCTCCCCAGCTTTGGACATGAACGCCGACGGATCCTGCATCATAGCCTGAACAATGTTTCCACTGACCCCGTCACCCACAGCGGTACTCGTGCCAGCCAGACAGAAGACGTCAATGATGCCGATTGTTGACCACATTGCCAGGGATGTTCCCAGTGGAATGAGGATGTCCTTAGCCTTTGTTTTGTAATGCGGAAGATTTCGACGAATGACCTCTCTCTTGATAATGTTTCTCTTGCGTCTTGCAATGTCAAGGGCACGTCCACTCATGATGAGGCCGGGAGTTGCAAGGCCGAATGTCGCGACAGTAGCTATGCTTGAAAAACCGACAGACGTTCCAGAGGTGACAGTCGAGCGCTTTTTGCGTGCTTGCCGGGTCCAGAGTGCATCCGGGCTCATGTTGCGAGCTCTTTGCTCATATTTGTCGTCCTCGAACCAGAAAACTTCTTTCCTGTTGCTCTGGATTTGGGCTGCGAGAAAGGTGTGTGATAATTTGAAGAAGTCGATGAAGTGCAGTTGCTTGGTCTGCAACATTTTGCTGGCATCCCTTGGCCCTTGATATATCTCCTTGATCATCTCGATCTGGGCGGCCAAATTGGCCATGCGGCTCTGCCTATGAGGCTCTGCTGTATTGCCCTAGACTGTGTGGTTACACAGAAGTTCGAGCTGAGTATAGATAGTCAGCTGCAGACAGGGATCGCGAATAGGCGATGGCATAATGCTGAGTATACTTAGAACTGGTCCATGTCCAACGTGCAGTCAACGTGCATAGCGCAGCATCTCGAGGCCTATCTTTGCTTCGTCCAGGCAGATGAGGTTGAGCGGCTCGAGGTTGGCTTTCATCTGAAGAGGCTTCGCGCGAAGCAGTCTATTTTTCAACTTGCGTTCCAGCCAACGGCATCAACCTGTGCCGAAAGAAGTAGCAATGTATTTCAGCCCCACGACAAGCGAGGAAGTAGTGAGATGCTGGCCCCTTCGCTTGGTAGTCACGCAGGAGGACTGTGCAGATTGCATCGGCCCGTGTGAGCACGCTCTGTGGACCCTCAGCCCGGCAGGTAGGCAAACAGCCTGCTCGCTTTCATGTGTTGGTGAGCCGATCGAGCGGCCAGAGCGCCATTCGAGAGCGTCCGGCGACCAAAGATTCCGCGCCTGAATGAGACGTCTTGAGGAAGAAATGTCGCCATCCCGAAAGTAAAGTCACTGGATCATGACCATGTATCCTTTCTGCAATACAAGAGCAAATCGAGGGAGCGTTGTAGTGATGGCAATCAGTTCCGGGCGTCAACGTGTTGTCGTGTCGTGTCAGTGTCTGGGAAGGAGAGCTGGATAGCTGTGAATCCATGCTCATTATCTCGCGTAAAGTTCGCGTTGCACATAACAGCGCAAAACTGCATCCGCAATACCTCAACTTGAACTTCTTCCTCTTGCACCTTTTCGTCATCTTGCCATATTTGAGCCATGTTGCCTCCTACTCTTCCTCCTTTTTCCTCACTGTGCGCGCCTTGCCCCTCCGCCTCCTACCCGTCCGATCCTGTGTCTTGAAATCGCCGATATTAGCGCTCGACACCCACTCGAGCCTCTTTTCGTTCGCCTGTTCATCTAAGACGAGCATTTGCATGCGAACCATGCCTCTCTTGAGGCCCTTACGCGCGAATTGTTGATCAAACGCCAAGAGTGTGCGACGCGTCTGAAGAGACGATGTCAGTTGAGGAACGCCTCCAGAAAGATAGAAAATCTCGAACAGGGCGTGGCAGGCTAGCGGTCGAGGAGAATAACTGGATGCCTAATGGCTGGCGCTGAGATTTGAGACGTACCTTGCGGAAACAGTGGACATATTCTTCTTCGATTTCTGCGCCATCGCCATCTTGCTCGCGGTCACCTTGTGGGGCGCGGATGTTGAGGCCTTTGAAAAGAGCCAGCTCTTGCCGGCTGATCTTCTTGAGAAGTCGTGCGGCGGTTGCAGTTCGGTCGGTCTGATACATGGCATGACATTGGTAGAGTTGCCGTGCTTCCCCCCGGATCTGCCTGCAGACTTGCAAAAGTGGTGGCTCGATGGTCCGAGTCTTCTTGTCATCGAGGTCGATAGGCTGCTCGTTCATGAAAACGAGTTCGTACACTTCATTGCGAAGCTCAGCAGGAAGCTCCAAGAATGGACTGTCCGGTTCTTGAGTTGCTGCCATTGCGACCTTGTTCAAGTGTGTGAGATGGTGCGAGTTGAGTAAAAGGCGTTTTCGAAAGCTGGAGGTTCGTCAAGTGCGCGGTAGTTGCGAGAAGTTGTTTGCTGATGAATTTGCCGAGAAAAGTGGTTGGTGAACAGAAGACGATGCAAATTAAAAGTTCGAGTGCTTTGGTTGGAGCAACAATACGCCTTCGGAAAGTCCCGTCTATTGTTGGTGAATGCGTTCAAGGGCTCGACAACACCGCCCCAGCTGCCGACGTCTACTTCACGCGCACGGTACTCTAGCCGACTGTGAATTACATACCAGTGAATGTCGGTCGGGACCAGCAGATTGCTTGCTCCCTGGACGGCGAAAAGCGTCTTGCCGCACGACTCACGCTTCATACCAAAGGAGAGTAAGACGCATTTGTCAGGCTGTATCGAACGAACAACCCTGCAAAAAGACCAAGACTTCGAGATTTGATGATCAGCTACATCGACAATTGAGATGAAGTCTCACAGAGTTCTATACCGACGTCACTCAATGCACGGACCTCATGCTCAGTCCCCTTCAGCCGCGGATCGCGTGCAAATCTTCCGGCGAACACAAATTGAGCCCAGCATGTGCAGCTGCTTTTCTGGCTGGTCAGCCCAAATGTTGGCGTGCATGATGTATGCGTGTCTGGGCCGTTCTGTTGCCTCCTCCCGAGAGCGCGTCACCATGAAGATGGCTGGATGACGATCTCCAATCTTGAATACATTTTGCTCTTGCTCTTGAATGCTGACAGTAGTGCAGATTGTACAGTAACAGTAATAGATGGTGGAAGTAACAACTGACGAGAGAGAGGTCTTGCAGGCTGTATGATGCTATGAATTGACCTTCCTACATTCCCAGCGCGGCTGCCACTGGTGGTATCAGCCAGTGCATAGCTCCTCCCAAGTCGACACGGCAAGAAGACCAAACCGGTTCTTCACGAGATCGCAACCAATTTCGAAAAGCGCGTATTCGAAGCTGATCGAAACCTTGGAGATGGCATCCGAGACGACTAGGCATCGTCTCAGTCGCCTATTCCACCGTCGAGGCCGGAGTACAGCAACTAGCGAGACCGAGAGCAATGCTCCGGCGACAGGACAATTGCGACGGAGAAGCTCGAGGAGGTCAATGAGAGATTCTGTCCAGAGATTTGGTACGCAGAGACCGCATCCATGAGCTGGAGACGAGCTAATCTCAAACATCTAGGCCGCTCACTCTCTCGAAATCGAAGCCAACGAAATCGATACAGCGTCTCTGATGCGCCGCCTGTTCCTTCGTTGCAGACTCCGAAGATCTCAGTCGCAGACGATGAACTGAGAGCCTCCCCGATCAACCTGCACGATGCTCGTCCACCAAGTGCGCCTTCTCAAGGGTTGAGGAGGACGGAACGAAGACTATCACGAGATGCTGCCGGAGAGCATGGCCGTAATGTGGTTCCGATCAATACCGCGCT
Source organism: Phaeophleospora eucalypticola (assembly GCA_022814565.1). Lineage (NCBI taxonomy): Eukaryota > Fungi > Ascomycota > Dothideomycetes > Mycosphaerellales > Mycosphaerellaceae > Phaeophleospora > Phaeophleospora eucalypticola. The sequence continues at coordinate 320,216 of JAKLNG010000017.1, forward strand.
GAACACTGCGAGCGACAAGTATTCCGAGTCCGTTGCTGACTGGAATATGTCGATGAATGGACAACATTATGCCAATCGGGACTCGTATTCGCACATTGGGCAAGCTATATCGAAAGAGGAGTCTCCCGTGTCTCCAGTCTCCCCGGTTCTGCCAGTATCGCGGACATCATCGAGGAGGTTGTCTCACAAACCAGACGTGACGGATTTGCGACGACTATCTGACGGGAAAGAGATGGATGGCGACCCGATTCCTCCCAGAAATAGCAGTTTGGGACAACCGGCAGCCACTCAGAAACAAATCAATCGCGCCAGCCTTGAGAGAGCTTCAGCTCGAGCTTCATCGGAAGCGGCCCCGTCTCAGGTTCCGCCTGTCAACCACCAGCAAAGGGCTGGGGTCGATGACGAGCGACACCGCAGACGCGAGTACATGGTGCAATCTGACACTCCGATAGATCCCAACGACTACGTGGACCTCAGCAATACCGAGCACACTCATATGAATGTCAAGTGGGCTCCCGCTGTCACGCATGAGGTGAGGAATGTGGATACGCATGAGATTATTCAAGAAGCGGTCACCAGAGAGATCCACAACCACCACTACTACCATCGTGTTCTCCCTATCATCGATATCGAGGTGCTGCCAGCACGACATTTTGTGCCCACGGCCGATGGAGGATACAGAGAGATATCAGAGGCAGAGATCCCTGGTGGTAGTAACACCGATCGATTGCAGCAGCTCATTCAGGAGGCAGTGGCCAAGAGTATGCCCCAACACAATCAACCGCTTGGGCCAAGGCACTTCACAGCTCGCAAATTCGAAGGCACAGAAGGAGACTACAAGGAATATACCACACCGGATGGTCAACGTCGCACAGAACAGTGGTGGGTGCACCCACCGACCATCGAGACTGGAGCTCAGGAGAGTGGACAAACTTTGCCATTTCACATTGGCTCGAAAGACCCGAAGGACGACGGCATTCGCGGATTCGAGCATGACACACCTCCTGGCCTGCGTTCACTGAGAGAATCGCAAGCAGCTCGCAGTAAGCAGAAGTCTCCGGAGCTGCATGACCGATTCGTCACTCCTCCACAGTCGCCCCAGACGCACTCGATCCTGCCTTTCCGCATGGCGCATGGAAGCATCGCATCTTCTCAGATTTGATATGCATTTCCTTTCCAATCTTTGGATTAGCGTTCGAAGCAAGACGATGTCCTTACGAAAAGCTTGCATTGACAGCATTGTACCCATAGGAAAATATAGGAAAGCGCGAGCTGTAATACTGGTCTTTGAATCTACTTGGCATTGAAAGAGGCACCTGCTCATGTCTCATTGCATCTCCAAGCTGGATTACGAATTCCGTGATTATGGTCCAGCAGGAGCAGACGCGACTACTTCCGCGTAAAGGCAAGTTCGAGGATTTGGTCCACTGCATCCAACGTCCTTGCTTTGCGAGACATGACTGCCACACACCTTCCTGCCTTCCCATGACACGCCTGCTCTTCAAAGGTAGGAGGGAATATGGAAGGCAGGCTCGTGGTAAACACGCGGCATGTCTTGACCTCCATGTCTTGACTTCTTCTGCAATCCTCCCATTCTGTCTCAACATCACCACCATCGCTCACCTGCACTCCACTACACAACATTACCGACCAGAACAGCATCAATACCGAACAGCCCTCAGCCCCTTTACCAGTACCTCCACGCAGTAACACCATCGCAATGGACGCAGCACGAGCAGCCGTCCAGGAGTTCATGGCAAAGGCCGGCCATCATGACACGATCGTGCACGAACGCGTTGCTCCAGTAAGCTCATTTCTTCTCAATGACGCAGGCGTTGCTTCAGTTGACCAATTTCCCAGGCCATCTACCATGAGACCATTACAAGAGAGGACCACGAAGATACCGTCACCGTCACCGACCGAGAGATTCACCAGGACCACTACCACTTCTCGCTCCAGCCAGTCGAAGATGAGGAGGTTCTTGAGGACAAGGTCGATTTCAACATGCTTCCTGTTGATGAGAGAAAGTGAGTCGGGCACAGCTCCGGTGTACAACGTCTTTGCTAACTTCAGCCTTTACTAGATTCGAGCATGGTGATCCAGCCGATGTCGACAGAGTCGTCGCAGACGAAGCCGCCAAGTACAAGACCGAGATCATTCGTATTGAAGGCAAGAAGACGAGCTCCACCACCGCTCCTCTCGTCGGCGAGCACATTCATCACCATGTCCACGAGACCATTCAGCCAATCGTCAACAAGCGCACCCTTGAGCCTCATGTGATTCACACCACCATCCCTATCCACGAGGTGCATCACAACGCCGCAATCTTCCACGCGACCTCCTCCCTACCAGTCCTCTCGATGGCCGACTTCAAGCGTCAAGGCGGCGTTTTGAATGGCCGCGAAGAACGCCTTGACAGTTTCGAAGGAGAGCCTCGCGCGGTTGGTAAGGCCATTGGAGGCACCTCTGACAAGTAAGATCTCTTTGTCCACACTTCTTGTCCTTTCACTAACACTCAAGTAGTCAACCCGGCTCGAGTGCAGCACCGGCAGCCCCAGCAGCACCCACACCCGCCCAAGCTGCGACCGCCTCCAATCCCACGAGCGGCGACGCTGCGTCTGCACCTGGCCCGTCAAGCGCAGCTAAGCCCTCGATGCCCGACCGGGTCACCCCAACTAAGGATGCGGACGGTGATGGCAAGAAGACTACGGACTCCATCTTCGATTCTCAGCGTGCCTCTCTTCCAACAGCTCCTGCCCCCACTGCAGCCCCTCCGGCTCCTCCTCTCCCACCACCTCACCCGACCACTGCTCTCTCTACGGTCGGTCATCCAGCAATCAGACCAACTTATCTCGGCCCGCATCTGTACGCTCGCGCTCACCCAGCCGGCATAACTGGTGCTCGCCGCGTTCCTACAATGGCACCACAGCAGCCGGGCCAGGATAAGGACAAGCCGCTGCCTGAGCGACCTTAATTCCTGAAGGATAGAGTTGGTGGGTTCTCGATGCTTTGAATTTAGCAAGAACGTTGAGCGACGGAGTTTGGGTTCATCCTTTTGATAGTTTACTGCATGCCTGAGCCATTGAGGTCCTTTCTCGCCCTACATTGGTCTTCTCATAGACCTGAATCGTCCATACCATATACTCTCTGATCACTGTTCCACCACGCTTGCCAGCTATCGCATGTCTTCTGATAGTCTCCGAGATCACCGATGGCACTCAAAATTTCATCTTTCCTTTCCAAAAACTGCATCGATAGGCCCTGCCCCACGTGCCATGGGATGTGGCAATGCATGAGCCAGAGACCAGGATTGTCTGCCGGGAACCCAAGAATCAGATACCCTCCCGCTGGGAGAGTAGCCGTGTCTCGACGAGACGGATTGGAAAATTTCAATTTATCTCTGTCGCCGTCCCAGACACCGCCGCCAGACCCAAGAATGTAGAAATCATGGCCATGCAGATGAATGGGATGTGGAAGATTAACTGCGTCGCCGGGGATAGTCTGAATGACCCAAAATGTCCACGTATCCCGCTGCGTGATTTCGAACACGTTGCGCTTTGCTTCGAAGGTGAAGTTCTTATCCAAAACGTTTTGGAGCGTTGGCCTTTCCCAGTCGACGCGGATATCGCTGCCGTTGATGAGCCATTGCACGAGGGCTCCACCCTCTGCTGTGCGGGAGATGTTGAAGTCCATGATGAAAGTATCCATTGCGGCGTCGAATTGATCGCGTGGGACTTGGTTGTTCACGTAAGGGGTTACGGATTCATCGTAGCAGGCGGTGGATTTGGGGGTTCTGTTGACAGTCGTAGGGTCGGAGAGGGGAGCGCCGTCGTAGCGGAGAATGCCTAGGATTTTGCCTGCCATGGCGTTGGCGCCGCAGGCGGGGTCGGCGCGGAGCCAGTAGTTGCCTACCGCTTGGTTGGCGGTGATTATTATATCGTAACGCTGGCCGATGCCGATGGCGATGGAGTTGGTGCTGTAAGGGCGGATGGGGACGAAGTCGGAGGTGATGACGATGAAGTTGTGGTCGTCGATGGAGAGGTGGAAGAGGTTGTTGATGCCCGTGTTGATGAGGCGGAGGCGGAACTTTTTGCCTTTGGTTACTTTTGTGATGTGGTAGGCGCCTTTGCCGTCGTCGCGCTTCATGGTGCCGTTGATGAGGCCGGTGTCTGCGCGAGGGGGACCGCTGGTGGAGTGTAGGGCGCGCACGTTCAGGGCGAAGGCGGTTTCGTAGTACCAGTCGGTTAGGGTCATGGTGCCTAGATCTGTGTCGTAGTTGGCGCTTGCTGGGCCGTTGATGACGATTCCGCCGACGATGCCGTCGCCGTACTGTGCGGAGTAATGGCTGTGGTACCTGAGAGCCTTTTAGTCTGCTGTGAGGTAGTGGAGGAGTCGTGATCAATCTTACCATGAGGTTCCAAACTGCGTACATTTGATGACATACTGCTTGGTCTGTCCAGGTGCAATTGGACATTCGGTGACCCCATTGACGCCGTCGTGTTGACAGGAGTTGAGCTGACGCAGTCCATGCCAATGGATTGAAGTGCCGTTGTGCTGAAGTGAGTTCTTCACGTTAATTACGAGTGTATCGCCCCAATCTGCATAGATAGTTGGTCCAGCTGCTTGACGTTAGCATGAGCCGGCTGCATTGATGCTGGCATAACTCACGGTATTGACCATTGACGGCCATGACCAATCTTTGAAATCCATCTGGAGCCAAGTGTGTAGTGTTCGTAATCTCGAGATCGTACATTACGGTTCGACCGGCTGGAGGCAGTTTGTTATCGAAGTCTGTGGCTATTGAGAAGCCATTCTGCCAGCACGCTCTTGTGAGAGGTCCATTCTTGCAGGCAGGATCTTGTGTCTGTCGTGCGACTAGCGCATCGTGAGGATCAGAGAGATCCCAATGAGCAGTGTTTTCGTAAGTGAGTTCGACGATGGGAGGGATAGAGACAGCCCACGTAGCCCAAATAAGACTACTGAGCTGAGCTAGGAAAGTAATTGAAGGACCCCTCATGGCGAAGGCTACGGATTCAAAGAGCCGACCCGGAGCGGAAGCAAGAGTAGTACGGCAATGAGCTGATCGACTTACTTGCAGCTTTCTGTCATTTATACGATCTTGAAATGCCAGGACTTCAGACCTGCAGACCCGACCGATACCATGACGGCCACAATTGGACTGCCTCTTTTGAGCTCCGAGCTCGTATCGTGGCGCGCATTTCGGCCTGTCGAGGCTACAATGGTGAGCAAGGCGGATATCTCGACTTGGAAAGAAGACGACAAGGAGACAACCTTCCGCGTGCGAAGTTGCGTGCTTGATCGACTTGGCGTATGCAGACATGATGGCTCCCAAGCGAATACCTAGCAGCCTTATGCGGCGGAAACATGCATTCAAATCTCCTGAGGTGGTTCGGCTCGCGCTCCGAGAGACGGCTGAAAGCCATGGCAGTGGACGAGAAGTCGCTCGTGTGTCAGATCGCGCTATGCGAGCAGGACCAACGTGCATGACAGGTGACAAGCGAGCTGCTGTATTCGCTGCAAGCAAGGCCTGGTCGACGGTAAGTCTCGTCGTGCCAGCTGCGGAAGCCCGCAGAGCGATTTTGGACAAGGGCAATACCACGACCTTCAATTCGTCATGTATGAGGCCTGGGAGATGTGCTCAGGGTGAACTGTCTCATAGTTGTCTCCTTGCGCAAGCGAATATGCACTCGCAGCATCCATTTTTAGACTCATGCGCATCTTGACTCTTGGCTTTAGTCACATTTGATTCCGAATGTGGCATTCAACACACCACTCCTGCTCAAAGAGTTCATGTATCATTACGGCGCCCCAAAGTCCGACGCCGGATTCGACTTGAACACAATGTCAACCTTCTTCCGATGTCTTTCGAGATGGCTGCCACATGGATTGTCTTGGCCGAAAATGTCCAGCTTGGCAGAAGCCACACCGTCTCGTTCGACGAATGGTTTCCTCAGGTGGAGACATTGGCCTCAGCTACGGAGATAGAAGGCCCGTAAGCCGGATGATGTTCTAGATGTTCCATAGGCCAGAGGAATCCTTGGGTAACAGCAGCACACTAAGGACTGCGAATGTGTTGCGTGATCGAGCGGTGGCCAGTCTCGCTTCGACGAAATGTGCCAAGCTCGAGGCATCATAGGACTAGTAGCTGAGTTTTGATGAAGCAATAACTGTGAAGTGCTGTGTCGATGGAGATGTCGAGGCGGAAGGAGGAAGGAAATATTCACTTGATGGTGAGAAGTGGGGCCCCAGCGACCAATCAGGTCCAGAAACTTGCGGCAGGTCCCGCCATTTGAAGAGACCCCCAACCTGAACATGTTGATGGAGCGCAAAGGCATCTCAACAGCCCTAGCCTGTATGCCTGTCAGTGAGCTATGTCATTCCAGAGCTCAGGGCCGATGCTGCTGCATTGTAAAGAGGAAATTGAGCCAAGAACAAGTTCGAGGTCGTCTGTTGATGAATTTCGTCTCAATATCTATTATCATTTCGCCTCACAGGCGTAAGCATAATCCCTTGAGCTCATCATGATCGTAAGTCTCTATGTACAATTCGTAATCTTCAAAGTCGTGTCGTAAACTCATGTCTGTAGACATAAAGACTGTCGTAATACCCGTCTCCTCCATCATTCGTTCAAGTGCAGACCGTGTTGCCCTCCTCATCTTCATGGCAATTTGGGTCCTGGGAGCAGTGCTGCTCCCCTGCGGCATCGAAGTAGCATTGTCGCTTGGCGAACTCGTTGTCTGCTTCGCGCTTCGAGACGCAGACAGTGTTGCCATCTGCGTCCTTGTAGCAAGTCGGGTTGTCGATGCAATGCTGTTGGCCTTGCTTGTCGACGTAGCACTGACGCTTGTCGAGAGATTCTTCCCTCTTCTTCATAGTGCAGACCGTGTTGCCCTCGTCGTCATCGTAACAAGTGGGAGTTTCGCTACAGATCTGCTCGCCCTCCTTGGTGATGTAGCATTGTCTCTTCTCCAAGCCAGCGTCCCGCTTCTTGAGTACACAGACTGTGTTGCCCTCATCATCTTCATGGCAGATTGGCGTCTCGTTGCAGAATTGTTCTCCTTCTTCGTTGATCCAGCATTGTCGCTTCTCGAGCTCTGGCTCAGGCTGACGTTTGGATACGCAGACATTTACTCCGTCTTCGTTCTGGTAGCAGTTCGGGGTCTCGTTACATGTCTGGACACCCTCGGCATTGAAGTAGCATTGTCGTCGATCGATTGGTGCTGCGAAGGCCGTCGCTGCCAGAGCAGATAGAGCGAGAATAGTGTATTTCATCTTGTCTTTGTTGCTGCAGCTCGTCGATGAGTGCAAAGTCAATGTCCAATACTAGAGAGCTGTGGAGGAAGAGAGACGTGTTATAGGGCAAAGCAAAGAGGAGCTGTCGTCACCTTGCTTGACCGTGAATAGTAAATAGCCGAAACGCTCAGAACCAGGGAATCCGCTTTCACCTTTTGTAGGGAAGATCTTCCTTCTTGCTCCGCCGGTCTCTAGTGTGTCTGCCAATCCAAATCCGTCATGCCAACGCTTTCGTACTGCCCGCTACTGCCCGGAATCGCGCGATGGAATGTCCGTGTCTGCATATTGACCGACTTATGCTTAGCAAACAACGTACGAAAGGTGGGATTCGCCCGCTGTCGGGTGGTATTTTGTCGGTGTGGCATTGCACCACTGTTGCACTCAACATGGCGAGAGTCAGCGACCTCGTGGCTGTGAAGCTCTCCACATGGCTTCACTTGGCATTGCATCACGTTACTATTGCTGGCATGTGCTAGTCATGCGCGAGTCCGGAACAGGAAACACGACCAGGATGCTATACGATGAGGCTCGTTGTGCTCGGGCCCTCCAAGCCGGATAAATCCTATTCTTGTGTAACTGCCAACTTTTTTGTTGACCGACTGAAACTACACCTCATCGTTCTGCGGGACTTGACGGGCCCGCGATTCGAGATATCGACTTGGGGAAGCATTCGGACCTTGCTGGATTCCGTGAGCAAGAGCATTGGACACGCCAACTTCTGCGCGATGACAGCGAAAATCGCAAAGGGCAGGTCAATGTCAGTTCTTTTTCGAGAAGTGCAACGTCGCAGTCGAGTCAACAACCGGTTTGTGCGCAATACGGACCTTCTACTTCGGAGCAAGCTCCAGCTGGACGCCTGAAGGATTCTGCGACGTAACTGCCTGGAATGGTTCCAAAGTTACAGTGTTCTGTTTTCCCTCGTCTACAGTACATGCCTAGAGTACGGTACGGGTTCCTGTCTTGCAGCCAACGTCGCTAGAATCGACCAAGGATCTTCGTTACGTCCGATTTTCGCATCTGCAACTTTCGGTTGCACAAGATGGCAAACATTCTTGGCCAAGAATGGTTCACATCGAAAGGTCAACAACCTCGGTGCCTCCGAACGAGTGCGACACCTTTGCCTTCTTTGCCGAGCGCGAAAGACGAGCTGACGTTGGCGGGAACTCATCAGCAGGCGTCGCGACCTCGGAAAGGGTGTCAGGCGTGTTGTCTGCACCACCTTCGGCAGCCTCGAGCTCAGCAACGTGGTTGTGGAACTCACGCGCGTATCTGGCCTTTGCCTTCTCCATCGTTCTACGAGCGGCAGCGTCAGTCTCCCACGTTTCCACGCAGCTCTTGCAATTGATGAAGTAGGCCTGCGTTATCGCACCAAAGCCAAGCAGCTCGAACTCTGGGAGAGTGCTGCCCACGAGCTCAGACCGGTCCCAATCCAAGCAGTCCTCGCAGTATCCCTTCTCACACCATCGGCAGCGATAGATCATTCCGCCTGCTTCGGTGGTCTTGGCGCCACAGTCAAGGCACTCATGCTGTGAACAGTAGAACGACATGCCATTGCTGCGTGTCTGAGCCTCGTCCGAGAGGCAGTCGTAGTGGTAGGCGCGCGGACATCCCTTGCAGCAGACAAGGTCACCGCCGGTCCAGCAGCTCAGACAGAAGTCCTGGTTCACGATAGCTGCCTTCTTCTCTCTCTTGAATTCGGCAAGTGATGGATCTTTGCCTGCGAAAGTGGGCACGGCCTCCCAATCCCCGCAAGTGAGTGACTCCTTCGAGATCATGAAACCATCGATTTCAACAGTGGTATTCTTCCCAGCACGACGGGCACTGCGATTGAGCTCAGTAATCGCTTCGGCCTGCTTCTCAATCTCTTTCTGGTGCTTCTTGCCCTCGAAGATAGCAGTCTCGACTTTCTCCATGGTGTTGAGCCATTGTTGCTCGTCAACGTCATTGCTGGTGCCTTCCCTTGCAACAAGAGTGTCGACTGGCTTATCTTTGCAGTTCTCCAAAGTCGTTTCCCAATCCCAACCAAGCATCTCGGTCACGTCTACCTGCGGCCGAGCAAGTGTCTGAGCCCCTCGTCGAATGAGCGATTGCAGCGAAGCTGTGTCGAGGTGTGGAGCATCGTCATCGGTTGTGTTAGTTGATTGGCGCTTGCGTTTCTTCTCGACGGCTTCGGCGGAGTGGATATTTCGCATGCTCTCCGTAATCTTCGCAGAGAGGTACAGCTTCTTGCGGATGCGGCCCATCATTTGCTCCTCTACAGTTCCCTGGGAGCAAAGCTTGTAGACAGTCACCTTTTGCGTTTGTCCAATGCGGTGTGCTCTGGCTTCGGCTTGAAGAGTGATTTGAGGATTCCAATCTTCATCCATGAAGACAACCTCGGTAGCTGATGTCAGGTTGATACCCAAGCCGCCTGCCCTAGTGGAGAGCAACATGACCTGAACGTTGGTTCTCTTGTCGTTGAACATCCGAATGTTAAGGTTGCGGCGCGCTCGAGCAGTGCTCCCGTCAAGCCGAGAAAATTCGAAGGGCCCATCATGTGTAGTAGCACCTTTGCACTGCAGCAATTCTCCAACCAGATCAAGTGTCCGAGTGTACCCGGAGAAGATGATAATCTTCTTGCGCTGCTTGAGCACAATCTCGTCAATGAGCTTGTCCAGAACAAGGAATTTTCCAGACGCGTTCTTGATGTGCTCCCCAATATCGTAGATATGTGGTGCGGCGTTTGGCAACAGGTATGGGTGGTTGCAGACTTTGCGGAGCTGCATCAAGAGGTTCATGAGCTTGCGCCACGCGTTGCCCTTCTTGTCAGCTTCCTCATTGCGGAGCGCCTCCTGCATAATTGCTTTACTCTCGGCCCACACATCGCTGGTATCAACTTCTTCCGCCTTGTCGGCAGCTGCATTGGCCTTCTCAAGGAGGGCCAGCTGTTCGTCATCGCTCTCGGCTTCGAGGCTTTGCTGCTCCTTCTCCTTGACAGCACTGAAGAGGTCTTCGAACATGGCGTTGTCGGCACGTGTCAGGAGTCGTGTGTACCAGAAGCGCTGCATGGGCGTGAAGGGAACGTAGAGCAGTATCTCCTCCTTTGGAGGAAGACCCAGATTCACCCCAGGGCTGCTTTTCAATCTGCGAAGCATGATGAGTTCTAGTAGGTGCCGGGCATCGTCCATGAAGCTTGTAGAGACTTTGCCTTTTGTCAAATCGAAGGCCTGGTGGAAAGCGTCGGCTGTGTCGATGGTGAAGACCTCGGGAAATAGCCAATGGAGAAGTGCCCACATCTCGCGAAGGTTGTTTTGAAGAGGTGTGCCCGTCAACAACAGACGATACTCAGCAGAAAGGCCTTGCAGCGCTGAGGCCACGCCCGAGTTGTCATTCTTGATTTTGTGGCCTTCGTCAAGCACGCAGTAGCGCCAGACAAATGCGTGCTTGAACCAGGTCTGCTCAGATGCAAACGTCTCGTAGGTGGTGACAAGCACGTCAACGCGGGCAGCTTTGTTTCCAGACTTGTGAGTGGCTTTGAACCGCTCACGCTCTGCCTTTGATCCGTGGAAGCGGACCACGTTGAGGTTCGGAGTCCATTTTCTAGTCTCCGCCATCCACGAAGAGAGGACGCTCAGAGGGCAGACGACCAAATTTGGTCGGTGCTCTCCAGTGACGGGATGGTGCTGTGCTAGGTACGTAAAGAGCGATAACGTCTGCAGGGTCTTCCCAAGGCCCATCTCGTCGCCGAGAATTCCGGACATGCCGTTCTTGTGCATGTGAACCAAGAATGAGAGACCCTCGAGCTGATATGGCTTCATGACGGCAGTCACGCCTTCAGGCTGCTGGGTGAGGCTTTTGTACTCAATCTCGTTTTGTTGTGCTTCCGTGGCAGCTCGATCCAATTTGACGATGTAGTTGTTTGCTGGTAGGAGCGGCAAGAAATAGTCCTTGTTGGCCAAAAGGAAAGCATCGCGTTTTGGCTTGGTGTGCAAGGCAATGTCCTGTCGAGCCAAGTTGCGAGCCGTCTCAGCCTTAGCTTTCGATCGGTCTGCTGCTGTCTTCTTCTTCTTGTTCTTCGGGCTGGTATCCGAATCGAAGCGAAACCTGGAGGCTGTGCCAGACAAGATTTTGCGAGGAGACCGACCCATATATGCGGTGCTTCTCGTTGATCTCGCCGGCAAAGTTCTCCCCTTTGGTGGCGGCGAAGGCTGGGCCGTAGCCTGGTTGCGTCGTGGCATTACCTGGATACTGTCGTCGAGAAGCTCATCTTCGCTGTCTTCTTCTTGGTCGTCGTGATCGTCCTCAGTGGCGGGCTCGAAGCCTTCCTGAGCACTGTCATAATTCGATTCGGCGCCTGGCGAAGAAGGCGGCGATTCAGCGTAGGATACAGCTTGTTTGCCGCCACGAAGTTCGTGACCACCGGCTGCTTGACGCTGCATCTTTGATACTGATGTCGGCGACTTCAGGGCGCCCCACTGTGCAAGAAGGTCGGACATGCTGTTGCGGGAGGGCAGATATGCAGCCAACTTGCGTCGCTTGGGCGGCGACTGGAATGTGTCGCGGTCGAGTTCGTCGTCGGAGTCCATCGTGAGAATGAGAAGAAGTAGCGAAGCGGGAGCAGCCTGCTGCCTGGTGCCACGTGCGTTCCTGCGCACCTGCCTTCACTTGCTCGTCCGTGAGGTTTCTACGCCTGCATTGAGCGCATGCAAACGCTGAATCCCTGAGCTCCGATTCCCCTGTCAACGCAATCGTGCTGGCAACAATCGGCAGCAAGGGCCAAACAATTGGTTAGACAGATGTACGTATATGAAGTATTAAATCTGAGTTTTGCGCAATATCAACAGTAAAAAGGCGCTCGTAAGTCAGAAAGTCGGCGTATGTCCTCTCACAGCTCTCAAAGTGAACGCGTTCGACGCGACGTTTTCGCATTGACAGGGATTCTCGGCAGATCTGCCGCCGTCAAAACCTTATTTGAGCCGCATCATGCAGCCCACCTCACAGCTGCGCTCGGTGGTTTGCTGCGGACAACAACGCAACGACTTTCTCCAACGAGTCACGCTACAACGTCGATACTGGGCTGAGGAGGAGGATCTGAACAATGTGGTGACGCGATACTATCAATGGCGCGCTTTTACCCCATCTACGCGCGACGCAGCGATGGCAAGATAGAACTTGTGGCCAAGGGAAAGAGGAAGGAGCTCAATCAGCCGAGCGACGAGCAACTCGACCAGAAGCCGAATAAAGATGGGGTCAGCGACTTCTATCGAGAGGTGGCACACGATGAGCCCAAGCATGTGGACTGGCGGCGGAAGCTTGGCGGTATGCTGGCAAGAGAGCTGAACTGGCAAGGGAAGACTGCAGGTGAAGGCGGATATATTTTGGTGGCACTGCCCGAGAATTACCGCTTGTATGAACACGTGAAAAAGACGGAGAAAGATGGGCGGACAGAGGTCAAGAATAAAACACACGCAGGTGGTGGGAATGACAGGCAGGACGCATACCTCTACGGACATCCAGCGGGGAGAAGAAAGCGCTTCAGGAGCCCGAACGATTTCTTTCCACATCTTTTGTGGCTCTGCACCGATGAGAGCGGTGATCCAGACAAGTGCAGCTGCAAGCTGTGCTCACCAGAAGACCTCGAGACTGTCCTTCCGGGCGCCAAAATCAGGCCAACGCCCACGCCCTCACAACAGACCGCTCAAGCGCAACAAATGGCGCGCGCGCCAAGTCAGCAGGGCAAGGGAATACCGCCTGCTGTGCCACAGCCCTCTGCTGTACAAACAAATACACCAACACCACTGCCGGTGATGAAGAATCCCGACCAGCGAGTCGACCTCGAATACAAGTCCTTCATGTACCGCCCTGGCGAGCTGGTGTGGTTTGATCGTGGCCAAGCATGGGGCCTAGGTGCGATTTTGAGGAGATGGATGCCACGCGAGCCGAATGCTGCAGATGCAAAATACTTCTACGTCGTCCAATCGCTGTCCCATCCTAACGGGTACGAGCAGCCCCTGGTCAAGTCGTCTCATGCGTCGATGCGCCCGTGGCTGGCTTGGAGTGTGCCGAAGTATACTAGCGACGGTCTCAACAATCTACCTCAACCTCCTCAGTATCAGACCGCTGACTGGGATGGGCTTCTACGTGGGCGGTACGGACGGGGCGATCCTCAGGTCGACGCTTCTATCATGGCTGCACAAATGATCGACTCCACTTACACGCCGTTCGACAAAATAAAGATGGTGCAGGCTGAAGGTGGCATTGTTGAAACGCACTACTCTGGCCTCTACTTGGGTGCGGAGAAGATCTGGGTTGGAGACCCAGTGCGGCTCGGCCTTGGTACAGGGACAGACATTTTGGTTGTGCATTCTGTGGTCGAGCGCAGGCAAGTGTCCGCAATGACTTCACAAGTCATCAGCCAAAGTTGCAAGGTGGTTGGCGACATCTATCGCCTCAATCACGACGTGCACCACGATGCGCAGGTTCCAACGCAAGCGTCTACCAACAACAATCCCCATCTGCCGCAGCGCCTCACGGAAGACCTGGCTTATCGCAATGCTCGCTCTATTCAGAAAAGACGTATGGCCAGCTACTGGAAGCTGATTATTGCGCAGCGGCCCGTCGAGCTGGAGTACATTAAGGGACGCTGGTATGAAGCGAGCCTCCTCCTCCCCATCCTGAACAAGCAGCAATTTGATCAGGCCGCAGAACGAGGTGACATACAAGAGTCTACACTTTGGATGAATAGTCGTGGCGACTGTCAGAACAGCAACCGACCCGACCATCTCCCTAAAATCCCAAGAGATGACATCCGGGTAGAGACGCGCCGTGAGGCCTTTGGCCGCTCTCTCCCACCGAATGCTCAGATCGAGAACGGAATACAGCCTCCAGATATGCCCAATACCGCTCCCCAACCCCATAAAATGGACGTCGATTCTGCTGGCAGCACTGCTGCAACAGCAATTGAGATTGACCCAAGATTCGAAACCGCAGACAACACCAGTGCCCAGCAACACCAGCCGCAAGGTGGACTGGACGACTTCATGAACCTGGATGGCATGGATGATGGAAATATGCCCGGCTTTGGACAAGATTATGGAAGCCAAGGGACCGGACCTGGCCACTTCTATTAATTAATGTTGACGTTTCTGACTTGGTGTTATTTTGGCAAGCGAGGTGTCTGGCGTTCAAACTCGACAGCACAATGACATTGGCAACCTTGACTCTAGCGAAGGCTAGGGCATCGTCAAGTTATGAATGAGTACTGAAAAAAAGAACTACGAATCGAAACGAACTGGTAGATTGAACAATCGGGCGAGCTAAGTCAATCTCATTTGCCTCTCACATTATCTATCGTCTGCGAGCCCTCTTGCTTCACAATTCATTCTGCTGATCAGCCTTGAAGCCGACAGCTCCCTGCTATCGTACAGCTATTTCGCCCTCACTCATCGAATTCTACTCCGATTCCGACCCAAAGCCCCTCCGCTTCTTCAAGATGCCGCCATCTTCACCCTCCTCTTCTGCTCGCGAACGTTTCCTCCGCATGCCAGCAGTAGCCTGAGCCTTCTCTGCGTCCCGCTTATCCATCGCCTTCTTCGCATTCACCCGGCTATTCTCCTGCTTCCGCCGCAGATACCGATTCGGACTGCGGCAGAGGTCTTCCACTCCGTTTCCATGCAGCACGTCCGTCGCTACGTACTTGTCCTGCTTGATCGCTTCCATCACAATCCGCAGCCGATGCGAGCACATGCCGTGGTGCTCGAACATGTAGCCTTGTCGGTGTGTCTTGCGATTGATGACGAGCGAGGGCACGCCGGCGGTGTGGATTGATGTGAGCGTGTTGAGGAGCACGAGAATCCGGGCTTCGCTCTCTGCGGGGTCGAGCGTGAGGTGGTTGAGGATGTTCGTGTGGGCGTTTGTTTGGTGGGAGGTGTAGTAGTCTTTGTGCTCGTCGGAGAAGGTGGTTGGTGGTGGGCCCGGAGGGTGGAAGAGGGCGGCGTAGAGGTTTGCGGCGTGCGCGTGCAGGTTTGAGAGGATGCGCTCTGCGTCGTCGTCTTCTGGGGCAACGCTGATAAGCGGATCCATCTGGCCGGGTGGTAAGAGGTGGGTTTGCGCCGCGGCGACGTTGGGATGGAGGCGGCGATAGGGTGGTGGTTGTTGAGCTGTAGGTCCAGCCGGATCTGCTTGTGGCGTCTGGGCGGTCGTTGGGACAAGTGCCAGGCCGTGGAATTGCTGCGGTGAAGCATATTGCTGGTGCTGCGCAGCTCTCTCCTGCTGGAGATGCTTTGGATCCAGGCGGTTCTGCGCTTGGAAGCCGTTGTTCACGGGCGGTGCTGCCGTGTATCCGCCGTCAGACATACCTGGATATCTTGGATGCTGTCGCTGCTCAGGTGCTTGCTGCATGCCGAAGCCTGCTTGCACGTAGTCCTGAGGGTTCTGGAGGCCATAGCCCAGCACCGTAGCTGACTCTGGCTTGACGTCTTGTGCCGCCGCAGTGAATGGAGACACTGGGAAGTACCCGCCTGCTCCAAGATCCTGGCCGCGGTGTTGCTGGACGTATTGTCTCCCGTCATTTTGCTGCCAAGGTTCGCGAAGCGCTGGTTGTGGGGCTGCTGGAGCGTATGCCGGAGCAGGCTGATAGTAGCCATAGCCAACGCCCCGGTATCGATCACGCGGTGCAGGAGTCGGGCTAATCCCATAGCCTGGAGACTGGAAGTCGACGACACCGTCTCGGGGCCCCTGCTTAGGTACTGCAGCCAGCGGCGTGGTCGCTGCGAATTGCGCCGGAGTCTGGAGCTGCTGTTGTTGGCGGATGTTGTCGAGCTCAAGGCACTCTTCTTCGTGCTGGCCGTTGGTTCCGCTGCACCACACACAAGTGGCTCGTGATGCTGCTTCTGGAGCCGGAGCCGGAGCATCGGCCATCTGAGCGTCTGTAGTGGTCTGCTGCAGGAACTGGTCCATGTCTACGTCCGCGAAGAAGGCGTCAAACTGCGCCAACTCCTCCTCCGTGAGCTCCACTAAGAGTTCGTCCGGGAACGCGTTCTGGTTCTGCTCGAAGTCGTTCTGGCCTCCGTTTTGTCCCAGCATCCTTGCGATTCTGGAAGTCGTTTCTCTTCTGAAAGGTCTCGAAGCTGCTGTTCAGTTTCGTATTTCTGTTGTTGTCGAGCGAGTGGAAATTCTGTGTTTTGTGAGTTTGGGAAGATCGGTGGTCTGCACCTAGGAAACATCAGAGGAAAGGTGGTTATATCCATTTCGGAGACGCGATTCTGGTAATGTCCTTGTGTGTCGTGGGTGTTGTTCGAAGCGTGACTAGAACAAAGGAGAGAAACATGGAGGACCGGGGTGAATGGAATTGTCTTGGAAAGGAGTGTTCAAGAGAAGGGCTAATTCATTTCTGGACAAAGCATTGTTCGAGGAAAGACATGGTTCCTCAAAAGAGGTCGAAGGATTTCCGCCATTTCCCAGTGTCTACCTCGCCCTCTGCGAGGGGATTTCCCATCGCATCAAAATTGAGCCCCGGCGGCGTCGGCGGCAGTTCGAGGTCGAACCGCACGTTCCCGAACGTCCGCAACTCCATCCGCGGTGCTGGCGGCGGCGTTGGTGGTGCCAGGGCCTGGCTCTTCGGCGGAGACGAGATGAGAGCCAGGCTCTCCTGGCGGCGCTTCTTGCGCAGGCACTCCGTGCAGGTGATGCCGTCGTTCTTGGCGTTGACGGGCTTGTTCTTCCCGCAGCGGAGGCAGGTCATCCTCACGCCGCGGCCCTTCTTCTCCTTTTTCTGCTGCTCGTGCTGCATTTGAGCAGCCACGGCGGTGAGCTGCGCTTGCGCTCGCGCTTGCTGGTGGTCGCGCAGGAGCTGCACCCGGATCTCCGCTTGGCGGCGAGCTACCATGCGAGCGGCGGCGGTCTTGTTGGCGTCTTGCAGGAAGTGCTGCTGGGGAGCGCTGGGAGGTTCCGTGAGGCCGAAGAATTCGGATTGAAAGTGCTCGAAGGCTGACATGGCGACGGGAGGAGCGACTGGTGGTGCTGGTGGTGGAGCTTCGAAAGGGGGCATCGCAGGCTGCTGCTGCTGCTGCTGCTGCTGAGGAGGAGAAATTGACGGAGTAGGAGCTGCTTGGTTCGTAGGAGTCGCTGGAGCTTGCTGGACGTCGAGGGTTGCAGACTGGATCTTCTCGACCGGGATGTTCTTGATCAATGGCTTGGAGGGGAGTGCGAGTCCGTTGATGAAAGGCATGGTGGTGATTCTTCTGATCGAGACGCTGTGTTTGCTGGAGGAGCTGGAGAGAGAAGAAATTGTGGTGAATGGTCGATACCGGACGCTGATGTACTGGACGCTGGTGTACTTGACGCTGGTGTACTGAACGGTGGGTACTGGACGCCGAGCGTTGGATACTGAATGATGGATGCTGGACGCCGTATGATAAACGCTGGTTGCTGGACGATAGCCGCTGAATGCCGGATGTAGACGGTGGATGCTGTGCGCGAGACGTTGTCTGCTGAGTGTCTAGGGCGAAGTCGAGGTGCTGAGCAAATTCGAATTTCGTTCAGTGTGCGAAGAGTTTTTTGAAGAGGGAACAGCAGAAAAGAGCGTGGCTGGTAGTCTGGGCCAGTGTTCTGCGCTAGCTGGTCCGATTGGCTCGCTTGTGGGCCCTATTTCATGTGCATTGAATGAATGCTCGCGACCTTTCCATCACGACCTTTTGCTGGCCTGTTTGGAGACGAACAAGGCACAAAAATAAATCATTCTAGGTCTCCTGCCCGTGGAGATGCACAGCAAAAACTTGAGAGCGGCTACGAACGGATTCCTTTTTCGCCGCTATCAACTTGCAAACTCGACCCGCCAGCGCCTGGCCATCCCGTTCGCACTCGGTAAACGAATGATTCTTACAGGAGCCAGTGACCCCAGCTCAAAAGTCGGGCGGGACAATTCTTCTCGCAAGCCGTACGGCAGGCCGTCGATCCTGTCACGTATTCTATTGAGGAGCCAAGAGTATACACCAAGCTTGAGCAGAGCGAGTTTGCAGTCCCTCTAAGTTTCCTCTGCTCTATGCGGATCACTGGTCGCCTGAACATGAGCCAGCAAGTTGTAAGCACAGCAAACTGCGAATGTCAGCTTCATCTGGGTTATAACCCACAGAGGCGAAGTCAAGGAGGCAGCTATTTTACTAGAGCGCACGGGGCAGCAAGTGACCCTTGCTGGCGCTAGCGTCGCGCTAGCTTGCAGCCCAGCATTCACATGTCCGATCATTACCTCCTCATCAGCTATTAGCCCTAGCACACAACTTTAGTCAAGACTTTCAGGATGCGTTTTGCTGCAAAACGCTCTCCGGACCGGCTTATCGCCTCAACGACACTTCGTTCGTCGTGAAAAGGACGAGACCATCCGCTGTTCCCAGCACAAAATCCGGGTTGTTCTATGCGTGAGCACAGTTTGGCCATTCGCGTCGTCTCACCAATTCAGAGTGCTCGCAATTTCAATCTTGCAACGAAACCGAGACCGAGTGTCAATGAGACAGGAGAGTCACAACTGGGATCCCCTGACTCCAGGAGAACGATCATGCCATCAGCCGGAACTGCAGCTTCCCGATACTTCCTGGTCAAACGCCTGAATATAAAGCGTCAATGGCCTAGCACCATTGGCACCAATACCTGCTCATTCTTCTGAAGCTGCATCGATCATTATGCCTCACGCTACTTCATCACAAGGCACCATACATGCTGACATCAACTACTTCAAACAGCCTACTTCGGGGGAGTATGGTATCCAGCGCTCGAACTCGGCAGGCTACAAGTGCCAAGAGCCTGACACTCGCCGAGTAGAAGTCACGGATATCAGGGGAAATGAGAATGACTTCGACCTCGATAAGAATGGCTTCCAGGTGGTGCGCGGATTTGATCTACCGTACGAGCTGTGGGCAGACGATGAGAAGATCAAACAGCAGGCTTACTCAGAAGCTAGAGATCTGGTGAAGAGAGTGTATGTCATTTCTCAATTGGCGATGTCTTCAACTTCTCGACTGACAAACCCCTTTAGCACCGGTTGCTCTCATGTGTCAGTATTCTCACACATTGTCCGCCGTGACACATGGGAGGAAGCCATCGGCCTGGCCAGAACTTTGCCTGCTGATGCGCCAATCAAGCTAAGCCATCCGTCAAAGATTGCACACATCGGTAAGAGTGTAACGTCCAGTAAAATACGAGCAGCATCTGACTACGGATTCGGCAGATCAGTCCTATCACGGCGCCAAGGTCACTGTCAACAATGTTTTGGACTCAGAAGATCTCGCTCCGAGATCTCACAGTCGGTGGGCCATCATCAACGTGTGGCGCCCGCTGAATACCGTCAATCGTTCGCCCCGTAAGAAAGACAGTCATAATGGTAGGGCATCACTAACAAAGCTATGCAGTGGCAGTCTGCGATGCTCGTACTGTTTCGGAGTCCGACCTCCGCGAAGTGGCCTTCAGGAATGACTTTGACAATCCCAGAGGCAAGAAAGGACCTCATTACATTCTCAACTACATCTGGAATCTTAAATACAACCCCAACGTAAGTTTGCCGATTTTGGCGTGTCTCTTTAGTCATTTACTGATCAGAAATAGCACAGGTGGTACTGGCCAAGCAACTTGACTCCAGAAGAATGTCTCCTGATCAAATGCTTTGACACCAAGCTTGATGGCCGCGCTCGACGTGCGCCTCATTGTGCCATTGAGACCCCGACCGATCATGGTCCGCCGCGCGAAAGCATTGAGATCAGATGCTTGGTGTTCTGGGAGGACCAGCCGCACGTAGGAGAAGAAGAACAGTATGTCTGCGACGGACAGGATACTTTTGTGCCTGTGGAAGAATGAGAAGTCTGTGTCAATGCGACTATGATTGAATTCCTGGGTCTGATAGCAGCTATCGCTCTTGTCGATTCTTGCCAGCTGTCGAGAATTCAGTGCGTGTCTTGTTACGCTGAGTGTTGCGTTCTCGTGTATGGTGTGTAATACGTTTTTGATGATGAACACTGTACTGGCAGCGATAGCTTCCGTGTGAGCTTTCAAGAGGACCGCTAGAGCTGTGAGGTCCGGTAACGGGTCATGAGCATGTGAAAGGAGACGACAGCTCATTAGGCCCAGCATGCCTCAGAGTTTTTCATAAGAGAGAGAGCCTGGACTGCGCATCATGCTTTTGTTCCGTGACTTTTAGTTGTATTGCCCAATGGATTCGTCGCTTAGGCACAGCAGTATTGGTCTGCATTGGGCCCCTCATCGTTGCTTAGGACGACCCATTTTCTCTTGCCCTCGTAAGCATCATCTCATGATCGTTGAACTCACTTCCCACAATCTTCTCCAAAAGCTTTCCTTGCCTGCACATGGAACAAGATCCCTCAGGGCATTGCACACGCGAGCGTGGATCGTAAACCGAGCGTGTAGCAAGCAGATGAATGGAAGAAGCTTCTTCCATCAGAGCTCGGCCTATGTATCCGTATCCCAGATTGATGAACATGTCGATCTTGATTTGAACACCGGTCGACTTGAATGGCTCTACCTGGACCGTTCGGTAATCGCGCACGCAGTTGACCCCGCCAGAGCAACCTCCAATATAGCAGCGGCGCGAGTGACACCACAGGAAAGCAGGGAGGAAAGAGTTGAGACGAAGCTTGCCGTGACTGCTGAGGGGCCTTCTTCCGTCGTCGGAATGCGGTAGGCGAATTTCAAGTGCCTCGAAAGGAGAGCCACGGGGCCAATAGTAGCCGGTCTCGAGTAGGTCTTGTAACTGCTTTGGCGAGAAGCCGCAGCACGCAGGAATCTGGATCCTGATTTGCATAGCCTCGATAAGTTCGCTTCCGATGACTTTGGCGTAGCTCGTGAAGTCGGCTTGCATGTGCTCCAGCCCCGGGGCGTGCTTTAGGCGAGGCATTTCCAATTGAGTATAGAACTCGGTGCTCTCGACTGGCTGGTAGCCCTTGATGATCTTCTGCATGGTTCCGATCAAGAAGATTCGGTTCATCCGAAAGGGAAAGATAATGCCCTCACGACACTGATCTTTGGAAGCAAAGATACGCTTCCAGAACGGCTGGTGGATATGGATGATGCCGTGCCTGAAGCACACTGTTGCCTTGCGAGGGTCCACATCGCGGCCCATCAGACTTATAACCTTACGTTGGCGCACGCATTTCCGACATATACCTCTTGCGTGAATGGGTCCAGGATGACAACAGCGATTGAGGATGAGCCAGCTCTCCGTTCCAATGACGCCCTTCAAGTATTTGCAGGCGAAGATTAGTGCGGCCGCCGCTTCTGGCTCCGCCAATGCTGCGATCCTTTGGATGATCTCCCGAGGAAGGACTGCGAACGCGCCACTGTGATCTGCTTTAGGAGCTTGGCGGTCTCTCAGCTTGGAGAGAAGACTTTGCGATTTTTTGATAAGGGCGGTGAGTGCTGCTTGCAGATGCTCCATGTTGTGCTATTGTTGTTGGTGGTGGTTGAATGTGTAGAAGGTGCAGAGAAAAATCCATTTTCCTGTGGCTATGTACCGGTGGATCGGAGTGCGCTTACTGAAGCCCCTATGGCCCTCCTGGGAGCATTCGAGTGTTTCGTCTTGGCAAGCTCCGTAGATCAGCTTGCGAGTGCGTCAACGAGGATGCGGCCTATAAGGTGTGCTCACTGCCCCATGAATCGTGAGGAACACGCTGAAAATTTGCTGCAGCGGTGCGCACTCAGTGGGCTTTGAAGAGTGATATGGCTCGCAGAAGCCTGACAATCTTAAGCACCCTAAATCTGGCTACTCCCTCTTTCCCTCTCGAGCAGGCGCATCGCACTTTTGCAAGTCAGCCATACCCAGTCCCCCACTTCAGCAACATATACTTCTATTTTCAAAGCGTCATCTTTCAGTCCATGAATTTCCAGTGATCGAAGCATTCCAATGCTCACAAGACGTCCAGGCAGCCTTGTGAGTCGAATATCTGCTAACATGGCCAGCTTTGTATCGCTCAGCGACTGCAGAAAGCTCCGAAGATCATACCAAGAATATACGGTGAATGTGTTGCATTTGTAAAATATCGGGAGGCACTCGGACCGGATCTGTGCGTTCGTCTGGGCAAGCGGTGGTTCAGGAACCCGAGTTCTCCAGAGCTTTGATGCGCAAATTGATACCGGCTGCTGGAGAGCTAGAGTGAATATGTAGGTTCGGAGTTCCGCCGGGAGGCCCAACAAAAGCGAACAATCCATGATCCAAGAGCGAATATGGACGGACTCTCTGGTAGAAAGTTCGGTCCACAGGAGGTGTTGTTCCACCGTCTGATGAACGATAAGCCTCAGAGCTGCTGATGCGCCCAAATAAGTGGTAGCTACAATGTATGCGAAGAGGCTACAATGACGGGGAAGCAGCGAACGTTAGCGGCATCAGGAAATAGTAGGCAGTGGTAAATACCTTCCGCTCTTTCACGTGCGAGTGAGACCAATGTGGGAACAATCCAGTGTGGTTGCACACGACGATGATGGAGCTTTGCTCATGTGCCAAAAGCAAGTTGCATTTCGAGCAGCCAGTCACAATGCTATCCCGTACGCCATCCAGCGCCTCGCTAACGGACTCTCGTCAATCGTGAATCGTTCCATGCCAGAGAAGCGGGAGGTATTTCAGCCGCAAGACAATGTCAGCATGTGCCAACAGCCTTGAAGGCATGCCGGTGGTGTCCGCGACCGCAGAGCAGGGTATCCCCGAGCGTTTCCGCACGTATCCGATGACACAGCTCATCCCAAGGTCTTCATTTTCTTCTTCTTCTTGGAGTCGCCCTTCTGACTCTTCTGGAAGTCACGCCAGCTGCCAATGCGCTCGTCGCGAGTCTTCTCCCAGTCCTGCTCATGTTCCCGCTTCCTCTTACGCTCAGCGATTTCTTGGTCTTCCTTAGCTTGCTGACGGCCCTCTTCCCTCATCTGTGCTTTCATCTGACGCTGACGACGGGCTTCGTTGTCCGCTAGCACGAACTTGACCTTCTCTTTCCAAGCTTGCATGAACTCGAGGCTCGGGTCCTTCACTTCCTCGCTGTCAGTCGTGAGCTTCTTCTCTCGGATCGCGAGCATGCGAGCGTCGGCGATGGCTTCGTCCATGAGAGCGCGCTTCTTTTCGTCGAGAAGGGTCTGGTAGGCTTTGGCGAGGCGATCGAAGGCTTCTTGGGCGTTCGCGTTCGTAGTCTTGTCCGGATGGATGAGTAGGGATTTCTTGCGATAGGTGCGCTTGATATCCTCATCGGGGACACCAGGCTGGAGATCCAGGACATCGTATGCGTTGGCACGAAAGGATGCCATGATCCGCTCTATCTCAGAATCCTATCGCCAAGTAAGACCATGCACTGCGCTTCTGTGTATCGGGTTTCCTGACCTTATCGAACTCCTTGGATTCCTTGACAAGATTGTCAAGAAATGCAGCATCTTCCTTCTCCTGCTCTTTGCTGAGCTTCTCCAAGTCTTTCTCGGGGATTGAAGCGTCTCCCATGGTGACGGCTCCTCGAGTGGTGTCGAGGTTGTGGGAATAGCTGTTCGTTCACATTCAGTCCGCCTTGAAGATATCCAGCGGGGTCTGCTTAGTCATGATCTTAAATTAGCTCAAACCTTAAATGCGACAGCCCAAATTTCTTGACGGCACTTGCATGTGAATTCACCCTCTGCTATATGGAGGCTTAGTCTGACATGGCGCCCGGAACGAGTGGCCGGACGAGGCCGACGAAGCCGAAGAAGCAATTCAAAGGCCAAAAGAGGAAGCGCGATGATGTGGACGTGGAAAAGCTGGAGCAAGAAGTGCAGGACTTGGACATCAAGACGAAATACGCCAACTTCACCGATTTACCTCTTTCCGAGCCCACAAAGGCTGGTCTGAAAGCGGCACACTTCAGCTCGCTCACCGACATACAATCGAAGGCCATCCCGCTGGCTCTCAAGGGCTCCGACATTCTAGGCGCTGCAAAGACTGGAAGTGGAAAGACGTTGGCATTTCTGATTCCCGTGTTGGAGAACTTGTACAGGGCGCAGTGTGTGGGCGGAGATGCCGGATTGGGTGCGATGATCATCACACCGACAAGGGAGTTGGCGATACAAATATTTGAAGTGCTGAGGAAAGTCGGCGGAAAAGGACATCTTTTCGCAGCAGGTCTGGTGATTGGAGGCAAGAGCTTGAGGGAAGAGCAGGATGCGCTTGCAAGGATGAACATAGTGGTGTGTACTCCAGGACGGATACTTCAGCATCTCTCTCAGACTGCTGCGTTCAATGTGGACAACTTGAGAATGCTTGTGCTGGACGAAGCGGATCGAATCCTAGATATGGGCTTTCAGAAGGACGTGGACGCGATCGTGGACTATCTTCCCAAAGACAGGCAGACCATGCTGTTCAGTGCAACCCAGACAAAGCGGGTCTCCGACTTAGCTCGTCTATCTTTGTCTGAGCCGGAGTATGTCTCTGTTCATGAGACGGCATCGACCGCCACCCCGAAGACGCTGCAACAAAACTATGTCATTACGCCCCTGCCAGAGAAGCTCGACACGCTGTGGTCTTTCATACAGTCGGCCAAGAAGTCAAAGATCCTCGTCTTTCTGTCTTCTGCTAAACAGGTCCGCTTCGTGTATGAGTCCTTCCGACATATGCAACCCGGTATTCCTCTACTGCATTTGCATGGACGTCAGAAGGAAACGACAAGACTTGAAACGACGCAGAAGTTCTCCACTGCAAAACACAGCTGTCTCTTCGCAACTGATGTTGTTGCTCGAGGACTGGACTTTCCGGCTGTGGACTGGGTTGTGCAAGTGGACTGCCCAGAGGATGCCGATACCTATATCCACAGGGTTGGTCGAACGGCGAGATATGAGCGTGACGGTCGGGCAGTCATCTTTCTTGACCCAAGCGAGGAAGAGGGCATGCTTAGCCGCCTGGAGCAGAAGAAGGTCCCAATCGAACGCATTAATGTGCGCGCCAAGAAGCAGACAAGCATCAAGAATCAGCTACAAGATATGTGTTTTAGAGATCCGCAACTGAAGTACCTGGGTCAAAAGGCATTCGCAAGCTACGTGAGGAGTTTGCATGTCCAGAAGGACAAGGAGATCTTCAAGCTGGATAAGTATCCCTTGGAGGAATTTGCTGCAAGTCTTGGGCTACCTGGTGCTCCTAGAATCAAGTTCCTCAAAGCAGATGCGGAGGAGGTCAAGAGAAAGAAGAACGCGTCACGACAGGCGCTTGCACCAGATTCGGAAGAAGACGAAGACGAGGATGATCAAGTTGACGGTGCTGCGGCGAAGAAGAATGGTGTCCGCACGAAATACGATCGCATGTTCGAGCGCAAGAACCAAGACATCCTTGCAGATCATTACGCCAGAATGAAGAAAGACGATGATGTAGACATCAACAAACTGGATGGGGAACAGCAATCCGACGATGACATGATGGTTGTGAAGCAACGTATACCTGTGGACGATAGTGAGCCTGGATACGACGAGATACCGGACAACGAGACACTAAACGCTCAAGCCCCAGGTGCCAAAGCGATTGCTGTACCAGGTGCAAAGGCTCCAATTGTGCTGGACTCCAAGCGACGCGAAAAGCTTTTGAAATCAAAAAAGAAGCTTCTCAAATTCCAGGACAAAGGCTCCAAGATTGTGTACGACGACGATGGTAATGCGCATGAGATCTACGAGCTCGAGGACGAACAGGACTTCCGCGCTCGAGGTGAAGCCGAGGACCAGCGCAAGAAATTCCTTCAAGAAGAGGCCGAGCGTGTCAAGGAGGCAGACATTGCTGACAAAGCTCTGGCTAAGGAGAAGCGAAAAGCCAAGAAGGACAAACGCAAAGAGAGAGAAAGGATGGAAGCTGAAGGCGAAGAAGGAGGAGCGGAGTTGGAAGGAGAGGACGCCATGGCAAACTTCTTGGCGGATGTGCAAGCTTCTAGCGAGAGTGAGGAGAGTAGCGAGGTCGAGGAGAAACCAAAAAAGAAGCAGAAGAAGTGGTTCCAGGAAGAAGGCAAGAGGAGAGACCTTGGCGACCAAAAGGAAATCGAAACACTCAACGACCTGGAGACAGAAGCTGCTCGACTGTTGGGTTAGAGGAGAATCGCATATCCCAATTTCTGGGACGCTACGATTCGACCTGCGCAATGGCGCTGCTCTAGAACCTCAATTCAATGCTCAAATCCGCAGCCGGTGAATGTCACTGGGCTCACGCGATAGTTTAATTTGATGACAGTATCGAATAGCGACTTCTCAAGATCTATATTGATGGAATGATGTTCTAATTGGATCTGTAGGCTAATACGACCTCGTTCCTCATCTTCGGCCTACACGAATACACGCACGCAGGCAAACTCTCGCTTCCTCTCGGTGGCGGGTCTCTAGGCTTGTACTGCAGTAGATCATTTTCAAGTCCGAGTCTGGAGTATTGCTGCAATATCCTCACGACTGCATATTCAATCTCAGTCGAAACAAACTGCTAACCCGCACAGAGTCTGAGCCCAGCGTTGTAGGGAATGTATGTGTGGTGCTACGGCCGCCATCATTCCCATCTGCTAGGGCCAGAAATGGCAGGATCCGAAAAGTTCTCTGATCTTTCTCGCCAGGCTGAGGATAGATGTCTTCGCTCAGCTGCATGAACTACGTGCTGTAGAAGACTTGGCCAAGGAGGCGAAAGGCTCAAAATTGTAGATTGAAAGTGGTCCGCAAATGCAACTCAGCTGGCTTACGAAAGCCTAGCCATTAGAGGATCTTCACTGCACCGCCGTCGGCGCAGACCTTGCTTCCAGTGATCCATCTCGCTTCTCGACTGCAGAGTAACCCGACCACGTCTGCAACATCTTGCGGCTGAGCCATGCGTGGGATGCTCTGTCGCGGGTGCCAGTAGGCTTTGAAGTCGTCCACTACTTCCTTTGGAACATCCTTGGTCCAGGCCGTTTCTGTCAGGCCAACCAGCAGCGAGTTGGCGGTCGTTCCAGACATGAACTCGAACTCTGGAAGACTACCTCCAAAGGCGTTGGCGTAGGTGCGGGCCATGGCTTCATTCGCTGCCTTGGTCGTACCGTACATGAGACTGATCGCACGCATCAGTCGACTTCCCGTTGAGTAGGTCAGGCATGTCACTCACGCTGACGGATCACATCTCGTGCTCTCAGCCGAAGAGATGAAAATGATTCGCGAGTTCTTGCGGAAGTACTTGCGTTTCACAAGAAGGTCAATGGTCATGGCCGGGATTTGGATGTTTGCTAGCAGCACGTTGGCAACACTTTCCGTTTCTAGGTTTCCGACTGGAGTGCGATCTACGGCTGCCGCATTATTGATGAAAATGTCAAGCTTGGAGCCAAAGTGCTTTTGAATGGCATCCGCGACCAGTGATGCGTGGTCAGGGGAGAGAATGCTGGCCGCAATTCCGACAATCCTGGGAGCTGGCGCTTTGGTACCGGCGTAAAGATCTTTGATCTCATTTTCTAAGACATCGATGAAATGCAGCGAAGTTGGAGCAGAGCAGGTTCCTAGGATAGAACATCCTAGGCGCATCGAGTCAATTGTCAACTTTTGTAGTTCTGCATTTGGTGCCACGCACGCACGCACGCACCCCTTTTTGCAAGATTGATTGCGATGGCCCGACCAATGCCTTTGCTGGCTCCAGTGATCACTGCCACTTTCCCGGCCAGATCTTGTTCCGGGCGTGGTGATTCCCGGCGTTCCATGATATTGTTCTTGCGAGCCTGACAAGTTCTGTGGCTCCAATGTCTGCACCGTCCGGGCGATGCTGTTCCGGTCACTTAAGCTGAGCTGCTTCAAGCTGATTGCACTCTCGTGTGAAGTCCTGACGTCTTTGCTTGAGGGCTCCTAGACACATCTGGCTCTATCTTCGTTTTTGGCGTGACTCACGAGTGCTCCGTTGCGATGCAGCGTTACGTCGGATTTAGACCACGCCGATCGAAGGAAGTCGTGGCCGAGGCGGAGATGGCTTGGCCGGGTCCAACTCAAAAGACCTTCTTCAGCCATCATCATCCGTTCCTGCCTCAGCAGGCTCGTCAAGGTCCTCAATTCCGTTCGCCATGTCAAAGTCGCCGTCAGGATCCTCGTGTGCTACCAGGTTTCCCGAAGGCAATGCTCCCGTCGCAGCTTTGGCTCGTTGCGCTCGAACAATAGTCATCCGCGCTCGTCGAATAGCTTCCTCCTCAGACTTCTTGATGGTACCGCTTACTCGCACAACTTGGATCACGCACGTTTTGTCGACAGGCTTGGGAACCTTCGTTGCAAAACTCAATGCAGCCCACACCATGCGGTAATGTGAGCGCGACACTCTGACAATGGCCGTAGAAGTAGCAGCGGATATATACTTGACTGTATGAGATTAGCTGCCGCTCCTGCAACGGGTATACCATTGGGCAAGTCCTTACCTTGCAAACTCGAAGCAACCATGCCGGAACCGTAGTCTCCAAACAGCTCAGATACGCCGTCTCGTATCATGCGGGCGAGGAGCTTCGCATCGAGACGATCCGGGCTTGGCTGACGGAATTGAACGGTCCATGGCACTTCCTGGTCTGGTTTCGATACCGACGGAGGTTTGTCATTAGGATAGAGGATGTTCAGAAGGAGGTAGCGATGCTTGATCCGGACCATGGTGGCGGCTGAGATTGCAACGCGTCTGAACAACAGGCTATGTTCTCGCGGCAAGCACTTCACCCATGTGGCTCGATCAGCATCAAAAGAACAAGATGAAGACGGCGTTGATGAGGTGAGGTTTGATGTCGATGTGCTAGTAGGAGGAAGGGTAGTAAATATTTTTGGGGGCCAATCAGGGTTCACGCGCAAAGCTCGGACCTTGAAAGTTCACAACTTCTACGGAAAATCTCGAAATAGTTCGCAAATTAACAACGCACATAATACCTTCGTCATGGCGGATCCTCGCTTCAGTGCGTTGTCGAGTGATCCGAGATATCGCCTTCCAAGTCGAAAAGAAGCACGAACGGCGGTCGACCCTCGCTTCAAGACGCTCTTCACAGACCAGGAATTCCGCAAGAAGGCCAGCGTTGATCGCTATGGACGGAAGATCAAGCCCGAAGCTGGAAAGAAGGACTTGGAGAGACTATACAGACTAGACAAGAAGGAGAGACCTAAGGCCGCCAAGAAGTCAGAGAAAGAGTCGGTTGGCAGTTCAGATGAAAGTGAGGATGACGAGGACAGCGAGGACGAAGAGTTGGTAACGAAGCGGGACCCCGCGCGAGAGGGAGGCTTCTCAGAGTCTGAGTCGTCTGAGGAGGAGACCTCCGATGAGGAAGAGAGTGATGAAGAGGCGGCGCTAGCGGAAGACACAGCCGGACAGGAGCAGACAGAGGATATTCCAGAGGGCGAGGTGTCACAACGATTAGCATGTGTCAATCTGGATTGGGACAACATACGCGCAGCAGACCTCATGGCAGTAGCACGAAGCTTCGCTCCGTCAAGAGGAAGGATAGAAAACGTTACGATCTATCCTAGCGAGTTTGGCCGGGAAAGACTGGAGAGGGAAGAGATTGAAGGTCCGCCGAAGGAGATTTTCGCCTCATCTCGAAGGAAGAGTGGAAATTCTGAAGAAGAGGAGGAAGATGATGATGACGAGAGCTCAGACGATGATGAGAAGATCAAGAAGCGAATTCTCAAGGAGCAGGCAAATGAGGGCGAGGAGTTCGACACAGCGAAACTGCGTCAGTACCAACTCGAGCGACTACGTTACTACTATGCCATCATTACTTGCGATACCAAGCAGACAGCGAAAGCTCTCTACGACGCTATGGATGGAAGAGAGTATCTTTCAACATCCAACTTCTTCGACCTTCGATTCGTTCCAGACGAGACATCCTTCGACGATGACAAGCCACATGACGAATGCGATCAGCTTCCCTCAGGATACAAGCCCAATGACTTCCGCACAGAAGCTCTGACCCATTCTAAGGTCCGCTTGACTTGGGACGACGATGATGCAACGCGGAAGGAAGTCCAAAAGCGCGCTTTCTCGCGCGCAGAAATGGACGAGAACGATCTGCAGGCGTATATTGGCTCGGATGATAGCGATGCCGACAGCACGACTTCGCGCAAATCAGCTGCTCAATCAAAAGCGGAAGCTAAGCGCCAGAAAATGCGACAGGCGCTAGGGTTGTCGTCTGAGCCAACCAAGGCGTCGGAGAAGGACAAAGACGAGCCCGTGGGAGATATGCAAATCACATTTACCTCCGGCCTCAGCGGTGGATCGAAGAACGAGAAGAGTGGTGTGTTTGAGAACGAGCCGCAGGACGAAGAGAGTACACGGGACAGATACATCCGCAAGGAGCGCGAGCGAAAGCAAAAGCGCAAAGAGAGGAACAAGCCTGCCGCCGCAGAGGAAGAACCGGAGGCTGCAGCTGGCGCCGAAGAAGACGAGGACGACGAGAAAGACCCCTTTGACGACCCCTTCTTCAACGACCCAGCAGCAGCTGCGGCGCAAGAGAAAGCTGCAAAGAAAGCAGAGAAGGCCAAAAAGCACGCCGCTCGCCAAGCCGCAGACGCTGAAGCCGAATCCCGCCGCGCGGAGCTCGAACTGCTCATGGCAAACGATGCCAACGGAGGCGACAACGTCAAGCACTTCGACATGCGCGAGCTCGAAAAGGCGCAGAAGGCTGCTAGGCGCAAGGGCAAGAAGGGAGCAAAGAAGGACGTGCCTGTGGTGGAAGACGACTTCAAAGTCAAGACCGACGACCCGCGATTCAAGGATGTGTTTGAGAGCCATGAGTATGCGGTAGACCCAACTCATCCGTCATTCAAGGGAACAGAGGGAATGAAAGCTTTGCAGGAGGAGAGAAGAAAGAGAAAGGCGTCGAGGGAGGACGATGGTGGAGTGCCAGCGGAGAAGGAGAGCAAGAAGCAGAAGAAGCAGAAAGGTGGTGATGGAGAGGACTTGAAAGCTCTGGCTGCGAGGTTGCAGAAGAAAAGCAAGTAGGACGCGCGGACTTGAGAGGTCCCGCGCAATAGCTACAATACTGCCGCTGAAATGCAATCCACATGCTCAACGCAGAAACGCCCCGGTTTGGGTCTGTCAAATCTGCCAGTGTCCTCCCGTCGCTTTTGGACGGCTACAATGAGGCCTTAATGGGCGTATCCATCTCCTTTGTCTCATGTCTGAGATAAATGCGGCGTCTTCGCTGATCGAAATTCCATGTCGTTCTCAAGTACCCCGAGTGAAGGCCAAGGCGAAAGCCAGTCGGACAATAGAGTGACTTCGCCTGGTCCGTGGAGATTCTCTTCCGCCCTGGCAAGGACATGCGTTGGAGTTAACCAAGAGGTTTCCATGACAGCCGACGGCGTAGCGTCCGTTGTCTCGAAATCTTACTGGCTGCCATGCGCGGAGGAAGCCGAGTCTGCTGTACTGATCTGGACTGAGTATGCAGAGTGATAAGGCCTGCTCGTGGCTCGTTCCGCGGGTCCTCATCAATCTCGGGCTGCGAGCGCTCGGGCTTTCGGCCTCTCGCGTGAAAAGATGTCCTGTTGTTATCGGTGGCCTTACGTGACGAACTCCTACGCTGCTTTCTCGCCCTCGCTCTCGTTGGGGCTGTCGACATCCATAGCATCATCAGCCACTCCGTTGGCCGTCGCGCGCTCTTTTCCACCGAGATGTCCATCGATCGTGGCCTGTCCATTCGAGGTAGTCGGAGCTGCGGCAGCTTCTTTAGCGACCTTTTGCTTGTGCTGCTTGAGCGTTGTTGTGCGGGGGACGACATCGGAGAGGAACTCGAGGTTCTCGACGCGGGATACGGCGTTTGCTGTGAAGCCACTACTTAGCAAGATATCCTCAGGGATGAAATGTGACGAAGCGGAGATCATGCATACCGACGTCTCTGTATTGTATGTTGCGCCTTGGCTTCTGCGTGTTCTCGGTCCTGACTTGAGTGTAGGCTTGCTCGACGAGGTGCTGGAGGAACATTTCGGTTGCAACTGTCATGACGAAAGCAGCATTGTTGCTGCAGTTTCCAATGTCGGGGTCTGCGTTAATTATCTTCTTCACTCGGGCAACTGGCAATGCGTGTCAGTGCATGTTTGGTATGTGCAGAATGGGATCGCATACGCGGAAGGGCGACGGTGCCAGTAACCTCCTTGGACGGAGTGATGGGCGTGTTGTTGTATGGCATTGCGGTCGCGTGTGTCCGTTACCGACGGTGCTAGAGTTGGCAGTGACAGCGTATATGGTCGAATGTTGTTGTGTTCTGTGAGAAGATGTCGTCTGGACTGTCGCGAAGAGATGCGGTGCACGCGTTTGAGTGCTTCCGGAGTTCTGCCGAGCGGAATGCTCCCGCTGGCTTTCACATGCTCTGAGGCATCAATGGGAAGCTCCCGACAACGACAACCAACTTTCTTCCAATGACAAGAAATATGGAAGCTACGACTTGTGTGAAGAGCACATAATTTCCGTACGATGCGATGAACCGCCGGGTCAGCAGCATCTCCGTTCACGAGCCCTCGCGCCGAGGCAGCCATGCCACCTCCGTCTCCTCCCAGTCCCGCTCGACCCTCCACCCCTTAAATCGACGCCTCTCGGCCCTCAGTACAGCTGAGAATGGGAATGTCGCAGAACCGATCACACCTGCCGACCAAATTGCGGCCGAAGAGATCGCCGAGATCAAGCGATATGAGGACTTTACGACGATAGATTGGGTACAGGATGCAGCACGCGAGCAGCAGCGCCGGAAGGCGCGCAGGCAGGAACGCGCAGGCTTCTTCGAGCGAGAGGGACGGGTCGGATGGAGAAGAAAGATGTGGGAGGCATACGATGCAGGCCAGGGCTGGATTGTGGTTAGTTTGGTTGGCGCCGCGATTGGCTTGAACGCGGCCTTCCTGAACATTGTCACAGAATGGCTGAGCGATATCAAACTGGGATACTGCACTACGGCTTTCTATTTGAATGAGAGCTTTTGCTGCTGGGGATCCGAAAGCGGCTGTGAGGAATGGCATCACTGGAGTGGCTTCTGGCCACTGAACTATCTGGTCTACATCATCTTTAGCACTGGCTTCGCTTTTACCAGTGCTAGGTTAGTGAAGAGCTTCGCGCCGTATGCTGCAGGCAGCGGTATCAGCGAGATCAAATGCATCATTGCTGGATTCGTGATGAAGGGCTTCCTTGGATTCTGGACACTGCTAATCAAATCGATTGGCCTTCCGCTGGCCATTGCTTCTGGATTGAGTGTGGGAAAGGAGGGTCCCAGTGTGCACTATGCGGTCTGCACTGGCAATGTGATCAGTCGTCTATTTCACAAGTACCGTCGAAATGCTGCTAAGACAAGAGAGATCTTGTCAGCTTGCGCCGCCGCAGGCGTTGCGGTCGCTTTTGGATCGCCAATTGGTGGTGTTCTGTTCAGTCTGGAAGAGATGAGCAACTACTTCCCACTCAAGACGATGTGGCGGTCGTACTTCTGTGCCTTGGTTGCGACAGCGGTTCTTGCTGCCATGAACCCGTTCCGGACTGGCCAGCTGGTCATGTTCACGGTGAGATATGATCGCAGCTGGCACTTCTTCGAGATTCCGTTTTATATGATCATCGGAATTTTTGGCGGTCTATATGGAGCTTTCGTTATGAAGTGGAACCTCCGCGCTCAGTCTTTCCGGAAAAGATACCTGACCAAGTATCCGATTTTGGAGGCGACTCTACTGGCTCTAGGGACGGCAGTAATCTGCTTTCCGAATATGTTCCTCCGCATTGACATGACTGAGAGCATGGAGATCCTCTTCTTAGAGTGTGAAGGCGGCCACGACTATGACGAGCTGTGCGATGTACAGAATCGGTGGCGCATGGTGTTCACCCTCCTGGTTGCGACTGTTCTGCGCACCTTCTTGGTCATCATCTCATATGGCTGCAAAGTACCTGCTGGTATCTTTGTACCGTCCATGGCGATTGGTGCCTCCTTCGGACGTATGGTCGGTATCCTCGTCCAAGCGCTACACGAAAGCTTCCCCAATGCGGCGCTATTCTCTGCTTGCGAGCCAGACGTGCCCTGCATCACACCTGGAACATATGCATTCCTAGGAGCTGGAGCTGCACTCTCGGGTATCATGCATCTGACGGTCTCTGTCGTGGTGATCATGTTCGAGCTCACTGGCGCTCTGACCTACATTCTGCCCACCATGATCGTCGTCGGCGTCACCAAGGGCGTCTCGGAGCTGTTCGGCAAAGGTGGCATCGCAGATCGAATGATCTGGTTCAATGGATTTCCATTCCTCGACAACAAGGAAGAGCATACATTCAACGTACCCGTTTCTCAAACTATGACTGCAAACCCGACTGTCCTCCCGGCGACGGGTCTGACGATAGCGCAGGTGGAGCGCACGTTGGCAGAAACCAATTACCAAGGCTTCCCTATCGTTGAAGATATCGAGAATCGTATTTTGATTGGCTACATTGGCCGCACAGAACTGCGATATGCCCTCGACCGAGCCAAGCGCGAGCAGCAAGCATCAAGCGGTGCCCGCTGCTTCTTCACCCCTCAAGATGGTGCACGAACTGCCACCACTCCATCTGCAGCGATACCTGCTATCAGCTTCGACGATATGGATGCCACTGCTGGCTCTATGACGGT
This sequence comes from Phaeophleospora eucalypticola, assembly GCA_022814565.1. NCBI lineage: Eukaryota > Fungi > Ascomycota > Dothideomycetes > Mycosphaerellales > Mycosphaerellaceae > Phaeophleospora > Phaeophleospora eucalypticola. Next base: position 355,063 of record JAKLNG010000017.1, read on the forward strand.
CGACTTCTCCAAATTTGTCGATCCGACTCCGCTATCAGTGCACCCTCGGCTCCCTCTCGAAACTGTCATGGAGCTATTCAAGAAGCTCGGGCCCCGGCACATACTTGTCGAACATCGCGGCCGACTCACAGGCCTGGTGACAGTGAAGGATTGCTTGAAGTACCAGTTCCAGGCGGAGGCGCACGAAAATCCGCGAGATGAAGCTGGAGTAAAGGCCGGACAGGAAAGGCTTTGGGACATCATCAAGCTGACTGCAAGGTGGGTTGGTGGTAAGGTTGGAAGGGTGAGTGGAGGCAGGCTGAGATTAGCAGACGGTGCTTCGCAATTGGAAACACCGCCTAGTAGTGCAGGGCTGGAACCGCGAGCACAGAGCCTGGATGAAGAAGGCAGAGGGCCTGCTGCGGGCGGTGTGGAGCTGCAGGATCGACGAGAAGTTGTCGGATGATGTTGTATGATTCGTAGCTCTTGCATATGGGATGAACAGGACACTTGCCATGATGCTCATTCTTGTTCTATGGACCCTCGACATTGGGTAGCTCGCTAACAATCTTCCCCATAAGCAGAGCGTCTACCTTCTCACCCTTTTGCAGCGACCCTTCCTTCGCAGGCAGACATAGCAACGCATTCGCACCCTTGAAACTCCCAATCCGCGAGCTCCGCTGAAAGCCAGTACTCGTCGCATGCAGAAGCCCATCACTCCGACTTGTCACTATCACACGATGATACTCATTCCGCTTCGGATCCATCTTGACATCCTGTTCCAACACCACTTTCACCTTCGGCAGCCCCACAGGACTGATTCCCGCCATCTTATGCAGCGCCGGTAGCACAAAGAGATGGTACGTCACAACTGCAGACGCAGGGTTCCCTGGGAGGGAGAAGATTACTTTCGAGGTGTCTTCGCCGGTGTTGGATTTGAAGGGCATGGTCGCGAAGGTGGTCGGTTTGCCTGGTTTCATTGATACGCGGCCGAAGTGGATTGTGCCGCCGAGGGAGCGCTCGATTGTGGGTTTCAGGAGGTCGAGTTCGCCCATGGAGACGCCGCCGGAGGTGATTATTACGTCTACGCGGCGCATGGCGGAGCGGAGGGTTTCTTCTAGCGCACCCGGTCTGGGAGTGGGTTAGCCAGGGTTCTGAGGTTGAGGGGAATAGGACTTACTTGTCTGAGGCGATTCCGAGGTCAATAGCTTCGAAGCCTGAACCGCGGACGGCAGTCAGAAGTGTCGGTCGGTTCGTGTCTCGCACTTCTCCCAATCTTAAGTCGCCGGGTCTGTCATGCTGAACGATCTCGTCCCCGGTGCTCAGGACTCCCACCACGGGTCGCTGATATATGGACACTTCTCTCGTCCCCACAGATGCAAGTAGTCCAAATTCGCCGCCTACTGCAGTAATGCCTTCGCCTTTCCTCATTATCACATCTCCGGCTTTGACATCACTGCCTACTTCGCGGACATTCTCCCCAGGCTCGATATCATCAGTAAGGATTTCGACTTCTTTCTCCTCCTTTCCATCATCTGTCAGAGACCGAAGCACGGTATCTTCTACCATGACTACCGCCGTAGCACCAGGAGGAAGAGGAGCTCCAGTTGTGATTCTTGCGATCTCACCGGACCGAAGCTCAGGTACTGTGCCTTCGGGGCCCGCTTGAGCGTGCGATATACTCGTAACAGGGAACACGCCCTTAGATCCGGGAACAAGGACATGTTTCGAAGCAATGATGGCGTATCCATCGACGATACTAGCTCGGAACGCCGGCACTGACTCGTTCGCAGTGATATCTTCAGCCAGCACAGATCCCACGAGATTTTCGTCGACTTTAGCTTTGGTCGTCTTTGGCATTGGCGTGTGTTGCGATACTTGTTGCAGAGCATCCTCGACTGAAAGCATTGGGTATGGTGACTCTCGATAGCGTCTAGTGGGACCTGCATTTGGATCGTTCGATATTGGCGGGCGATCTTCCGGTTTCGTATGTGCCTTTGGTCCATGGTGATGTCCATGTCCGTGGCCGTGACCATGAGAATGATCGTGTCCATGACTATGGCCATGACTGCGGTTATGTTGATGGCCAGAGGAAGCAGTGACGCCAGCGTCCTTCTCAAGCTTCTTGACACCACCAGCGTGTAGAGTGCGCGAATCAGCTCCAGCTGCTTGTTGGCATGCGTGCGGAAGAAGCTTCAAAACGGCTTCTAAATTCTCCTTGGCCCCCTTTGGTGATCCTGGTAAGGTAATTATCAGAGTATTATTGCGGACTCCTGCAACTGGGCGCGCCATCGCGGCAACTGTATCGTTGTCAGCAGAGCAGTGGCGCGCGCAGTGAAGGTTTCCTTACAAGGAGTCACAGCCAAAGAGGCAGAGAGCATAGTATGAACCAGACCGGCCGCCTGCTTGTGAAGAAGAGGAGATACTACCTAGCCATTGACCTCTTGTGTTAGTCGACTCCTACTACACCGGAATTCAATCGCTTTTGAGAGCTCCGACGAGATCGAGATTTCCTCACCTCTGGCGTCACATCCTTCTGCGCGAACCCAGTCCCCCCACTGGTAACAATCAAGTTTAAGGCATCGCTTCCATCACTCCATTTGGTAATGGCTTGTCGAATACCAATCGCATCGTCAGGCACGATACTCGATCCTTCAACGCTCCATTGGTCGCCTCCATGCTCGTCGAATACCTGTCGCAGCGCAGGAATACATTTATCAGTAGAGGCGTCCTTATGAGCGGTCTCAGAGACGATGACAATGCCAACTTTGAGCTTCGATGTAGATGACATAGTTGCGATGAAGTTGAAGCAGAGGGAGTGATGTGAAGCATGGTCAAGTCGGGAAGTTCGGCCCGTGTGTGCACGGGCCACATTCGAGATAAATGTACATGTATTCGCATCAGGATGCTCGTACTAGCAATTGAAAGACTCATCAAATGATTCCAATTGAAAAAGAACTAGTTCTAGTCAAGTTTGGCTCAGCCGTGTTTTCAAAATCACCTCCGGACATGGTGCTGTCGAATACCTAAAGCTCTTGGTTTCTTTCCAAAGCGCCAAACAGCATCTCTCAACAGAACTTTTTCCGCCGGGCTATCTCTGCATCTGGTGATGTAACACTGGCTCAGGCCATGATATTAACAGAGTATTCGGGAACAGTGGCTTGCCGCAGCAAAAGCCTTCGAGCTTTTATTGGCATATGTGCAAACTCTACGTCTTGCGGCTTCCGCAAAGCCAGCAGAGGCCGCGATCAGTTAAGTGTAGTCAAACACAACGAGATAGAGCTGGCCGTCTCTTCTCTGCTCGTAGAAATGGTCCTCTCCACTTGGTCCCCTCTGGATAGTTCCACCCAGGGCCTGCCAATGATGTGCTTGGCCCCCTGAAATCTGCCCCATGTTCTTTCGTGCCCTCGACCATGATCTGGCTTGATTGCGCTCCCATGCAGTCTTCCAAACGTCCTCATTCGCCAGCTGCAGTTTTGAAAATGATTGCGATAACTAGACAAAGCTAACAGAGCAGCCCACATGAACTCCTCGAAAGCCTCCTGGACAGTGGTTGTACTCCTCGGCTCTAGGTCCCAGCGTATGAGGGTAATGGTGTTGCGATGCTCTTCCTCGAGGCTCTCCAGCCATCTGCCACACCTCACCGCCCCTTCGACCCGTGGAGGATTGGCGTCACTGGGTTGTTCGCGACGCAGACGCTCTCGATCGGAACCCGACGACTCTGAATCATGGCCCCACAAGTGTTCGAATAGAAAACAACTGTCTCCGTAGTAGGATGCTGCGAAGGCTTCGCGAGTCGATCTGCTGACTTGAAGCTGTGGAGGAGGAAGATAGCTTCCGCTTATTTTGACCTCCAGAGCGTTGGACGTGAAGGTGAGCTCGAAGATTTCGTCAAAAAGCTCCCTGGGCAACTCGTGGACGAGTTGGACTAGACTGCGAGCGGCGGACTTTGCCGCGTTGTTGGCAGGGGGAGTTCGCAAGGTTTGGGATACGTGTTGTACGGAAGATTCGAGAGCGCTTTCGTTGGTTTGTGGTAGTACTCATGAGGGGCTTGCGTGAAACCGTACACGAGAGGGATGACTGGGTTCCAGAAGCGTTCGCGAAGCCATTGGAGTTCGCGCTAGCGACAAGCACGGGCCCTGTCGAATGACGTACGCATGTGATGACAGCAATTGTGTCGATGTCGGAGTGGAAAGCTGTAGTCGTAGAGAAAGAAAGGTCGAAATCGCTAGCGAGACTTACATGGTTGTCCTGAACGCTTGCTATCGAAGGCTTTCAAGTCGCGTGCTTCTCATCCAGGTGTTCGTTGACGAGGTCTAGCTCGACCTTCTCACCACAGATAGGGCACGCAGCTTCCACCCGAGGTCTCTTTGTGGACCTATCTTGAGTCTCGGGACTACGATCCTGATGCACACGCTTCGTGCCTTTACCATCGTCCGCCTTCAGCCAATCATCAATCTTCGACTTCTGTCTTCCCGCTCGAGCCAGACCGCTTAACTTAGCGATTTGCTCCTTGCTCAACTCAGGTTCTGCGATTTTCTCATAGCTACCACCGCATTCTTCTTCATGCTGCTTCCACCAGGAGTCGCTCTTGCCCGGTGGCCGATTCATGCTCCGCTTTACGATGCCGAAAAACGGTGACCGGTCCTTGCAGGGTCCATCGCATTGCCAGATGTGAGTTCTGTAGGAGTCTACCTCATCATGAAAGGTATGATAAACGCTGATGTCGTATCCACCATGATCATTGATCGCATCTGCCAGGAGAAGGAAGCCGCTTCCATGACCAGTGCCGTCGTCTCCTCGGGAATGTCGCCAGGACGTAGTAATGAAGAAGTAAGCGTGAATCGCTTCGTGGAGCAATGTATCCAATACGTCGCTCCGAGGCCTATACTTGAGCAGCGGCTCAGACATCTTCAGACGGATCTTTGTGTATTTGTTGCCGTTCGCGGGGTCCCGGACCAGCTCGCAGATTCCGGCGCAGAGAGTCAGACGCGGTGACCATGACACCTCCACCCTCGGCAAGAGCATGGAGCGGAAGTAGAGAACATTGTACAACGCGAACAGCTCGTGAATGTCAATGAAAGGATCATCCGTGGCCAGCAAATCGTCGATCTTCGCCTTTGCATTGCGTTGCTCATCCGTTATGTCTGCCAGACTGGCGATGGCCTGAACAGCGCAGTCCTCGTCCGTCAAAGACATACGTAGCGCCCATCGCGTAGTTGTATCGAACTTTGTGGTGAAGGTGTTATGGAAGATGCGCTGTGTGAAGAGATGGGGTTCTCATTAATGCCAGAGCACGGGCCGCCCAACGACCTGGGTGAATGAACTCGACGCCAATGCGCGTCATGAAGCAAGCTCAACTTGGAGCTCCAGATCTCCCATCTCAATACTGTTCTCTTCATCTTCGTCAAACAGCAATAACAACTTCTACCACCATCACCTGTTATAGCCGTCGCCATGGTCCTTGAAGAAGCCACTCAATCACCTGACTCCTTCTCAGAGCCGCCTCCACGTAGCGATGAAGACCCATACGCCGGCGATCGCAACCCCACTGTCCTCGCAACCCGCGATCCCTCCTACGTGAATGTCGCACCGGGCATCTACATCAATACTACCAACCTACCGCGAGGATTTGCGAGCAATCAAGGCCATGATCCGCGTTTGTTCCAAGCAATTCAGCAGAGCTGTCAAGCCGTGGGCCAAATAATGGAAAGACCGGTCAAACAAGAGGAAGCAGACGCACTTGCGTATCACTTTGCAAAAGCCGTGCAAATCAGCAGCTGGGGCAGTCCCATTGGAGCGGCAGTCGGTGTTATTCTGTGGCGAAATGGAAGGGATACGCTGCGTTTCCCAGGCTGGACACCCAATCCAGAGAAATACTCCGCAGAACGATTCGGCAGATTTACTGGTCGATCCGCTCGCATGATGTGGCAGACGTCAAGAATGGGCGCGTACGGATTCCTGGGGAGCCTTCTTGGACAAGTTTTCGTCAGCAGCTACGCCCTGACCGCGGGTAGTGCGGGGAGGGCGATGGATCCAAGATTGAAAGAGTTCACCGAGAAAACCCGTCAAATGCAGAAGAATGGTCAGTCCGTAGATCTGATGGCGGGAGGAAGACAAATGGATCGGACTGCCGGGCCGAGAGATGGAGAGACGCTGGATATGGCGAGGCAAAGAGCGAGAGTTCAGAGACAACAGCAGCAGCAGCGGCATGATAGCGGAGATGACATGTCTCCTACAGGCGGAAGCTTCGGAAACGAGTACGGCAATGTTAGACGCCAGCAACAATTTGACACGGAGTTGATGAGCGATGGACAGACACAGCAGAGGGACAAGTACTTTGAGCAAGAAAGCCAGAGACGGGAGCAGGCGGAGAATGCTACGCGTGAGCAGAGAAGACAGCCTCTCGATGATGCGACACCTATGGCGCAGGATAGCAGTCCGAAGCAGACCGGCAGCACATGGGAGCAGATACGGCAGCGAGCAGCGTCAGGGCCTTCTCAGTCGTCATCAAGGTCTACTTGGGGACGCAAGAGCGAAACTTCCTCTGGCAACGAGTCATCCGGCAGTGACAGCTTCAGCTTTTCACAAGGCGAAGAAGACAAACAGCTTGCCAGGTGCGAGGCGCAGAAGCAATTTGACGCAAGGATCGACCGGGAGCGCGAAGGGAGAGATTTCGATGACCAGCAAGGCCGAAGAGGTGGTTGGAGATCATAAGTTTGAAAAATGAACGAAATCGCCATCCAACATCTATCAGCTTCGTCTCTTTCCGTTGGTACGGGGAAGCGAATTGCTTGCACCTTGTGTTCCTTACTAACTGGCAGATTGCGGCGAGCGGTGGCAGCTTGTCTGGATTTCTACTTGGCACCTGAACGTCGTCACCTTTGGGGCTTCTTCAGCCGTATCACAGCACATCTGTCTGAGATAGATGAGGTTGAAGAACTATTAATATGCTCCGCGGAGCGCACATACTCTGTACAGGTGGGAATTCAGGCACAACGATTTGGCCGCCTGGGGCACTCACTTCGACGAATCTGTAGGTCCTTACATCTGGCCCATTACTGGCTTTGCGAACATGCGTGATGTGGTATGCCGAGATACTGGACCTACGGATCTCCTGCCGAGCGCCTGAGGCGCAGCTGTCCACGCAAACATGCATTCAGCCACGCCAAGCCGATTGCCATGTGAACCTTCCCAATGAGGAAGTTATGCTTGGTGAACGTTGTGCATACCAAGACGTTAGAGAAGCCTTGTCTACGATTCAATCGCACTCATTGGATTTCGGTTGGTAAGTGAAACGATAGCCCGATGGTCAGGTACACACTCTTCCTCTGAGAGCAGTTCCTGCGTAATGTGGCTGACGGCCTTGGGTCGCTCTAGTCTTGCATTTACAGCTCACGACGGAATGCACGTTGAGGTTACACTGTACTCAAGCCCATGGACGAGAGTCGGGCGAACGCTCTTGAAAGTCTGATGTTGGACGATATAAAGGGTATCATGTGCGTTGCCGTTTGATTCATTATTCCAGCAGACCGACTTCAATTGAGAACAAGGACCTTCGTTCAACAGACCAATCCACACGCAATTTCATCAAGATGCGTTCTTTCGCCGTCATTGCAACTACGCTCGCCGTGAGCATCGCCATGGTCAAGGCAGACTACATCGAAGAGGACGACATTCCTCGACAGTGCCAGGACGTCTGTCGTCCGGTCTGGCAAGCTTCAGCCAGGTGTAACGATGCCGCCGACGGAGAGGATGATGATGATGACAACGACGGCGATGGTGAAGACAACGTCAGCGAGGTGAACTGCATCTGCTCTACTCAGAACTTCAACAACGTAATCCCAGAGTGTGAGCTCTGCGTCCGTCCCTACTACCCACAAGACGGCGATTACGACAGTAAGTCTGCTGGAGGGAATGGCTGAAAGTGCGCTAATGAGTTGCCAGCTATTCGCACACTCTTGGGCCGCTGCAACTTTCCAGCTCGCCAGGAGGGCTCCAGCTCCGCCAGCGCGACAGGCATGATGACCACCATGGCCACCCAGATGACATCCTCCATGACCACTCCGATGACCTCGACCATGACCACTGTCGTTGGTGGAGCTGGCAGCGACAATGATGATGATAATGACAACAACAACAATAACAACAACAACAACTCTGGTACGACCATCACCAGCGCCGGGAATGCTTCGCCTACTTCCAGCAACGATACGGACAACGACGATGACAATGATAACAATAATAACAACAACAACTCAGGCGCAGGTGCCGCTTCCAGCAGTGCCGGTAATGCTGCTCCAACTCAGACCGACTCTGGTGCGATGAAGACTGCTATGCCCATGGCTGCTGCTGGGTTGATGGGTGTTGTTGCAGCTATGATTCCTCTTTGAGTGTGAGAAGAGGATAGCTTGCGGATGAGATTTGAGATACCCAGACAATCCTTATAATGCTGGAACGAATATTGCTAATGTTTGATGCTTTTATTCGACATTTGGAAAGAATAACTCGATCGACAGAGCCAGAATCAGAATCACATGTGTCTCGAATTTGTCTTCACATGTCTTTCCATACCACAGTGAGCTACTCACCAGCAAGGACTCGAGCCATAGACTTGCGTTGATGCGAGCTGGCAAATTTCTTGACGAGAGCTCTTGGCACATGTTTGAACACTGCTGCCTCATCATCACATGCTTAGCCGGTCCCACTTAAACCCACTCCAACTCGTCTCACCTCACCCTTCGGAAAGATGCTGTTTCCTCTTTCAACATTTATTCAATCATAGATATCTACATCGACACACTGCTTCGATCAACACCAACCACCATCTCCACCATGGAGCCCAGATACAACGTAAACCAATACAACTCTTCCTACACCAACAACAGCACAATGGCAAACCAAACCAGCAGTTTGCATGGCACTAAGCGCCCAGCTGTGAAGATGGAGGACGATCCCGACTCGCAGAGAGCAACGCCGGATTCTGAGCCTCCAAGGGTGAGGGTCAAGATGGAACGAAGAGAATGCACAGTCTGCGCAGAAGACACTCCGGTCAATCGATTCCCGCTGGTGCCCCACAAGAACTCCAGAGATCATGACCGCGGAGTCTGCTTCAAATGCTGGGACATACATCTGAACTCGGAGCTGGATACTAAAGCATGGGATCAGCTCAGTTGTCCGCAATGCAAACAAGTCCTGGAGAACCGAGAGATCCAGAAGCTCGACAGGAGCTTCGGAAACAAGATGTACCAAAAGTGAGTCAAACCGACACAACGGAGAAAGATCCAGACACTGACGATTTGCAGGTGGCTCAAGAAAGCAACGAAAGCATCCTGCGAAAGCGACGCCTCTGCCGAGTGGAAAGAGTGCCCGTCTGCCTCCTGCGATTGGGGCTGCTACATCATCAAGGGAGACGGTGACATCTTCAGATGCCATAAATGCGAATACCATCACTGTCTCGCCTGCGACGTTCCGATGCACTACTCTGAGACCTGCGAGAGTGTGCAGGAGAAGCAGAGGGAGCGCCGTCGCCGCGAGGAAGAGGAAGAGGCCTCATCAAAGACAGTTGAGAAGACGTCGAAGCCATGCCCGAAATGCAACAGCAGGCTCGACAAGTACATTGGCTGCGATCACGTCACCTGTAAGTAGTTTGTGTCTTTTGATCCTCTTCAACCTGCTAACAACCTCGCAGGTCAAATCTGCCGTCATGAATTCTGCTGGATCTGCTTCGCAGATTATGCTGGACCAGAGGGGATTCGCAAAAAGGGCAACGGAGTACACACGACATCCTGCAAGTACAACCCGGCTCGACTACCAAGCTACCTGGTGCCGCGTCACTGGGCCGCATTCTAAGGCTGCTTATTCCTCTGTGAATATCGTTGAATCATAGGATGGGTAGAAAGGCACATCAAGGCAAAGATGTAGTCTAGGGTGTATTGGCAAGTTACAAAACATATTCTACGAAACACTGCTCCAGAGTACGCAAAAGCTTTTTCAAGGCTCTTGGTCCATTTCATTATTCTAGTTGATCTGGTGGACAACGAAGGGCGCAGCTTCGGGAGTCAGAACATGCTTGTACCAGCAAACATCAACGTTTGCTATCACAGTTAAAGAGGCTTCAACATCTTAAATAATTTGTTGCGCTGTAATACAAGTCTACAGCAGAACTCAGTCTCCTCGCCTTTCGAAAGTCCCGTCTCAAATGCAGCCCATTTCACAGCCAGGTCGTCCAGAGGCTGTCGAGATACAGTATAAGACCTGTCTCGTCTGCCACGACACCGGCATTCCTCAGCTGAGCACCCCTGAGGCACGAAAACATCCTTGCATCAATGTGATCTGCCTCAACTGTAGACAAGGAGCTCTGTCAGACCCGAACAAAGATCCGGAGTGCTGGAGATGCAACTTTCGATTCGACGAGTTCAAGGACTTGATTGCCTATGTGGGCGAGGAAGCCTATCATCGGTACCTCGATCGACTCACGAGACAAGTCCTTCGCAAAGAGGAGAAGGATCGATTCGTGGAGTGTCATCGCGCCGAATGCAGCTGGGCAGTACTGCAAGACTGTGAAGAAGGATCAATCGTCGAATGCGAAGTCTGCCATTCCAAGACTTGCTCGTTCTGCAAATCTCCTGCGCACGCTGGAGAAAGCTGCACCGAATTCCAGATTCGCACTCAAAACGCTCAGGAGCAATCTGTTTTCGGAGAGCAAGCCACTCGCGGAGAGCAGGCCGGCACGAAAGATTATGCCAAGAACAAAATTCAACGCTGCCCCAACTCAGAATGTGGGACACTACTCCAAAGGAACGATGGATGCATGCATATGACTTGTGGTGAGCGTCTACTCACTCCAAAGAGACACGATGCCAAGCTAATTTTCGCGGGTCAATGTGGTCATGAGTTCTGCTTCGAGTGTCTCGAGACACACCCTAGTCACATACCGGGTTGTGGTGGAGGACATTGAAGTCTTTCTGTCGGGGAGAAGCATGTGATTTAGAGGTCCGTGCGCGACCGCACCTGGCTGTACATCAATTCGCCACGTTGACGACTTGGCTCTAAAATGACCGCATCGAAGCAGCGCGCGATATTACCATAGGAAGATTCTCTGTAACCACACAACTCGAAAGACTTCACTTCCTGGGTATAACTCCAACACCTATCGACACCGCTTTGACGTACACCATTTCTGGCTATAACTCTCATATCTACAAGAAGGTAAAGTCCACCGCATCATCCGCTTAGAAAGCCCCATCGTCAAAACGTCTTCGTCAATAGTCTTCATGTCACATTTGATCATAGGGCAAGTCCTGTACCGTCCCCTGTCCACCTATACAGAGCCAGCACCTCTCGCCTCCTTAGTTGCTGCTCTCCAAAATCCTCTTGAAGTCGGCCGCGCACTTGCGCGAGAGCTGAGCGCATGACTTTGCGGAAATTTCGCTAAATAAGTGAGTCAGCAAGCCAGTTCATACCGTGGGTGAGAAATTATCGCATACCTGATATTCCGTATTGAGAGTCACCACGCACGCTTCGTGGGCTCTCACAATTGTTTCGCAAGCTTTGACTACGCTTGGGCTGGCTTCTGCTTGCAGTTTATCCGCGATCAACAGGAGCAGAAAGCTGCCCTGCAACAAATATATTCCAAAGAAGAAAGGCATGAAGCTCAAGTCAGGGTCGTAGTCCAGGATATCATTGATTGCCTCGGCAGCAGAAACGGCGTGTCCAGTTGCAGATATGAAGGACTGCGAAGATATCCATAGATCATTGTCGTCCAGTAAAGATATTGGATCCCATTTCCCGTTCAATAGTATGTGCAATGTGTGCATCAGGTGCGTGCTGTACGCGACGACAATCTTCGTTTGCAGATGCGCTTCTGTTATTCGCTTTTGGTTTGAATTGTTCGTTGCGACTGAGTGTGGACTTGCTCCGTCTCCCAGCTGTCCCTCCATATCGTTCTGCTTCGGCTCCGGTACATGAGCGTTCCGGGACTCGAATTCTCGCAGACTTCTTCCGTATGCCTCGAGCTGCTGTGAGATCTCTGCAGCTTGAGCATCCCAGTCCGAACTGCTCTTGAATCGCATGCCAAACCTCGGGTGGTTCTTTGCATGATTCAAATCAACGACTTCACCCAACATAGTCATGAGTGGAAGGAAGTAGCCAAAGATGCCGTGTCCAGTGCATTCGAAACCTGGGCCCCTGCGTCTGAAATAGGTCAACTCGGCGTGGTTCTCTCCTGGGTAGAATTCGCCGGCCTGCCAGACATTGTCGTCTTCCGGTTGAAGAAGGCTGTCGCATTCGATGTCGAGAAGAGCAAGAGGTCTGTTATAGCAGAGCGCCAGGTGCCTGTCGACGATGAACAGAAGCCACCAAATACGTCTCCGCTCTTCGCGCTCTTCTTCGCTGACGAAACCAGGCTGATTGTTCATTCCACCATGATTGACCTCCCCTGTGGCTTCAGCTTCAGCCTCCGGTCCATCCGGATTCTGAGGCTCCGGATTGGGAGGCTGCTCTCTGCCAAGCTTCAGTTCTCTTGCGAGAGACCAAGCAGCGTGCCACCATCTCAAACTTGCCGCTTTATACTCGCTAGCAGAGACCACTGTTGCAAGATGAATATAAGTAGCAACGTCATCCAGAGCACCACTCGCGCCTGGAGTTCCACTATCCATTTCATTCCCGTGCATGGCAACTCCGAAGCCTCCCAGCGCAACTCCATTGATCACAGTATTGCCATACATCTGCGAGGTGTCGTTCGGCGTGTGAATGAGAGGCTTGAGCAAGCCGACCGTCAGCTCCAGCAGCTTTTGGCAGATCTTGCCTCGAGCAGACGGATTAGAAGTGAGAAAGGCTGATTCGCTCGTCTGTGCAGCAACCCACAACATGCTCGCCAGGAGCGCGGGACTGCATACTCTTGGATTGGTCTGTCGCAGGAAAGAGCGTTTCCTGAAGATGTATCCCAAGACATACGGAGACTGCGGTTGCATAAAGACAGAAGAAGTGCTAGAAAAGTACAGTTCCAGAAGGTCGCAAGCCAGTCCGATGGGTATTATGGCAGATATGTGAGGTAGCAGTGGCCTTAAGACAGGATACCGCAAAGTTTGATTCGATGGTGCATGTTGCAAGTGAGGATAGAGTGCTGCCGAAGGAGATGGCAAAGACAGCCAACCGGGAGAGTTTCCTACAGGAGACTGGCCAAGAAACCCACCTGATAAGGGAGACTCGCGCATTGGATATGGATGGCCTGCCATGCCTTGCTGGCTGTTAGGAGAGGGGACTGCGTATGGACTGTCGCCATATCCAGTAATTGTTCCACCCTGAATCATGGAATGTGGCATTGAGGAGGGTCCTGAGTGCAGTATGTTATGTCCAGTTACTGTCGCAGCAGGATGAAGGATACTCCGATGATAATCATCAATGCTTCCGTACTCGCTCATGCCGACAGACATCCCACGTTCCTGCATCGGTGCTGTGGGCATCCTCGGCGTCGGCAATCCTACACCTGGAGTCTGATGGTCCATGGGCATACTTCTTGCCTGCATCCCATTCGATTCAGTCATCGGGTTACTTGTCACGCTCCCTCCAGAAGGCATGGGTACGTGTCCATGGCGTTGTTGGTTATTCATACTGTTCGACCTGGGAGGAGGGAGTTGCGGGGTGTGGAATTCTCCACTTGACCTCCTTCGTTTCACACCTTTCGATACATCCGCGCGCGCATACGCTTCCTCTGAGGAATTTTCATTGCCCGATTTGGGGCTTGTGTCATTGTTGTCCGCAGCAGCAGCCGCCGCCTGAGCAGCTGCGATGTCTTTCCTCGAAGCTTTCCCTCTCTTCTTGCGCTCTCTCGCATACTCGCACGTCAGGCCAAATTCCACACAATGCGCGCAAGGGTGCTTGCCGTCGCACTTTGTCCGCAGCTGGTTGCACTGATCGCAAGCTCGGCTGATTCTTCGCCTTACGGGCTGTCCATTGCTCTTCGCTCCTTTGGTATCCTTCTGATCCGCATCGTCAACATCTGCTATGCTGGCATTGCTGTAGCTGTGTCTGTGCTTTGTACCCGGTCTCGCGCTGCTATTTTGAGCCTGCTGAGCCTGCTGCTGCTGGAGCTGCTGCATCGCGTACTGCGAACCCTCCGCCAGAGCGTCAAGGCCCGAGGTCGACATCTGCTGCTGTGGCATTGGACTGTGTGTCGCCGCCATGTCGCCGTTCGAACCGCTGCCAAAAGAAGGAGTATAGTGTTGCTGGAGGCCAGCTGAAGACAGCATTTTTCGCGATCGGCAGTTAAAAGAAGGGTTTCCAGGTTCCAGGTTGGCCGGTCATGGAGTCATCATGTAGTATTCTCTCTCTTCCTCTCTTCTGTGACCCTCCATTCGTGACCGTACTGTACAAATCGCGGCGCGAGAGGGAGAATGCACTGTCGGTGGCGGTATTGAGTATATACAGGGCTGAATCTACGAGAAACAGAAGTGAGCGAAGCGAGATGTGAGAAGAGACGAAGAAGACTCCCACGCGCTAAGACCCCGCCGCCGAAGTCAATTATGGGGTATGGAGAATCGGTGCTAGGCCCAAGGGGGAAGCCAGGACTGGGGTGGGGAGCCATGTGAGCATCTTTCTTTTCACTTCTTTTCCTTCCATTCGACATCTTCTCGGATGGCGTTGCGGACAGATGACCACCTTCATATTGATGACAGCAGAATCCGAATCTTTGTCAGCCTTTCAATGTACCACGCACTCGTTACACAATCCTCACATGGCGACATGGAATCTCCCTGAACGCCACGAGCAGCTATCCGCTGCAAGGAATTCGAGATCTCGGTATACAATGCAGGGACAGCCGCCATCGAAGTAACGAGTCAGCCTCATGCTCAGAAGTCGGCAGTTAAAGATGGCCTAGCGCGAGCCATCTCAAGGGATGCGCCGTCGGCATATTCTTTGCTGGAAAGAATCAACGAACAGGACTGAAATCAAGCCATTTGAATCACTACTTAGTCTGCTCTACGGAACATGACATTTAGGTGGCTGCTGCACGCTCTCCTTGATCCTCTGCTTTAGCATTTCCCCGTCAATCTCCAGCACGTACTCCACCTCCTTCAAATTCTGTGCTCTCGGCGCCAAAGCCTTCTGGTATGCATGGATGTTGCCGTAGCTCGGGCTCGCATAGCTGGTGTCTACATCGATGTAGAATGAAGTCGAATTCTTGACGATGCTCGGCTCGACCATGACCGCAGCGGCAGTCTCGTCCCAGAATGGAAACTCTGTACCATAGTAGTGGTACATCAGCTCCGTGTAAGGCGTGGAGACGTTATGGATCTCATTGAGAAATGGTTGTGTGGACATGACCTGATTTGCGGAATTACCGCAGATGACAATCTTGGGAAAGTCGGCGGAAAGAGCCATTTTGCTGCCTTCTGGGTCGATCATGAGGTTGATGTCGGATTGAAGATCAGCAAGAAGGACGGATCCAGTGGTTTGGAGGAGGTTCACGTCCAAGTAGCCTCCCATGATGACCAGCTCCTTGGCGTTCTTTGCGAAGCTGGGATCCATACGCGCCGCGAGAGCGACATTGGTCAAAGCCCCAGCTGAATAGATGCTGATTTCGCCAGGGTAACGACGGACTTGCTGAACCATGAACTCTGCGGCGGAGATATCTGAGGCGAATGTGATGTTGGGGTAGCCATAGTAGGACTTGGTGAAGGCCGAGTGAGAGATTCGATCTGGGTTGCCGGAAGTTGGATCATTGCCCATCGCTTCAGCGGTGGCATTTTCGTTGGCGAAGGCGCCTTCCCAGGCGAGCATGCCATGGACAGATTCCCATGCCTAATAACATTAGCGGGAGTGCACCTCGTCGCTCAAAGTGTCGTTCATACCTGGAAGAGGCCGGGCGTGTTTAAGATGGGATAATCTGCTCCCTTGTACACTGGGATGCAGCCCAAATCGCCGACTTCAAGCGTAGCAAGGGCGTGAAGACCGCATTGCAGGGCCCATGAATTTGAAGTGTCAGAGACGATACCGAGGATGTCCCAGTTAGCCTTCAGCGCTTGAAGTATGGGAATGAATCCTGCAATTCCCCAATCGTTGTCGAGAATAACCTTTGGTCTTGTCGAGTTGGTGCTGTTGGCTTGCCTCTCGAAGCGTGTCGAAGGTACTGCAGAGACCGTGGATGAACAAGCTACAAGAGCCGTTGCGAGCGACAGTATGGACTTCATCTTCAATATTTTTCCTGTGGGATGGTATGAAAGACGCGGTCAAGGGCTTTCCTGGAAAGAAACAGAGACATCGAAATACATATACTTACTCTCCGCCACTAGATGCAGATCTAAAGGGCTCCACAACCACATGTGAGCCATTCCGTACAGAGAATTTTGATGCGTTCAGTCATGGAAATTGTCCAATCGAGTTCGGATGATGTCGCGTAAAAGCCTATCGTGGCCTATCAGAAGCCGGAATTTGCCCGTACGTGGAGGCGTAGATTTTTTGTTGCAATTCGCCTGCATCGCTGCAGTAACCGTATCATCGGCGGCGTGCGACTTATCCTTCCAAGATACCTTGACTCTGGCGAGAGGAGAAAGCTGCTGTCATATGTATGGCGGCCGTTTTTGAAGGTTGTGGAATCGAGCGGGGCACATTGTGGATAGCGTCTTGCGGGACATATTCTGCGGTGAGAGTCCTTTCGAAACCATACCTTTTCACCTCAGATATACCAGCTGCTGCGGGTGATGCTTTGGGAAACCGCATTACTGCTAGAGCTCAAGAGTACCAGTGCTTCAGCCCGCGGTGCGATGTATGATTTCGTCGCCTTCGGGGCTCCACTGAGCAGGAACGGAAAGAGGCCTTCAGCCCTCGAGATATGAATGTAAGAGGCCCATCGCATGTTCAGGTCCTGCGTCGTAGTGTCTTTTCTGATCCGTTGATGGGAGGAAGAGCGAGAGCGATGATGAAAAGCACGAGTGGTGTTCCGAATAGAAGAGAATGCACAGCGCTTCCTCGCGCTGACACCGATAGGTGACCTCTCTCGAGACAATGAGAGCCAGAGCGGAAGAGATGAAGTCGCGCAAACACGTGAAGTGTAGTCTGCAGCACAGTCATGGTTCCTGCTGTCAGCTGATGGAGCGCAGAGGGCCAGCTGCGACATTGGGCAAAATTCAAAGATACATAAACGATGAGGAGCACCCGTGCTGAGAAATACACTCCCATGACGCAGTGGCTTAGCGTGTCGTTCTTATAATCGTCCTGCGGGACCAGTATGGTAATGCGAAAGTCGCGAGTTCGAAGTAAGTCGCGTAGTCCGTCACTCTCCTTGTCCGTTCATGTGCTAACGATTCTGCCAGTCTCGCTGGGAGTACATCGTCTTTTTGCGGGAGCACGGAACTTTTGCTGCCATCGAACGATGCAATTCTCAAGGAGACTTGCGTATGGCCGGCGAAGAGGTCGCCGTTTTGGTCTTATGCGTGTCCTTCTGTCCCTCGTCCAGGAAGATGTGTTCCGGCTTTACGCTGGCAGATGGTAGGGCCTTCAGTGATGGATTTTGGAGTTTCTTTTTGCCCAGGATTCTCTATGGATGGCGAAAAGAGTCCAAATGAGCCAGTGCGACGCGTATGCAACACTCGCGCCGAGTTCGTGGTCCTTCCGTGGTTCGATAGTCGTTTGCCTCGTTCGTCGGGACGTCGAACGCGAAAGGAATTCCTAAGGAGTTTGAAGATGCGAATGAAAGGCAGATGCAAGCATCGGCAATCGCATCCGGACGGACGGCCCGCGCCGCTGCCACGATGCCCTGCCGGAAGGTCGATCTCTTCGAGGTGAACGTGCTGTCGTGCTATGTGCTTCCTAGACCTCGCTAACGAGTCCTGAGCAACTCTTCATCACTACTGTAATCAACAAATATTGAAGGAGGCAGCTTTCGGCACGCCAAATGAAGCAGCCCCCTAATCCACGCCGCCAGACCGGATTCGGCTGGCCAGAACCTTAAAGCGCAATCCGATGTGCCCTGGCTTCTGATTCGCTAGGTATCCTTCGCCGACAGAGGCGCATACGGCTCCGCGGCGCAAGAAGTAAGCAGCCAGCGACAGCGACTTACTCCTTTCTCACTTGACCACGGCTTCCAGTATGCCCTCACGAAGACCGCTCTTCTCATCAAAGCTTATGCGAGTGTGAGAGACCTCATCGGTGTGTTGCCGATGATGGGGATGGGATCCTAGGACATCAAGAACAGGGAGCTGCTAGTCAGGACGCTGAGCATAACGCAAATATGCTTTCGACTCTCGGACTTGCACGGCGACAGGGTGTGGTTGTCTTTGCTGTCATTCTGACCGTGATCCTGATCTTCACCCTCACTGGAAGTACTGGACCGTCGCCACGGAGCCGAAGACCTAGCAAAGGAGGAAGCCCTTGGGCCGTCGAGAAAGAATCAGCACCTGGCTCGCTGTGCAGTGACCATGGATTCCGGCCATTCAAAAAAGAGAGCGGCAGTCATCGGCGGGTGTACGATTTGTTCTTGATGTCGCACGAGTTGGATTGGCTCGAGATCCGCCTGAACACGCTCGCTCCTTACGTGGACTATTTCGTGATTGTCGAATCACCCAAGACTTTTACTGGACTCAAAAAGCCGTTGTACCTGCAGGAGAATTGGGGCAACTTCTCAGCCTTTCATAAACAAATCGTGCACAAAGTTGTCGACGACACAGGACTGGAACTTGGAGCGAGAACTTGGGATCATGAAGATTTCTTTCGCAACTCACTCTTCGAGAGCACCTTTCCGACTATGCTATTCTCAGACAAGGAAGCACAGGAGGGTGACGTTGTTATAGTGAGCGATGTGGACGAGATACCGAAGCCGGAGGCATTGAATGTCCTGCGCTACTGCGATTTCCCGGATCGACTAACACTGAGGAGTCACTTCTACTACTACTCTTACCAATGGCTACATGTCGGCGAACAATGGGCACATCCGCAGGCAACAGTCTACCACGGACTCCACAACACGATCTCGCCCGTGGACCTGCGCAATGGCGAGGGTGGACCTCCTTCCTGGCTGCCATTTCTTAATCCGCTTCGAAGGTGGTGGACCAAAGCAGATATGTGGGATGCAGCGTGGCACTGCTCATCTTGCTTCAAGACTATGGAAGAGATGCGCGCGAAGATGTCGAGCTTTTCACACACGCCATGGAACACGGCAGAGAACAGAGACGAAGACACAATGCTGCATCGCGTGAGGAATGGTCTCGATCTCTTCGGCCGGAAAGGCGAGGACTATGAGCGTGTGAGCAATAACCTGGATGTGCCCTCCTATATCTTGGACCACAAGGAGGAATTCAGATACATGCTGGATAGAGACAGCGAAGACGCCGGCTTTCGGGATTACAAGCGACCGTCTGGTTGACAGTACAGCAATACAAATGCGACAGAATTTCATCCAGAACCCATAGCAGCCTTTCCACACTCGAATATTGCGGCTGGGCATACTTAGGCCTTCCGGAGAAATGCTCTTGGCTTCTCAAGGATGGTCCATTTGAGTCTTGTGAGTGCAAGAGTTCAACGCTGCCACCCACGGAAATCACCACGTAGCACACGCGGCAGCAAAAAGGTGGCAGCTTTGATCCACTGGACACTTCGTACACTCAATATCGGCTCGACATAACGGCTCCCCAGTCACAGAGCATCAAAGGGACTGGCAAACGGGAAAGGAGCGACTGTAGATATCACGTATGGAGAAAAGCGGATCGTCTGTATATATATTTCTGGGGCCTTGTGTGCTCGTGCGCAAGGTCTGAAGCGACGATGGTGCACTAGCGATTAAACTTTGCACGATACCTTCGGATCAGCGAGTTTGACCCGATTGCTGTTCGTGGGGGGCTTCTACTACGAATTCTTCAACTGCATTGCATAGAACAGAGGAACGAAATGGCTTTTTACTCGCAAAATGGAATCGAAAGGCCCTACCGTAATGCCATTTCCAGCTTTCATATTGCATTTCTTTGTCGGAATCGAGCCAAGCTCCACTTCACGTCGAAAGGAGAATAACCACACCACCAAGCAATAGAAAGGTTCAACGGCTTCTTACCCAAGCGGCTATCTCGATAGCATTCGTCAATGCGATGCGGTGACAGCACGACAACGAACACAACCAGGTGACCACCATATGACCAAGCGTATCGGCATCTCTCGGCATACCATCATCTTCAGTGACCAATCCGTCAACAACCGTTTACCGCCAGCCGACCGTCCAAGCCTCACTCACTCTTACCCGCAGAACCTCCAGATGCACGCAATAGAACAAGACGTACTTCGTAGACTCTACGCCTATCCTGGCCTCCCCATGCTCGCCTCCAGCTTTTCCACTGGCTCTTTCAAAGTCGCATCCTTACCGCTTGCGGAAGTCTCTGAGCCAATCAGATCGTTCGTTGCGAGCACAACCACGAGGGACGCAACTCGTGGGGTTGCATTACAACCACGTTCCTGGGACAATGCAGCGCTCTAGACGGCGTCTTTATGGGCTTTTGATGATGGATTGATGACCTTGTGCCTATCTCATCCGACAGACCTGCTGCACAAATGGTTGGAAAGGAAGATGCAGGGCCATTGTTCTGCCGATGAGGGCGGCGGGGGCGGATGCTGAGGTTGAGAGGGTTGGTATATACCCATCCATATCCATACCCCTCCAGTTACTCTCTACTCTGCAAGTACACGCTCGAGCGACTGTCTGTTTTCTTTCTCTAAGCGCTGTTCTTTCACCTCACTCACGATCGATCCAAAGCTTCGTTCTCGATCCCCTCTCCCCGGACAGCATAGCTTCAGAAGAAAAAAGACCCACCGTGCTATACCCAAACCGCCAAAGAAACAGAATCCCAGCGAAGCCCAGCAACGCGAGCGTGACCAGACCAGCAAACGTCACAGATTAGCCGGCCCACTACATATACGAAACGAACAACAACTTTCCCAAAATGAACACTATCTCCCTCGTCCTCAACGGCCGCACAGCCGCCGACATCGCCCTGCTCCCGGAACGCGAACGAAGCAGCATAACCCGCCTTCCGCGCCCACAACACCTCCGAACCATGAGTTCCAGCTCCTGGACGTCTCTCACTTCCTCTCCGGGTTCTTCGCGCCCTTCATCGAGAAGATCTTCCGCGAAGTCGTCGCCGGGTTGGTATAATACGGAGAACAATCTGACACTGGACGACTTTGCGAGGAGGTTGAATACCACGAGCAAGAAGTTGGAGATTTGGCAGGGGAGGTGCGCGCAAAATGTTGTCATGGCGCTGCTCAGGCCGACGCCGTTGATTTTATTCTTGTTGAATCCGATTTGTTTGATTTTGTGGATCGTGTTGGGGGTTTGGTGGGTTAGTACAAGATATGGACAGGATGCGGAGTCATGAAAGGCGTGAGAGGATGAACTTGGACTGTCGATTTCTTGGACGTATGGATTCCTGAGGACCTGGCCATTCGAAGCAACGCATCACCGAGAGAAGAACATCGCGTTGCCGTCCTTGTCCTTCCGTACGCCAGACGAGTAATCTCTCTCCGGATCGAACTCTTCCCAAGTACTGGCTGGATATATGTGCTTGTTCTTCTCGTACCATCGACGATCCACCACCTTCGTACCATTTGGATCATCGTCGAAGCCTTCAAGCTCGGAGTCGGGAGGACCAGTTGGGATAGTTGCTTGCTGCCTGCGCTGTGCAGCAGTTTGGAGCCCTGAAGGCTTGTCGGGCTCAGGCGTGGACGAGGAGGACGAAGGAAGGAGGTGTTTCGGCGTTGCGGGAGTGGGTTCGGCGGAGTAAGAGAATAGAGTACCTTGATACCCAATAGATTTGTTGATGATGAAGTAGTGGAAGTCGTAATGCTGCAATGAGATACGTTAGTAACGGCCTCAAATGCCTGCCCTTCTCAAAATACATGTACTTACGTGTGGAATGATGATGTCCCCTTTGACAATCATTAGATCGTCGACCGAGATTCTTGCCCAATCTCTTCTCGCTCTGTCCCCTTGCGCCAGATCGGCACCCAGTTTTCTTGCTCGTTCTAAGAACAGCCAAACGTGCTCACCCTTTTTCAGGCGTACCATTCCACCTGGTAGGTTCTTTCCGTCATAGAACACGAACGGAATCGCGATCTCGGTGGCTTTCACAGCCTCCTGAATCTGTGTGTATTCTTTCCTTAGCTGCTCTTTCAATTGTGCCTCCTTGAGCATTGCAGATTTGGTCATGGCCTTCGGCTGCAATCCAACAGCAGCGTTCGGCCTCAAGCTCTTCTTCTTGAACGTGGTGGTGCTGGAGGCCTCGGAGGGTGCCTCTGAGTCGGCTCCATCTTGCGGCGTGCTTGCTCCGGTCGCTTCTTTCGAAGTGGAATCGCCCTCTTCATCGTCGTCGCCAAAGCTCAAGCCGCCTTTCTTCACGCCCTTCTTCCTCTTCTTGAAAGCCGGTTTGGTAGGCGCTGCATCACTGTACTTGGGCCGTCAGTACCCACTCAAACTCTCTCAATTGAGCTGTGACATACCGTCCATCTGGTGTCGCAGTTCCACTCGCTGGCGCACTGCTGTCCCCCTCCAAAGCCTCTGCGCGTCTCTTGCGAAAGTCGTCGAGAGTGACCAGTCCGACGGTGTCCGCTTTGAGTCGATCTTCCGCGCTGAGCGCTTGCGATGTGAATCGTGATGCATTCGGCGTCGATGCGCCGGAGTCAGGAGTATCTGCCATGGTCGGCGACGTTATGGTTACGGTTCGGATTGCGCATCAAGAAGAGATCCATCAAAGTCCGCGCGCATAAACAATACTCCGGCTGAAGCGTCATCTCGAAACTTGCACATGCCAAACACCTTCAACTTGCAGCTCCTACAATCGTTCTATCTCAGCATCTAACAACAAGATGCCAGCCTCTGACACATCCTCCGAAGCATCCTTCCATTCCCTGGAAAACGAAGACCAGACCTCATCAACCACTCACCCAACATCACAACCTTCCAAGCCAACCATCGAACGCTTCTCCCCTACCGAAGAAGCCTCTCTTGTTGCTGAATCGAACTCCCTCAAAGGCGCCGGAAACACCCTCTTCGGCAGCGGTTCTTTCTCCTCCGCAATTCAGACCTATGACCGCGCGTTAGCTTCCTGTCCAAACTACCTCGACTTCGAGCTCGCTGTTCTCCGTTCCAACATCTCTGCCTGCCATCTCAAGCTTTCTGAATGGAAAGAAGCCGTCACGAGCGCGGAGAAGGGAATTGAAGGGCTAGAAAGATTAGAGCCGTTGCCGAGAGCTCCTGCGCCCAAGAAGAAGGGCGAGGATGGGAAGGAAAAGGAAGCAGACGATGGGGATGGGGTGGAAGAAGTCGATGACGATTTGGAAGAGCGGATTGAAAGGTTGAAAGAATCAGGGCGATCACTAGATGAAGTTCGAAAACTACAGGTCAAGCTGCTCATGCGCAGAGCCAAGGCGAAGACAGAACTCGATGGTTGGGCGAATTTACAGGCTGCCCAGGAGGACTACCATGTTTTGCTTTTGCCTGCCATGGCGCCGTGCTTGTCGCCGACAGATCGAAGAAGTATACAGACTGCGGTGAGGGATCTGGGCCCGCGGCTGGAAGAGGCAAAGAACAGGGAGATGGCGGAAATGATGGATAAATTGAAGGGATTCGGCAACACGATTCTCAAGCCATTTGGGCTGAGTACGAACAATTTCCAGTTTGTGCAGGATGAGAAGACGGGTGGTTACAGTATGAACTTCAACCAGAACGCAAAGTAGTGAGATATCAAAGTTCGCAAAGCAGAAACAGGAGCCGCAGTTGTGCTTCAATACTTTTTGCGCATTTTTTCTCGTATCTCCATTTACACGTAGCACTCGCCGTGGCACGTTGCAGGTGCGAGACATCATCCGCCGACATGTATGCGTGGATATCTTGCGCAGAGAGACGGGACGAGCACAGCAGGTGTCTCATCGCGCAAGCACCTTGGATTCGTCTCGACCTCGCCCGGCGCAGTATGCTCAGTATTAACTAGCTGGTGAGCAGCTTACTCCACCTCTTCAATCTTCTTGCCCTCCTTGGCGCCTGCTGCTGCGTCGTCCTCCAGCTCGGGCATCTCCTCGTCATCCTCTTCGTCACCCTCATCGTCCTCGCCTCCCATGCCTGCCATGCCTTCCATGCCAGGGATGCCGCCAGCTCCGCCGCCGAGCTTGCTGAAGTCGATACCGCCTAAATCATAGTCAGTACATGCGCTAGTTGCCTGTCACTGGGTGTTGTCACTCACCAAAGCCACCATCGGCTCCCATGCCGCCCATGCCACCCATGCGGCTCATGTAGTCGTCGTCCTCAGGCTGAGCATCTTGCTCGTCCTCGTCGACCCACTTTCATACACGTCAGCCACATAGTCACACTTCGTGAGAGATGCTTGTCCTACCTTGTCAAAGTCGGTCTTCAAGAAGTGCACCTTCGACTTATCCTTCAACAAACGCGGCCAGTACTCCTCCTCCAGCTCCTTCTTCTGCAGAACCATCTCGACCGCGCGCGGCGAGTGGTTGATCTTGCTCGCTGAGGGGTCAATCTCCTTGAAGAACTCGAGCTCGACGGCGTAGTCGGACTTCTTGGACTCGGAGTAGCCGACGAAGCTGAGCTTGGTGGGCTGCACGTCCAGCTTGATCTTCTTGGGGTCTACATCGGGCACGTTGATGGCGAGGAAGATGTGGTTCTTTTCCGCTTCGGTTTTCGAAGAGCGCTGTGCCCAAGTGACTAAAAGATGGGAGAGTTAGCTGGGCGCATCGTGAAGGATTGGGTTGGCGGCAAGATAGTACCTTCGGGAGTGATCTTCTTGGTGCCGAACTCCTTGACGTCGGTTGTATTCTTTGGTTGCTCCATCTCGACGGTGTTGCGATTCGCTTGCAATATATTCGGGGCGAGTTGGTTGATGTGTATGTGTTGGTCTTGCTCAGGCGAACGGAGATGTTGAGCAGCGTTTGCTAGGTGGAATCAATCCGAAAGTGGTAGAATCGATGGATTGAGGCTGCTCTGTCGAAGCTCAGGCCAGTTCGGTATTCGCTTTCACGTGCCGATGCGGAGAGATGTGAATCTCTCTTCAGTAGTCCGTCGTAATTATACAACTGTCTTGCACAAATGGTGTTGCTGCAGCTGAATGCTCACTTTTCATCAATTCGAATCCAGCCTCGTGGGGTCTCGAAAGCTTCCATCGGCACACGGACCATCCTCCGCAACGTCACTTCCTTCCCCGCCAAGGCTCCAGCGATCTACTTCACTTGACCTTCCCGCTGTCACATGCATCGACACTATGATCCCAATTTCTCCCTGACATGACCTGTGCTGGATACGAGTACTCCATATCTCCAACAGCTACTCTCAGTATCAACCTCAGCTTCGGCAACATGGACAACGTCCGCAAATTCTTCTACGGCCCAACGCCAGAGGAACAAGTACGCTCGCTTCTCGTCCGAATACCTCGTATCTTCTAACGGAGCTGTCGCGCAGAAACGAAAATGCAACACTCTCATGCGTCAAAATACACGCAAACTCGATCGTGACATTCAGAATCTCAAACAACTCGAATACAAAACCCGCAACCTCATCCTCCAAGCCTCGAAACGTGCCCAACGAAATCCTTCTCAAGCGAAGCAAGCGTCGCAAGAAACCCGAATATTCGCAAAAGAGCTCATTCGCGTACGGAAACAGAGCGCACGATTAAATACTTCAAAAGCGACACTACAGTCCGTTGGCATGCAAGTGAATGAAGCGTTCGCAATGCGCAAGATCGAAGGCTCCATAAAGAACAGTACAGGCATTATGAAAGATGTCAACACTCTGGTAAAGCTACCAGAGCTGACAGGGACGATGCGAGAGCTGAGTCAGGAGCTGGTCAAAGCGGGGATCATTGAAGAGATGGTGGGCGATTCGATGCCGAATGATGAGTTGGAAGGGGAGGATGAAGAGGCCGAAGGCGAGGTCGATAAGGTGCTAGGAGAGGTGCTGAAGGACAAGGTCAGCACCCCTGGGACGCAACTGCCGAGTGAACCTGTTGGCCCGGTGGAGGCCCAGCCCGAGGCGGGAGAGGAAGAATTGGATTCGGAGGAGATGCTTGCACAGATGAGAGGAAGATTAGAGGCATTGAAGAGCTAGACGCAAGGGCAGATGGATTTTGACTACGGCGGATACGATGATATGATTGCAAGGCGTGTGGCGTTTCGTGCGCAGGCAAGCACTGGGCATTTGAATGGAATACAGCATTGTCATTGAAGGCAGTTGATGAACATCAAACCTCTTAAGTTCAATTTGCTCTCACGCAACTTGATGGCAATGGCGGCCGAGAGCAGACTTCTTGCCCAGCTAATACCTTGAGCATGTTGGGGCTTCTCTTTGCGGAGATGAATGGCGTGCAGACTCTCTGCTTACTACCGCTACGCAGTCTCTATGTACCGGTGCGCCTTTGCTATTCTCTACTTCTCTGAAATTCGATCAGCGGAGCTTTCTTCCCGGCTTGGACCGTTTCATCTAATCTCATGGATAGCGACGCAGAGGACTCTGCTGACTTCTTGGAGACATCTCAAGCTCTGGAGGCGTCTCAATCTCCGGAGGCATCTCAGACTCTGGAGGCATTTCAAACTCTGGAGGCTTAGGTGTTGGCGCATACACCAAGCCATGTGCATCAAGATAGAACCCGTTTGGAACAGCCACATTGGGATCTTGCCGCTCGGAAAGGGGCGGATACGGACCCAACTTATTACCACCCTTCGGATCCAGCATCATGCGATATCCAGCTATCCGCGGCGGATGCAGCGCGAATCGCCCCTGTTGACTTACCTCTCGCCTCCAGAAACTGTCCTGAAACATGTTGGCAATGTACTCGCAATCCGTAAGCCAGCGCACGAACACTTTGGGCAGCGAGCCAGGACGCACATACAACGTCGGTGTTTGAATGTCCTGCTCCGGATAAGAGGCCAACGCCGCTGGATCCACTCCCTGTGTGAAAATCAGCAACGACGAGAATTTACTCTCAACGCCATTGTGAAAGTAGATTCGGTTTCTCCCGGAGGGTTTGGGATGTTGATCGAGCGTCCCGCCAAACAACCACTCTTCCAACGCGAACCCTTCCTCCGAATGTGCTAAGTCGCCAACCATGAATCCTTCGAAATGAAAGTAATGGTACATCGCGCTCGCAACAGCCGCGTGAGTTAATTCATGCAACAGCGTCGCCGCCAGGTCGAAGGCGTACCAGCTCACGCTGATCACATCTTCCGGATCGGCGCTGTAAATTTTCTGAACGTGTTCGTGAGGGATCACGATCGTGCTCCTGTACCCGTGAAGGTGTTTGCAATTCTGCACACGATGAGACTTGCTGTCTCGGTTTTCACAGTACGCGGTTCGGCTCTCCTCTGGCTCTAGAATCCGAAATCTCAAATCCTGGGCCATCTCCAACAACGCTTCACGCGTCGAGGTCGTCTGCTGGTCTGTCAGTTGCTCTGGGGGTTTTGGGAAGCATGCGTATCTGTCGCCCTCATGCTCGAATTGTGGGCATTGAGCGAAGAAGATGTTGTGAAAGAAAGGTAGAGCGGTCTCGAGCAAATTCGTTGCTAGTTGCAAAGTTGGTCGCAGCTTCTCATAGTCTACATCCCGAGAAAGGAAAGCCTCCGGCCGAAACATTGGATGGATGGAGTTTTTGAGTCGGGGGGCTGGGAGGCTGAAGTATTTCTGGGGCGCGTAGAAGTTGCTTCGGAAAATTGGGTGCAGAGGGCCTCGCTGTGGATTGCGGGCTTTGGGGCCTGTGGAGGTCATCTCGAGGATGTCCGTTTGGGAGGCCGGCTCCCTTTCTTTCAAGGGACCTGTGTGCTGAGGAAGAGGAGGTTGGCCCCTGAGACTGTGAAGGTGCTGTTGGAGATGTACATCAACAATGTGGGAAAAGAAAAGGACTGGGTTGTTTAATCATGAAAGGGGGTTTTTGGGATCTGATTGAGACAAGGCATTATGTGTGAGGTGCTTTGTTCGAGAAAAACAGGTGTTGAGAAATGAGACAGCGGCGAAACGTCTTGGTATTCTCTCTAGCCTGCTGTGGAGTGCAACTAGCTTGGATGCCAATACTTTCACATGTGGACTGCCACCTCGCCGAAATTTGGAGAGTGGCTTCTGGAATGATTGAGTCTCAGAAGCTTTCCAAGACAAGGTGCTCAATGCAAGACTGCTGTCCATTGGCTGCTGGCCAACGGCGGATGGCTCGGGCGAACATGAATCTTTCAAACCCCGCAAGTCCCCAATGCAGCGATGCTGCACTGCTGGCTGGGCTATTGCCCGCTCTTGCTGCCTCAGGCAGGATTGTATGTTTTCGAACAACTAGGTCCTCGATGCAGTGCTTGGGAGTACATGGTCTGCTGGCTGCCTCTGCTGTCTTCAACAGAGTTCTGAAGAAAGAGCCCGCATATAGCGCTGCTGTATTGTTGCTGGTTGGGATAGTGGTCAGAATCTGGCATATCATGGGCCCCCTCGACCTCCTCTTCCGCGTCCTCGACCGCGTCGGCTATTTCCGCCTCTGTAGTTGCCACGACCTCCTCCATTTTGGCCTTGACTGCTGTCGTTAGTGTGCTCTCCACGGCCTTGACCAGCAGATGCTCCGCCCCTATTTCGTGGTGGTGGGCCGCCTCGTTCGACCACACCAACATTCAGGCCAGGTACGCCCTTCAGACCCATCTTTCCTACTGTCTTCTTTTCCATTACTGGTGGCTCAGGGCATCCCATGGTCGCAGCGTACTCATTCACCTCCCGTACTAAGCCTTCATTGCTGAGTTGAAGTTGCTTGGTAAAAGTCTTGTGAAAGCCAAGCCAGCCTTGATACGCTTTCGCCTTTGTGACCTCGTCGACTCGGTCAAATGCATTCTCCACATTCTGCGCCTCGGCAGCAGCGGAAGAGCTCAGATCCTCGGGGTATGGCGTAATGGGCAGCTTCTTGTTGACCTTCAAGAAAAAGCTCTCGCGTTGCGTAAGGAGGATAACAGCTCGACCCTCGTTTCCGGCTCTAGCTGTGCGTCCGACGCGATGCACGTACTGATCGCCACTGGAAGGTAATCCGACTTGGACGACCAAGCTGACATTAGGAAAGTCCATTCCACGGCCAATGACATCGCTCGCAAACATGACACCTGCTGGCGCTGCCTTGAATTCTTCCGTCGTCCGAGTTCGAGCATTTTGGGTGAGACGTGACTGTAGCTGGAACACTCGCATCTGTTCTGTGTTGCCAATGAGGTTTTGGAAAAGCGCAGTCATCAATGCCACTCCGTTGGCAGTAGCGCCAAAGACAATGACTTTGAAGTTGTTTGGTTGCAGGGCATATTCCTTTTGAAGAAGAACTCGCAGTGTGGAAAACGTCTCCCTCACCGAGGGAACAATCACTGAATGTTGCGGGACCCGGTCGATGGTTGGGGTCTCGTTGGGGTCGATGGTAGACAACCGCGTGTAGTTATCCTTCAAGACCTTGTGCAAAACACCTTCGACTTTCTTAGGCACCGTTGCACTGAAGCACATGCCTTGCCAGCCATCCGACTTTGGAGGTAGTCGTGAAAGAATCTGGTTGATTGCGATCAAGAATCCAGCCTCTAGCATTTGATCCGCTTCATCGAGCACTAGCGTCCGGATGCCCCAGAACCTCGATGCGATATCGTCGTCCGAGAGCAAGTCGTTAAGTCTGCCGGGGGTCGCAACTACAATCTTGGGGTCGCCGTTCGCGAATCGCTTGAGGTCTCGATCTTTTGAAGTCCCACCGTACGCAGTGTGGCATTCGAGCTTCTGTGGAAGCTTCGCCGTGACGGCATCACATTCCTTCGCAATCTGGAGAGCCAGCTCGCGAGTTGGCGAGACGATCAAGATGGCGACATGACCACGCGGAAGTGAAGGAGATGAAAGAACTGAATGTAGTGCTGGCAACAAGAATGCGATCGTCTTGCCGGTACCTGTCTTGGCTTGTACAAGGCAGTCTGCACGGAAATCTGGTAATTCCGTGAGGACTTTCTGCTGGACTGGGGTCATGTATCTAGAGCGAGGTCAGCAAACAAAGCGTAAGTATGTGATGTTATACATACTGGTAGCCCATAGCCTCAAGACCTTGAAGCAGGTTGTTGTTCAACTTCCCTTTCAGGCTACTGAACGGCGTTGCATCTTGGGCAATCGCCTCGGAGCCCGCCATCGCGGCAAAGAGGATTGGTGGCTGAATTTTTCTCACTTAGCAGTACAGAGCTCTCGGCAGTCTGCGAATACAAGTCTTCTGTCTTTAGTGGTGCGATGTTGCGTGCAAGTGTGTGATATTTTGCGTTTGTTGTTGTGTTTGGGAAGGCTTCACGATTCAAGTAATTTTCCTGGCACCCCTGCTTTCGGAGCTCGGGCCGTCGCGCCGGCTCTTGCCGAGCAACGAACGCTCCTTCTCACATGTACAGGTGCAACAGTGTCAATATCTCACGAAGGCCGACTGGTCGACACGAACGAGGATTCGAGCTGCGTTGATTGCACGTTAGTTTGAAGGAAACCTCGAGTGCAGGCATCGATTCCGATCGATCAGTGAAGCAGCTGGGGACATCCAACAGTAGAAGGCAGGATTCAATTCCCTTTGATTCGGCCACTCAACGTCGATATCGCGGCCAGTGCGAGACAGAAGGTAAAGCAGTGACATGCTTGTCCTTCGCAGGAGAGGTGGAATTCGATGAGACCTGTGTGAGCATCATGATACTCAGAGAGCCAGCAGTGCGAAGGCATATGTTGGTCGTCTTCTCACGGCACGCCATAAGGCTGCTTGCCTTCTTCCATCATATATCATGCCCTCCAAGATCTTGGGTCGCCATTGGCGCGGCTGAGAGGTGAAGTCGACGGGCGAAAGATGCCGGCGACCAGACTTGGCAGACGTTCCTGGCTATCCTCGGTCTCTCCCGAAGTGTGATTCGCTAGCCCTACCGGTGGCTTCCTTACCAGCAACCGGGGCAGCAGCGATGTCATTCTGCCTCTCACACTTCTCCAACGAGTCTGCGACGCTTCTACACGACAGCAGTAGGCGACTTCGCTGCGGTATCCTGGCAGCACACTCGCAGTCAGCATCCTCGATGTGGCAGTCAGATTCGAAGCGTGGCGCAATCGTCGGCTTGGCGCCTATTTTTACGGAACAGAATGGCTCCGAGTCTTGGAAAGGTGGGGAGAAGACGCCTCTCACGACGTGAGTTGTCAGCGTCTCGCTGCCGCGTTCAGCCATCGCGCAAGACGTGTGTCGCCGCGGCCGCAGCACTTCGGTGGCTCGCCTTGCAGATCTCACCCGCGCAGAGGAAGCTTGTGTACCTTGCCATCGTCACAGCCGTCGCGACTGAAACTCTCTCTGCCGTCCTCCTCATCAGTGCCGTAAGAGTTACCACTTTCCTTTCCATCCGCTCAACGTCCCTTTCCTCCCATCTGGATGCAAACGTCCGCTTCCACGCCATGGGCAAACGAGTACAGTACACCAAGATCACGCCGCTGCCCAGCCATGTGCCCCGTCAGCTTGCGATCGAGCTGCTTCACAACCATGAAGAGGTGATCAAGTTGAACCCGCTGGTGACAGGAGTGAAGAAGATTGATGCGCCGCGAGATGCTCCCAGTGGTAAGCTGAGCCAGCTGAATCTCACGTTGCGAAGAAGCAGCAGCTGACCAATGCGACGTCGCACAGATGAGTACTTTTCGCAATGGTACGAGATCGCCGAAGTCATTACCTGGGGATTTGGAATGAAGAAGAAGATCTCATTCAAGGGCGTATTCCATGACTTGCCATACGGAATGCAGTCGCACGTGTATGCGCCGATGGGAGTTGATATGCGCAACAAATATCGCATCGGCGGAAACCAGCCGGGTGAGCCGCGCGAGGCAAGAGAGCTGGGAGTGGACACGCCGCTGGACGGTCTATACCTGAGGGAGGATGTGGAGATCGTTTGCAACATCGCGCTGGCGAGCTATGTCAAGAAAGAGGCGAAAGATGCGACAGGCAAGATGGTGGAGCGGATGCTGCGGAAGGCAGAGCTTTTGGACGAGGGCAAGCTGCACGCTATGTTTGAGAATGGGATGTTGAAGACATCGAAACCAAATGGCTTTGGTCCAGGCGTACCGAGCGGCAGCTTCGATGGGAGTGTTACTCCTAACAGCGTGCCTTCGAGCCCGGGAGCATCTTCGGTTGGGTTTGGATCTCCCAGACTGGACAGCAAAGGATTTGGAAACTACCACGACATCGCGCGCACTGCCAGTCAGAACAGAACGAGCTCAATACTGCCAGGATACCACCAGCATGCTTATTCGGGTTCCTCGGATCACCTTCGGCCAGGCCCGGAGAAAGCAGGCCACAGCTCAATGCCATTCATCAATGAGCTGGAAGGGTCCAACTACCAGCATTCGAGCTCGACGAACTTCTATCCCGGCGCATTCAGGTCGCAAGGAGCTGCATTCCGATCAGAACTTCCTGGAGATACTTCATTCAGCAACGGTCTGCCCTCGCCTCAACCTTCGCCACGACAGCCGTCACAAACGCATCTCGATCCAACGAGTTCACAACCTCAGTACCAAGCCTACCCTGGGCACATACAACAGTCGTCAGACCGGGGATCCGTTGGCGGCTACTCCAATCACTCCGATGCGGCTCGAACGAGCAGCTACGGCGGACAAGAAGGCGCGTGGCAGAATGGCACGGCCAACGACAGCCAAGCCAGCGCGAGTCGTCAGCCAAGCCAAGACAACGTAGGATCACAGCAACAACAAGAGCAGTCGACTAACAATATTGTACCTGACCACGAACGCTTTGCTTGGCTCAACATCAACGAGTCCGCAGCACCGCCACGAACGCCGAACTTACCGCCACGAAACCCACTGCGACGATTGTCTCAGATTCCCTCGAACGAGGCGGCCAAATGCCCTGTCTGTGGTCTCTTCGAGGGAGACGAGGCGGCTGTCAGTCACCACGTCAGCCAGGCTCACTTCACTTGATCTGCTGTCAGTACAATGTAACAAGAACTTCATTTGTTGGGGAGGGAGGGAGCGAAGCGGTTGGAGCTATTAGTTGATTTCGTCAACTTCTACGTCGGCATTCGAACGGGGCCATTGTTTTTCTCTGCGGTAACGAGGATACCTTTTGTTTATAATTTGCGATACCCAAGCTTTCGCTTCTAGCTAGCTGCGATCTGATTTAAGGAGATGAGATTTGGGGTTGGTAGGAACGAAGTCGATGAAGGACGTTTTTACTGTCGTTGTGCTAGTCGAAACTGTAAGAATGTCTTCAGACGTTCGTCAGTTATTTTGTCTTCAAGGTTCTATCAAAGACGAGGGTGCTAGCCAGGCGGACAGTGCGATAAGAGCACCTTGTCCGCTCGAGATCACCTTTCGATCTAAAAAGATGCTTGACAAGAAAAGCTTCTGAGTTTGATGAGCGTCGCTCTATCTATGTTTACCTCCTTTCCGGTCTTACGGCGCTCTCGATCAATGTGAATGTAAATGCTGCAGCAAGGCGCCATCACTCATACCTCCTAATGTATATTCAGGATCCAAAATTCCTTCTCACATATCTAGAATCCTGCATCGCACGACTGGAACTTGGTCGTACAACGCCATAGTGACGACGATTTCCAATCCTCATCAATGCCTCATCAACGGCCATAAAATTTTGACAGGCAGCTTGTTTGTCTTGGCATTCTCGCAGTTGAACCTGCGATCTTCTCCGCGCCACAACAACAAAAACAACGCCGTCGAAGCATTTACCACCATCAAGACGGGCGCCAACGAAAAAGACGAGTTAGGTCTCAAGCATGTGACAGAAACACTCAAAGATTTCGAAGAAGAGGAGAGTGCAGAAAGAATGAGCAACGAACTCTCCCGGCGCTCCAGTCGCCAGCCGCTCTCTACTACCCCAAGTGATGCGACTTCCCTGACGAGTTTCCCGGACCCTGAAGAGGCCTCGACGAGTCCTGCGTTACAAGCCGTGGATCAGGAACTGGCACCTTTGGCTGAGAGTAGTCAGGACGATTCTGGCCTTGGGAACGACGTGGCTGTGGCCGATGATGTGGCTCCTGCTGATGAGATCGATGGTGGACCCGGGGCCGCTGTTACTACTTCTCTAAATGGATTGCTGGATACTGCGGGAGGACCGAGTATGTTTGATCAAAGTGAAGGAGCCGCTGGGGATGTGGATCCGCAGAATTTGGGTGCTTGTGAGGATGATGTTTTGGAACGCGTGATTGCGCACCGAGGGGCGGTGGAGTTGGTCAGGCATTTGAGTGGGTTGTTGGCGGAGCGCGATGCGTTGGTCACGGGGCTGAGGAGGCTCTGCGAGGAGTTCGAGGTGCCTGAGGAGAGAGTAGTGGAGGCGGGGAGAAGGAGTGCGTTGGCAGCGAAGAGGAGAGGGGAGTTGGCGGAGGCAGCGGTCGATGTGGATGAGAGTGGCAGGCAAGGCAGTGAGGGAGGGGTGCAGAGCTTGCCGATTGCTGATTTGGAGGGCAGAAATGGGACGATTCGTGGGCTGACGAGGTTGTTTGGCGGCACAGGGAAGAGGAAGGATAGTGCAAAGGCGTCGTCAGCGAGTGTGAGAACGGCATCTTCGTCGAGGTCGGCGAGCGTGCAGCCTGTTCTTTCTACACCGTCGGCACCGCCCGTGCCTGTGAAGAAGCGAACGGAAAGGCCGAAGAGTATCGATGTGCTCAGCATCAATTCTACGGAGAGCTCGACATGGAATACTTTCACTGGGACAATCAAAGGGATCAGCGGACTTGGAGGCGGCAGTGGAGGAGGCAACGGTGGCGGAGGCTCCTCTCAGACAAACAATCGTGAACCTGTGGAGATGAGCACAAGGCGTGATCGAGATCAATTACCGCCAACGCTGTCGCAGCCGACTAAGGATCCGCAGGAAGCGGAGTGGAATAAGTTCTTGGTAAAATTGATGAAGTCGCGAGAGCAGTCGGGTGAAGAAGCGAGAAGTGGCGAATTGGTGGGCGCGAGTCGATGGGGACATGAGGGAAATGCGTGAGTATCGTCGACCATCTGCAAGAGATCCAGGCAAGACTGACTTCCCAACAGAGGAAAACAGAAACTCGAAGCCTTGACCCGCCTCGTCGTCTCCGGAATCCCCATGGCCCTCCGACATCCCATCTGGATGGAGCTTTCCAACACCTACGCCATCATGCAACCTGACGCATACAAGTACTACCTCAGCCTACAGGAGAACGAAGATCCTCGAGAAATCGATGCGATTCTGAAAGACGTCCCGAGAACGCTGACAAGCAAGTACGATTACTACGCGGAGAAGGGCTATGATCGACTGAAGAAGGTCTTGATCGCGTTCGTGAACAAGTATCCTGGATTAGGGTACACGCAGGGCCTGAACATGATTGCAGGATACCTATTACTCGCCATTCCAGGTACCATCTTCCCTCTCTCCTTCTAAACATCCAGTCCAGCTACTAACCCATCCCCACAGACGAATCCGATGCCTTCTGGGTCCTCTGCAACATGGTCGACACCTTCTACCCACCCCACTACTTCTCCAAAACCACCTCCATGCACGCCCCCTTATCCGACAACCTCGTCCTGAGGCAATACGTCTCCGAGCTACTACCCAAACTCTCCTCCCACTTGAACCACCTCAGCATCCCCGCCGAACACACCGTGCCCCTCTCCTGGTTCCTAACAGCCTACGCCAGCGCCCTGCCCGAACCTGCCCTCCTCCGAATCTGGGACGTCTGGCTCTGCCTCCCCAACCAGAGAACCTTCCTCTTCAATATCGCACTCACCCTCCTCTCGATGCACGCGAAGCAGATTTTGGAATGCGAGACGCAGGGAGAGTTTTTCGCGTATATGAGCAATAAGTGTAAAGTGTCGGAAGAAGACGGGGAGGAGAAGGTGAATGAGTTGATTCGACAGGCGTTTTTATGGCGGAAGAAGTTGGAGCAGCAGGATTTGGAGTTGAGGAGACGCTTGGCGATGAGAAGGTTGAAGCGGAATTCGAGTTTGGAGGCGTTGTATGATCGGGCTGAGAGGGATGGTTGAGGAGTGAGTTGCTTTGAGACTTTGAGCGAGAGCGATGTTTTGCATTTTGACTTTTGGGGTTCTTGGATTGAAAATCGACAGCATTGAGGGATGGCATGATATGACATGACAGGCAAGCAGTTCAGATAGCACCGTTCCTTGGAGATACCCAACTTGAGTATTGTTAGCAAATGTCATCTTATAAAGCACCTGGATGCACCGGCTGTCATGGAAAAGAGGGTGCGGCCTTGGAGCTCTGTTGGTGATACAGCAGCACTCTCGTGATTTTTGGTGTTCTGATGCTACATACAGAAAATGCATTCATTCTGTGAACCGTGGGCAGCACTCATTCTTGCAGTCAGACATCAAGTCATGTGCATTCAACATGCATCATGGAGCAGACACTTCGTCACTTGTATACACTTCCGCCCATTTGGTTGCTCACTACAAGTAGACAGGCTCCAGGTAGACATCGGCACAGCTGCTTGGAATCTCGAAGCCGTAGCGAGCGTAGTAGCTGATGCGAAAGAAGAGCTGCGGAACACCGTGCCACCAGTCGCACACGAGCCAACCACCAAAGGCGTCGGCGTAGGCTCCAGCCTGGGCGGTGTTGCTAGTCCACTGAAGGCCAGTCTCGTTGATGAAGAAGCCGGAGACGTCGTAGTCGGTACCAGAAGCACCAGCTTGGATGCGAACCGGCTCCCAGGCAGCGTAGAAGTTGACGTTCTCCTCCATCACCAAGCCCCATGGGAAGGTGTTGTTCTGGTCGAAGAGCTGGTTGTAGTACTTGGTGCCGTTAATGGAGGTGACGTTGGTGTTGCCGAGGTAGCCGCGGATACCGTATTTGGCCTCAGTGGTGAATATTGGGTCGCTGAGGCCGGCGCCGATGTGGTAAGATTGACTTGAGAACTGGTCAGCCATTGCATGAAGGAGGATATCCTCAATCTTCTCACAGGTACAGATCCTCGAACTCCACCTTGTCATAAGAGCTCGGCTTGAGGCATGTCTTGATGCGAAACTCTTGGGTGCCGTTGAGGGCAGCGGAGACAGTGGCGGCGAAGCCGAGCAAGACGGTCGAGAGCTTCATGGCGATGTTTGAGTTGCGTTTCGTTGCGTTGCGCTGGCGTTGGGAGGCGTTTCTGTCAAAGAGCGTGGGCAATTGATATATCAGAGCGAGTTGTTGTTGAGTGGTACGGGGAGGAAGAAGACTGCAAGGCACAGTTTCGAAGTCGCCCTGTGTCAAAGAAATGGCAGTCGCGGCGGGTTGCAGGTGTAGTTTCCTCTGTGAAACCTGCTGAGAGATTTGGGAAGCCGCGATCACAGATACAAACGCAATCTCTAATAAACACCGTGAAAGCAACAATCTGGCTTCGAAGCACTTACAGCATTTGCAAAGACATCCTTTGCTCTCGGCAAGGAGCCAAGAGCTTTCCTCAGACCATGATATCTCTTCCCTCTCCAAAATCCAGCATTGTTAGTGCATCAGACGCTTTCGCCAAGGCCGGCCGTAGCACAGATCTGTTTGCCCATTTCGCTCCTGTTTCCCATGGGGCCTCTCAAGGCCAGGATATTGCCATCTGGCTCAGGTGCTCACACCATCTCGTATCGACTGTAACACTCATGTGCCTTGCCGATACACCCCTTGTTCGAGGCTTCCCTATACTTGGCACGTCCCTCGTCCGCGACGCCGGTACTGGGCTACGGGACACAAGTATTTGACGATGCAATACGGCCGACGGCGACCAGGCGATGTTTTTGTCACATGTCAGCCGACGTGGAAGGCGCGATGGAGGAAGTGAAGTTGAGGTGAAAGTGATATGTTTGTTTCAGAATTGATGAGGGCCCCTTCAATATTAGTGGGGACTTTCCATTTCCGGCTGAATGATTAGAGTTCAGCTTCATCGCGCGCCGGCGCGTCGCTCATCGCGTCAACCACCAAGGCCTGAAACTTCAGAACACCTTCACCTTGCAACACCTTCTCTTCTCCATGGACACTGCCTACGATGTGCCGGACTCGACCGACTGGCTCGATACGCCTCTCAAAGACTTCGCGAGCCTCGAAAATGCCCTTCATTGCCAGATCTGCAAGGAGTTCTATGACACGCCGATGATCACCTCCTGCAATCACACTTTCTGCTCCAAGTGCATACGAACATCGCTCTCAGCGGATGGAAGATGCCCCGCGTGCCGAGCGTCAGATCAGGCTAGCAAATTGCGAAGCAATTGGGGGCTCCAGGAGGTGGTTTCGACCTTCTTAGCTGCGAGACCAGCTGCTCTTGGGGTGGCGCGTAGGGCACAAGAAGAGACAAGTACGACACAAAGACCAGGCAAGCGGAAAAGAGCCGTGGTCCCAGATACAGAACATGCGGGTGACGAGAGAGGCTCAGGGAGGAGTTTGAGGAGCAAGAGCCGGCGCATCGCAGCTTCCCAGGAGTCGCAACCCGAGCCTATTGAGATCGAAGACAGCGAGCCGGACGAAGTTGAAGAGATACAAGAGCCAGAACCGGACGATGGACTGGTGGCATGTCCCCTTGGCTGCGGGAAGCGCATGAAGGAAGAGCAGGTCTTTAATCATTTGGACCGGTGTGAGGACGAGAAAAAGCAGGCAGACAAGGCGAAATCGAAGGCGCCAGTGAACGGGCTCTCCAGACCAAAGCCGTTCTCGAGCCAAAACGCGAGACCACAGGATCGCATCAACGAGCTCAGCTATGGAATGATGAAGGAGACAGCTCTGTCGAAGAAGCTGAAGGAGATTGGACTTCCGAACTCGGGCTCCAAGCAGCTGATGATAAATCGACACAGGGAATGGGTCAACATATGGAATGCGAATTGCGACTCCACGCAGCCCCGAACGAGAAGGGAGCTATTGCATGATCTGGACACCTGGGAACGGACGCAGGGTGGGAAAGCTCCGAACGTGACTGGGATAAACAGCACAATCATGCGCAAGGACTTCGACCATGCTGCATATGGGAGAAGACATCAGGACGATTTCAGCAGATTAATCGCAGACGCGAGGAGGAAGAAAAGTAATCCAGCGATCGAACCTAAAAAGCCAGACGAGGAAGAGCAAAATGAGGGCACATCACAGATCGATAATGACGTAGATGGAGAAAGTCGGTTCTTCAATGGAAACAAAGCCTCGACTCTTGAAAGCTCAGCCCCTGGCCGAAACCCGCCTTCACTGGAGAAATCAGATTCATCAGGAGACCCTAAGCCGTACGAGAACAATCCCGAAGCGATTTCCTCCATCCGAGAAAAGGTCGCAGCTGTTAACAACGGCCAAGAGATCCAACCCTTGTTGAACGAAGGCTTCAAGAATCCTGAGCCGGATATGGAATTTCGAAAATCACCACCTGGTGACACGCACGACTTTGCGAAGGGTCCAGGGCAGCATCAACATGAGGAGCCTCCAACTATGTTCAATCGAACTATTACTGCCGTCCCAATGCCTTCAAGTCAGCAGAGGTCAGAAGAGAGTGCAGCGTTACCATCCACCTCTCAAGACAAGTCAAAGCTCTTGAAACGAGAGGCAAGCAGAGATGAGCACCTCGTACACGACAACACTGGCTCTCCGTGCGATATGCCAGCTCATCTGCTGGACGGTCCACGGAAGGTGCCCATGTTTGCTGTCCCATCGCAGCCGGTCAGAGATATTGATGGTGGTGCTGGTGATGCGACGCCATGAAGGACAATCAGCTCGTCTCCTGTAGAGTAATCTTTGTATGGACTGACGCGCTTACGAATCTACGTCAAGACCATGTCAGCGACTAATCAGAAATGCAGCAGAAGTGGCACCATTGCCCCTTGCTGAGAGAAGTCCACGGGTCTGCGAGGTCATCAACTGCTGAAAAGTCTCCGAACCAATCCATACTCAGCATCGAAAAAAATGTCTAGCCACCATCGCAGCCCGCATTCATCGAGGTTATATTGCCACGCGATACTGTGTCGTCTCATCACCTAACTTCCTTATAGTAATCGATACCGATGACCGAATAGCGGCTCGTACAGTGCCATGGCTTCTCCTTACAGTACTGAGCGACGATCTGCCGAGACCCCAAATCTTATTTCTCACACGCCGGACGTCACTGCACTTCCTTGTCCACACTCTAGAAGGCCGCGGAATGGGAGTCTGGTTGTCGTATTTGCTGACAGTGCCGTGCCACGCGACCTGAGACTCGGTGTAAGTTCCTGGATTTGGTGCATCACCGTGCATGGACGAAGGCTGGGAATAGTAACATGGATCAAGACGTACTAGGGTCTCATGTATAAGATCTGGACTTCACCTCACTTTACACAACACTTTGAACCCTTTGATCACCTTGCTTTCTGTTAGAACTGAATATTACACCGTCGAAATGCGCACCACCGCCGTCTTCGCCACCGCAGCCTCGTTGCTCTCCCTTGCAAGCGCTCGCATCAACGGCTTTGCTGTGCCTTCGACCATCAAGCCCGACGACGACATTACCATCAGAATCACAACAGAGGGATACATTCAATCCGTGCAAGAAGTAGCCATCTCCTTCGGAATCTCCCCAGCGAACACTTCTTACCCCGGCTCGTTGGGCCCGACTTTGCTCAGTAGCAAGTTCCTTGGACCAGGTAAGTGCTTAGCGATCATGCAACGAGACTTGAGAAACTTACGAGATGCATAGATCTCTCCAACACGGATGGGAACATCACCCACTACGTTCACATTCCATCAGACCTGGCCAAGGGCCCTGCAGTCTTGCAGGCTGGTCTCTTCTCGCTCTATGGAGTGAGCTTGGGTCCGACGATTTCGAGCTACACAGTGAACGTTACCATTGGCGACAACACGAGCAGTGACTACGTTCAGAGCACTTTCATTCCGCAGAGCCAGTAGAGACATGCTGCTTAGTATTGCATAGAGGAGGAGTTAGGATTGAAGATTCATGTAAGATATGATTGAGAATATGAAACGGGTTTGTAGAGACACGAACGTCTCAAGAGATAGGATAAATTGAAACAAAAGGGGTATCGAAAACGATTCCAGAAAGCTCCTGCTCCTCCCCTCCTTTCTCTTTCTTTCTCCAAAACGCCACGCTAAAGAAACAGCACGCTAAACAGCATCAAATGAAAATTCCCTTCTTTTCCCAGCTCAATATCAAGAAGCATCCAAGAAAAGACGAAATAAGAATATCAGTCTCGTCGACCAAACGCTCTTGAACGAAGATGTTCTCAAGGGGAAGCCCTCATGACTCCATTCGACATCTTCAGGGTAACGACATAGGCGGCCCGCACCTTCTTGTAGTTCCTTTTCTTACAGTCAGCTTTCGTTTCAAAGTTCTTACAATGCTTTGCATCAAAATGAAATTCGTCATCATCATTGTCGTTGTCATGAGCAGAAGAGGGAGGATTAGACGGGGAAGGAAATCGATGGACGAACCCATGGAAGACAGCGTGGTCGCCATTGATAGCAAGGTCCAAACCTCCTGGAGCTGCGAGACCCAGCGTTCCGGTCTTGAAAACCGTTCCCACGCGCTTGTAGGGACCGGTGATCTTGTCTGCAGTGGCATACTGCACGTCGTAGCCGGTGGTTGTGTAGCACTGGGATGAGAAGAAGAGGACGTATTTTCCGTT
Source organism: Phaeophleospora eucalypticola (assembly GCA_022814565.1). Lineage (NCBI taxonomy): Eukaryota > Fungi > Ascomycota > Dothideomycetes > Mycosphaerellales > Mycosphaerellaceae > Phaeophleospora > Phaeophleospora eucalypticola. Next base: position 396,608 of record JAKLNG010000017.1, read on the forward strand.
CATGTAGGTCAACGATGGGGCTTCGACGTATGGACCGTCGCTGGCGATGTTGGTCAGGATCTGAGTAGGAGCGCCGATGAGAGTGTGGCCATCCGCTGCGACTTTCTGCAACATAATAGGGGTTGGGACGATTGGCTTGACAGTGTTACCGCAGGATCCACCATGACCGATAGCGTTTCCATCGATCTTGTAGACGACGTAGCGGGCATGGCCATTCTTCTCGTCCGTGAAGCCTGCGATGTCGATAGCACCGCCCTTGGCAGTCGGGCAGATCCACGGCTTGCTACTCGTGTCAACAAAGGGGTCATTGATGTTCTTCGCGGTGGCGAAACCAAGACAGTGCAGTCTTGGCTGGGCTTTGTAGGCGGCCGTGTAGTACATCATGAATGTGCCATCGTTGAGACGAACAACGTCTGGAGCCCAGACACGCGGAGCCTTAGGGTCGACCCATGCTGGGATGTTAGGGAGAGCATCGACTCCTTTTCGGAAGGTGAATGTCTTCCAGTCAGCCGTGAAGGCTCGTTGTACATGGATCAGCTTTCCTCCGACGTTAGCATTGGTGGAGAACAAATGCCAGCCATCGGCGGTCCTGATAACAGCTGGATCTGGGAAGTTGACTCCGCCCATGATAGGGGCGAGGGCTGCTCTCTTCTCAATGTTGATGGGCCCAGCATTGGCGAATCCAGTAAGCGTCAAGGCGCAAAGTGCGAAGGTGTTGATAAAGTTGTACATCGAATTGTGTATAAAGTGTAGCCGATTATGTGCTGTTGTTCAAAAGTCGAAATGAGTGGCTATAGCGAGTGTGTTGAAGTATAGATGCAATGAGCGTGGGTGCGCACAGCGCTGTTGGAAAGAATGGTTGCCGTTGAGGGGCACGTGGAAGTTCAGATCGATGCACTTTCAGGAGACATTGCAGGCGGGTGCAGCTGAAAAGATATAGAGCTGTTGTTCTGGAGTCATCTCGTCTTCAAAGTCATACCAAATAAATTCGAGGCGCATGATAGGGGAGGACAAAGCGGAAGGCGTAAGAGGATCAAAGAAAAAAGTAATTCTGGTGCTCCTTTTCTCATTGTCGAACGATACTTAACAAAGCCGAGTGGACTGGGCCAGGCCTGGAAAGAAGCCTCGAGGCTCGGCCAGAGGTTGTCAGGGCGATCTGGAAGTTTGGGCAGACGTCCATGGCTGGCTAAGACTGGCTTGATTGAGGAATGAGGACGGTGAGCGCTTCATGGCTTCCTTCAGCAAGGGACTCTTCCAGAATGCACAAGGATCTTGGACCGCGTGGCATTTCCAAGAAAGCCATGACTGGAAGTGTGCACTGCCAGTACCGAATAGATATCCTCGTTCTTGAGCCATAGAGGTCGGACCGACCGCCGGCCGTTTCGCAAGTGACAAATGGGCCTAGCGAAACATCGAAACGTAGTTCTACACGGCTTCTGCGCTGTGTGAAAGTCCAACGCTGTCTTCTATGTTGAAGTGTCCAAAGTGGGCCTTGCTAAGGGCCATGGTCCGCAGCCGATGTGTGGTCTAGCAACATGTGCCATGTCTTGGTGGCTGATTCTCTTGGCGATCTCGTGCAAGCATGATGAATCAAGATTGCATGCTTTAATGCTCAGACATGGGTAGCACACCTGGAAATGGGTAATCCAGGCTGGCTGATGACATGGAGCATTGTCGGTGGCATCATTCAGTCTGTTACGACATCGATGTGGTCTGTCCTGCACTGCTTCAATCCTCCGCAACCACTTCATCAGCAGGCACGCCGACCTGTTCTCCAACTGCGCGCACCACCTGCTTTAGCGCCTTACAGGCAGGAGAGTCGCCAAAGTTGTCGAAGAAGCTTTCGCCATAGTCGCAGGCCATGCCTATCCTCGGGTCCAGTGGAACAGCGCCCAGGAATGGCACACCCGTGTCTTTAGCCAGCCTTGCACCACCTCCAGTGGTCGCTCTGAAGATCTCGCTTTGATGAGTGCATTTAGGGCAGACGAAGCCGCTCATGTTCTCCACGAGTCCGAGGACTTTGATACCGGCCTTCCTGCAAAAGTCGATCTCCTTGCGTACGTCAAGGAGGCTGACCTCTTGTGGAGTCGTGACAAGTACCGCACCGTCGATTCCAGCCTCCTTCAGAAAGCTGTTGACACTGAGGTGCTCGTCCGAAGTACCGGGCGGCGTATCAACGACGAGATAGTCCATCTCGCCCCATTCGACGTCTTTCAAGAACTGTTTGATCAGTCCATTTTTCTTGGGACCTCGCCAAATGACCGCATCATCTCGGTTGGGCAGCATGAACTGCACACTCATGACGCCCAGATTGTCGCTCACCCAGACAGGCTCCCATCCAGTGCTGGTGACATGGATTGTTTCGGTTTCGACGCCCATCATCTTCGGTATGCTCGGACCACAGATGTCTGTATCCATGATGCCGACCATGTTATCGATGTTACTCGCAAAGGCATGGGCAAGCATCGTGGTGAAGGTGCTCTTGCCGACGCCACCTTTGCCACTCAAGACGAGAATTTTGTGCTTGACTCCAGCCAGTCGCTGCGTGATTATGGGAATATCCGGGTCGGGTCCCTTGGGTGCCGATGCGCATATCTGTTGGTTTGGACATCCAGCGCATGCATCTGCTTTCCCTGCTTGTTCGCCTTCGGGTCCTGGACAATGCTCCGGTTCGGGGGCCACGAGATTCGGTGCTTTTTTCTTGATCGACTCAAAGGCGTCGTCGACGGGTTGGATGGGCTCCTCCAGCGACGGTGCCATTTTGAAATTCCAGCCGTGAGTCTGTTGTATGGTGAAGACGAAAGATGATCGATATCGGAAGAGAAGAGTCGAGGTTACTCTCGTGACGTTGCTTGGTAATCTGATTCCACGCGATTGGCGTTCGGCCCGCTTTTCACGTGCCCGACCTCTGCCACTTCCCTCTCCCACTTTCGCGTCTTCAAGTCACATAACATGAACATTCTAATATCGATGTCACCATGCTGTCGCGGGCGACAGGGCGAATTAGAGCTGGTCTCCTCCACCCGGCGATTGGAGTTCCTCACGCGAAGACCGGTATCTCTCGAATGAAGCCCGGAACTATCCTTCAGACGCGTTCCAGGAGCTTTCTATCGCCGCCCTTTCTTCTCGATGAGTATCTTCCTCGATACCAGCTTCTTACTGCTCAGCAAGAGGCGAAGAAACGCAGTGCTGCATACGCACACCTTTCAGCGTGCAATCTCTGCCCTCGCCTGTGCAATGTCAACCGATTCGAGAAACGGGGCACTTGCTTGATAGGTGCCGATGTCGTGGTGAATACAATTGCACCACACTTCGGAGAGGAGCCTTCGATTCAGGGCCACAACGGGTGGGTATCACGTCATCTCGGCCGTAGGGTTGCCAGAGACTCATCTGATGATGCTGGAGCAAATGCTGAGCTGTCGCTTTCTAGGTCAGGTAGTGTCTTCTTTTCAGGCTGCAACTTGCGTTGCGTGTTCTGTCAGAACCATGATATCAGTCATCAAAAGAATGGCTTCCATCTCAGCCCCGAGGAGCTTGGAGAGTGGCTCTTGAAGCTGCAAGAGGTAGGCAATGTTCACAACATCAATTTTGTCACTCCAGAGCACGTTGTACCACAAGTGGCTCTAGCCATATTACACGCCAAGCAGCTAGGGCTGAAGGTCCCTATCATCTATAACTCGAGTTCCTTCGATTCCCTCGAGAGCATCGAGCTCATGGACGGCCTGGTCGACATCTACCTCGCAGACTTCAAAGTCTGGAACCCCGAGACATCGAAGCGTCTTCTCAAAGCCGACAACTACGCGAATGTGGCGATGGAGTCGATCAAAGCGATGCACAACCAAGTCGGCGACCTCTGCTTCACTGCAGACGGCATTGCAAAGAAGGGCGTGCTCCTTCGACATCTCGTAATGCCAGGGTATGAAGAGGAGGGAAAGCAGATTGTGCGATGGCTTGCGGAGAATGTGAGCAAGGATTTGTACTGTCACATCATGGAACAGTACCATCCACGCGCGCACGTGGGCAAGAAGAGGAGAACAACAAGCGGACGTGCTCAGGATATCGCGTCGCGAACCGTCGAGCCAGGCGGCCTTCCGGCTGATGAGAAGGCTAAGGCGCAGGTCAGATATGCAGAAATCAATCGGGCTGTGAAGCTGGAGGAAGTGGACAGTGTGAAGAAGGCCGCCGAGGAGTCTGGCCTGTGGCGCTTGTTGGATGCTGCAGAGCACGGCGGGTTCAACATATGAATGCTTCCATTGCATCATGATGGCCTCTGACGAGATTGCTGCTTCAGCTCGCGCCCAAGGAGGTTGGATGCGCCTGCCGCATTCGTCGCAACGTGCAGCCTTATTCCAACCGGCACTTCTCGATATTGCGTGGCAACCTCTTCGCAATTGCGAAGGTGTGGCACGTTTCAAAAGAGCGATCTTGGTATCGGGGAGCTCCCCCGATCGAGAATCATTCCAAGTACATGTCACTTTCGACCGAAGGACTGGCCTGATTGTTTCAGATGCCTCCTTGTCGGGTCTTCGGCGGCCACGATACGCACAGACCGCGAGCATGCCACGCGAATGAAAACGGGGTCCTTTGTTCTTAACGGAACTTCCTATCAAGGCTTCGAGTGCAGCTCTGATCGCCAACCGTAGGCGATTGCTCCGGTCTTCAGGCTCGGATCGAAATGACTTGGTATCAGTTCAACCAGCAGCTGAATCTGCAGAAGTGTCAGGCGAACACGCTTCATACAACAAGATATTCGCTATCGTCGCGGAAATGCCTCCATGGAGCTGGTTTGCGGACGGGAAGGTGTTCTTTGTCCGGATGCGATTTGCCATGCGCCTGGGCGGAGCAATTAGCGATCATGAAAGAATCTCATTGAGACTCGCAGCCACTGAGGCCAGAGAGCTCAGAATAACAGAGCTCATTTGATTCTTTTCAATGCAACCTACCGTCTAAGCCTCGCAGCAAAGAACCACATCTCAGCGCTGCGGCATACATTAACACTGCTTCGACGTCTTCAGTTTGAGGGACTACAGCACCTTGCGCGACGAGCCGGCCTCCTGCGCTCCAGTCTCGACATTGCCTGTTGCGGACGGAGAACAATCGAAGATGTCGTTCTCACCAATCCAACCAAACATGCTCACTGCTCTGTACTCTCAGCACATTTCGTACAGCTCGGAGCTTGCTCAAACTCACCAAGCGCTGAGCAAGCTGTACAAGAAGCTTGCGAAGGTGGAGCGAGTACTGGCCGAACGACAAGAGCGACAGTTGTCCCGCGCCGACAAGAAGAAACTGCAATACACTCGGGCTTTGTCGAAGAGAGCCGTTGGAAATCTGGAGTCGCAGCAAGCCAGTCTCCATGACAAACTGCAACAATGTAACAGCCTCATTGCATCGTTTGAGCAAGGTGCTTACAATTCGCCGATGACGCCGTGGACCGCAGCAATGCCCCCTTCGCCATTTCTGTTCACGCCTTTCAGCCCGGTTGCGTATTCTCCGTGGTCGGCTGTCTCCCACAGGCCCAGTGTCAGCGGACAGTCTTCTGAAACTCAGCCGCAGTATTGGGATCTATCTATGCTTCGGGAACGGCGCCAGTCATCACCTTACGGATCGTCTGCCGACAGCGGATACCACGAGCCTTTAATCCATGGATTGGGACCCCGTGACGAGCCTATCCATGATGTAAACCATGTCTATGCCCACGAGATCATGTCACCCTTGGCTGCAGTGTTCCGTCCTCAGATTGCGGAGTCGAGCGGTGCTGAAGAGCAGAGCGATGTTTCGAATGCGGCAGAGGCGAAGGATGAAGTCCCGGCGATCAAGACGCCTGTACCAGCCTCACCTGCGAGAGTTGGCGCCGAGAGCACAAACACGCACAAGCGATGTTACTCAGTCGATGCAGCAGCACCGCTGATCCAGAGCCACCTCGCAGCGCCATCGTCGACGAAGCGGGCAAACAGCGTCGGATCGCACAAGGCCACCATCGACGAGACGCTCAACGAGGAGAGCAAAGAGATGGAAGTGGATCCTATTGACTGAACCACGAAAATGCATTTATGAGAGATCTGATGTTTGTTGTATGGAGCGCGTCTACGTACCCGTTAGCTTGCTGTATCAAGATATGTATATGTCATCTGTGTCATGCTGTACGCCGGCGACGTGAAGCCAGCACCCCTGTACGCCGGCCGGCCAAGCACAACCACACGCTGGCACATCCGAGCTTTCCCTTCCAGCCTCATCTTGTTACACCTCCACCCTCGTCAACCACATCATCCATCGCGAGGAAAAGATCAATCCTACATGACGCTCCCGCTGTCCGGCCCATCGACCCGGCTTCAGATGCGCGGCCCGCAATAAGGTCGCATGCGCCTACTGCGAAGCGTGCCTGGCTGTGCGACTCTGGCTGCTTGCGGTGACGCCAGAAGCAGATATACCCCTGCCGATGGCGACGGCATCAGACACGGCTTCTGCAGTCACGTCCTCAACGTTCCGTTGCCAGCGTGGGCAGCACAAGGCCAACGCAGGCGGGGTCGGCTGTCACTCATCGTCCTGTGCAGACGGCGGGTGTGGCCAGAAATAATCCCAGCGGCGTACAGAAAGAGAGCAAGAATGACCAGACAGAACACGATGTTTCTGTCTCTTCGCGACCGCTCCACCGAAACACCCCTGAGCCGCCGACCCGTGGACAATCAGTGCGCCCCGGCAACCGTTTTCTGACGGCCGTCACCTTTCAGGTTTGCGATGCATCGGCTCCGACGACCTGGCTATACCGCTGTTTGCGCATCGCGACGGGGAGCTCCTCCCGACCATCACCACGCAGCAAACGCAGGCACCCCGGACGCAGGCATGCTGGCTTGGCTGATGGGCGGTCGAGGCGTGTCTGGTCGCATTGCCGGCCGGATGAGACCTGCGCTGCTGGCTTGCCTCCGCTTGCCTGTCGTCCGCCTCCCAATGCAGCCTCACGCTGTTCCGTCTGAAGCTGAAACGAACGTTTGCTGCTGCTGGAGGTGTGGGTTGCTCTCCGTACCGCGGTAAGCCTCCCCAATCGCGACGTTTGGTATGGCATCCACTTGCAATGTTTCTGCTTGAACGCTCAGACACCACGAGAGAGAGCAGTGCAGTGGCCGTATTCGACGCCTCCGTGATGACATCTTCCCTTCTGGCTGCGTACTGCTGTAGCGCGTGTACGAATCTGCGCGGCCAACCTTGTGACATGGGCGGCACTCACGCCTGTCTCCAGCTTGTGGGTCGCGGCCCCTTCACTTGGGACTTCATCCATTTTTACGAATCGGGGCTTCGCTTGACAGGTGGTTCTGTACCGTGTTACTGGTATGCTGCGTTTGCCCTTCCCTGGCTTCGTGGCCCTGCAGGTATCCCTGCCACGGCTTCGTACAGCATTCAGCAAACGACATATAAAGAATCCTGCGTCTTGATGTGCTGAGGGTACCAGTGACCGATTTTTGCCATTCCCAGCTCCTGCACAGACTTCTCAGATAAGGTTGAGATCGGACCCCTTGTTTGTTCGACTTGATCTCAATCCTGCTCGCCTTTCTTTACATTCATTTCAACGGCTGCTGTTGGATACACATTGACTCGGTTTTGAAGCATTGAAGAGCAACAATCAAGATGGTGGCCTCACAAGATCTGCCGCCATATTTACCACCGCGAAGAACTAGCTCAGTGTCAGCGATCAAGCCGAAGCGCCACTCGTTGTACAATGCCACACCACCTTTTCTTCCGCCGCGTCGGCCAGCTTCATATGCAGAGCCGATGACATCTACTCAAACAACATCCGCTTCTGATGTGCCGTCACTTCCGGTGCTTCCGAGCAGCACATATCAAAGACCTTCCCAAGAATCGACATACGACTATGGATGCCCAGCGCGCTCTTCAGCCTCGATCCGTATGTTTGGCAGTCGACCAAGCACACGAGGGAATGACGAAATCCCCAGCAACCAGACACGTTCACGTGCTCCAGTGACGCGCCATTCATCATTACGCATTGGACGTCGAACACCAAAGTCTGCGCCGCGGTCCAAGGCCAACTCGATCGCGGAATCCTACATCGACGACAGCAACCCCAACAGACCACGGAGCCTGCCACCTTCCAGGACACCTTCTCGAGCAGGATCACTACACCGCAACACCGAGGGAAACCCAAACGACTTGAGCCCTTTACCAGCAATTCCACCACACGTGCAAGAAGATTTCTGGGAGCCGCAGCAACCTTCCTCCTTGAGCCGCAGCAGTTCCACAAGATCAGCCATGCTTGGCCCCAAGCCCAAACCATCTTTCTCCCGCCTTTCGAGCCTCGACAATCTCATCACATACCGCGAAGAGAAAGCAGAATGGAAACGCGCTTCCTCGATCGTGCACTCGGCGACTTCCGAGCCCGATGAGCCTTGGTATACGCAAGCTCCTACCATCACGTCCGAGCCCAGAACCGAAGCCTGCCAGAGTCCTGATGGCGCCTACGAGAAGTCCAAGGAGATGATGCCGCAGCAGATCTCAGGCTACTCGACTCCAGAGACCGCGACGCCTCCTCCTTCGATCCACGGAGACCAGGGTCAACCGAAGAGCAAGTTCCGACACTTTGCAGCAGAAGTCGGCTTCACCTTCACCATCGCCATGACCCAATTCCTCGCCGAGTACATGATTTCCGGCTTTGCGATTGAGCTTCCCAAAATCATTGAACGCCATCAGTCGACTGCTGCAGGGAGCATGGGAATGTTCTGGCCTGCGTCGCTGCTCTCTCTGATTCTCAGCGCTACTCTGCTGATCTTCGCTCGTGTTTCCGACATGTACGGCGGCTACTTTCCCTTCATGTTCGGCGTCATTTGGCTCGGTGTTTGGTCTCTCGTTGCAGGCTTCGCGGGCGCTGGCGTTCTGCTGGACGTGTCGAGGGCGATGCAGGGCTTGGCAATAGCAGCGTCGACGCCCTCGACGTTTGCAATGGTGGGCAGTATCTACCCAGAGGGCCCTCGAAAGAACATCGTGCTGGGTCTTTACGCTGGCTGTGCGCCGTTGGGATTCTTTGCTGGATTCTTGGTCGCTGGTGCTCTGCCTGACAGCCAGCCGGGATGGTACTTTTGGATCGCTGCCGTATTGTCGTTTATCACGGCAGTCACGGCGTACCTGACTGTGCCTCATGACCGCACAGATCGCAAGCAGCTTGGATTGAAGATGGATTGGACGGGAGCTTTCCTCATCACCGCTGGCCTGATTCTCGTCTCTTACGCCCTCGCAGTCGAACCCTACGCCAACGAAGGCGACACAAGTCGATCTGGCTGGTCGTTTCCGATGGTCCTCGCACCACTCATCATCGGGCTGGGCTGTCTGGCAGTCGCCTTTTGGGTCGAGGGGTGGTACGCGAAGTGCCCTTTGCTACCCTTCGACTTCTTCTCCCCAAAGAGCACAAAAGCCTTCGCTCTCGCATGCTTGTGCTTCTACGCATGCTATGGCGTTTGGCTATATGAATCCGCAAACTTCTTCCAGTCCGAAGCTGCGACTGGCGTGCCAGGTGGGATCCAGGGAGTCACGCTTGCGGCGTGGTACACTCCAACGGCTGTAGGCGGCCTAATCCTCTGCGTCGCTGGCGGCGCTCTCTTGCACATCGTCCCCATCATGGCGTTGCTGCTCGTGTCTGCTCTCGCCTGGATCGCAGCGCCTCTACTGCTGGCTCTCTGCCCTCTACCTGTCAACTACTGGGCCTTCGTCATGCCGTCCATGGTGTGCGCGACGCTGGGTATCGACTTGACCTTCACCGTCTCTGTCGTCTTCCTCTCTGCTTCCCAGCCGCTGCGCTACCAAGGTCTCGCTGGCGCCGTGTCATCCATTCTCGTCAATCTCGCTATGTCTTTCTCGCTTTCCATCTCCGAGATCGTGGCCGAGAGCGCGGAGAGCAAGATTCTCGTTCCTGCGGGAGACCTTGCCGCGCAGAGGAGACAAGAGAATTGGGGGTTCAAGGCGGCTTTCATCTACGCTGCTGCATCTGCAGGGTTGGGGCTGGTGATTTGTGTTCTCTTTGTGAGAATTTCGAGGAGTGTGATGAGAGAAAAGGGGGCGGATGAGGAGGAGAGGGGAGCTGTGAGAGCAAGTTCGGAAGCGAGTACGTTGGTTGAAGGGAGGGAGGATTGAGTGCTACCGTTGAAAGGGAGGCTTGTGCTGTCTTGTTCATGGATGAAGAGAAAATGCCTCGCGGCAACACTTTTGTACATACCGATAGAGATTGATACCATCTGGCTCCAAGTTGGCCTGAAGGAGCGAGGGAGGCTTTGCTTGGGTGCAAAGGTGTGATAGAAACTTCTTTCAACTCACGAAGAATTCTCTGCTGTCGTCTCGTGTCGAGCTCATCGTCAGAGTCGATGTGGGTTAAGTCGACATAAGAGTCTCGCCATCGATTGCGTGCGATTGATCGTTGGTTATCTCGGCACATCAAGGTCCCAATCCGCCGGTCGCAAATTCCCTTCTCGGAAGGAGCGGTCAATTGGTGGTGCTGGTGCAAGACACCTGTGTGGAAGGCTCGTGCGGGAGTCTATTTCGACCTCACCTCACATCTGATACCTAGTGAGCAATATCGTCGAAAGACACTGCTACACCCAAGACGCTCACATGCGCAGTGCGTTGGCTCCGTGGTCGGCTGCGTTGTGCTTTGCGCTGCTCGCGTACCTCTCTCGGACTCTCGGAGTGCTGAAATTTGGCACAGCTTTCTGGAGCGAGCCTGGGGATCAGGGTCGCAGACGCAGCTCTGGAATTTGTCCGAGTGTCTGAGAGCATGTGCTCCATCCCGTCCTCGCAATGTGCGGCTCGTTAGCGGCTGCGTGGGCGGCAGCAGGTCAATCCAGGCGTTTTGGTGACGTGTATGAAATACAAATGTTGTGTCCACCTTTCATTTGATTGTTGCAGCTGAGCGTGCGTGAGTGATGTAGCCTTCTGGGCATGGGTTCCTGCTTCTGGTGGGGTGAAGAGGATTCACTTGGGTGGAGACAAGTGTTGTGTGGGTCCTGCTGCTTCGCTACGGTAGTTAGGATGTCGTTAGTGTACAGGTACAGTAGGACGTCTCGTGATCATCTGGGTGTTTCCCGGTACTGTATGAGCTGGTGGAATGTGTGAGATCGGGAGGTCTTTTCGAAATATTTCGGAAAAGGAGGTGCAGGCGTTTAAGCGATCCTGGAAGCGGGCGTTTGATGAGCAGTGAAAGGTTGCCTTGTGATCATGTGCGCGTCTTTTGCTGACCATCCAATGTCGCTGGACATGGTAAGTGTGAGGTCCGTTCTCACAGAGAAGGTACAGCGTCTTTACACATCGGAAGGTGATTTCGTTCCCGAGTATCCCAGCTACAACAGGGCCTCTAACCAGTCACACATCATAATGAGAGCGGCCTGTTCCGTCGAGACAACCCTCTGATGTGCAAAGACGCTGCACGACGCCGTACTCGCTCTCCAATACGGGAAGATGGAGCAACAGAAAGATTCCTTGGCAGGGTGGACCTCCGGCCGCGTGCTGCAAGGTAGAAGCTAGATGAAGACAAGCTGAGCTGCCTGTAATGCAATAGCGCGAGGATCAGGAGTGGATGCGTTGAGGGCGGCTATGCTTGCCCTGGGCTTTGAGCCAGGCACGCTGAAACAAATTGTGAAGTCGGGATTGAGGATCTCAGAGTGTACTGCGTATCCAGTCTCTCTGTGCGCATCGCACTCGCAATGCTAGGCAAAGTCCCAGGTAGGCCAGATCGAAGACATGTCGTTCGCAGGAGCGAGTCGTTAGCGCTCCTCAACGACGGAAGTGAAGCGGGCAAACGGGCGTGGGCGGAGGAGGAGGTTGCTCCGAGTCGATTCATACCACGACTTTCGCCAGAAGAGGCCTTCACAAGCAGGAGGAAGGCATGCGGCAGAGCGAAGAATCAGTGAGCCGTGCAGTCGTCAATCAAAGGTTCAATGCTATGCAGCATGTCATACAGCAATGCGCATGCACCGAAAGAAATTTTTCGAGCTCAGGAATATGCCGCATCATGTCGATCAGATGCAGTCGTTGGCGATGCTCGCTGACCAGTCAAACGGGTTTCTTCGGCAGTGCTCTACATTTGAAAGAGGGTGAAGTTGGGAGAAAGCCGAGCGACCACGACTTTCGACGCCGACGCGACTTGGGGCCATTTGTCCAGCTAGAGCGCACCTCCGACGTCAGGCGGAAGAAGCATCGCTGAGCCAATTGCACGGCCTGCTGCTTTGACACCACAACTTCGACCTGTCTCGTTGGCGTTCCACGGCCGCACGCTTGTTGTGTCCTTTCTGCCGCCCCGCTTCGCTCCAAACCTAATGCCGTGAATGATGGCATCCCCATAAACCTCTCCAGCATTGGCCGCACTCCCTTCCCTCGAACCTCGATGCTCTCGCTCTCTCTCAACGTACCTCTACTCACGCCTGTCTTTTGATGACCACAACAAGAGACTCCAGAATGAGCGAACCGAATGGTCATGCTGGCGTCGACGCCAGCGGCCTCCGCGAGAGGCTCCCAAACAAGCCAGAGAAGCCTCAAAAGGCTGAGAGCCTCGAGACCGCAGAGGAAGCCGTGAGGGCATTGAACCAGCAGGAAGCTGCAAATGGAAAGGAGGAGAAGGACAAGAAGACCTTCGGGCGGACACCAGACGGCACGGGTGAGTACTTTCGGTGCTCGCGCAGACGCGGCGTCCAGCGAGCTTCCACAATAGCAACAGCAGCGATATCTAGGCAGGTTGAATACGCAACAACAAAACCAACAATCGCTCTCGCCCGCGACGCCCGCCTGAACGTGTCCACGATCCTATCTATCCTGCCATCGCAGTGCTGATATGTGCCGAGTGTAGTCTTCACCGTCCCTCATACCGAGGACATGGTGTCACAGCTGTTCGACCCAACGCAACCAAAGAACGTCTCAGACGTCGTCATTGTTGTCGCTCTTGGAAGCCAGTTCCTCCTCATGTATCTACTCCCAAAGCACCTTCGGATACCTGTCTTTGCCGTCGTCTTCCTCTTCTGGCGAGCATGCTACAACTTTGGCATTGGATGGCTCCTGCACAACCAGTCACATCACAACCGCCTCGTGAACTGGGCGAAAAAGACAAAGATCTTCGAGAATCCCGAACGCGGCAACCAACCTCGTCCCCAGCTCTTCAAGTTTCTCAAGCGAGAGATGGAGTGCAAGATCCCCAAGGACTATAAGTTTGAAGACGCCCCACTCGAATACAACACATGGCTCCTCTTCCGCCGTGTTGTAGATACCATCCTCATGTCTGACTTTACCGCCTACTGTCTGTTTGCCTTTGCGTGCGGCGGACGTCCCGAGAATGAGAAGTTTGCCATGACTGCTGCCCGATGGGTTGGCGGCTGGATCCTCATCTTTTTCAATCTCTGGGTCAAGCTTGACGCCCACAGAGTCGTCAAAGACTTTGCCTGGTTCTGGGGTGACTTCTTCTTCCTCATCGACCAGGACTTGACCTTTGACGGTGTATTTGAACTCGCGCCTCATCCGATGTACTCCATTGGCTACGTGGGATACTACGGTATCGCCATGCTTGCAGCCAGCTACAAGGTCCTGTTCATTTCCATCATTGCTCACGCGGCCCAGTTGACGTTCCTCGCGATTGTCGAGAACCCGCACATCGAGAGGTAAGCCATATCTTGATCTGAGGGAGTCACTGCAGGAAGCTTACCATTGTCAGAACTTACAACGCACCGCCGCCGATCAAGCGCTCCGACGAAACGCCAGCCTCGCCGCCAAACGAACGCCCGCAGTACTCGACGCGGTTGATGAGCACCGGACACATCAACGGCATGCCTCCACTCGCATCCACCGCTCAGCCATCGCCTGTGCATAACATCATTGGCCTGCAGAACTTGGATCTGCACCGTGTCACGGACATTTCGGTCATCCTACTGCAGGCATATCTGTACACCGTGGCGTTCCTAACTCCGGCGACTTGGGGATGGCAGACATTCTTTGTGCTCAATGCGCTCGTGTGGCGTCTTTGGTACTCCATCGGCATCGGATACATCCTGAACCGGCAATCCAACAAGAAATCCTGGACGCGCCACTTTGTCAAGTATGGCGAGAGCACTGAAGAGGCCTGGCGCCAGTGGAAGGGAGTCTACCATGTGAGCATGATCATGTGCTACACCAGCTTCATTTGTGCCGCTTGGAAGATGTACTGGCTTCCTCAAGACTGGAGCTATGGCATGGCTCTCTTGCGACACGTTATGGGAGTGGCTTTGATCGCGCTCCAGGTCTGGACGATTGCCAGCATCTACGAGTCCCTTGGCGAATTCGGATGGTTCTTTGGAGACTTCTTCTTCGACCAGGCACCGAAGCTGACGTATGGCGGTATCTACCGTTTCTTGAATAACCCAGAGCGGACGATTGGTTTGGCCGGAGTCTGGGGTGCTGCCATCATGACTTGGAGCAAGGCGGTCTTCTTCTTGGCTCTCCTCAGCCATGCACTTACCTTGTGCTTCATTCAATTCGTCGAGAAGCCGCACATGGAGAAGGTGTATCGACAGGGTCTTCGCCAGACTTCTGGTGTCTCCAAAAGCCTCCAGCGATCTTTGCCGTCCCCGATTAAGAGCTGGACTGGCAGGGTCGACAAGGTTATGGACGAGACATTTGACTCGATCGAGGAGTTCATCGATGCATCCGGTCCAAAGCTCGCTGCTGGCTTCAACACATTCGTGAAGGATTCAACTACCCTCTTCCGCCAATTCCCTGCGCGCGTCGTTATCACCAGACTGGCGCCCGACCTCGCTGGCTACGATCCAAAGGACTACTCAATCAAAATCGACACTTCCGTGCCTGGTGTCAAGTCTGGCGAGATTGCACACAGTGGTCGTGAAGGTGAGAACGGCCAGCAGCCTCTGAAGCGTACTGACAGCTTCGAGCGCGTGGTTGTCCAGTACGGCGCACCGATCAAGATTCGATGGACAGCTCCTCTCAACCACAGCAAGAAGGACTGGGTCGGTCTCTACCGAGTTGGCGATAACGCTTCCCGGGAAGTCACCAAGGTGGGCTCTCAAGGACGATGGTGCGCGACCAACCCCGGCGCATTCGATCTTTCGAAATCGGACAAGGGTATTCTGGTGGCCGATCAACGCATGTCTGGAGCTGAGCGAAAGGACGGCGAAGACAAGGACTGCCTTTGTGGTGAAATCGAATTCTCCGGGGACAAGCTGTGGTGGACACAAGGCGTGTTCGAGTTCCGCTACCACCACGATGGCAAGCACAACGTCATGGCCATTTCGCTGCCGTTCGAGATCAAGATCAACCGCTTCGACGACTCAGAAACTCAGCTGGACGACTCCGGTGTCGTGCGCTCCGTCGTGGAGGAAGGTCTTCTGCCAATCGTCCAGAACTGCTTCGACCGCGACATGGAAGTTGCACCGAGAAGCGTCGATGAGTCGTTTGGTCCAACGCTGGAGCGCGAAGGCAAGTACGCTAAGCGCGTAGTCTACGCGGTCCAGCAAATGTTCGGCATCGAGTTCGCGCCTGAAGTCGTGCAGGCAGACGGCAATGTGCGCAACCTCGCGTGGCGGATATGTAACGCGAAGAAGGTGCTGGCGCCGTACAGTATGAAGCCGGCGGGCAGCGCGACGCCGCAGTAAGCAAGATCAAGATCAAGATCAAGAGAAGGATCAACTGTAGATGTGTGCTTTGAAGGATTGGGATTGTAGATGTCTGTGTGCGTGAGCGGATGATACCATAAAAGTTGCTTTTTCTGTTGATGTTTGAGATGAGGGATGAAGGAAAAAGAGAACCTGCATTGACGTAGAATCATGGGCTTGTAATTAGCATTCGATGCATGGGATGAAGGGACCATAACAACATGGCTCTGGACAATCAAACATATCTTGTATCTACACCTTTTCTATCAGTTCTCAAGGCGGTCGGGTGTTGGTCTGCTGATAAGAGATAGATGATAAATCACCGTGATAGTAAACGGACCGCAGACCGAAAGACCGTAGATTGGCGGGAGATTTTCGGTCACCGATTTGTCGGGGATTGAGGGAGCTTTTCATCTTGCACTCTTCAAACTTGAACATTGGTTCTGTGCGACATTGAATTTTCGGTTGCGCGTTTTTTCAGCCTTGCTTTGTTTGTTATCTGTGAGATTTGAGATTGATCGTGTTGCAAGGGGAGGAGATGCTCGGCCAGGTTGGCTTGTGGGAATTGAGGTGGGATCCTTGCATGCTTCGACCAGCAACCGCCAGCTCCATCTCTTGAGCTGTTCGCACTTTCCTGAGAATCGGTCATCGCGAGAACTCCACGACATGATATCCTCACACAAAACACCACGCGTCCGATCCAAACTCCCGGAGAAAAACACGCGCCATCACCACGCGAGCGAACGGCAAACAACAACCGGCGCGAGAGGAAACGGCACGGGTGGCTTGCCAACATTGCTTCCCGCCCTGTTCCATGTCCATTGGCGTTTCCAAATCGCCTGGGCCCTCTCACTCCTGACAATCTCCACGCCCGGACTTGCAACATCGCGTTGTCAGTGGCGCTGCTCGCGTTGTTGTGAGCTGCCAATGCTGCGTGCTACCTTCCCGGTGGCTCGGAATTGGCGGCGCGGATGATGCGTAGTGGACGGCTGGTGGAATCCGGGTGCCGGGTTTGGGACAAGCTGCCTTGCGCGCAGACGGTATGGGGATGGGGATGGGATCTAGAGTGCAGGGCAGGGCAGGAGGTTGGTTCTCTTTCGTTTGTCTTTACGTTTCTCTTCTCTTGAGTTCACTCTCTCATTCTGTCCTTCTTGTTGCGCTGCGTTGCGAAAGGATCGTGCAAGAGGAGGAGCATAGAGAAGAGAGGACAAGGACATCGCGTTCACACTCATTCTACACGCCATGTCGTCCTTTACAAGCGTCCGCCGCGCTCTTTCGGCTGCCATTCTCTTGATTGCGTTCACAAATGCGGATCAACAATGCTACTACCCTGACGGAACTCCCTCGAACGATACACCTTGTGGAGGAGAAGGAGCTTCATCATGTTGTGGAGATGGATCGTTTTGCATGGACAATGGGCTGTGCTATGGAGGAGGACTGGTCAGCAGAGGGAGCTGTACGGATAAGAGCTGGGAAAGTGCGAAGTGTACGGGATTTTGCAAGACGGGTAAGGGTCTCTTCCACCAACGAGTTGAGGATGAGGCTGTACTGACAATGGCATAACAGATGACCCTCACACCAACATCACCCTGAAGCCCTGCTCAAGCGGCACTTTCGTCTGCGGTCTGGAAGCAGAATGCTCAAACCAAACCGCCGTCTTCTCCATGTCCGGAACCGGCTCCATCGTCCTACGTCCATCCCAAATCGAATCCCTCGCCAAACCCGCCCTGAGCAGCCTCTCAGCCACATCAACATCAATATCATCACCCCACCAAGCACACCTCTACACAGCGGGCCAAATGTCCGCCCTCGGCCTCTCCCTCGGCCTCCCTCTCCTCTGCTCCCTCATAGCCTGCTACCTCCTCTACCGCCGCAACCCCCTACGCAAACCCAAGAAGCAAAAACTCATGTACACCCTCCCGGACAACCATCAAGATTACTCTTTCCCACGCCCACCACGACCTCCTCTCGCCCCTACTCTCTCGCGAGATTACATTTCTTCTCCCGCTGGGGGCTGGAGCGTGCCGCCTGTGTCGAGGGATGGCAGCGATATCGACAGTCCGAGCGTGGGCGATTTAACGCCTGTTGGCAAGGGGGGCTTTTGGGAGAGGGAGAAGCAAGGAAGGTTTGGGGCGATGGGGGCGGGAGCGGGAGCGGTGGAGTTGCCGGCTCACCCTGCTGCTGCGCCGATTGTTCATGAGATGGGAGAGGGCAAGCGGTGATTTTGAAACGGATTGGAGATATGAAGGTGATCTTGGGACGAAGACCTTTGAGAACCTGGAATTAAAACATCAAATCATACAGCGAGGCGTTGGAGGGCCGCACGGGAAAAGACTGAGAGGATTTTTGGATCCTTTTTCTACACGAATTACTGAGTATATCTACTAACGTCTCTTGTCTACTACACTCCCTTTCTCCTACTGTCTACTCCACAATCTGACTGCTCGCCTCTCAAAAGCCGCATCCGACCCACCCCTCCTAAATTCGACTACTGCTTACTCATGTCTCAGATTCCAACGGAACTAGTCTCTGTTCTTGAATGAATCAAGATCATGCCACCCTGGGATACGAAGGCTTTTAAGGGACTGCCAGAGTGAGGCCGTGGGCTAGATCGGTATTGTCGAGGGCGCTTTTAAGAACGAGATATCTCTTCGAACCTGAGAGGCATTTTTGTTTTCTCCCGATTTTGGATTCTTTGATTTCGCAGACTCCAAGCCACCGAATATGCACTCCCTCCTCTTCCTGGCCACGGCGCTCCTAGCTTCCGCCCACGAACCCGCCGACTTTATCAACGTCAACGTCCAAGACCTCGTCCCCGAATTTCTCTACCCCCATCCTCCAGCCGCCCCACACGCAACCGCCATCCCCTCAGGCGGAGTCCCCTGCACGAGCACTCTCACCGTCACGGCCCCGACGGACTGCAGCGGGTGCACGACGACCAGCTACGCGGCGACGAGCACGGCGGAAGTGGATTGCCAGGGCTGTGGGGTGCTGACGACGACGACGGTTTGGGATCCGTTGGCGGGGTTGTGCCCGGTGAGTGGGAAACTAGAATAGAGGTGAAGGGGAGGGAAGGGTAGAGGGGTGTGATGCTGATTTTTTGGCGGTGGTTTAGGAATGTGTTGGGGGGATACAGACGGTGACGAATTCGACGGGCACGTCGACGGTTACGAGTTGTAGTTATGCGCCGGGGGCGCTGCCTTCGTGAAGGGTGAAATAAGAAATGGGAGGGAAACGGGACGATGGGGATGATGGGGATGTGGAGAGGATGTGGTGGTGAATATGAAAAGAGGAAAAGCAACAGCAATAATACCCACCATCTTAAGGACTGCTAGCCTGACTCCGACATCTACTCACATCGTCTCTTCTCGAACAAGATCCAAGCCGATCGATCGATCATTTAGCCGATAACCCTTCAACCCATCTGCTTCCTCTGACACTTTGACTTGTTGAGCCGAAGGTGTACTCACAACGATGTGCTACCTCGAACTCATCAAATACGGCTGCGGCCATCCAGGCAACATGACATTCATTCAGACGCACAGATGAGCCTGCAAAGAGTTGACCGCACCATTGTGGCCCAAAGATGGTGGAGAGCTCTGTCCAACTTGTCTGACAGATGATGAATTCAGGTTCCATCGGGAGCGAGTTCAGGAGCGAGCAGGAAGGTCGACTTCAAGAACGTCTGCGGAGTCCAGATCAGCGGAGCAGAGATCGTCAATATAAGGAGAGAAGATGCCTCATCTAATTGCCCCACTGACTCACTCACAGCTGTTTGCCATTCTACAATCCCCTCCCTCCCTCCCGCACCAAACAAATAAGTACCCATTCCCCAAAAACCATGCAAGTACCCTTCCCCGTCCCACCTGCTCAGCAGCAAGGATCTTCCTCCTCCTCATATGTGCACCCAACAACTCATCTGGTGCGCCTGCGGCCACGGCGAATTCCTACCAATCCAGAAATGCATGCGCGCCCAACTACTGGGGACATGCTTTGTGATAATACACGGGGACCATCACATTATTTTGCCGGATACGTGTTCGTATTGCAAAGCCGGGTTGCAGAGGACGAGGCCGTTGGGGAGTGCGAGGCCGAGGGGGAGTTTGGTGGCGAAGGTGGAGGGAGCGAGTGAAAGGGAGGAGTTGGGGAGGTTGTTGGAGTGTCCGGATGCATGGCCGGAAGGACTGGGCGATGAGAAGGTGGAGGAGGAAGGTATTGCACAGGTGAAAGTGGGAGATGTGGGAGTGAAGGAGGAGAATGGCGTGAATGATAGTGGTGGAGGCGGGATGGGAGAGCTGGAAGATGTGTTGAAGACGGAGTTTCAGAATGGGTTTAACTTGGATGAAGAGCTGGGTGATTTGTGGAGGTATTGTGAAGGATTTGAGATGGAGGATGTTAATGCGCATGCTGAAGGGGGTGGATCCGAGATGCAACTAGGATAGAATTTGTAGCAGCGTTGATCTTTGAGGTGAAGTGTGGCAGTGTCTAGAATGGATGCTGCAAGGGCAGCTGTGCTTACCTGAGCAACGACATCTTCGCATCAGGCATCCAATTCTGCTGCACGTCACCCCGTGGCTGAGGGTATCGGTCATGTCTTCCGGCTACTTCATCATTCTTCGGGCATTTCTTCTCAGCCAGTCTGCAAGGGCCACGTCGTACATTGGAGGCTTCGCTTTTCAGCAGCGCAAGGAAGTCCTGATGGCGAACATCACAGCCACGGCTCAGCTGGAGAATTCCATGACTGAGATTGCAGTTCCTCTTTCTCGAGCCGGAGCGGTATGGAGATAAGCTTTTGACAAGCATCAGATTGATGCCAGGAAAGACAAGATTCTGCCAAGCTGCTCAAGAGATGGGCTGCTTGCCGCGATGATCGTTCTCGCAACTGATACTGTTTGCAGTGGTCCCGACTGCGGCTGGTTGCTGGTGACTTGATTGTCCGGTGGGCGCAAGCAGTCGCTTAGTAGTGTAGTAGTCGAAGTTCCCGCGCCTTAATTCTAGGGCAAGAGGAGCAGCAATTGGACTCGGCCGACCAAGGAAGTGGTCTCTCCGGCAGCCAAGGGGCTTGCTGTCGTGGCATCGCAAAGCTTGCCAGCGCAGCCAATTCTGACGGCGTGGATGCTGCTCTGGCGCCTTATGCGAGGAGGGAGTATGGAGCGAGGAGAGGAGTTGTCGTGCAGCAGCTGGCGCAAAGGAAAACAGGATTCGCAGGAGTGTTGCTGCTGGCAAGAGCTGTTCGCACGTAGCGCCGGGGACGAATGACGCGCCGTGTTAGCGACATTTGCTGCGGTTTCAGCGAAGATATCACGTCGTCTGCCCTTCCCTGTCCATCTTCTCGTTTGCCATCGCCTGGAGGTCTAGAGGTCCTCACATCGTCGTCGCAAAAGGAACGAGTGCGGCGAAGGTCGATGACGGCAGAGCGGGTATGTGGCGAGTAAATTGCACCGCCATCCTCTAAAACAACATCGTGAGGCGTTCTCGTTCACGTTTCCCTGCGAGTTGACGCTGTGGAGGTGCATCATCGTCGAGTCGCTCAGCACCGATCAGCACGCGGACTGTGTGACTGCGCCACAAGATCGCCGACGCAGCGTTGCTGTCCTCCTTCCGCGCCAATCTTGCTGCTGCCAACAACGCCAGCGGCTTCTCTCATTCAAAAGGAGGCGCTGCCGCGGCTCGCATTTGCCTTCACTGCGCATTCAGAGTTTCTCGTGGCACGTCACGTCGCGACCAGACAACAACATCATCACCACCTCTTCCATCTGATCTGATAATCTCGTCGCCTTAGGACTCGTCGTCAGGCAGCATCACCGACACGAACACACGGCTGCGATTTGGGTTACCGGGCAGCGACATTACCCACGCTTTCCCTTTCCCCGCCAATCGAAAGCTCCTTACCTCGCACAAGATTTAGCCATCGAGGCGAAGCAGCTCGCGCCAACAAGGGAGCAGCGGCTTGCTGTGCTCCTACCTCACCATCCCCTCCGCCATGCGTGAGTAGCTGAACAACACCTCTTTCTCTCCTTCCGATCGATTTCCTAATTATGCGATATGAATATAGATAAGATTCGCCAGACCGCGCGACGCACCGCGTGGTACGACAACTTCAAGGATGGCGACGGCCCTCGCACCTACAACTTCTTCGGCCGCATGAACACACGACCGCGAGCCGGCACTGACGAAGAGAATCAACTGCGACAAGTTGCCACCGAAGGAGATGCGCCATCACCGATTCAAGAGAGGAGACGATCCGTTGCGAGAGACGAGAATGCGCCCTATGCACACCCAGAGAAAGCAGGCACCTTCCCTCAACAACAGCCACCACACCAACATGGCTGGCACTCTCAACACGACCGTGGCGACTTCAGCTCCAGCGAGAATGCGAGGAGTCTCGACACCGAGGAAAAGAGTGGCACAAGAGGATTGGACAATGCACCAGAGGAGAATATGACGCGCTCGATGAGCCGGAACAGTGGCAACACGAGACAACGCAAGATCACGGACATGTTCAAGTTCAAGAGGAACAAGAGCCAGTCGAGCGAAGAGGACGATTCCAAGAAGAAGAGGAGGCCTTCACCCAAGTTGACCTTCATGAGCCAGTTCAAGGCTGTCATGGGTTCGTGGATCAACATCCTGCTCGTCTTCGTCCCCGTTGGTATTGCGCTCGAATACTCCGGCGTCAACAAGATTGTCGTCTTTGTTATGAACTTTCTCGCGATCATCCCGCTGGCCTCGATCCTATCCTACAGCACAGAAGAGCTGGCCATGTACATTGGAGAAGTTCTGGGCGGACTGCTCAACGCCAGTTTCGGAAATGCTGTCGAGCTCATTGTTAGCATCATCGCCCTCGTGCAGAAGAAGACGCTCATTGTGCAGACCTCCTTGATCGGCAGTATGCTGAGCAACTTGCTGCTCGTCATGGGCATGTGTTTCTTCTTTGGAGGCATCAACCGTCCCGAGCAGCACTTCAACATCACCGTGGCGCAAACCGCCGCATCTCTCCTCGCCCTGGCGATTGGCAGTCTGATCATTCCTACCGCCTACCGCATCTTTGCCGACATCGACAGTGGAGTCACTCCGACGTCTCGTGGAACGGCTGTCCTGCTTCTGGTCGTCTACGGCTGCTACCTCTTCTTCCAGCTGAAGACCCACGTTGATATGTACAACGAGCCTAGCCAGAAGACGCCCAAGCGATCGAGCGGCAAGAAGGAAGCTGGCGATGCGACCAAGGGCATTGCCATGATTGGAGCTGCCAGCGGTGCTGCCTCTGCAGGCGGCGGCATCAACCGAGAGAACTTGGTTCAGGAGGCCGAGGAGGAAGAAGAGACTCCTCAGCTGACACGGCTTGGTGCTGTCATCACTTTGGCCATTTCCACCGTCTTCATCGCTCTGTGCGCAGAGTACATGGTCTCGTCCATCAACGAAGTTGCCCAATCCGTGTCTCAGGAGTTCATTGGACTGATCCTGCTGCCCATCGTCGGCAACGCCGCCGAGCACGCCACGGCCGTCACGGTCGCCATCAAGGACAAAATGGATCTCTCCATCGGTGTTGCAGTTGGTTCTTCGCTACAAATCGCCCTCCTGGTCCTGCCTCTCATGGTCATGCTGAACTGGTTCGGAGTTGGAAGCCCAGCAGACCTCGATCTCAACTTTGATGGTTTCCTTATTGTCGTCCTGGTCATCTCCATCTGGCTGGTCAACTACCTCATTGCAGACGGCAAGAGCCACTGGCTTGAGGGCGTGCTGCTCATGATCACGTAAGTTCAAACACATCAGACATTCTCTGGCCTAAGCTAACTTGCAATACAGATACCTCATCATCGCCATCGCCGCGTGGTTTTATCCTGCCAAGGGCGACGTTGCCGGCTGATCGAAGCTTCTATTCTCCATTCGAACGTTCTTTGTATAATATCTTTGCGTTTCCAATACGCATGAATTGGCCAGTCGAGCGACAGTCTTCGGTTTGTTTCACTAGGCAAGGCGTCCGGGCTCGGGTAAAAGAGACCAAGGCATGGATGGTCTGAAAAGGGGAATACCGGATGGTCTTTGAATAAAGGGGAGCCCAGAAATTTCAGTGGCCCTAAAATGATACCCCAATTGAGAATGGAAATTTTGAAAGTCTCAATGATTGTCGTCTTTCCATGTGTCAGCCTGCAGCGGTAGAGGTGCAAGACAGTGAGAAGAGGACGCCATCGTCTTTATGGTCACGGTGAGGTAATCTTTCACTGCCGAGAAAGGAGTTCTGGCTAACGTGGAAATGCTGCTTCGCTGGCTGACTAGAATGTCTTCTCTGGCGCGCGCCGCACGCGCATCGGACTCAAATTCTAAGCTTGGGTCGTTCTGGGCCGATGAGCAGGCAGTCCTTACTCCGTCGAAGACCCGCGCCGTCGAGATATACAGCGCTTCACAGCTCACTTGGGAGATTGAGGGCGCTCCTTCCTTCTCACGCACCTCGTCGGCTCCTTCCCTTTCTTGAGCACGTGTTACAGCTCCCTGTTAGCGTGGACGTCGACTCTTTTCTCTTCCTTTCTTCGCTTTCCTTTCTGCAACGGAACAACTCAACTCAATTCCTTTTGACCATCGTCAACAACACTATTTCAGCACTCTACCTCCATCATTCCCACCAACGACATTGGTGATTACGGGGCACGACGTCAATTGCGCCGCCTCACAGTCTTCATTTGACTCCTTTCACATGCTGATGGACTGGGCGTTGACTACTTAAGTTAATCCCTTGTCTCCACAAACCTTGCTACTTACAACACCGACTCACCAAACGATTCTTACCACACTCACCATCCACACACAACACCTCGCAAAAGAAACACATCTTGACAACGGCACAACCACACACCACCATCTCTCACCATGGACGACGATGCGGCCTCACAGTCGCACGAGGGCTCTCGTTTTGAGGACCCGTCTTTCTTCATGGACAACTTCGACGACTTCATTCACAACTCTGACGAGACATCTTTCTTGCCGGAGGGAATGAGCGAGGTCTTTGACAACGCCAGCACCACGGACTCGCAAGCGCGTGCGCCAGAGTCGGTTGTTGGGAGGTCGATGACTGAAGTGGGAGAAGCAACTTCAGAAGCGGCCAATGCGGCTCGTGGAGGCGCGACAGATGAAGCTCGTGCTGAGCAAGCTCCTGATGCTGCTGAGACGTTGCCAGATGCCGGTCCAGCGGAAGCAGCTCCTGCTGAGGATACAACTCAAGTTACTGAGCCTGATCAAGCTGAAGATCCACGTGCTGAGCAGGACGAAGATGCTCCTGTTGAGAGTATCGAGAGCGCTGAGAATGGCGAGAACACCGAGATGGGTGGCGGCGGTACTGCGAATACCAGCAACGAGAATGGAGAGCTCCCACAAGACCACTCTTCGGCGCAGACATCTGGCGCAATGATGCCGCCTCCCCGACCTCGTGTCGATTCTCATGCGCCTGCGGCGCTCCCGGCCAGCCCAGAGGAGAGTGCTCCAGCTGAGAAGACCAACATCAGCCCTCGCACGTTGAATCTCGGCAACTCGATGCTGAGCAGGAAGAAGAACAAAGCACCGCGTGCTTCCCCTGCACGTGCTTCGCCTGCATTGAGCATCAGCGAGAGGCTGAAGGCTCGCCAACATCAAAACAGAAATCAGCACCAAGACGAGCTCGAGGACGTAAGGCAATCAATCGAGCCAGCAGACGATCAACAGGACGTTGTCATGCTGGATGCATCTGACACTGAGATCACGAACTCGAAGGCATTTCATCGATATGACGCCCGCAGCTTTGCGATTGAACGACCAGTGCTGCGCTACAAGGCTAAGGTGGGCAGCTTGAGTGAGGATGAACAGCAAGCTTGGGACGAAATGGAGGCAAAGCAACAGGATCGTCAGGGCCTTATCAGCCCACGACACGAACGCACCCCCTCGACAGACCGCGAGTTCTCCCCGGCAGAAGGAGGTCCAGATGGGATATCCGCAGCGTTCAGCCAAGTGAAAGCTCTTCGTAATCGCCGGAAGAAGGCAGGTATGCTGAACACCGAGGAAGAGATCGAGTTCATGAAGCTGGAGGCTCAAGAGAAGGCACGGCTTCGCAAGCAGCAAGCTGATGCAATGTACACTCGCACGCCTTCTGTGGCTTCCGAAGAGCGTCGCCGGCCTGCGCGCAGCGAGACTCCAATTTTTGCTTCTGTGGCTTCCGAAGAGCGTCGCCAGCCTGCGCGCAGCGAGACTCCAATTTTTGTGCCAAGCACGAGCACGCCCAGTATTAGACCACCACGCGAGCCGGCTTCATCTTCGCGACGATCAAACTTCCAGCAGCCTGCTGCGAAGCGACCGAGGGCACGCGAGCGTGCGGCTTCGGAGATTCCACGCTCTCGTGCTTCTTCCGCCGTACCTCCACGGCGACAAAGCAACAACGCCAGCTCTCGCAAGCGCACTGCTCGAGAGGCTTCGGTCAGTCTCGACATTAATGGCCGGACTGGCAACTTCACGTGGAAGACGCCACGTGGCCATGCTAGAAGCACCTTCGCCCGAAATGACAAAGTCAGCCAACGGGAGTTCGACGACGCTGAGATGGATCGCCTCATTCGACGAGCTCGTCAACAAGCAGACGACGCGGAAGGTCGCCGCGATCAGCTGCACATCGATGACGGCTTTGGTGAAAATATTGCTTTCGGCGACTACTTCCTCGAAGCATGCAAGAAGGAAGAGCGCAACGGCGTGCCCGAGGCATACCTCGAGAACTGTACCGAAATGTTGGCCAACATCATTCGCAAGGAGCGTCCGACTCCACAGTACAAAGGCGCGCCCCTCAAAGAACGCCTGGCAAAGGCTCGTGGCGTCTGGAAGCGGCCGATGAAGAGAGACGAAGAGACGGGCCGCCTGAATGTCTCCAAAGACCACGTGGACAAGGAGTTTGACAAGCGTAAAAATTTTATTTTCAGCAAGATCCGCAGCGCGCAGATCTCCATCGAGCAGGCCTGCCGCTTCGCAATCGAGTGCGATATCCAGCGGTGCAGACTTCAGCGCCGCTACCTTCAGAATGCTGGACGAGGCCGTACCCAGGCACACATCAATGAGGACGATGGGACCACGACATTCAGATTGCCGAATTCAGACCAGTTCAAGAAGGCCAGGAAGCCCAATATGGAGCCCATGATCGAGGAGGCCAGCCAGATGCTCGCCGAGGCTCTCTTCCATGTTGGCGCTGCCAGCCATCGGATCCTTAACAGCTTCTCTGGCGATGAGAGCCAAGTTCCGCGCGCAGCGCGCACTTTTGCTGGTGCTGCTCCTTTTGCTCCGATTGGAGAGTCGCCTGTTGGTGGTTACCCTCAGGAAGTTGCTTCGGATACGGATGGCATTGAGGTTGAGAGTGAGAATGGGGATCTGTTTGACTAGATCAGCAAAAAGATCTCCAGCTGCCATCGGAACGGCGAGGAACCGGCGGGCTGCAAGTCGACGCGGCATTCGGACATGACAGGGAGACAAGGAATCGACGACAACGACATCACGACATCACGAGATCTGTAATTTTTTCATTAATAACAACTCTCAAGAGCAACACACCACGACACTTACTACGACACGGCCTCTCTTTTCATGCAAACAAGGCAAGACTTCGAGACATCTTCCCAAGGATCAGGCAGAATTTGACTGACGTTTCGCAGGCCATTCTCTTCTCACATACCATCGAGCGGGCTCTTGGTGACTTATAGATGGATTTGGGTTTGGCGATTTTGGCTTGAAGTGAGAGGAGAGATGGATCTTGGCTATTTCTCTCCTAGCTCTCCACATCTCAGGCGCTCGACGGCTCCTCGAGTGACTTTTCGGAAGCTCGCGACGCGAACGCGCGCCTGAGATGTTGAAGCAGCCAGCATATTCTTTCTTATTGATCTTGTTAGCGTGTAAGAGTAGCAGAGAGGCAAGGCGGAATAGGAAATCTTGAAAATCTCCGACCTGACGGCCCTTGCAGCAGATCGACTGCCGTGTGACTCTAGTGATTGCATCGGCAACCTACATGCATTTCAGTGATACAGCATCCCTTCTGCAGTATTTGCTTCAATGTCACAGAAGTTGCGCAGGAGGTGAAGTCCCACCGCGATGATCTCAGACGAAACGGCGGACCCTCGGACTGGGGTGTGGGGCGTGCCGAAACAGCCGCTAGCAACGGCACGCTAGGAAGTTGTATCTCTTGGCGTTTGGCCTGTTTGAGCGACCATTTCTTTATCACCAACCGCAGAACGCAGCTGCACGAGGTTGAGAGGTGTTCGCCTAGCGCGCACTCAATCCCCTCTGCTCTGCTCTGCGAGTTGCCACCATCCCAAGCCAGCCTCGCTTCTTTTGGATTCCTCACGTTCGTTCTTGCAGTGACATACTGCTATTGATTGATCTTCGGTGATCGGCAGACCTCAAGCAGCTGGTGCTGTTTGCTTCACGCTCGTTTTCTGGATAGACCGATAGAAGAGAGAAGAGAGGAGAGGTTGGCAAGCTGTCGCAGCGCATCACTCAAGCACCACAGCGACCATGAAGTCCGTACGTGCAGTCAACAACAACAACCAGCACATGGGAATGGAAGGGTATACCTTGCTAACAACCAGCAACCACAGCTCACCGCTTTCGCAACGCTGCTCTCCGCCGCCTTCGCCGTCAACCCGATCGAAGTCCGCCAGCAAGAATTCGTCGACTCCAAATCCGGCGAGCGCTTCATGCTCCTCGGAGTCGACTACCAACCCGGCGGACAAGATGCCTACGGCACCGACGCAGGCGACCCTCTGAGCAATGCGACCACCTGCCTTCGTGACGCTGCGCTTATGCAAGAGCTGGGTGTCAACACGATTCGCAGTTACAATGTCGATCCGACTCTGAACCACGACGAATGCGCCAGCATCTTCAATTCCGTGGGGATATACATGGTCATCGATGTCAACTCGCCGTTAGCGGGACAGAGCATCGATCGTTCGAATCCGAGCGGGACGTATACCAAGGGATACTTGCAGCATGTGTTTACTGTTGTGGAGGCATTCAAGAGCTATCCGAATACGTTGGGTTTTTTTGCTGGGAATGAGATTATCAACGACGTGCCGACTGCTGGACCCAATCCACCGTACATCCGTGCCGTGCAGAGGGATTTGAAGAGGTACATCGCTGCGCACGCGGACCGCACGATTCCAGTGGGATACTCTGCTGCGCAGGTGCAGAGTGTCCTGGAGGATACTTGGGCGTACTTGCAATGCAACAACTCGCAAGGCGGAGAGGACATGTCGAGGAGCGACTTTTTTGGCTTGAACTCTTACAGCTGGTGTGGTGCTGATTCGAGCTTCACCACATCGGGCTACGACAAACTCGTTGCCATGTTCTCGAACACAACCATTCCGGTCTTCTTCTCCGAGTTTGGCTGCAACAAGCCCAAGCCGCGCTACTTCGACGAAGTCCCAGTCCTCTACGGCGAGAGAATGACCGTCCTCTCCGGCGGTCTGGTCTACGAATGGACTCAAGAGCCCTCCGACTACGGCCTCGTCAACGTCGCCTCCAACGGCTCCCTCAACCTCCTCAACGACTTCAACACCCTGCAATCGCAATACAACAAGCTCAACATCACGCTCATCACAACCCAGAACTCGACCGCAACGAACTTGCAACCCCCACGCTGCAGCTCCGGCCTCATCAGCGACAGCGGCCTCTCCCAGGACTTCGACATCCCAGACGCCCCAGACGGAGTCGACGACCTGATTTCCAACGGCATCTCCAACGCTCCAACTGGCACTATCGTCCCCGTCACGCAGACGACCGTCGGCTTGCCCGTCTACGCCACCAACGGCGCCCGCATCAAGGACTTGGCCATTAAGCCTGCAAACGGGGCTAACCGTCCCGGACAGGGTGAAGGCCTCTCTACCGATGGATCACCAAGTGGCACTGCGAGCGCTTCGAGTTCGAGATCCAAGGGTGCTGCGGCTGTCGCGAGACCGACAGGGGCTGTGTATGGTGGCTCGGCCATGGCGGCGGCTGTGGTGGGGGTGGTTGCTGTTGCTCTATAAAGCGCACAGCACAGCAGGCGATCTGGTAGATGGAAAGGTGGCTTTTGCTCTTACTCTTGCAGGATCTTGAGTACAGCTATCACTGATTGACAACGACAGAGACAGACAGAAAGGAAGGAAGCAAAGAGTGGGTGGTGGTAATACTTGATCATCAAGCAGGAGCAGGGCATTGTTTCCATCGGTTGCAAAGATGTTTTCTGCAAAGCGTTCTAGTCCAGATCCATAGTGAGCGTTCTCGTCCGCAAATCGATTCTAGCAAATTTCACAAATGCAACGTTCCACTTCCGAACCATGAAGGCAGAGAAAGATTTACAGCGTGAGAACATCAGTTTCAGTATCTCGATGAGAATGCGATTCCTTGTCGAATCTATTTACAAGAGAAGAATTTAAATCAGCAGCATCGAAGTTCCAACTTCGCAACTCAGCCGTCAGGAGAAGCTGGTAATCTGTCGTCTCTATTCCTTTCCCTTTCCCGCCAAATCCTACGAGAAAGGCTCTTGGTATCCAACCCATTCAACGCCGATCCAATCCACAACACCATCGCTGGTTCCCAATAAGAAAAAGATAACCCATCGCACGCCTCTTGTTGGGCGGATGTTGGTAAGTCATACAAAGTCATTAAACATTACGCTCAATAGAAAAGATCAATCCACACTCTCCTTCAACGGCGTCATAAGCGGGCTCTTCCTCGTCGGACTGGTACGTCTACTGCGTCCGCCAGAAGGAAAATGCAAGCGCTCTTTGCTCTCGCTGCGGCTCATGAGGCCGCCGCGCTCGAAGGGGGTGATGCCGAGGCCGTGGGAAACGCCGTGGGGCAGGTCGAAGTACGCGCCGCTGCTGCCTTGCTTGGGTGAGGAGCGGTGGACGTCCGGGGACAGGCCTCGGAGCGCGGGCGTCGCCATGCCGGATGTGCGGCCGCTGCGCGCGGTGTCGAGGGGAGGGTCGCGGGCTTCGCGGTTGCTGGAATCGGAGTTGCGTTCTTCTTCCGAGGAGACGTCGCCGAGTTCGAAGTCGTCCGGGTCGCCTTCTTCCATTACTCGTTCGTAGGCGGGAGAGCCGTTTCCGAAGAGCTTGCCGCCGAGAGAGAAGGCGGGCTTCTTTCTCTTCGCTCTCGGTGTACCGGGCCCAGGTTTGCGGCCCGTCATGGTGAGGAATTTGTACCACATGGATAGTCTGCGCTCGCGACCGCAAAGGAGGTAGACTGCAAGCGCGAAGATGAGGAAGAAGATCAGAATGCCCGGCACGCGTCTTGAGTAGCCGCTAGCGAGGATTCGATCGTGCCAGTCGTTGCTGTCGGTCTCGTTGACGTTTGGAAGAGGCTCCAGTCGACCAGCAGGGAATTGGAAATCATCGGGGAGCGTGTCTCCTTTGACGTTGCTTCCAAAGCCGACAGCCATGGCATTGTCGGCAGCTGGCATTTGCGAGGATGCATACAACACAGCCTTGCCCAGTGTCCAGCTTACTTCCTTGTCGTCGATCTTGTCAACTGCTTGGAAGGGATCCAAGAAGCCACTGTCCTTCGCACCCTCTACAATGGCATTTGTTTTGTTAGAACCGCCATTCTTGCTCGTCTCAATTCCAACTCGAGGTATGCCAATCCCATCGTGTAGCATGTTGATCAGCCAGCTGGCCTTGAAGCACACCTCTTCCACCGTCTTTTCGTCAACCTTGTGTCCCCACTTCTCCTTGGCCACGTCCTTCTCGATGCTCTTCCAATCCCTCGAACAGAAGTCTGTCACTTGCTTTTGATATGTCTGCAGATCGTACGCCTTATCCTTGTGCGCCATCGCGAAGACTTCATGTGTGGTATGCCAGTACTCAGAAACGCCAACGAAATGATTCACGTTGAAGTCGATCGCCGGGGTGTGTTGGCCGTTCAGCAGGCAAGGCGCATCTGTGCATTTCCTCTCTTTCTCCAGCAGCGGATATGTGGCCTTGAGGCATTGCGCAAAGTCTCCGGTCCCGATGAGATACGGGTCTGCCCCTTTCAGAGCTTTGGAGCCAGGTGCTATCTCCTCGCCAGTCTTCTCGACTTTGATGCCAACAGGTAGACATGGGTCTGGAAGTTCGTGGACAGTCGGAGATGCCTCCAGAAGCCTCTCCACATATCGCCGTCTCGCCTCATTGGCACCAAATCCAAGCCAGGTCGTCACGAAGACTCTGTACTCGAGAGCTTCGCCGTTGACTTTCCGCAATCTCAGCAATGATAGATCATTGGCATGCTTCTCCGCTTCCGTCGTGTTGGGAGCAAAGGCAATCTGTGCAGATGCACCTCCCATATCCAAGAAACCATATGTGTGATGTCCTTTGCCATGATCATGCTTCTCCGGCGCATCGAATCCTCCAAGCAGATAGTTCGCCGCAACCCAGCCATAGAGGCCTTCTGTCTCGCCAGGAATGACTTGCACATGCACATCGCAGTCGGGCAGCTGAAACTTCGTATTCCGCTGAAAATACGAGCACGTCGACTCCAGCAACGCAGCCCGCTGATAGTCCGGCAACAAGCGCATGCCCGCCGTCGCAAGCAAGAAAATGGGCGTATTAGGAATTTCGTCCTTATCGACAATATCCGCAGCGAATTCGACCAGATCCTTCAAGTGCTCGTGCCCGACAGCTTCGGGCTTATCGCCGAAGGTTGAGATGCCAGGGTGGACCTTCTTCCTCCATTTCTTGTGCGTCTTGATTTCAGGGAGCGACTGGAGATCCGATGCGTCGCCTTTTGCGCGCGCTCGCGCGGCCTTGTCCCATCGGTAGACGTAGACTCGCGTGCCTGACGAACCTGCATCGAAGACGACCGCGTACTGATGCTTCCCCATATCTGCAGCTGCGACGCCTCTCTCTTATCGCGTGCGCTATCCTTGCACGAATGCTATTTCTCAATCGGTGGAGGGTTTTCTGTATCGCCAGGACATGTTAGGCCTCTGCGGTGCTGTCGCAGGAGGCGGGTGGTGAACGAGCGTGAGGGGTGGACATGTATTGAAGCAGAAGGAATGTGTCAGATTGAATCGAAGGCAGGAGACACAAAGGCGAGAGTTGAGGAAGATCTGCGGAGAGGCTAGCGGGACGCGTACCATTCGCCAAGGCTTTCAGATTAGAATAAGCTCGCCGCAGCCCTGGTCAACGGCCGTCTGGCCTCGCGATTGGTGCAGGCCCTGCCGAGGTGCTCAACTATGAAGAAACTGGCAAGGATGTCGCCCACCATTGGGAAGTTCGTATCGTGCTATGATATCAGACGCCCTCTCACATTGACACCACCTGAAGGGATCATCGTCGTCAGCCCCACGGTGATCATGTTTGGAAAAGACCACGGAAGGCTCTCCGCTGCTTCAGAATGCAACACCGACGTTGCAACAACAACCAATTCTCCGACTCGCGAGACTGACTTCTCAAACAGCTGGGGAGACTTTTGGTTGAACCACGTGAAATTCAGCCACGTCGTGAAGCATAAATTGTTGCTCCACTCCCGGCTGAACTGTTGCGGGTAATTGGCGGATTGTTATCTGAGACTGTGTCTCATGTCGAACGTGGTCTAATATGAGCTTGATTCATGAAGGGATTGAGAGGACGAAATACGTCAAAACAAAGAGGAAAGTGGTGCGAATGGAATAGACTGCCCATGTGCGAATTGGCGATCACATGCAATTGCTCTGTAGGCGCTGATGTTGACACTCTTTCCATGTAGACTTTCTATCTCTATCATTTCTATAGCCCTTCATAGCTACCGCCAAACACCACGCTCAAGCACGTCTTCCCTCATCCTACAGCGTCTTCGCAGATCGGAAGGTTATTTCGTTCCCGAGTATCCTGGGAAAAATGGGGCCTCTGGCTAGTCACACATCATAATGAGAGCGGCCTGGTCCGTCGAGATAACCCTCCAATGTGCGAAGACGCTGTACCCTCTCTTCAATCATCCCTCCTTTCACTCCATCAAAAGCTTCAAGAAAGCCTTACTAACAACAACCCCATCATGATGTCTCCTCACCCTCCTCATCCCATCCTCAAACATGCCGTCATCAAAAATTCCCCTCTGATGCCGATTCTCCAACAGCTCAGAAACAATATCCCCATTGAACTCCGGATGCCCTTGCACAGTAATCAATCTCTTCGCAGCATACATCCCTTGCACCTCGCAGCGAGGCGAAGAACCCAGGTGTTCGACGTCTGAAGGGTACGCGTAGACTATGTCGCGGTGCATTTGGTGGATGGCCTGGAGGATCGCATCACGCATTGTCAGTTGAAACCGATTCTTCATGGCGTGAGATTCGTGATGTTGGAGGGTAGAACTTACGAGCTTCTCAATCCCAAAAATCTCCTTCCCCTTCTCACTCAACTCCACATCCGTAACCGCAACCTCCCACCCTGCCTCCGGCGGCGCACGATCAACCTTCACCCCCAGCGCACGTCCAATAATCTGATGTCCAAAACAAACACCAATGACTCTCACTTTCCTTTGCTCAAGAACCTTCTTCGTGAAGTCCACCAACTTCAAAATCCAAGGCTCGTTATCAAACGCATTGTGTCCTGCCATTGCCCAAAAACATCAGCGCACACCCTCCTATGTCCACTCTCTGTTCCCTCCAGTGTAGGTGATGTACTCACGACTCCCCGTCAAAAGCACCCCATCCAACCCATCCCCCTCCAAATCCGGAAACAACTCCTGATTCACAACATCATACTTCCTCACATCGACAGCCACCTCTTGGTTCTCATCCTCTTTCAACTTCGCCGCACCATTCTCAAGCAACTCTTTGAACAAATTCCCATACCCGCCATACTTCTCTTTCGTGCGGCCGATCGGCTCGTCGCATTCGAGGATCGCAATGCGGAGGGTTCGTGGTGAGGGCATTGCTTCGTGAAGCAAGTAGATAGGGAGAGGATGAAGCGTAGGATAGGTCTGTTAGGAAAGAATGTGTGGTCGTAGGAGTCATAGCCATTCAAACAAAAGATTCAGACCCCGTTCGAGAAAGCGGGCATGTGACGCCAGAGGCGATAGGCGATAGGCGATAGGCGAGAGAGCAATGACCACCCACGCGCACGCGCCGAAACGCGCCGAAGCTTCCGAAGTTTCGGCACTCGCTCGAAATATTTCGAAACTGAGCCGGCTCCATCAACCAACACATCAACCGAAGAAACCAACAAGAGACCGACAATTCATCATCTTCTTGAGCAACAAGGCAAAAGTAAACTTGATTCCTTTCTCTCTCCTTTGGAAGTTGAAAAACACCTTTTCCTTTTCCATCATCTACCAACGACAAGCCCACGAAGAGAAAAAGACAGAATGTGAAGGGCCTGTCCTTCAGCAACAAGAAGCCCATCTCGTATCCCCACGAGATCCCACAAGATATCCATCATATCCATACCAACAATGACCCCAAAATCCATCGACCAGCCAGCCGCACTCGCGCAGCCGGTCCCAAGAAAGAAGAAGTTCCCATAATTTCGCCCAACATCAATATTCCTGCCAACAGCACATAGAAAGCAAAAAGATATCTCAAAATCCGCCTGCTCGTACCAAACAAATCAGAGCAGCAATAACAAGAGGTCGTGCAGATACATCATAACATCGTAGATCATCAACCAATCCGCCAGAGCAGGTGGCAAGCAATCGGCCATTCGTCGAACAAAACGCGCAAGGCAAGCAACAGGAGCCGGAGGACTCTATCCTTGCCGCGAGTAAGGCTTGTTCATGGCCGCGATTTCGCGGGCAATGGTCGCCCAGTCGAGTTCGCGGCGGAGCGGCTTTCCGCGTTTCTGGCATTGGATCTCCTCCCATTTCAGGAGTTCGTAACTGGATAGGGGAGTCAGCCAAAGGTCACCCTTATTGGTCGATGGATGAACTCACGAGAATCGAAGGTGAGGCTGAATAATCACATTCAGCCGCCGTGCTCGGACAAAACAGTACGCTCGAGGAAATGACAAGCCCAGCTCGTTCATCACCTCGGCGATGCAGATGGTAGCGCTTCGGGAAACGCCAACTCGGCAATGCACCAACGTCGCGGTGCCGTTCTTGCGGCCATTTTCTGCAGGATAAGTCAGACTCACGTCCACATCAGCTGGGAAAGCTGCTACTCACCAATGAACTCCAAGCAACGACCAAAGTCTTCCGTCAAGGGGTCAACACCGTTATCCTGGACCCTATCCACAAACAGAAGATTGTCTACTCCCCAAGAATGCATCTCCTTCTTGGACCAGCTCACCGGCTCGCCTACGCTGAGGATCTGGCCGATGCCAAGTTCCTTAAGGAGCGCTGGATTGTTCGCATGTCCGAGGTTTCCGAGGTACATGTACGGCAGGACTCGACTCGGCAACGATCCATCCATCTTGTCGAGCCACTCCGGCGCTTTCGGACAGAGTTGCTTGATGTCTCCGGAGTGCTTCGGCGAGGACTGCAGAATCCGCGGCTCAATCGCTCGAAGAAGATGGACATCGGATCCGTACGCAAAGAAGTTTCGACCCTTCTCCCGGTGCAGCTGAAGCCATGCCTCGTGGACGGGAGCACAATTGGCATACATGTAGTAGGCCAGCGCCAAGAGCGATGTCTCCGTGTAGCCATCTGTGCAGTGGATGAGCATTTTCCTGCCCGGCTGAATGTGGACGCCGGATCCCTTCATCTGGCTATCACCATCGGCATCCCGTGGCGGAGTTAGCGAAAGCTTGCTATCCCTCCGCGCTGTGGCTTCCGGACCAGCACTGGCATGCTTATAGATCCATTCGCATGTCGCTATGAGTCCATCGACTTCCGTTTGTGACCAGGTAGGTGGCATGATTGCTCCTGAACCAGGAAACTCGAGTTGGTGGATCACACTCTCATCGTACGAGCCGTCGTCTTTCCGGTCGAATTGCTCCTCCAGAAACTGGAAAGCTTTGTTATCCGGGACCTGGGCAATGTCGCTGCACTCGATCAACAGATCAAAGTTGGGCTGGCCTTCCGAGCTGAGTGCATTTGGGCCAGTGTACAAGGTAGGATCAGGAGTTGGGCCAAGCCAGACATTGGGCGCAATCTCGGTGGGTGCGGACATCGAACACATCTCGAGGCGCTCCCAGTGAAAGAAGTCCATGACCTTGCCAGTCGTGCATCCTTCAGAATCGAACTGGATCAGATCAGGCTGATCGGTCTCGACTAACGTGTAGTCATCTGTTGGAAGGTTAGTTATGGGCATGGGGTTGGTACTGCTGACAAGCTCACCTGACAGGACGAAGGTGTTAAACATGCGACTTCCACCCTCTGTCTTCTTCTGCCAGTTGGCCTGCGCCCTGGAGATCTTCTTTGCCACTCGCACGACTTGCTCACGGGATGTCTTGTTGTCCCCGTATACTACGATATCACTTACTGTCGCCATCTTGCATGCCTGAATCTGGAAGTTGCGAACGCTGAATCCCTCCTTTGGATCCGAATCCAAGAACTCTGGCTCTTCAACGCTCCTGTCCTTGCCAGCGCGAAGCGGTCTCAGGATCTCTTCGGGAGCAATCGCGCCGGCAATCCTGCTGTGTGTGAGATCACCACCGGCCTTGACGATGGTCATTCCTCGAATGCATTTCGGAACTCGTCGCAGGCTCTTCTTGCGAGCGACGAAGAACGCCAGTTGCAACTGGTTGTCAGCATGGAGGCCGTGCAGCCATGGGAAGACTTGCTTGGGCGACGGCAGCGGTTGCGTCGCCAAGTGGTCCAACGCTGCGGACAGTTTCTTTGCTGTTATCGAGTACACAGGCGGGTCGTTGAACAGTCTATCGAAGCCATTGGGAGGGTGGGTCAGCGATGTGGTCTCTATGAGATTCGTCGGCGAGGGCGGAGAAGCGGGTGGTGTGTCGAGCTGTCGCGATCCAGGCCTGGGACCCGGCGAGCAGAAGGGGATATGTTTGTTGGGCACCGGAGCTGGCGTGCCACGCTGCGAAGTGTTGATGCTCAATTGCGGCGGTGGAGTGGTCGCTCGGGTCTCTGGCAAGGGCGTGGGCCTCTGCAGTATGGTGGCCATTACATGAGCGGGGCAGGCGTCGTTGGAGAACGGTCAATGTCGGATTGTCACAACAATCGAAGTTGGGTAATGGGGAATATGGGAGTGTGCGAGAGAGGCGCAGTGGTTGATTGCGCCTTGACTCGCGAGCCGGGTTCGCAGTGGACTGACGTGTGCGAGGTTGTTGTGAAGGAGGATGGTTCCTGCCGTCTCGAATCTCAAACTGGGGAATTCAACAAAGCGCGGGCGATAACACGGTGGGCGCGTGCGGCCGGGATATCACGATACCAAACACAGAACAGCCGAAAAGCGGATTGGGGTATAACAAGTGGCGAGCGGCAATGAGTCGTGTGAGGTGATGTGTGTGCGTGAGGGTGTATCGCGAGAGAAGTGGTGCAGTCTGAGTGTGAAAATGGGCGCACCTGTCGCAGGGCTCGCAGGAAGATAGACAGAGGGAGGGGACAAGCACATGGCTGGTCCCCACCCCGTCGTGCCCGTCCAGATACCGTGGGCAGAGAACCGTGGGCACCTCTCGCCGTCTGCCGCTGCCGCTGGCACTTGATTGACGAACGCAGCAGCAGGCGCAGGTGTTTGTTGGGCTAGCGGCACCTTCGAGCCAGTCAGCCCTCTCCGGCATGTACCACGCAGCAACATGCAGCAGCCCATGGATCTGTGCCCGACGTGCCCAATCACGATTTCTTTGACGAGGCAATTGCAGACGCGGCCAGCCGTATCCTGAGCTGATCGGCGCGCCTTGAAACGCAACGTCTGAAGCCTCCCTCCACCCCTCCGCACCCTCCACCACCGCTCCAAACACCAGCGCGTGTCCCAGATTCCCAGGCCGGCGGACGGCGGCTCTCCATTCGACACCAGCTGCGTCGTCTGCGCAACCTGAGGCTCCGGCGGATGACGACGTGCTGTTGTCGCGGGTTGTGACGTGCAGCACGAGCGCTATCATCAACGCTCCCACATCCAACACCATGAACCTCTCCTGGAGGCGCGTCGAATAATGGAAGGCCAGGTCTAGCCATGCAACACTATTGGAAATACTTTGACTCCTCGCATGCTTTCCCCTTGCAACAGCTGTCGCCGCAAATGTCCAGCTCGAGCAGTAAGCGAGCCTGAGGCGGCACACGGCGGGCCCAGGTCCATCCAGACCAAGCTGTTGCATCTCCCCCAAGCGCACACGCAACGACAGCAGCAGCACAGCACCCAGCAGCAGCATGCCGGCAGCAACCTTCGCACCCTTCACGGCGCACAGCTTCAGGGTCTTCCCTACCGCGGGTGACAACGGACGCCGTGTGCTGCAGTCGGCGCTATCGGCGATGATGCCTGTCTTTGCTGCGACTTCCCAAGCAATTCTCGCAGAGCCCAGCAGAGAGGTGAGAGAAAGCAGATGCAGACTGCCCCTCACCCGCGCACACCACATGCACATGCACCTGCGAACGAAAACGCAGTGCAGCTTCCATTGCATTCCCTCGTCCCACCACACGCGACCCCATCAAATTCCACTTACCGCCGGCACTTTCTCCCATGAAACACACATCGTTATCACACTGTTATCAGTCGAAACATCAACGGCATCTCAAAAATAACAATTCACTTGGGGCGGTTCTGGAGCTTGCGCAAGATGACCTCTTAGCCCAACGCTCATCCCCAGGGATCGGCATACACCAAGAGCTCGGGCCTCGATCCTGGGGCCCACTCGCTAGCGGAATGCGACCAGCTCAATCGACGACACTCCAAAATCGACTTGAGAGACAGCTTCATCGATGATCGCAAAATACCTTTGAATTAATCCTCTCACAACAGCTACTAACAAGTGCAGGTACGAAGCTGCGAAGCAGCAGGAATCAATATGAGCAGCGACCAATCACCACTCTGCTTCTCGAGAGCTTTGTTCGAAGAATTGGTTCATTGGAGACATGTCAATCCTTCGACAAGGCCAGACAAGTCCTCAGGATCAGATCAATTCGGACACGACATGCCGTCTGGAGGCTCGGCAGGCACACTGCACAGACCGACGGCAGATGAGAGCACGCGACTCTTCCTCGAAAAGCCACCGTCGACATCACTAACGTGAATGGACAGGGAACTTGCCTATAAGCGAGCACGTGAAAGTACTTTAACATGCGATTTGCTTGGACGCATGAATTACATGTATACCTCACCTGGGTCTGAGGTACTTCGAGATCGTGAGCTATCGGTAGCAAGCGATGCTACCTTACCAATGGACCGTATGGATGTCCGAAAGACGCGAGGAGCTTGCTGCTGAGGGAGGGTTTGATCGAGGTAGGTATTTCAATTTGCACAAGGGTTGCAAGTTAGCTGGCGTAGAGGGGAATGCTTCTACTTTCAAGCCATTTTGAGGCCAGCTTTAAAAACATTCAGGTACAGCAAATGATTTCTTTTCACGCATAGAAACAGTATGAACATCGTATATCATCTACTCAAATTCCTCCCTTCAAATCCCATCTCAACTCAACTCCGCAAACCGCTCATGCAACAACGACGCACTATCCCCTTCCCTCCCACTCCCACCACTCCCACTCCCACCGATCCCATTCCCATACCCATTCACCGCTCCAGCAGTAGCTGCCGCACTCCTCCCCATGGCCCTCGCCTTCTCCACCATCTCCATCCCCAACCTTTCCAAATAAAACCCCGCAACCTCCCCCGGCAACGCCTCAAAACTCTTCACAACCCGCTGCACATCTTTCCTCCCGCGCTCATACGCCGCCAGATCCCTATTCCCATAAACATCCCGACCCGCCGCGTAGCCATTGGAAGGCAAGTTGCGGAAAAACACGTTCACCGCGATGCTGGTGGAAGTGGTGGGCGCGGCGGTGTGCACCCACATGGGCGGGATGAAGAGGATATCCCCCGGTTCGAGCAGGGCTTCGTGTGGGTGCGTTTGAGACAAAGCGGGGTGGGACGCAGCGGCGGCGGGGGAGAAGATGTCGATTGAAGAGGAGGAAGCACCTGGTTCGAAGCCGAGATGGGAGACGTCGGAGGGTGGGAAGAGGTAGAGACGTTTGCTGCCGCGGACTTGGCACAGGACGTTGGCCATCACGTCGTAGTGCAGCCACATGTGCACTGGTCCGGAGATGCGGAGGGGAGAGGAGTGGGCGTTTTCGTTCACGTAGTGCAGCTCGTCCGGGAGGGAGAAGTCGTTCGCCAGCACGGGGAAGTCTTCAGCTAGAGAGGTGGGTTTGTTGTTCGGGGCTTCCTTTGAAAGGGCGCGGAGGTAGACCTTCTCGCCGCGGTCGACAGAATCCAGGAAGGAGCCGAAGGGCTGCGTGATGTAGGTGAAGTTTTTCTTGGCGAAGTCCATTTTCTCTGTTGGGGAGGAGTGCACGGCGACTTTGCGGTCGATGCCGACGGCTTCTTTGAGGTATGGGGTTGTCCAGGCGGTGGTGCAGGGGCCGATCTTACAGTTGCGCAGAATGACGGGGCGCGCGGAGGAGACATATTGTTCGAAGTTGACACCGTGGGAGATGCGGATGTCTTGGATGCGTACGGGATCCGGCATTTTGAGGTCGGCGCTGCTATTGCTGGTAGGCGACTCGACATATATGGTGCTCTGTTCGGCGGAGGGCTTGCCGGCTTCCATTGTTGACTGCAGACGCCATTCCATGTCGAACTCGCCTGGTGAGGCGTCATTGAGGAGACAGCTGCGGTTCCATGTCGTGCCGAAGGAGAAACAGGTGGCGCCTCCTCCAAGAACCAAGAGTCCGCCATCTACGTCTATGACTGAGTGTCCTATGAAGAGTGGTCTGGGGCCTTGGATGGGCTGTGGTCGTAGTGTCTTCATGTTTAGAATCTCATCCTGGCGAGTGAGCATGCGGTCCCCGGTGATGCCTCCGATCATCAAGATGCCGCGATTTGAGCGGACGAGTTGTGCTCCGAATCTTCCCAAGATGCATGCATCTGCTTTCAGAAATGCAGTCGCTCGAGATGTTACATTGCGACAATGTAGTGTCATATCAGGCTCCAGACTCCAATGCCAGAAGTCATTGAGAATCCGACCAGCACTGGTCATGCCACCAACCAGCACTCCTGATGTCGCCTCTCTGCCATCTGTAACAATGACAGCCCCGAATCGTGCTGGAGGTGCTTCCCCAGAAACCGGAACTTGCTGCCATCCTGTCTCGCCAGTCCAGATGAGCCATTCGTCAAGCACTTGCCCATCGCTCGTCTTGCCACCAAACATCAAGACCGTGTGGGCGGGCCTTGGATTGGTGGGTAACACAAGAGGTACAGCACAATGTCGGTACCGCCCTCGCGGCAGGTCCTGCACTCGTCTCCATTTCCCATCCAGTCGGAGCCACGATTCAGCGCTGGCCTTATCAGGAGACGTTCGACCTCCTGTCAGAACGCAGTTGTAAGTGCTACCCAATCGGGTCACAGCATGGCACGCCAAGCCTTGTCTGAGGGGAGGAGGTACAATAGGTTGGATAGCATCGTACCGTGAGTAAGTATTGCAGCTGTCCAGCCTTTCTTGCGTTCCGATCCCGCCATGTAAGCCCACGGAATCGCTCGCGGCATCAGTCTCGGGAGGAGGCACGACTGATGCAAATCTTCGGAAGTTGTGAGGCTCCAGTAGCTCGTGCGTCTGCAGAATATCTCCGGGTCCGAAATGGTACTGCGGTGTGTCCGGACTGTTGCCACTGGTCGTTGGTGTCGTTGCTATTGACGTGCCACGTGTCGAGCCAGCCCATAGCGAAGCTCGCGTGGATCGGTAGGGCTTGTGCGAATAATCCTTCCCGGCTTCCTTCTCTGCGATGAGTAAGAAGTAATGCGAGCCGAACAGAGCAAACTCCTCCCACTCGTCAAACGGCTCCACCCGATCCAGTGATCTTCGTTCTTCTGCGGAAAGGAAAGTCGGGTCTGACCACAGCTCCCACAAGGATCGAATTTCCGTCCCAGCTTCCGGGTATCCAGCTGCCACAAATCGTGCCTTCATCTGCTCCATGGTACCAACAGCGTTCAGAGGGGAACGCAATTTCTCAAAATGCGCCAACATCGTCGCAGCAAAGGGATGATCAGTGCCGTCTGGCAGATGTTGCTCCAGTAGGCAGAATCGTACATCAGGGTATGTTGCCGTCCAATCGAAGACGGCCTGCGAGGCTTCCCGCGGCATGTAGGCTGTAGCGACCTCGGATACGAACAAAATTGCTACATCACCATTTCCTAGTTGGAGGTGGTCTTGGAGAATGCTTTGCAGAGGATCGACATTAGCCAGATCACAGCCAATAGCCACGTAGGGATCGCTCGAGCACAGCAGACCAGTCTCGTTGGCTGTCCTGGTCAACTTTGGCAACAGACGACGCAGCTGATCAGTCTTGTCGATGATGCCGACTTTGTTCTGCATCAAGACCGGATAGTCCACGTCCACGAATGTCGTGCCTTGGCACTGTAAGGGGTACTTGCCAAGAAACATGAATGGCAGAGGGTCGCTGTGGCGTTTGTCAATTCGAC
The DNA here is from genome assembly GCA_022814565.1 of Phaeophleospora eucalypticola. Classification (NCBI taxonomy): domain Eukaryota; kingdom Fungi; phylum Ascomycota; class Dothideomycetes; order Mycosphaerellales; family Mycosphaerellaceae; genus Phaeophleospora; species Phaeophleospora eucalypticola. The sequence goes on from JAKLNG010000017.1 coordinate 439,673, forward strand.
TTCTGAGCAATTCGATTTGCTAGAAATACTTACTATCCACACCCAAGATTGATGACGAACTTTTTCTTTGCAGTCCGTTCTGACATGAAGCGTGATACCGCATGCTCGATAGCCTTCATACGTAGCCAATACCCACGATTGATCAACGGAGACCGTCGCTTGAGCTTGCTCACGAAGTAGCGGAAGTACTCAGGCTGACCATCGTAGTAGAGCTTCTCAACTGATCGCTTGGAGACGATGCTGCTCTTGTTGGTGTCCATGATGGATTCATCTCGCTTTTGTTTGTCAGGGTCCGTGACGGAAGCCTTTCGGTCCTTGAAGAGCATGGGCACGGAGCTACTCCGTTTAACGTTCCCATTTGACAGGCCGAGTACCTTCTCTGCCTTGAGCATTTTGGTGTTGGATCTGCTATCATGGCCCGACTCTGAAATTTTCCGGGCGTGGCGCTGGGCCGGCGAGTCTATCCCGAGATGCTGTGAGGAAGGAGTGCGAACATGGCGAGTTTCCAAGCCCAAGGTGAGTGCATCCGGAAGGGGACTGTCGGAGTTTCGATCGAGGTCGGCCATTATTATGCTCCTGGCAAGATGGAGGTGGGAAGCGAGTCAGCGCAGGACAGGGATCGCGGGTGGCAGCTACTCAGGCAGGCCACGCGAAGTTGCGAATAGACAGCAGTCGGAAGAAATTCAACAGACGAGAAGGAGATATGGGCCCGCGGAAGAAGATGTCGGGGTCATACGTTCAGAAGAGGGCGGGAAGCGGACTGACGATGATACCGACATCCACATGCACCGCTGCAGCGAGAGAAGATGAGGCAGTGAGGCCGTAGTGAATTGTCGGCTCTCCTCTCAGCAAGTGCGTGCTTGGTGCTGTCGCCCTGAGCCTCTTCTGGCAGCCCCCCGCCACGATCTCGCGTGCACAATGTGGTCAAGTAGCTATTTCGGTCGCTGTCAGCCCTGCACATGCGCCGTGATGCATCTCTTCGCCGCACATGCCACCCTCATTCGGCCAAATCGTGTCGTCGAAGAAGAGAACTCCGTTTGCTCGGCCCGGTCCGTGTATTCTTTCTTCCGGATTTTGCTTGTGCTTGCTTGCTGTCCCGCTTGCTGGTCACTCGTCACTCGGACAGATCGGCATCGGCATCGTATCCAGAGCTCCATCCAGCTGCACCTCAACTACTCTCTCCAATACTGGCCACGCTGCAAACATCACCTCATCCAACCGCAAACCACTCCGACCCGACTCGCGCTCTCACATGTCAATGACGCTGCTTCAGATCTCGTAGCAGATCCACAGCTCATAGCGCACGCAGTCAGACGGCATCGGCAGCAGCCATGGCCGGCCTGAACTATGTCACCTTTAACCAGGACCACAGCTTGCTGGCCGTTGGTGCGTAGTAGATCAGAAGACACCCCATCGCCATGGAGACTGACAGATACTGCAGCCACCACGCGAGGTCTGCGGGTCTACAACACCGATCCTTTCGAGCTCCAGAACCATTCGTACGAAGAAGACATCTCCCTCGTCGAACAGCTCTTCTCCACCTCCCTCGTTGCCATGATCCTCACGCCACGACTGCTGCGCATCGTAAACACAAAGGTGAGCCTGGGACAAGCATTTCCAAGGATGGGTATCTTACGAGACTGAGTAGCGGTCGCAGAAGCACTCCACGATATGCGAACTCACATTCCACGGCATGGTCGTGGCTGTGAAGATGAACAGGAAACGCCTGATTGTGATGCTTGAGGAAGTCGCCTTCATATATGATATCAGCAATATGAAGATGCTTCAGCAGCAGAACACGCCTGTCAACCCCGCCGGAATCTGCGCCATCTCGCCGAACTCAGAGAACAACTACCTCGCGATCCCCCACTACCAGAAACCCACCGCCAACACCCAAGCGCAGCCATCACACGTACCGAAGTCCGTCGCCAAAGATCCGATAAGCGGAGATGTCATGCTTTACGACCTGAACAAGATGGAGGAAGTCACAGTCATCCAAGCCCATCAGGCGCCGCTGTCATACATTGCAATCAACAACGATGGCACTCTTATGGCCACATCTTCAGAGAAGGGCACAGTAATACGAGTCTTCTCGATTCCGGATGGCAAGAAGCTCTATCAGTTCAGGAGGGGGAGCATGCCGGCTAGGATATACTGCATGACGTTCAATGCGACCTCGACCCTCCTGTGCGTCTCCTCTGCGACGGAGACAGTGCACGTCTTCAAACTCGCACCTCCAGTAAGCCATTCCAACGGAAACGGCGCACGACCCATCTCTCCGACCGAGTCTTCCCCTCGCAAGTCCTCTTTCACTGGCTACGACCGAAGTCAAAGCCCCTCCCAACTATCAGAAGACGCCCAAGACAACTCCGAGCTGGACGGAGACCCTGCAGCCCTCTCAAATGCTCGTCAACCCCGTCAGGCTGGCTTCATGTCCATGGTACGACGCACATCGCAGAATGTCTCGACATCTTTCGTCAGTCGTGCAGCCGGCTACCTTCCGCAATCCGTAACAGAAATGTGGGAGCCGCAGCGAGACTTCGCGTGGGTAAGGGTACCGCGTGGAGCAAACGGGCAACCAGTTCGAAGCGTGGTGGCCATGGCGAACAACACGCCGCATGTCATGGTCGCGACGAATGAAGGCGATTTCTACGTCTATTCTATTGATTTGGAGAAGGGTGGAGAGGGGACTCTGTTGAGACGATACGAGTGAGTATTAACATTACCACATGAGATGTAGAATGGGTGTGCTGACGTGCTACAGTGAACTGCACTCCTTGAAATACAGGAAGAGCAACGGCTTCGATGACGAATAGGTTTTCTTACCACCACCTCCATCTCCAGCAATCTAATTTTTCTTGCACTGCGTTCAAGCGTTGGCGTTCTCGAGTGAGCGGGAAGACCCTACTCTTCTTTTCTTGAGGGTCAGCGGTAGGATACCATTCGTACTGGGGAAGGAAGGAAAAGCATTCATGACATGAGAGATTGACGGCCATTTTGATGAAGCGGAGAGGAAACGAAGCGATAGTAGCAAATTCGAATTTCATTCTCTAGCAAGTCTTTTTTTGCAAGTTTAAATCAGATCTCGTGATCTTTGTCTCATTTCACTCCCATCTCAGCACCACATCGAAGTCAAGCCCAATGCATATTCCTCTCGAAGCCAACGTATTCATCAGGCGTCCTGGCCGATGGAGAGGTGTGGATCCAGCTGAGGAAGGAGTGATTGCTGTGTGAGTGTGAGTATCGTGGTCATTTGTGACGGTCGGCCAGACTGGTTGGCTGCTGAATAAGGGTCGGTTTTGGTGGTGTCGTCTGGAAGTTCGGATGATGTGGAATGCAGGTAGTGGATGCTGAACTACCAGTCCTTCTTGACGTCAAAGGACCATTCGAATTGCAGATGCGTCTGATTGTCGTCGTCGACGAATTTGGAGACAGCCTTATAGTGTCCGCGGCCGAGCATGCCTGATGGGGCGGTGTCGGCTTCGACTATGGAGATGATTATAAATTAGTACAGACAGCTCTCAAATCAAGAAGCTGGGAAAGTTAGTAACGTACACTTCTTCTCATACTCCGGCTTATCAGTCGTATTCGGCGAATACGACCCAATCATCTCCTGCATCTTATTCTTCATGCCCGCGCGACTGACGACCTGCACGTACTTCATGCCGCTGCAGATCTGATGCTGGACGCGGAAACGGGCTTTCATACGGAAGGTGGCGCCCTCTTTGATCGTGAAGGGCTTGTCCTTGAGGTTCTCGACCGCACCTGGCTGGTCGAGATTGATGACGATGTCCGGGCGGCCTTCGACTTCGAGACCGAGAGAGAGGATCACGACGCGGCGCTTGTCGCTGGGGTCGCCGATGGGCGTGCCGCTGCCGATGCCTAGGGACTCTTTCCATTTGCGGAGGGATTCGTCGTTTTGGTCTGGGAGGGAGTTAGCTGAGGTAGCGGAGATGAAGTGTTTATCTGTTTTTCGTGTGGTGAAATTGAGGCTTCTGAGCAGTATCTCGAGATTTCCAGGCTGCTATTGCTGGTACGTGAAAGCGCTTCTCAAGCTTGCGTGGCATGGAAAGCAGGTATGGCTTTCTGCCTTGCTAGCTATCTCTAGATGCCTGAGGCGAACACAGTCTTGCGGAGCAGATATCGCCCCGACTCAAGCTCCCAGCATGACATGTCTGAATGCTTTGATCTTCTGGTGACTCGCTCGAGCTCGCGGATGCTGACCACTTACCAAGTTGCTGGTACTCATCAATCGTCTTCTTCTCACCGACCTTGAAGCCCTCGGTGTGCTCAGGCTCCAGCTCGTCGGCGTGGGGCTTGTCAGACATGGCGGCGGTGTTGAGTTGAAGTCAGTTGTATGCTGGAGAAGTGGTGCCTGTTCGCGGCGGGAGTTGTTTGTTGGATGGGAGAGCAGACGCGGCGGATGTTTCAAGTCGGTCGTGTCGGTGCAGGTGTTTGGCGATAAGCCCCACATCGGTTTCTAGAATAGCAAGAGCTTCTCGTCACCGCCTGTGCACGTGGACGCGTGGATCGGAGATTTCGTCTTGGGATGGACAATGAACCACGCCTATTCTTTCGAAGAGGTGTTGCGGAGAGAACGCAACAGAGTAGTCTACATTTGCACAGGAGAGAGTTGAAATCGTTGGAGATGACGCACTTTCCTCGTGGGCTGCCCCTCGAAGATGCAAGGAAGGAGCCACGACGTGCGGCGGACAGGAGCAGGAGCAGGGAGAATCACAACGCCTATACCAGGCCCATACCATTCCACTCTTGACGACAGTAACAAAATAGGGTCGTTCTAACATTCGCGGGTCAGGGTCTTCCTTGTAGCCGCAATTGTACCAGAAATCGAAAAGCTAGCGGTACACAATCTCCCAGCCACCGAATAAGTTACTCTCTCTCCTTCTGCTGCTAGTTCTTCTCCGCCGAAGCCGAAGCCGTGTCACCAGTTTTGGTTCTACCCCAGAGCCGACCAACCTGCCTTCAGTGCCCGCTCATCACTCGACCTTCACTTTCACAGGCGTACCCTGCTTGCTCTTCGCATCGCGTGGTCGTCTCTCACTTCGCTTTTATCCACTGCACCTCTGCTGCATCCCATATTCGAAGCATCCGTGCTTTCGCGCCTCACATCGCCTCATCACCACCGCGTTTTGCACGTGTTGCGAACGTGTCAAAAACGCGCCGCGAGCTTTGCGACTCAGTCCGCGATCCGAAACGACGAGACGAATCGATTGCCGCCCACCACTCCATACGAGGCATCTCACACTGCAGATATAAGAGCACGCGAGCGCAATGGATCGACCAGAGCTTCCCGCCGAACGCAACCCCCTGCTGACCGAGGGTCGGTCGCCAGCGCGTATGTCGCATGCACAGCCTTGCATGGAGCAGGAGAAGAGGAGAGAAGAGCTAACATTTGGCGCAAACAGATGAGATCTTGGTAGAGAGACGATGCCTGGGACAGACGGAGCTCAAGGTCAAGCCTGGCCAGATTGGCACGAGCAATGCGACCAAGGCGGAGAACCTGGGTACTCTTGACTATGCCCATCTTCGCGTGCCGCTTCCCAAAGACCTCAGCGGCAGCGGTATCTTCATCAAGGGCCAGAACAAGAAATATCCTGAAGCTTACTTCCTGATGGTACGTGTAATCGCAATGCGCGCGTGCGCTAAAGAGCAGATGAGCTAAGAGACAGCTACAGCGACGTTCCAGCGACGGCTTCATCAGCGCGACCGGCATGTTTAAGGCGGCATTCCCGTATGCGCAGGTTGAAGAGGAGACGGCCGAGAAGGAGTACATCAAGTCGCTGAGCCAGGCATCGAGTGAAGAAGTTGCCGGCAATGTGTGGATCGACCCCGGAAAAGGTGAGCTTTGAGATTGCACATTCCAGGACGACTGTTTCTCACACCTCTGTTTGCACAGCGCTCGAGCTCGCCGAAGAATACGGAATCACCCTGTGGATCGCCGCGCTTCTCGACCCGGAACCTATCACGCACGGCACCAACGACCCGAAGAAGCTGATCAAGTCGCCTCCGACGTACAAGATGAAGTCAATGGCCAATGGCGTTGGCAGGACACCAGACAAGGGTACTGCGACCAAGCGCTCAACGCGTGGCGCACGAAGCATGCGCTCAGAATCGCCGACTTCCACCAGACCGAAGGCCACACCGCGCAGCAGGAGGACTGCCAAAACTCCACGTAAAGCTCGTGGTGAAGAGCTCGCTAGCGTCGATGAGAACGCGTCCGTGCAGGACGAATCAGTGAATGGCGAGAAGGTCACAGTCGAGGTTGAAAACACTGTGGTCCCCGACGCAAAGAACGAAGAGGCTGTTGAGTCGACAAAGGTGAACGTGACCATGCCATCGGACCACCCAGACCTACACCTCGACGACCCCAAGAAGGCCATGGAGGTCGCGCGCCAGATGACGAACCAAGCAAAGGAAATTGGCGAGCCCAGCGGCGCGACGCGCAAGAGCAAGAGAAAGGCGGAAGCCATGGTCGAGGCCGACGATGAGGATGGTCTGGAAGGCCCTTCGTCGCGTGCGGCCAAGAAGTCGAAGCCTGCGGAGACGCAGCTGAGAAAGGAGAGGATGAGGAACAGGGCGCTGACTGGTATCGCAGCCAGCTTAGCTGTTGGGTGCGTATCCTTGGTTCCCACCGTACAACGAACAGAACTGACAAACTCACAGTGCCCTCGTCCCATCAATCGCATCTTTCCTGGGCTTTCTAGCATAACCAGAAACTACAAACGGTTTGAGCAAGTACACGAGAGCTTAGAAGGGAAGAAAGGAGGGACGAGAAGACTGTTTATCTTTGCCGCGCCAGCGATACCACTTTTACTTTTTGGTTGGTTGGAGTTTAGTCTTGAAAGGGGCGCGCGAAATCTATCCAAACCGAGAGAGAGCAAGGAAGGGAACATTACCCAATCCAAGGTCGCTGCGGCGACTTACTACCAGGTTGTATGTCTAGCTTATTTTGGCCAATTGTTGGAGCGGAGATGTGTAGAGTCTCATCTCCACCGCATTGGTTGTGTGGCTCTAGAAGTTAATGCGAAAGACTGTGAAAGCTATCCTCGTCAGGACGTCTACTGTTCCTCGCGATCTCACTTTATTCACCTCTCTTGTCGCCCGTGCTTGCAGCTTGGCTTCTTTGGCATTTACAGCACTTTCGTGCATTGAAGGACATCTCGGCGGATGAGGCTACTCCCGTTATACTGTCCACCTGGCCAAAGCCTCAAATTTTGGCTAGGATATCCGGGATGCATGGAGACGCTGCGCGCAGAGGTTACACAAGCCTTATCGGGCGTAGACAGGGCTGCACCTCCACGGGTGAGCAGAGACCAGCGGCGAAACGATAGAACACCATGAGAAATCTTATGGATTGACCAGAGCATTGGAAGGTTTCAAAAGCATGTGACTTTTCATCTTCTCATTGCTTTCTCTCTCATCTACACATCTCACAATGTGCGAGAGCAACCTCTATCCCGAAATCTCTCATCTGTCATACCCCTCCGTGTATCCCGTCGTATCTCCTCCATCATCCCTTCTCCGCTGCGATTTAATTCTTTCCCTCAATGCCTCGTTTAGACGTTGTTCTTGATCGCAGTCTCCAACGCAGTCGGGTTGGCACCAACAACCTCACCAACCTTCTCTCCATTCTTGAACAGGAAGAAAGTCGGCATGGCGCGCACGCTCAGCTCCTGCGCGACTTCAGGGCACTCGTCCACGTCGACCTTGTAGAAGCGTGCGGTGTTGTAAGTGTCAGAGAACCTGTTCACCAAAAACGTCAGCATCGCATTCCCACACCAAGTGAAGGATGATGGGGGGATACGCACTTGACAACAGTCGGCGCAATCACCTTGCAAGGACCGCACCAAGTCGCGTAGCAGTCCAAAACCATGAGCGTGTCCTTCTGGCCCATGGCCTCATCGAACTCGCCCTTGTTCTTGAGAACGTGAACTCCCTCCTTGGCGGCCATTGTAGCGGAGAAGAAGCGGGTTTGCTGTGAGAAAAGCGGTTGGTAGGCTCGGTTGATAGTAGAAGTAGTCGTCGGTGCTCTGAAGAAGCTGCTGCGAGCGCTGGTGAGTAAAGTCCGGCGGAAAACGGTCGACATTCACAAAAGCAGGTGAAGGTGGAGGTGCAGGTATTTGTAGGTGGAGAAGGGAAGAGGAAGGAAGAGGTGGTGTGGATTTGAGATGGGCTCGGGTAGCAGACGCTGATGAATAATGCCGGATGTTTCTCGCAAAACGTTGCCCGCTTAGCGATCACAGACTCGAAGGGGGCCGTTTGCGGACGCCGACAGAATTGGAGAGAATCTGGACTCACCTTGCAAATCTTCGAGGCGTCAGACGTGCTGATTGAGCTGGTGGTTGTTTGGAATCTCAAATGTCAAGAAACGGAGATGTCGCCGCTGTGGTGGAAGGTCGTACGCATGCCCATCGTCGCCGCCTCATCCATGATGCCCCATCAGCATGACGCCATTTTCGGCTTTCAAAGCAGCCCCGTCACGTGGCACCACCCCTCGTTTCACATGCTTCCATTCACTTCACGTCCAATAGAAACGAGCTAAAATTGCCGCCATGGTACCTCGCTTCGCTCTTCACGCCGTACCTGACCCTCGAATCTCGATGACGGATATTCCAGATCGATCGAATGGGCAAGACTAATGTTGTGTACTGAGCCTCAATTTCGAGCGACACAGCCTTCGCGGCGATGGCGATAGCATTCCAATGCTGCAGCCACGTCCGGTCATCTCCTGTCGTGCAAGAGCTCGCTGTCTCGCTGCTCGCTGATTGTCAGCTCTATCGAGAAAGGTGAAGGGAAGAGGCAACTGCCGTCTGCAAGATCAGAGCGCCTCTTGTATTAGTGTCATCTCGACGGACGGGACGACCGTCGTTATACTGAGCGACCGGATAGCGGCAACGCCTGGCGCTGCGAATCTCGAGACGCAAGCTGAAGAACAACGCAGCCTCGATTATGTGTCCCATGACCTAAAGCATTTCTGGTATTAGAGAGCCATCTCGACCGACCCAACGACCGTCGTGACGCTAGGGGATCAGATAACGGCATCGTCTCTTGGTTAGATGTTCGAGAATCGAGACTTGCGCCGCATCATCTCGGCGTGCGAGACAATTGCCGTAATATTAAGGTATCTGACAAGTTAGTGGCCTCGCCTTTTGCTGAGATACTTGAGAAAGATAAGGTGAAGAGGCAATGTCAGATTGCAAATTGCAGAAAATTGGCAGCGTCATCTCGACCGACGAACCGGTCGTCGTTATACTGACCGAGCAGATGCCGGCACCGTCTTTGGCTTCGAAACTCGAGATCGAAGGGGTCTCGCACCGCATCATCTCAACGCGCAGGAGCACCGCCGTTATACTGTCTGACAAGTTGGTGGCCCCGCCTTTTGCTAAAATCCTCGAGACCGAAGGAAAGTCCCGAGACGGACGCCGTAGAAGAGACAATGAATTGACTTGTCTACAATCTATCAAGCACACGACAAAAGAAACAAGTCGTCCTTATCGTCAAACTGTGCAAAGGGTATATACCAGCTCCATCCATCCCGGCCTTTTCCACAACGCCATGCTGCATCGCTGCACAAATTCTCCAAAGCAACCTAAGGGAAATACCTCACTCTTTCAGCTGAGCCCTCAAACCAACATTCTCCCTCTTCAAGCGGCTCGTCTCCCTACGAAGCTTGGCTGCTTCCTCCTGGCTCTCTCTCAATTTCTTCTTCAGCTCCTCGACTCCTTCTCCGCCTCTCACGGCCTTAGCGACCCGGCTAAGCTCGTCGTTGAAGCGAGAGTATAAAGCTTCATTCTCCGCATTAGCCTCACGATACAGCTCGTCCAGCTTCTTGCACTTCGACTCCGACACACTCAGCGACGATGAAAGGTCCGAGTGGATCGTGCTGATTCTCGAGTTGAGCTCTTCGATTTGCTTGGGCAGAACGCCTTCCATCTTAAGAACGCGCTGTGCGAGATCCATGTTGCTCGGCGGCGAGAGAGCACCACGTGCCGCAAGCGTTTTGCTACCTCGCATGGGGCTGCGCAGGCTGGATGTGGATGTGAGCTCGTCCCCTATCTTGCTCAATTCGTCCTGCAACGCCGTGGAGGCCGCAACAATAGATGTCTGCTCGTTCTGCAGGCGCTCCCGCAGCTTCTGAGGCGACTGCATCCGCAGCTTGCGGTGCGGCGTAAGTGGTGGCGGTGCCATAGGAGCACCAGATTCTGTTTTGCTTCGTGTTCTCGTTGTCGTCTTATCTGCTTGTGGAGAGGGCTTCTTGACAATGTTTCCGGCCCCTGGTCGCTCCGACAAACCGGAACGACAAGGAGTAGAAGGCACCTTTGTGGGAGAGCTGGCCCTAGGCACCAAGCTTGGGATGTTTGACGTCGGCCTCGATGTAATTACGACCTCGTCAGCAGGTCCGCCGCTTGTCTTGGGTCGTGGCAGTTCCGAGTTTGCTAGACTTCTGTGCGGCCCTGGAGAGATGGCTTTGCTTGGCCCTGGCGACAACTCACGTCGGAAAGAAGAGGGCAGTCTAGACCGTGGAGATGCCTGTGGCGTACCATATCTCGCGCTGTTGGACTTTGTCGTGGGCGTGGATAGCGGTGGTGATCTAGGCAGTTCCTTCTCCTCTGTCTTGCTATGCAGGAGTGGTGGCCGTGCCGGTGAGTGAGAATTGACCAACTCCTTCTGTGGTGTCGTCTCGACAGACCTCAGGTCGGAAAGCGAGCTACGCCGTTTCTTCCTCGGTGGTCCGGTCGGTATAAAGCTGGGATGCTCGCCGATGGTTGAGAGACCCAGATTGTGGCTTGAAGGAGGTCGAGCAAGTGCCGGCATAGACGGCGTCTCATTGAATGCATGTTCGCGGATTTTCGGAGCATCTTGCAGCAAAGGTCGACCGCCCAAATGGCGTCCCTCATCTATTGACTGCGAACGACCCAATGTGCCTTTTGAAATGCTACTGTACGGGCTTGCGTCCGAACGATTGGTCTTGCTAAGGGTCCGCCAGACAGACGCAACTTTAGACTCCTGCTCAGACTTGCTATTTTCTCGAGACAGGGTGCTAAACCCGAACTTGCGGCGTAGAGAAGATGCGTTACTTGTCAATGACGAGGAGTTCACTGATCGAGCTCGCTTGTGTCCATTGATGGATCCAGATGCGCCGGCAGGGCGTGTTTCTTCCACGGGCTCTCCAAAGTAGGTGTCGGTATCGTCGACGAAGCGGTCTAGCAATGCGATGTAATCGTGGGGATTGCCCTCTGTGATGATCACTTCCGCAAAACATGCAGTCAGTGCGCCCCGGTCGCCATCATTGCCGGTGCCGTCCAGCAACTCTGCCAAAAGCCTGATGATAGAACGAAACGCTCGTTGGTTTTGCGGCGCAAGTCTGCCCATTGCTGCCTTGAAATACTCGTCAAAGTCTCGTGGGAACAGGCTCTCCGCTTTAGAAGAAACGTCTTGCAGGACTTGCGGTGGCAGGACCTGTCCAATGTTCTCTTTCCAGGCAACATTCAGAAACTTCTCAAAAGCAGCGAAGAGCACATCCAAAGGAGCCTGCGCAGCCAGCACCATCATATTGGGGTCCTCAAGCAGCCCATTGTAGACTTCATTGACCAAGGTTTCGTCCGCAGTGAGGCGAGCTTTGAGATTCTTGCCAACAATGTTGCCTTTACGCGCTTGGAGAGCCAACACGTAGGCTGCGAATGTGTCTTCCAATTTCTTGATAGGAGCAGCCGCCACGTTCTCAGACGACACGGAAGAGAATGAAGTTGACACCGCATCTCGCGATTCCGGTCTAGACTCTCGGCTGGGCGGTTTTCCAGGAGCTGTGCTCGGAAATCTGGATAGCGATGACTGGGTCGACAGAGCCATGAGCTCTCGAGACTCCTTTCGGAGTACATTCTGTGGCTCGCCCCCTGGACCAACGCTCGAGAGGAAGCTTGATAGAAGCTTTTTGGGCGACTTGGGTCGATGAAGCCGCTCGCGAGGATTGAGCTGTGGAATACCACTGGCGTCGTCTTTGGGGGCCATTTGCAGCCCAATGGATTGCAAGACTTCGATATTGCGTCCCAGCATGCATGCTGTAATCGAGGACTTCTCCATGGAGAGGCGTGCGCTAGCCAGCATTGCCAGCTTTCTCCTCACTGCCGGTACCAGATCTGCAGTCTCAACGTGCTCCTTGCCAATGTGAGCGTCTATGCTATCGAATGAGACACGCCATGTTCCGTCCTTGCCTGGCGTCAAGCTAACAACAGAGCGCAATCCGTTCTGGCCCACTTGAGGCTTTTCGGGATGCCTGTCTGGGTCTACCAAGATGCATACCTCGGCGCGACCGTTTCGGGATTGCGTGAAGTTGTCGTCGGAGTTGTTGAATATGGCACCAAACAATCCAAGACTGTCTGAGGCGGTATCCGTTGCTCTGAACTCCCATTTCATCGACTCTCGCTCCGCTTCCGAAAACCGACTCTCAACACGAGCCTTGCATATCTCTTCGACAAGACGGGAGGCTCTGCCATCATACACATTCTCGAGGCGGATGATCTGGCAAGAGTCCAAGATCGGCTCTCGTGCTGCAATGGCGCCCATGGCTAGTTCAAAGAAGGTGAGCAACTGCACCGCTTGACCGTCATGGCTTTCGGTACATTGAACAGCATTCAGATGCAGTCGTCGGACGAATTGAAGATCTCCAGCCGTATCCGAAAGGCTCTCAACAGATTTGGTAGGTAGAGATCCATTGTCCAACTCTGTGAGCAGGCTGCGCGCAGTGGTCTTGCAATTGCCAACCTTCTCGACAAGAATGATGCCATCAGTGAATAGCAAGAGGATACCACGAGATTCGTCACATCCTTCGAGACTGAAAGGCGGCATCAAATCAACAAAATCGGCAGCCGTGATCAAGCGACCTGTCACGCTGATATCCGTCGGCCAGCCCAGAGTTCGCGAGCGGAGGCGTTCCACGATGGCACTAGTCTCAGATCCTTCATTTTCGGCACAAATGTCTGTAATGATATCGCGGGCTTTCAGAAGAGGCTTCAACGCAGGATGTCTTGCAGGGAGCTGCTTTGCAATGCTGTCAATGTAAAGATTGTAGCGCGGAAGCCTCTGCACTGGCTCGATTAACAGCGAAGTCAACTTCTGCTCACCAACTTCTTGGAGCTCGGCGGCCAAAGAATCACCATTCCTCAAGAGTGTGCGCAGCGTTTGTGACGCATGAGCGTGAGTAGCCAGATAGTCCTTGTAGCCATCTGCAAATTGCGGAAACCATTCGCAAAGAGACCTCGCAATCGCGCCAATGCCCTGTGAGTCTGAAGTGGGCTCAGGAGTACCAGTAACCGTTGTGTCGACCTCTTGCGAGTTCTCAATATCTTCCTCGGCGGCAGCTTCCGTTTCCTCGATGATGTTACGGAATGCTTCCAGAAATTTGCCGTTGACCTCTCGGATCTGTTCAATGGCCGGCGAGAACACCTGTTCGAGCTGTTCCTGGTACTTCTCCTTCAGATCGGCCCCGATGCTGCCGGACAGACCCTGCAACTCCCCCAGACGACCCACATAGCTCTCCTCGGTGGCCAGAAGCTCGCTCAATTCTTTGCGCGCATTCTCCTTCTGATGCTTGCCAAAAGCTGCACTCCTTCCAATCGCCGTGGCTTTGGAGGGTGCTCGCTTGAGCCGCGAGGTAGGCAAAAATGTGACATCGCCGAAGCTTGCAATCAGATGTGCATAGCGACCATACTGCTCCTTCATTAATTGCTCGTCATCGAAATCTTCAGAGCCAGCTGAATCAGGGCGTCCTTTGATAGCTCCAGGTGGAAGTACCACGTCAACATCCATCCAAGACAGTCGCTGTTCACAGAACGCTTCCGCAATATCTCCAACCACGTCATCAATATTCTCAATCCTCGACATGCGCGTCGCCAAAATCGCAATGTGATCGTCCCCAAACAACGCGCCAGGCGAAGGTGTCTTGACCTGCGTCGTCCATGTCTTCCTCACGTTCTCCTGGAGCTCCGAGAAGTACTTCTTCAAGCCAAAGGCCAAACCGCGGCACACCTCGTCGCCCTGCTCCTCACGCGGCAAGTTGCTTACAGCCAAGTAGAACGGCGAGTTCGGCGAAACGCTGAGTCGCGAGTAGGATCCTATTCCGGCGGGTGTGAAGACGTGGACTTGTATGCGCGAGCTGGTCACGCCGATGGTAGATGCAGGACCGTGGAAGATGAGGACCGGAGAATTGCCCAGCAGCGGGTCGGTGGTGTGAAAGAGGGCCAGCTCTCCTGCAAGAGCCGGCGGCCCTGGCACGACCGTCGCCATATCGATGTCGGTGACCGAACTCTATTACGCGTGAGGATGGAGGGGTGGAGAGGAGGGGATGTCGTGAGCGCGGGCTAGCTGCTGCGCATCGTCGTCTGGTCTTCGTTCGTCGCGTCGTGAACGTCGTAAAAGCTGCTGCCTCTCGGAGGGGAAGGTGTGAGCGGGCGGTGGGCAAGGTCGGGTAGGCGCGACCTCAGCAGGTCGAAAGTAAACAAACGAGCTCCGGGCGCAGGTGCTGTGCGCGGTCGCAGCCGCAGCTCCTGCCGTAACCTGGTGCGCGCAAGAGTGTCCTGCCGCAGAGAGTTCCACAGCGCAGTCGGGACGCAGGAACAACCTGGATGTCGTGCAGTTGGGGCGCTTGGAGAGCAGGGATGGGCCTGCTCGCCTGTGCTAGCGTAAAAAGCTTATCTCGCGCGCGGAGCGCGTCCGCATGTGACTTTCGATTCTCTCCCTACGAACGCAAGCCACTAGATTCACTCACATTGCTCGACCTCACACTACTGAACGATGTCGACGCAGAACCCCGAGGCCGGCATCACGGTCTCCATCCTGCCGGAGAAACAGCTCGAGCGCGTGCGTCTGCTCGAGCTTCCCCCGGAGCTGCTTGCGTTGGTCACATCAGAGAACCCACCCAAGTAAATTTAGAACAAGATCTTCCCCATGGCATGACCACCGCTAATGAATAATGCAGACTCCATCTCAAGTCCAAGGAAAATGCCAACGGGGAGTCGAAAGATGCCAATGCCGTCCTGTGTACGCAGGACAAGACCTACAACGTTCGCCAGGTTAGCACTTCTAACAGTGTCTACCTTACGCGCCCATACGAAAAATCAGACGAGCGGGGTGGTTTGCCACAAACAGGCATTGAAGCCGTAGCGAAGTGCGAATCCACATTGGAACTCGTAGCCGCGGCAAAGCAGTCCGCGGTCCCGTTTATCAAATCAACTCTGCCAACTTTTGCATCGACTGGCAGCTATGGCGCGGCAAAGTCGATATCGAAGGCGGAGCTATTCTCGCACATTCCGCTCAGCCAGGCTGAGTGCGAGGCTGGATGGTCGACATTGGCCTGCTTTGAATCTATCGATCCAGCAGGATGCTTCATACCGAGCGCCAAGGTCAAGATGCAGATATGGGAGACTGCTCTAACAGCTGCCACTGCTGATGGTGCGGATTTGAAAGACCCCTATCTAGCCGACGACATTCCAGTCTTTGCCATGGATCTCAAACAAGACTGGCCTCTAGAGCTCATCGCCGCAGTCTTCGCTGGTGTATCGAGCCCGACACCTGGAGACAATCTCGTCGTCGACGAAGACAGATGCGTTCATTTCGTTGGGCTGAATCAACTAGAGATGAGATCTGGAGGCCGGCCGACGGAAGTCAAGGGCTTCTTGAAGGCATGGAAGGATGCAGTGCCTGAATCGTGGCGTAGCACGTGCGAGCTATCTGCCATCAAGGGCTGGTATAAGTTGCAGGACGGCGACAGCTCGATTGTATTCATTGATGAATCGAATGGCGTTGCAGAGAAACCAAGCGGTGCTCCGGAGGAGGCAAAGACGGCCCTGGGAGCGAAGAGGAAGTGGCACGAGAAGTTCCGAGCGTCCAAGAGGACAGCATGAGAGTACTCATTCCATCGAAATACAGCATAAGTGCGTCCGAAAGACAACAATAACATCGACAGAGTCGTCGGCGCCGAAAAACGCGAAGCGGGCTGATTGATGCCGATGAGGCGCGGATCCCTGTCTGGCCCTCGAGCCGAGCGTCGCGACTTTGGTAAGCAATGTCTGCTAAAAGGGTTCCGAGGCGCGAGCTTTATGTTCCGCTTCACAAAGATATCTCTTGACCCGTTCTTCGAAATGGGAGACATCCATGCGACTAAGAAACGCTTTCTCGCTACAGACACGATACGCAACCCGAGGTCTTCTCCGCCATAACTCTCAGTTCTGTGCGACTACGACCAGATTCATCAACGTCAACAGCCGACCCAACATGGAGACACCAGTTCAGACAAACGAAGCGTTGAAATCGCAAATCTCAGAACCTGCTATGCAGAAAGACTCATCAGTCCCGAGCCTGCCACCACTCTCTCCACAAGAGTTCCGCGCCTACAACCACATGGCAGAGCACATGGACATGTTCGTAAGTCCTCATCTCCCACCTACACCTCTCGCTCACCACAAAACCACTAACCCTCTTCTCTCATACAGCACTCCAACTTTCGCCGCACCTGGACCATCCTCTCCACCGCCTGCACCACCTCCGAAAAACCACCGAACCTCTCCCTGCGCGGCTTCCTCAACCTCATAACTCAGTTCACCCACCACCTAACAATCCACCACACAATCGAAGAACAACACATCTTCCCCGTGCTCGCGACGAAGATGCCCTTCTTCGGGCCCTCCTCCGCTGCGATCCAAGACCACGAGAAAATCCACGAAGGAGTGGAAGCACTAGAGAAGTGGGTAGATCAGGTTTCAAGTGGGGAGAAAGAGCTGCGATGGACGGATTTGAAGGAGATCATGGATGGGTTTGGGGAGGTGCTGTGGCGGCATTTGGATGAAGAGGTGGAGATGCTTGGAGCGGAGAACATGCGGAAGTACTGGACACAGGAGGAGATGAGGGTTATGCCGATGTAGAAGGATTTAGGCGGAAAGACGTGTGGACTACAGGACAAGGCGACACTGCAACATGAGACGATGCCAGACGGTTGTTACTAGGTATGACTTTTATATACATCTGAGTACCAAAGCAGGCTCGCCATCAACCAAGAATCCAAAGACACAGAGCTTCGTCTCTCTGCTGTAGCCAAGCGTTCCCGTCTTTCTCTCCCCATGTAGAAAAGAAGCAGCAAATTCGATGCTAGCCATACATCTGGCTGGGTATAGAACAGTATGAAGAACAGTTATTGTGTGCCCATCATCGGCGTATTCGAAATCAAAGACATGACAAGGAGAGGTACCGAAGGTGAGGAGGGTCCGTCAAACGCCGTCGCTTGCAAGTAAGAAAGATGCCTAAACCATAAAGCTTCCATAAGGGTCGTAGCCATGCGTGCAGTTGGAGGACATGTAGAGGTAGTAGTGCTGCTGCTGCTGCTGCTCCGAAAAGTCCTGCTATGAACGGTCCGGGAATCCTCCGGGACCTGAGCCCTCTGTGGAATCGCCCTCGATCGTCTTCGCCCAGTGCTGCGGCAGACACACGCAGACAAGTGGGAAAGCTTTCACCTCGCCCTCGTCCGTGTCCTCCGGCGGCTTGGAGCTGAGACCGCTGTCTCTTTGCACCTTATCCTCCGGCCGCCAGTCATCTGCCCTTTGCCTGACGCGCACACCGGTTGCCCAGCCGTCGTCCCAGATGCCCAGCACCTTGATCATGTCACCGCGCTCAAGCTGGAATTCGTCGGCAGCGCGAGGTTCGTACGCCCAGAGTGTTGACACGAGGTCGCCAGGGCGAATCTCATCCTGGGAGTAATAGTCCTTAAAGAAGTTGAGTTGTTCGCTCTGACCCTGCGATTCGGGTGAAGTGTATTCGGCACCGGAGCTTGGTGATGTGTCTTGCGTATCTCCCATTGCGACTCCCAGCTGCGAGCCACTCGAAAGCGAGCCACTACGCTTCGGAGGCGGCGCCAGTCTGGCATCTGGGCTGTCCTCATCTTCCGAGTGGTCTTTCGCATAACCAATAGCGTATGGCATGGCATGATCTGAGCTGTCTGAGCCTTCCAACGCAGCCATGCGAGCAACCCTTGCACCAGGCCCCAGCGCCATGCCTGCTCGCTCATTCTGGTCCCTGGCGCCATCGTTATACGCCATCTGCGGCGAACCCCTTGCAGTCGACGGCTGATTGAAGACGCTCGTGGCCGGACTAGAAGCTCTCCGCCGTCTCCAGAACAAGCATCCGAGAACAATGAGCGCCAATAGCAGCAATGCGCCCAGAATAGATCCTATCACAATTCCAGCGATTGCTCCTTTAGAGAGACCATTGTCACCGTTATCGTTCGAAGCAGCAGCGCCGGCAGCGGTGGGGCCAGCGGTGCCTGTGGCCGTCACCGTGATGGGGGCCAGAGATGAAGATGCAACGATTGGTAGTGCAACGTCTTGACACCTCTCTGTTGTGTTGGAGAATACACAGCAAGAATCCGTGGCATTTGGAGAGCTCGATGCGCAGTACGAGCACAGTCCGCCGAGGTTGTTTGAAAAGCCGCATTCAGTTTGCTGGTTTTGGTATCCTTGAATGCAGGTGCCAGTGATGGAGTCCGCTGGCAAAGCGCAGTTGGTAAAGTCGGCTCGGATTTGCTGGAGGGCATTGGAGCCGGTAGTACCGCAAACATTACTCGCAGCGATCTCCTGTTCGCTCTGGGCGTAGTCGGCGCATGTGTCGGCGCACAGAGGGTCGGCAGCTCCGCCTGTCAACCCACAAGGCTGTATTGAGTTCTGCACAATGGCATTGCACAAGACGCTTGTGGTGTATCTAGCGTAGAAAGCCGTGGTATTATCAAGATTCACATTAGAACATCCTATTAGTGTCTGGTATCTATGACGACTGTCAGTCCCTCGATTCGCATGTCCACGAAGCTTTGATGCTCACCTCAATTGCGTAAAGTCGCCGGAAATGTAGTCGCGCAAGCCGGAGTCGAAGGAGCTGACGTCCGTTACGGAGGAAAGGAATGGGAACAGTCCCGTCAGATTGCTGTTGGTGGAAATGGACGACGCATTGAAAGCTGGACATGCGGCCGAGTTGGCGAGCGAAATGCAGCTCTGCGCCATGGCTGTCGGTGCGGCGCTGGCCAGCAATGCGCAAAAAGCAGTTTTGAGAGAGATGTCGATTAATTTTCGGGGAGCCTTGTCCTTGCGATGGCGCTGGGAAGTATGTCTTGCTGGAGCTGCATGGTGGGAATGCGAAGGAAGAGATGGCTGCCCGTCGTGGTGTCTGACTCTCTCGAGGGTTCTGGGCGAGTGAGGTGCTGCGCGATCTTCATGCAAGCGACCGACGCCTGCTCCTCGGTGCATGCTTCCCCTCTATCTCCCGCTCAAGCGATCGTCGTCGGCGGCGGCGATACGGCTGCTGGGTGATGCTCGTAGTCGGTGTATTCAACGCTGGTCTCAAGGTCGGAGAATTGATTTGCGGTACGGCGGGTGTATTGTTTATCGTTCGGTACCGCTCAGGGCTGGACGCGTGCGATTCGACTGGTGCTTCGAAGTCGTCCGGGACTGGATTGCGACGCGGTTCCGGTGGTTGAATCGACTGAGCGAGCGACTGTCGCCGTGTGCGACGTGGAGAGCGCAAGGAGAGTCGTCGTCCGGGCAGGAGAGGTGCAGTCGTCGCGCAGCGGCAGCAACGAAACAGCACAAGACTGCAGAAGGACGGAGTTGCACGGTGCAGAGCAGTCGTAAATTGGCATTGGGGGATCCCTGCTCGGTAGCCTGCCGCTAGAGAGCCGTTCCTGCGTCGGGATTGGTCCGGATCCGCTCACGTTGGCAGGTGGAAATGAGGTCTTCAGCTTCCGAACCACAACATCAACTTTACCTACACTTGCTCGACCGCATCGAAACACATCCTCCATGTCTTGCCATCATTCTTCTTGCGCAGCGCATTGGAATAGCATCAAGCTCGAGAGCTGTCCTTCCAGAATCTCGCATGCCACCCTCACTGCGCCCGGAATATCCACTCCAGACATGCATCGGTTCCATCGCGAAACGGCGTCTGTGCCTGAGTTATCCTGGGCGAAACGACCGGCCCGTGAGTCTTGACTTCAACGTCCATCCTGGCCTCCGCAGCAGCTATCCGACTGTGCGGAGCCGCATGGACGTCAATGCCAGGATGCGACATGCTGTACGCGCTGCCTGCTCGTCACCTGGACGATGAGGTGAGGTCGGCGGAACATTTCACCATTTGCTGGTAACGCAAGGGACGGTACCACTCTTCAAGACCGATGCCCCACGAGAACCGCTCCGCAAGGAGATCACCCGTTTCACTCTGTGGACAATCGTGACACTGCGAGAGCTTCCTCACCGAAGTCATGATCAATCCAGGTTTGTTTTGATTGACAGTACTGACTTTCACGCAATCGCGATCTAGGTTCGATATACTCCCAGGATACCCTTTGCTCCGCATCCATCAGCGAGATCCAAAAGCAGCCGACCAGCAACACCCTGTTCACTTCATCCCAACTGCGATGCTGCTTCCCACGCTCCTCAAGATTGGCTGCGTGGCTCAATCGGGCGCGGGCGGTCGTGGATGTCCAAATGAGTGCTGCTGGTGACCAACCACATATCGTTCGCCTTGAGCGATGGCGTCTTCTGGCCAGGAAAGAGGAAGTTCATCGGGAAGCCCGAGTCCCAGGGCGTGGCACTTTCGATCTCGTCAATGTCCTCTTGAGACAATTTGATGCTCAGGGCTTCGATATTGCCCTTGAGATGCTCAATTTTGCGGCCACCGACGATGGGGAAGACATCAGGCGTCTTGTGCATTACGTACGCCAGTGCGATGCTGGTGAGGACCGTGTTCTTCTCCTTGGCCATCTTCTCTAGGACCTTGGAGACTGCAATGTGTGACTCAGACGGCTGGCCCATATTGCGGCCTTCGTTATTCTTTCTCTGCTCATCGGTCTTGAAGTTGCCACCGCCTAAGGCACCCCATGGACAAATACCCATCTTCTCCGATTCGCACATGGGGATTATGTCTCTCTCGAAGTCTCGAGATGCAGCACTCCACTGACCCTGGTAAACGACGAATTGTCGCATGCCATGATCTCGCGCCCATTGATTGCTGCTGTGGCATTAGCAATCGTTTTCAAACTTCGGCAGCGACTTACGCTTTAGAGACAATCCACGCCGGTGTGTCGCTAACACCCAGGTACAAGATCTTGCCCTGATCAGCCAGGGTGTTCAGCGACTTCATCACCTCTTCCACCGAAGCCGTGAAATCCCACCAATGCACATAGAATACATCCACGTAAGTCGTCTGCATCTTCTTCAGACTCGCCTCCAAACTCATGACCATACTCTTGGTGCTGTTTCCCACATAGTTACTCTGCTGCGCTCCAGGCTTCGAGCCCATCTTATACCCACTGGAATACTTGGTCGCGATAACCATCTCGTCTCGGACGCCACGAGAGGCCATCCACTCCCCGATCCAGATCTCGGACTCCTCGTTCTGGTAAATGTTTGCCGTGTCGATGAAGTTGCCGCCAGCGGCATAGAAGGTGTCGAGGATTTGGAACGTAGTTTCCTTGCTACATTCGCCCATGAAGGATTTCCAGGCGTCGCCGAAGTTCATTGCTCCAAGACATAGCGGAGAGACGTGGATCGCTGCCGAGGGGGAGAGGATGCGGTGGTAGCCCAAGGCTGTCTTTGGGAGGGGAGCGGGCTCCATTTCGTTGCTTCTGTCTTCAAGGCTGTTGGCGGAGGAGCTGGGTTCGTTGATGTGCTGTCGTCGAAGGGATTGATAACGGGAATGATGATGATATGGGAATGCGGACGGAATGGCAGGGAGAATAGCTCTTATTTATGTTTGTACTACCACGGACTCTTTCGATGGTATCCGCTCTGGAAGGAAAGAGAGAGCTGTTCGATGTGTGCATACATGCGCAGCTCCCGGAGGTAACGGCAACGCTTTCATCCGTCAAGCTCCCCACTGCTGCTTCGTACTTGCTTGCCTCTAGCAGGCATCTATGCGGAATTAAGCGACGCATGCTTTTGGACAGCTTCTTCGCCTTTGGGATTGACTTCTTGATGCGAATCAGCTCGAAGGCATACCGAGATGATCATGGTTAGGATGACGCTGGCGAGACTGTATGGCCATGAGCTCCGGACATAACAAGATTCGAGAGGAGAGGCAGCCTGAACGACGCAGATGCATGAGTCTTTCCTGGACGCATCAATCTCCAGTATCTCGATTCGCGAAAGCTACCGAGTGCAGTCAAACTGAAAGAGCATTGATGCACATGGGAGTCGGCCTTTCTTTGACTGAGGAGAATGGCGGAGAAAGGTTTAACCTATCACGTGGCAGGTCGCTCACCGCGACTGGGACTCACGCGGGGCAGAAATTAGGTGGCTCGTGTGCAGCAATTCGCATCTCTCCAAACACCAAACACTTGTTCTTCTTGCAAATTTGCTGAGCCATACAGCACGTGAGACAAGAACAGTACTCGCTTTCCTTCGGCCTATCGAGCACGGAATCCTCACACAGCCAGGCGATCTGAGTCACGGAGACGAGTCACCGCAACGGCAATGAGTGCCAACGGCATTGAGTCAAAGATGGAGAACCTCGACGTGAAAGAGCAGGCAGCCCCGACCGCAGAGTCTGCCACTGGAAAAGAGAAGCCGAAGAAGCAGGACAAGGAGCGCAAAGAACAAAAGGCCGCAGCAAAATCAAAGCCGCAACAAATGCCATCCAAGAAGAAGCAGGAGGGCCCAGAGCTCATTGGAATCACTGAGCCAAAGTCCGGCGATCTCTCAGAATGGTACCAGCAGGTCATTCTCAAGGGAGACATGCTCGACTTCACGGACATCCCCGGTTGCTACATCTACCAGCCAGCGTCCTACAGAATATGGGAATTCATTCAGGACTTCTTCAATGAGCGGATCCGCAAGATGGGTGTCAAGAATTGCTACTTTCCGCTCTTCATTTCCGAGGCGAATTTGCAGAGGGAGAAGGATCACATTGAGGGCTTCGCGGCGGAGGTTGCGTGGGTGACGGAGGGTGGAAAGTCGAAGCTGGAAAAGCGCCTGGCAGTGCGTCCTACTTCCGAGACTGCCATGTACAGTTTCTACAGCAAGAAGATTCGGTCACACAGAGACTTGCCTTTGAAGATGAATCAGTGGAACAACGTGGTGCGATGGGAGTTCAAGCATGCTGTCCCATTCTTGCGATCGAGAGAATTCTTGTGGCAGGAGGGTCACACGGCACACTTGACGGAACAGGGTGCTGGTGAGGAGGTGATGCAAATCCTGGACTACTATGCTGCCATCTACGAGGATCTCCTTGCCGTTCCCGTGGTCAAAGGCCAGAAGACTAAGAACGAGCAGTTCCCAGGAGCACACTACACGAAGACCATCGAGGGCTTCATTCCCGCCGTAGGACGAGGTATCCAGGCCGCAACATCCCACTGTCTTGGTCAGCACTTCGCCAAGATGTTCGACATTACGGTTGAGGATCCAAACCAGGACGTTAAGGAGGGAGAGAAGCGCAACAAGGTCCACGTCTGGCAGAACAGCTGGGGTTTCACAACTCGATCCATCGGTGTCATGGTTCTCGTGCATGGTGATGACAAGGGACTGGTCATTCCTCCAAGAGTAGCAGAAGTGCAAGCAGTTATCGTTCCTGTCGGAGTCACTGCTAAGACCACTGAAGAAGACCGCAAGAAGCTCTACGACGAGATCGAAGCCCTTCGAGTCGTGCTCGAGGACGCTGGAGTGCGTATCGAGACCGACATGCGCGAAGGCTATTCTCCAGGTTACAAGTTCAACGACTGGGAGCTCAAGGGCGTCCCTCTCCGAATCGAATTCGGTCCTAAAGACTCCGCAAATGGCGTCGTCACCACCTCCCGCCGCGACCAGGATGCAAAGACCGGCAAGGGCACAATCCCAGTCATCGAGGTCGGCACCAAAGTTCCTGAACTGCTCGAGACGATTCAGAAGGACATGTACCAGAAGGCTGCCGACGAATACGCGGAGCACCGCAAGATTGTGCGCGACTGGAAGGACTTCGTCCCGACCTTGAACGGCAAGAACGTCCTCATCGTTCCCCACTGCTTGGGCGGCGACTGCGAGGATGAGATCAAGAAAGACTCCGCCGGCAACATTGAAGGCCAAGAAGTTGACGCTCGTGCTCCTTCGATGGGTGCCAAGTCGCTGTGCATTCCTCACGACCAGCCAGAGGCGATCGCAGAGGGCACCAAGTGCATCAACCCCAAGTGTGGCAAGAAGGCGGAGCAGTGGGTAATGTTCGGTCGCAGCTACTAAAGCAGTGTCGAAGAATACCTTTGAATGACGAGTCGTTTTTTGGCGTGGCGTACGGTGGTTGATGGGTAGGTGGGGAGGGGTTTGCAGCAGCAGTAGGACAAGGAGGGCAACAGCATGCGGCTTGAGAGAGCCATGGAAATGTTGCTTTCAATAGCATTTCAGAGATTAGTGTCACGCATGAATGATCAACGAGTGAAGGAGAATGAGTTGTTTTTCAGCATATGTGCCAATTCATTTGATTCTGCATGCCTGAGAATGCCTGCATTCTGCACATGGCCTGTGGATCGTGCATTCACGGACCGTCCCGAAAATGACCACTACTTCAACCTCACTTCCCACTCTCATCCCACCTCCTAACATCACATCAAATCTCCATCAAAATGGACCTTCCCGCCTTCGCAAGAGACCATGTCTCACAAATCACAGCAACGATCGGCCTCGTTACCTATGCCATCGCGAGGAAGAAGCTCACACTCGGCGGGATTTTATCCGGAATCGTAGTCGCCGGAATCCACATGCTGCATCCATGGCCAGCGTTCTTCTGGCTGCTGATAATCTTCTTTCTCTTTGGAACAGTCGTGACGAAGGTAACTTATCCATGTCCCAAGATTTGAGGAACGAGGAAATGGGAAAGCTGATGGGTGTTTTGTGTCTTGTCAGATCGGCCACAAATCAAAGTCTCACCTCACGCAATCCGCAACCGGCGGCTCCGGAGGCGAGGGAGCCCGCACCTCCGCGCAGGTCTTTGCGAACTCCGGAACTGCGTGTGTACTGATCGCTTTGCATGCGTATCTCTTGAATAGCACGCCTTTCATCTCCTCGAATGTGCCACTTTCGGCAGGTCCATACGTTCCGGTTCTGCAGAAAGTGCTGCCTATCGGTATTGTGGCGCAGTACGCGGCCGTCGCGGCGGATACGTTCAGCTCGGAACTTGGAATACTTGCGAAGACGGATCCGTTCATAATCACAGCGCCTTGGAGGAAAGTCCCGCGTGGGACGAATGGCGGCGTTACTGTGGAAGGGCTTCTCTACGGTGCGCTTGGTGGAGTGCTGCTGACTGGAGTCGCCGGTATCGCGCTGTACCTTGCTCCGCCACATACGATGCTGGATGTCCGCACCGGAGGCCTTCTGGCTGTTTCTGGCCTTGTGGGAAGTGTGATTGATTCCATTCTCGGTGCGCTCGTCCAAGCCACTGTGACGGACAAGAGGACCGGGAAGGTCGTCGAAGGTGCTGGAGGCGTCCGTGTTAAGGTCCTTCCGGACGGCAGCAGAGTCAAAGTTGGACAGGACCTTCTTACGAACAATGGGGTCAACTTCGTTATGGCTGGTCTGGCGAGCGTACTGGCGATGGGAGTTGCGCACGAGTTCAGTCTTGGCTTGTAGAAAAGCAGAATACATTGAGATTTGGAAGTCACTGCTACTATCACCTTCAGCCTACTGGAATCGCGGCTGTAAGATCACTTTGCAAGTTCATGAAACTGTCCCACCTGATGTGGAAGCAGTACGCAATCGCTAAACTAGGATTTGTATGCTACCGAGGAGCATACTAAAGTCGCAATCTCAAGTTCCCACTGGCCCAAATGACGACGGATCACATGCACATTCTGCCTGCGCCTGCTACCGAACGGGAACACCTTCTCACAGTCGCGCTATCAGCTGAAGAACGAACGGACTACTCCAAGAGATCGCCGTCGTCGTCGCTCTTGGGCTCATCTTTGACGAATCCCATGGTGCTCTTGCCTCCAAGCAGCTCCTCATCGTCCAGATCGTCCTCCTCGGCAGCAGCTTTCTTGCCTTTGGCTCTCTTCGTGGACGGGGTAGCCTCCGACGCTGTCCTTGGTCAGTTACAAGCCTTTCGATAAGTGAGAGTATTGGGGTAACGCACCGGCCTTGCGCTTGGTTCCCGATTTCGGAGTAGCCGGAGTCTTCTTCGGAGTCTCGGTGCCGCCGT
The DNA here is from genome assembly GCA_022814565.1 of Phaeophleospora eucalypticola. Lineage (NCBI taxonomy): Eukaryota > Fungi > Ascomycota > Dothideomycetes > Mycosphaerellales > Mycosphaerellaceae > Phaeophleospora > Phaeophleospora eucalypticola. Next base: position 465,881 of record JAKLNG010000017.1, read on the forward strand.
TGGTGGCAGCTCCGAACAACTTGTCGCGAAGAGGGTACCATTTGTCGCGGGCAGCCTTAGTAGTCTTGAAGCTGCACTCCTCAGAGATCTTGTTCCAGTCGACCTAGTAGCGAAACGGTCAGCCATGTCTGTGGAAGATGAGAAGTGCATGAAAGACTCACGTTGGAGGCCTGGATGTATTTGCCGATCGCCTTCAGCAACTCCATCTCACGCGCCGTGAGAGCGAGGTTGGTCGACATGATGAATGCCTTGGAGAGGTGTTTGGTTGTATGTGGTGGTGTGGGTTGTTCGTCGAGATGTGCTGTGCTGGTCCGAAATGAAGTGGTCGAAGAGTGTGTCGCGGATGTTGAAGAGAATGTTCAAGTCTGGAAGAAGAGAAGTTTAAGAAGACCTCCCCGGCCGCCTCGTGAAGCTCACATGCACTAGCGACCAGGGTCCCCACTTTATCCAGCGCGCGAGTGAAGCGGCGCTCTGGGACAATAGTATGAGACTTACTACGTGAGCTTCCCAAATGGACCTTCGAAAGCTCTCAGTTGGTCGGAAATAAGCTTTCTGGACCTCACGCGTCCGTTTGCAAGGGTCCGCGCCTGCCTCGCCTTCACCAGGCCCGCTCATGCCAACAGACATCAGCAACATAAAAGAAGACAGTACGAGCCTGAAGGCCGCGCTCGACTGGATCATTGTCGTCTTAACAATGAAAATATACTTCACGCCGGGAGTCTCATGCAAGAGTAGGAGAGCCAAGTCATCAAGTTGAACCGCTACACTTCAACATCACGAACCAAATGCAAACGCGTGTGAAAATCTCACGTCTCACCAAAACGTCCCTCTGCACATCTCGGCAACCCAAGCCGCCGTCATCACATTGAGCGACTGTCCATCGCCCTTCGTACTTCGTCAAACAGCTCGAAAGCAAAAACAAAAAAACGAAAAAAAAGCATTCTCAGTTGCACAAAATGACTATAGCCCGATCTCCTAAAGGAAAAGGGGACAGGACTTCTGAGAATCCTACAATCTCCGTGTATTAATCTCTTGTGGAGATCAAGGCATAGCGCATCTCTCCCAACGATTCTCCTCGCTTCCTACCACCCCTTTCCAGCTTCCATGTCTCAACCACAGAATTCCAAACCGCAGCCAAAGAAAGCCAAGTCGAATTCGAAAAGGAGCAAGCGAAGTATCAGGTGCAAAAGCCTTCCAGCGCAGACGAGGACAGTCTTCGCTAATAAGGCAGCCGTTAGCATCGGAACAGTGAACAAGCCGGGTTCGAAAATGCCTTTGGGTAGCGTGGTGGACCTTGCTGCGCGGAAGGCCGAGCTGCTGAAGAAGGAGGGCGAGATCAGAAAGTTGGCGGTAGGTTACTGATCCTCGTGTTGTCAGTCAAACACTCTGGCTGTGCGCTTCGATTCTCCCTAGGCACGGCTTCCCATCTTGAGCTGGGAGAAGGACTCAGAACCGATCTCGAAATGACCACGCGCAGACATGACATATTCGCCCCTCCTATGACCTTGATGTTTCCTCAAATTTCAGAAAACCCAAAGAACCACAACTCCAAAACGACAACTCATACCGCAGTCACAAAAATAAAAAACTGTTTCTTAAAAAAGCGACCTACTTATTCTCTATCCATCAACAATCACTCCTTTTCCTCGCTCACTCACTTATCCCACGCGCTGCTCTGCTCGGCTGTAGCGTACACCAACATCGACAAATGCCACACCACGCCATGCCATTCATCTCACATGATCATCACCAAGCAGCAGCGCAGTCATGATTCTCATCTCCATGCATGGACACATCACATTCCCTTCGAACTGCCACTGTGGCGGTCCATCTTCTCCCGGGCTCCAAACAACGACAAGAGCGGTCGATTTCTGGGTATCACAATGACCGTGCGTGTTCGCATTTCTTTTCCTTCTCACTCCCAAATTAGCCTCCCCAAGGATCAAGAGAGTAGTCTGAGGCTGTGGCTTGTCGTTTCGTCTTCTCATCTTTCATCAAACATGTGTAGCGATCGCGGATGCTGAAGCTCTCAAACGAAGTCGGCAGAGTAAGAGAAGCCACGGAATTCCTCTTGCATGGCCTGGGAAAGAACTGTACGCATGAATTAGCACAACGCTCTCAAATGTCAGAATCATATGTTGTTGGTACTCACCAGACTGCACAGGCGTCAACACAGGCGTGACACTGGTGAACTCCGAATCGAAATTGCTCGTGTCCGCCTTGCCCTTCAGGGTCGGCAAGAAAGGCGCCGGCACGCGTTTGTAGTAAATATCCTCCCAGTTGACGTTGCGGAAGAAAGCGTGCGACATAATCTCCTGCGCATCCGTAGGGCCCGATCCCAGTCGCAATTCCGGCTCGCGGGTGAGCAGCTTCTGCAAGATCGAAACACTATCCCTAGGCATGTGAATCGGATACAGCGGCTCGTCCGCAAGAATGGCGTCGTAGATTTCGTCTTCGTCCTCACCACGGAATGGAGATTGCTGGAGCAGCATCTGGTAGATCAGCACACCAAATGCCCACCAGTCGACCGCGCGACCATATCTCTTGTCCAGCAGAATTTCCGGTGCCATGAACTCGGGTGTACCGCAGAAAGTACTTGTCGTCGAGCCATACCACATGTCCTCCTTGCACAGACCGTAATCAGCAACCTTGATGTGACCATCCAGTGTCAACATGATATTGTCCAGCTTCAAGTCACGGTAGATGACGCCGTTCTCGTGGAAGTACTTCAGCGCCAGGCAGACTTCCGCCGCGTAGAATTGCGCACGCTTAGTACCGAACTGGCCACGCTGAATGTGGAGCATAAGATCACCGCCAGCTATGTACTCCATGACGAAATAGACACGCGTCTCCGTCTGGAAGCAAGCGTGCAGATTCAGCAAGAACGGATGGCGCTCCTTGTTCGCAATCAGGAACACGCGCTTCTCGGAGCGAGTACTCTCAACTTCATCGTTCTCGATGATGAACTCCTTCTTGAGCACTTTGATGGCGTACAGCTGCTTCGTGGTCTTCGTCTCAGCAAGCATGACCTTACCGAAGTTACCCTTTCCAAGCACGGCCAAGAAGTTGAAATGATCCAGACCGATGCGTCGACCAGTGCCTGAGCTGTTTGCGGGTGGGGCTGGTTTCCTCTCTTCCGCGACAGGAGCTGTGACCGATTGCTGTTGAGCAGGTGGCTGTGCCTGGACTGGGGGTGCTTGGGACTGGGGCTGCTGTATCTGTGGTATTTGCTGTTGTGCGTACTGGTGGGGCTGGTAAGGCTTCGGTGGGGGCGCCGGTGGTTGCTGAGCAGGCTGTTGGACTGGTGAAGACTGCGAGTAGCCAACGACTGCGGCGTAGTCGGCGGGGTTGTATGCGTGCTGCGGCGGTGGTCGCCCTTGCTGCGCGTAGCTCTTGCTCTCGTTATAGCCGTCGGCGTATCCGCCAGACTGTCTTTGCTGCTGTTGAGCGTAGTCCGTAGACCCTCTGTTGTAGCCAGGCCGTTGATCCTGTGCCGAGCCGCGCTTAGCTTGGTTCGTGCCAGAAATGGCGGCCGCTGCTGCTGCTGCCGCAGCAGAGGACTGAGAAGACTGAGTTCGCTGTGCCGAAGGGCGTTGCGAGGTCTCTGGTGAAGATGGAGTTGAAGTGCCGCTAGTCATCGAAGCCTTTGCAGCATCAAGCGAGGTTCCCCCAGGAGGTCCGAATGAAGACGTTCTTGGCGGCTGCTCATACGAATCCGACATGCGATCCTTTCCATATGAGAATCGATCCTCCTTCGAGGACATCTGATCCTGGTGGTTCGGCGACGGAGCGAAGCTCTGCTGCGAAGGCGGAGGAGTAGGTCGGCCTCCCGTCGCACCTGACGGGGGACGCAGCGTGTGGGGCATGGGTCGGCCAGGTGGTGGGTTAGTCTTGGTCTTCTTGATCTCGTTCAGGATTTGGTTAGCACGCTCCATCGTGATACCGCAGAAGTCCGGAACAAAGTGCACGCAAGCGGCGTGACAAGTCAGCTTGCACGAGGGATCTGTGCATCTTCGCGATTGCCGCTTGCCAAGAGGCAGCATATAACCGCAATGGCAGCACCAATTCGCCCCCATGTTCGAGAATGGCTCGAACCGATGAGGAATGCGGTGGTTGATCTTCTCCTCGTCTGGATCCGTCTCAGCATTCGACTTGCTGATACACTTCGTGACGACCTTTTGGTAGCACTTCTGGTGGCAAGTATATTTGCAGTCTGCACACTGCATTCCGGCAGTATACTTGAGGAAGTCGCCGCACAGGGCACAACGCATTATGTTGTAGAAGGTCTGGACTGTGAACTTGTGGCCATATTGCTCCACAATGTCTTCCTTCTTCTGACGAACGGCTCCCTTTCGGTTGAGACCAACATCGAATGGACGACGATCCTTGACCTGCTTGATAAAGCTGAGGGTGAGTTGAATCCGGCCTACGGGTTCCAGCGAAAACCAGGCATCCACATAGATTGGTCCTGTCTGCGGCGCAAGACCAGATCCAGCTGGCCCACCTGCAGCAGCTGCAGTGGCACCTTGACCCTGAGGACCAGGACCGCCAGAGGAACCCGGAGGGGGTTGGAATTGGAGATCAGGCCGAGGTTGTGATCCGTCCATCTGGTCTGCAGTCTTCCACCCAGCCTGGTTGAACTCGGTCTCCACCCTCTTTCTTCGGATCTCGTCCACCAAGTCTGAGAGCCGGATCCACAGAAGGCCAATCGGGATAGGGTGGTCACTGCTCGACTTGTCGTAAACCGTGAACTCGATCTCGTTCGCCTTGTCCACGTCAAACTCATGTTGCTCGTCTGTCCAGCGGTCTGTCTTGGTAGCTTTTGTCCTGCCCTTGAACGCGTCTTCGACCTTCATAATGACGAATGTGTCGGGTCCACGAGAAAAGCGCCCAGAGGAAGCGTGCTCCACGTCTGCCACGGCATGAATCTTGACAGACAAATGTCCTGTCAGCGGTTTCCGCTGGCTAGGCGTATCCAGGCTATCGTCGTCTGCGGCGTCTGCACCATTCTCGACGTCAACGTGCAGACCTTCATATCTCCGCAGTGCTCTTGTCAAAAGCTGAATCTTCTGATTACTCTCCATCCTTCGCAGCTCAGCCTCGCCCTTGCTCTTGCGGTCTCCCTCCATCTGGTAGAGCTTGACCATCTTCTCGATTCCGTCCTTGTACTGCTTCTCCACGGACAGTTTGAACTCGAGCTGCGAAAGCATGAGCTGAATTCGAGGACCAAGATGTGCTGTATCGTATTTGATAAGGTCTAGTTATTGTCAGCTTCAGATCCGCATTCATTGCATTCCTTCAACGACACTCACCCAGTTTGCTGTAGTTTGGACGAGCTCTCGGTGACCTGTCCGCAGGGCCAGGCGGAGCATACGGAGCTCTGGGAGGCATCAATCCGTTTCCTCCGCCCATACTGTAGCCTCCAGCTCCCGGATTGCCGTAGTCTGAACCTCCTCCATATCCTTGCTCATTGCCCATACCTCCAGAAGATCCGCCGCGGCCACCGTGCTGCGGCGGTGGAGGCCCTCCATTGCCAGATATGGAAAGGTTGCTCATATCACCACCAATCTTTCGGTCCTGGAGGTTTTGCAGCGTCTCCTCGAAGTACTGAATGTTTCGCCTGGCATCTCGAATATTGGATTCTGCTCGCGAGGTGACGGAGGAGTTGTTGGTGGCCTGCCGCATCTGGTTGGCGGCGTTGATAATCTGCCTCTCGCGGGCGATCTTGCGGTGGATCTCTTGAATGGCCGCATCCTCGTTCATGGTGGCGGTTGTGACAGCCTGTCACGGGCGAGGAAGAGGGGTGGGAGAGGTGCGTCGCCGACGAAGAATACAGGACGGTGGCGGTAGGTGTCGTCGCTGGGGTGGGGTGTGAATTGAGGCACGTGCGGCCTGGTGAGAGAGCTGTACGCGATACCGCACACAAGGTCCAGCTCCGCGCGGACAGCCGGAGGAGTCGGACTCGTAGTGACGCTGGTTCGCAGATGTGGTGCTGGCGACGGGGTGGGAGGTGCGTATATGCGAATCGCACTCGCAAGCGCGGTATTGGCGAGGTGCGAAAGTAGGAATGAAAGGCGGCGGAGTTGGGCGGCGGCGGTGGTGTAGGTGGAGGTGGAGACGCGGCAATACCCAGCAGTGCGTAGTGGGCAGATCCGCAGTTCTCCAAGATTCCACACGCGCAGAAGAGTGCAGAGCAGCGGCCGACTACACGGTAGACGCTGTGCGGGCGCGGGAGAGCCTTTGTTTTCGTTTCGTTGCGTTTCGCTGAGTGCCGCGCGCCGATCAGATCGGGAACGTCAGGTCAGGTCAGGTCTGGTCAACGCAAGTCGCCAGGTGCGGGCAGCAGCAACAACAGCAAGCAGGCGCTCCGGTGAATTCGCGCAGGCCGCCTCAGGCACGACTTCCGCGATGCGTTTCTCTCAATCGCTCTGCTCTCGCAGCAGCAACGATTCGATTGCAGTGACGAGCAGCAATGACAAGCACGCGGGCGGATCCTGCGTTTTCGGCGAGGGGGAAGTGCAGATGCAGCCTGCTTTTCCGTCGGTATACTTGAATGAGATATGCCCACAGTAATCAATCAGCAGGCAAGAACGACAACACAATAAAACTCCGTCCCGCCGGTGATGATGGAAGCGTCGTCGAGTCGCCTTCTCGGTCTCGTCGCGTCAGGTCTTAATTCTCGAAATTCGCAGTGACAGTCAGTGCTGGCCTGCTCCGTCGGGTTGCAGTGAGTGGGACGCACGTCTCGGCAGAGATGACGTCCGGAGAGTTCGCTAGCCAGAGGCGCTTGAATGCTGAGCCACTCCAGTGGCGACGAGTCTTTGCTCCTATTCCCAAATTCCTCCAACGAGCCCCGGCCCGAGCGTCGTCTTCTCGAAAGCGACGGCGATGGGCAGTGCGAGCGCGGAATATCAGAATACGATGGCGAAGGAGAGAGAAACGGAGAGCGTTGCAACAGCAGCATCAACGAGATAGCAGCGGAGGGGAAAGATGGCCACACTCCAGTCCCCTCCTCCGTGTTTGGGTGTTTTGACATGCGTATCTTCCTCACTATCTCCTCCTACCAAGGTCCAATTCTGCCTTGCGGCCCAACCATTACACGCCAAATTGATTAAACCGACCGGCTTCTCACTCCTCAAACTGGTCTGCTGCTCGCTGCCTGCCTTGTGCAACTGGCGCGCAAGATCTGTTGCTGTCGGAATGTTTCAGGTGCTGCTGCGTTGCTGCGTTCAAGGTCCTCGCCTGTCACGGTAGCAACAACAGCCGCATTGTTGGCAAGGAGCGGAGAGAGACTGGCGTTCTGGAACGATTCGATTGCTGGAGCTGTCAATGAGGCAGCAAGCAGTGTCGGTCATTCCGAAGGGTCATCCTGTGCGTATACTCATGTCTACCTTTGCCTGGTGTGAGGTATAGCCTGCGCTGTCTCCAGCCCCAGTCCGTACGACAATGTATCACCAATCAACCTCTCATGATTGTGGCGCATGAGCATGCACATAACATGCAGCAGTATCTGGGTACTGTCAGTCGATCATCACATGCGCTCATCAGCACCTCGTTGTTGTTCCCTCTAGTGAGCAAGAAATAGACTCAAGTAAAAATACGAAGGCTCCGCAAAAATAACTTGCGCATTGCAGATCTATGTCGCTTTCTTCTAGGCAGGTCCTCTAGCACCATCCGTATTTCTCGTTCTTTATCCAATCTACGTCTTCCCATGATCCAGTGCTGCCGTGCCACTGCAGACTCGCGATACTGTCTGTTTCGCGATGAGTGACGCTCGCATTGGGATCAATCAGCTTGGCAGCCGCCAGCGTCGCAGACGTCGGATTCCAGATTGCAACCTGCTTCATATCCCATTGCGCAGCCTCTCGCTGCGCGGCCTGGAAGATAGCTGCAATCGAGCGTGCGACAGAGCTGTTCTTCAGCTTTTCGACGACATCGGCAGTGGCAGGCTTGAAGTCGGAATACGACTCGTCTTCAGTGACCAGACGCAGAATGTGAAGGGTGTTGGGAGATTCTTCCTTGGGATTCGACCAGACACGAGTCCAGATTGCCCACACCCGGGAGCCAGGAGGACCATCGACTATCGCACCCTTTGCCGCTGGTAACTTGTCTCGAAGCTCTTTACCTACGAACTCTTCGCGAGCGTGATGCCAGCGAAATGTGCGAGCATCGGGCACAAGCGCGACAGCAGACCGGCTGTGGGAGTCTAACGCGGATAGCTGCTTGCGGAGCAATGCCTCATCCTGCGAGCATAGTTCTGGTATCTCCTTTGCTTCGAGCAGTCGTACCTGTTCCACTGGCTGCACCTCAGATGTGAGATGTAGACTGACATGGGCCGACGGAAATGGTTGCCAACCACGCGCAGCATAGAACTGCTTGCCAATGTCTGAGTATAGCACGCTGAACAGAGGCAGCTGCCCTTCTTCCGTCTTCCAGCTCTTCAACTTCTTGGCCAGCTCAGTCATCATCCTACCAGCGTATCCGCGGCCTCTGTACCGCTCTGGACTGAAGACAGAGCAGATGCCGTAGGCAATCACATCTTCCACCTTGCCGTTCTGAGCGACCAGGGCATTCTTTCTGAGGGTCTCGCAACCGCAAAGCACTTGTCGTGGGCCGTTGGGGTCGGGTTGGTATACCAGCATCCACGGAGTCATTCCACCCTCTTTCGTCATGTCCTGGCTGTACAAATGCTCTTCTCGGCGTAGATAGGCTTCGAGAGTCAAGGCTCCGCGCCATTCGTCACTGTTGTCATGTTGTTGAACTACAAGCTCCTCTTTCGTCGCGACCACCAGGTGCAGATCGGCGGAATCTTTGCTCGGAAGGTCTAGGCTGCCCATTTTGTCGGAGTGATAGCTCTCGAGGAATTGAGTTCAGAAGATCAGACGGAAATTTTGAAGCAGACAATGCAGGTCGCTGAGCTGTCCGCTCGTGGCCAACTCGTAGTATTTGAAGGAAGCTACGGTACGAGAGTCGTGAGGACACTGGAAGTGAAAGTGAACATACCGGAACCAGTCGACGGGTTGCTATTATGTCAAATGCCGATGGTAAGCGTTGCGGACGGCGGTGTTAAGGTAGGTTCGTGGCATGTGATGGAGTTCGGGATAGCTTTCCTGGGACGCGGAACAGCAGCGACACCGAAGCGCAGAAGGTGTAGGACGCTTCGGCCAATGAGATGGCGCTAGGCCGAGGAGGGCGAAGGGCAGACTGGACCGCATGTCTTGTTGTAGACGCACTTCTGGTGGGAGAGCGAGTGCGAGTCGATCCATCATGTCGCGAAAGGCGTGAACATAGACATCGTCCGAGGCGTCGGTGTCGCCGTCGCCGTGGTTGATTGCTGATTCTTGCTTTTGCGACGGAGCTCTACCGCCCGACTGGAATCATCCGCTGGAATTCATCGCGGTGCGGTCGTGTGCCACAGAACAGCGTCTGACCCACCAGCAGTCCCCGTCGTCTTGCTGGTATCCCTTGCGGCTCTTGCTGCTGCTTGCCGATATCTCCTTCGTCGTGTCTGCCGGGGAAGAGGCCGCTGGCGGACGTGGGCGAATGGAGTGCAGAAGAGAAGAAGTCGGCGGCTCCAGCAGCGCCTTCCCGAGACAGCTTCACCTCACGTTGACAACTCTGAGAAGCACGAGAAGCACGAGAAGCACAGGCAGGAACGCGTTCCGCTCGCCTTCCACCGTGAAGTCGCGCGTAGGCTGCGACGTCAATTCCCAAATCCAGCTTCGACAAACGCTCGACAAACCAAGCATCAGCGCCTCCACGTCTCGCAGCCTTGCCGTCCTTCGCTCGTCTTCCACCCTGTCCTGACCTGATCAGGCCGGCCTTCCCTACTCTTAATTTCTGGCCTGCTCCTCGCCCTCGTTGATGCAATTTCAGCCGTGTGCTTCACTTCGTCTGCCACTTCATCGGCTTGAGCCATCACTGCCAGGCGCACACGTGAATTCGCGGCTCGACCCTCCTTTTGACTCGCTTCCGCAGAGCTGGTAATCATCGCAACAACCAACGACCCAAGCTTGAAGCTTACGACCACCAACCACATCACTTCGACCATCACTTTGGCTCACAACTCGCCTCGTCAATACAAACAGCCTTACACCAACTCATTATTGCTCATCTCGAACGACTGCACTGCTCTCGTGGGACTGTCAGTCTATCCGGCGCCCCTGTCTTTCGCCAGGATTTTCGAGATCAACATCGGACGCGCAAACGCGCTATATCCCCACTGCTTCCACCTCCAGAAAGCATTACTGCTCGACTGTCTCCTTCCAACAGCATGGCCGCTCCTCGAGCGCGCCAACAGAGCGTCGTCATTGATCTGGTGAGCAGCGATGATGAAGAGGGAGGTGTCGACCTGCTACGACCTCGCCAGAATCAACAGCCGCCGCAGCCACAGCCGCCGCAGGATCCACGAAGCCAGCGCCCACCTTCTCCGTTTGGCCTGCCTCTAGATGACGCTGCTGCTGCCGACAACAACAACGAACTCAACGACTACGCTTGGGGCGTTCCTGGCGCCTTTCCGATACCTGTAGCCCCTAGAATGCGTTCTCCGCTGCAGGAGGCTCCACGGGTTAGAGGTGGCGAATACATCACCATAGATGGCGAAGAAATCTTCCTTCCGGACTCTCCAGAGCCGCAGGCGCAGAATTCCAACGACTCGAACCAGAATCCACGGCCTCAAGCCAACTTCGATGAAGATTTTGCTTTCATGCTCGACGAGCAGAGCTTCACCGTGGACACCTGCCTTCAGCGCGTACTGGCAATCTTTCCGGATATCAGCCACGAGCACGTTCGAAAGCTCTATATTGATTACGACGCCGACGAAGCTCTTCAGTCGCTTTCTGGCTCCTCTCGGTTTGAGAACATCGTGGAAAAGCTGGTATCTGGTGAGGAATACCCCAAAGAAGAGAGAAGCAAGCCAAAGAAGAAGCGGAAGCGCGAAAACGAGGAAGACGAGGCGTCTACCAAGCGGTGGGAGGGTCCAGCTCGCGACACTGCGCCTGTGTACTGCAAGGGAGCCACCTCTGCCATTATCAAAGCCGATTTCCCAGACGTATCTCAATCAATGATCAGCAACCTCCTTGCCACCCACAAGCATCTCTACCAAACGTATGTGGCAGTCGCAAATGAGAGAGATACTGCCGACGGCAACAAGAAATGGCGTGGCAAGCCAGCGAGGATGCCTCAAAGTCCGGAAGACCTTGCTCGGAATACGGGGTACGAGCCGCTTCTGGACGAGCTTCTGGCTGCTCGGAAGCGTGTGAATGAAATTCGAGCAGAGCGTGTAGCCGATCGCGCAAGGAAACAGGTTGAGGAACAGAACCTACAACAGGCTATCGCAGCAGGTGAGACTGCAGAGTGCCAGGCCTGCTTCGAGGACCTGCCAATGAACAGACAGATTCACTGCAATGGAGACACTGCGCACTTCACCTGCTTTGAGTGTGCAGAAACGTATATCAAGTCAGAGGTGGGCGAATCTCGGTGTCGCGTGCTGTGTACTGCGGGTTGCGGTGCTGGCTTTGCACACGCTCAACTCCAGTTACTGTCTAACAAGCAGCTATTGGAGAAACTTGCGCAATTGCAGCAAGAGAAGGATATCCGCGAAGCTGGGCTAGACAATCTGGAAGAGTGCCCTTTCTGTGAATACAAGGCTATTATGCCTCCCGTCGAAGAGGATTTCGAGTTCCGATGCGCAAACCCAGACTGCGAGCAGGTCAGCTGCCGCCGCTGCAAAGCCATCTCCCATATTCCGAGAACATGCGAGGAGAATGCGAAGGATAACAAGCTCAACACTCGACACAAGATCGAAGAGGCCATGACCGCTGCAATGATTCGCTCATGCAATAAGTGCAAGAAGCAATTCATCAAAGACTTCGGCTGCAATAAGATGGTACGTAGCTGAGTTCCGCCACTATAAGACCGAAAAACTAACTTGTGCAGACTTGCCCTTCTTGCGGGAACTTGCAATGCTACGTCTGCTCCGAATCACTGAAAGACTACAACCATTTCGACCAGGGTCCAGGTGGCCCGAATCGCGGAGGAAGCAAGAATTGCCCTCTTTACGACAATGTCGAGGAGCGGCACGAACGCGAAGTCAAAGCTGCAGAAGAAGCTGCTCGCGCTCAAGCCATCGAAGATAACCCGGATGTGTCCGCGGACGACCTACAAATCAAGGTGTCAGATGCCGTCAGCAAGGCCACTGAAGATCGTATCAGACGAGCTGGTGGAGTTGGCGGTGGTCCGCAGCCTGGCTTTGGAGGTTTGTTTAGGATGCCCCTTCACCGACGCCGCGCTCGTGTCCCATATGATGCTGACGAAGACGAGGGATTTGACGATGACGAAGAGGTCGCATTGAATGATCGTCTGGCTCTCAATGAGCGTCTCAACGGCGTACAGCACGCAGCTCGACTCCCTAGAATCGCTCGAGTCGCCGAGAGGTACAGGAGAATGAACCTTCAAGAGGGAGTGCGTGTGCCCGCAGTGCATCGACCTCTGCCACAACCTCCTCGGATGCAACCGTTATTCCCAATGTATGAGTTCGAGGGCCTCGACGTTCAGCCTCAACCCCAGCAACGAGAAGTTCAGGCTCAAGCGCCATTTGCTGGACGAGCCGGTCATCACCCTGGAATGCCAATGTTCCCAAATATCGGTAATCATTTCCCACCGAATCGATACGCACAAGCACCTCGAGTCGAAGTCATGGACGCGCAGCAACATCCGCTCAACCAAGCTGCACAGCAAGCAGCAGCTACAGCAGCACAATTGCAAGCGTTGCAGGCCATGGCCCGTAATGCGGAAATGCAGGCGCAGCGCCAACAACACCACCACCATCAGCACATCCACGCTCCAATGGGCCCCCTTATCGACTTCGGACAGCCGGCGCCTGCCGCGCTTCCAGCTCAGCATGTTGCGAACGGTTTCAATAATGACTTCAACAATCTCTTTCAGCCTTTTGGTCACCTTCAAGGCCAGATGAATGAATTCGAGGAGCAGATGAGGAGATTCCATGGGGGTAGGGATGGTCCACTCTGAGGACGGCAGTAGTTTCGGTATCAAGTCCTCGTCCAAGAGACTGCAGAAAGTATGATGGATTCTTGTAGCATCGATTAGCGAGTACGTTTAGCGAGGCGTTTCAGGCGGGGAATCTTAATGAATGCTACCTGGTTCGCAAGAACAAGTCACAAAGCATGTACTCAGGCCTCTGTCTTTTCTGCTTCTTTCTCCTGATGCGAGGGCTCAGCCATTGACCCAGTGCTTCCCAACTCCGCCAACCTCTTTCTCGTCGTCTCTGCCTCTTCCGCCTCGACTTTCTCCCGTTCCTCCTTCTCCCTGGCTTCCTTCTCTTCCCGCTCTTTCCTCTGCTCCGCCTCGACCTTCTCCCTCTCCACCTTCTCCAGAGCTTCTAGCTCGTCTTCCACATTTCCCTCGTCAACCTGATCGGCACCGACCTCATTAATCGCCGCACCAATCTCATCAACATTCATCATCTCATCTCTCAGCCCCTCCATCACATCCTGCACCTTCTCCACGCCGCCAGTCTGCTTATTCAGACTCTTGAGCGTCTGACCTGACATCTCCATGACTTTGACAATTTCAACTTGGTCGGCTGCTTGCTCGATTTTGGAGTAGACGTCTTCCAGCTGAGCGAGCGTTGCAGTGCGCTGTTGGAGTTTCGTGTCGGCGGCTTTCTTTTGTCGTAGAGCGGTCTTTGCTGCAGTGAGTTGTTTGTTCGAAACCGCGGTCCGGGCTGTGATGTCGAGTTGGGAGATTCGGGATGTGAGTTGGTCGATTTGCGGTTCGAGGGTGGAGATGAGGGTTCGGAGGGAGGCGATGGAGTGGTCTTCTTCTGTTAGAGGCGAGGGTGATGTTTCGCTGGCGGCTTTGAATTTTATCACGCCTGAGGTTGCGGAGTAGGCGATTGCGTTGTGGTCTCGTTGCAAGTGGCGAAGGAGCACGCTGAGGTCGTTTTGGCTTAAAGATTCGACGCCTAGTGTGGAGGCGAAGGTGCTGTTGAAGAGGTCCTTTGAGAAAACTCTTGAGGTATTTGAGGTCGCGACTTTGGAGGCTTTGTTGACCACTGCTTTCGCTGCCGCCTGTACATGAATCAGCTTCTCGTCTCATGATCTGTAGTCTCTGTTATGAACTTACCTCCACATTCGCGACAACAACCCAGCTGCCCTTCACAAGCTTATCCTCTTTCCCCTCTCCAAGCAGCCCAACCTGCCTCAAGCCCCATCTTAGCACATCTCCCGGCCCAGGTATCCAACTAGCCAATCCAGGTTTCTGGTAAATACTCCCTTCTTTCTCCAAGAACTCCTTCAGATTCACCAATTGCCCACTCTTAACCGCATCCTGAACCACCGCTCCCAACGCCAGCGGCCTTCCAAACTCTTGTGTCTGTAGCTCTCTAGCTAGCTCTTCACCTGTATTCAGGACAAATCTATCGCTTCCAGCGCCGGACTGCGATGGGATCAGGCCTTCTTTCGCGGCTTTGGAGAGGGCGCGCAGCCATGCGGACGAGTTTGCGGCGTAGCCGTCGGGGTTTGTATTGCGTTGGTAGCGGAAGTCGGAGTATAGGGATGCTAGGCGGGATCGACTGTATTGATACAAGCATCAGCATTTCTGGCTTCTGCTTGGAGTGTAGTAGAGGTAGGAAATGGGGACGGGATTACCTACGGAAAGCTTCCTCGTGCGTTCGGAGGAACTCGAGAAGCTCTGAAGTCATTTCGATGTCTCCTTCTGGCGTATAAGAGACTTTGGTAACGGTGCGTTCTATGAACGCGTGTGGAAAGCGGGATGCGCAGAAAGTTGCAGATGCAGATCGTGTGAAGTAAACAGACTGACGTTAGCGCGGGGCGATAAGGTTTCACACCTGAGCTGTCACATGCTGTGCCAAGAAAAACAGGGCTGAGACAAAGCAGACACGAAGGTGAGTACAGTGTCTACTGAGTGGATTGGGCCGCTATCCTGATTTACGCATGACTGGCTGTATCGCTTCATTATGCTAGGATGATCGGTAGTGAAGCCTTGCGACGTACAAAGACGCTGTAACCTGGCTGTCATCACATGATTTTGGTTCTACAGAATCTACAGAGGCGCAGATACTGTCAATATCGGTACAGGGTCCCAACTTCCTTCACATCATTCCATGGCCGTGACCGTCGTCCTGCCCGCCTTGCTGCTCAGGATCCAGCTTGATCAGCGTGTCGATTCTCATGATAGCGACACAAGCCTCCACTGCGGACTTGAGCTGCTTGACCTTGCTCATACTGGGCTCCAGAATGCCAGCCTTCACACAGTCGTGGACCTTGCCCTTGGACAGGTCAAGACCGTAGTTCTTGTAGCCCTTCGCCTTAGCCAAAGCCTTCGCATCTTGGTCAAGAGCTGTCTGCGTGTTGGGCTTGGCCGGCGATGGCGGCGCGCCGTTCGCGGGTGCTGGAGGGTGTGCTGATGCTGGCTCCGATGTGCGTTGTGAAAGAGCGTGCCGTGAGCGAAGCTGGGCGACAAGTTCAGAGCTGTCTTTCGCTGCGTTGACGGCAAGGGTTGTTGGAATGACAAGCAGAGAGGCAGCGAACGCGCCGATCGCAAGTTGCTCTCGCGATCCCACGCTAGTTGCCCACTCTTCCAAGTAGATGTGCAATGCTGTCTCCACAGCACCACCTCCTGGCACAATGCGGCCAGACTCGAGCGTGCGCTTCACAGCAGAGAGCGAGTCGTGAACAGATCGCTCCATCTCGTCAAGCGAGTATTCGTTCGGACCGCGGAGGATGATCGAGGCTGCTGTGTGTACCTTGGGACCCTTGACCAGAATGCACTCATCATCAGATATCCTCTCCTGCGTCACCTCCTTGGCCTCACCCAGAGCCTTCGGGTCGAAGTAGTCGTCGCCAGTGTTGATGTCTGCTAGTGTGCTGACCATTGTCGCACCAGTCGCCTTCTCGATTCTCCTCAAATCCTCCTTCTTGCATCTGCGCACAGCCATCGCACCCTTCTCCACAAAGTGCTTCAAGCACAGATCATCGATGCCCTTGGTTGTGAAGATGACGTTGGCGCCAGCCTTGAGAATCATCTCGACTCTCTCCGTAACCAACGTAGACTCCCGCTCTCGAATCTTTTCCAGTTGTGCTGGGTCGTCAATTACCACGTTCACGCCCATCTTCATGCGCTCCTTTTGGAGGTTCATGTCGAGCACCGCAATCTTCGCATCGGTAATTCGAGTCTTCATAGCTTGCGAAGCAACCGTGCAGTTCAGAGCGTATCCCTTAACAAGCACAGACTCCGTAGCACTCTTTCCATGGGCCTTGAGCACGTTGACTGCCTTGACCGGGTACTTGACCTCATTCCTCGCATTTGTGGTCTTGACACTCGTGATGGCGTCCACGACCATGTTTGCGAAGAAGTCTGAGTCGGCACCTATGATCTTGCTGCTCATGCTTGTCTTCGCAATGTTGATCAAACTCTCACGTCCCAAGGTCTCGACCTTCGTGCTCACGTTCTCGTTCATGTATCGTACCGCCTCTCGCAGTGCCAATCTGTATCCGGTGATGATCGTTGTAGGGTGTATCCGCATCTTCATAAGATCATTCGCCCTCTTCAACATCTCCGCCGCAATCAACACCACACTCGTAGTTCCGTCTCCTACTTCCTTATCTTGCTGTTGCGCGAGGTCGACGAGGATCTTGCCGGCCGGGTGCTCGACGTTTAGAAGACCGAGGATGGTTGCGCCGTCATTTGTAACCGTAACATCTCCAATGTCGTCCACCATCATCTTGTCCAGACCGCTGGGACCGAAGGAGGACTTGACGATATTCGCAATAGCTTGTGTAGCAAGCACATTTTGGTCTCTGATGTCGGCTCCCGAGATCTTTTGGCCTCCCAGGAAGAGAGTGCCCTGGTTGCGCGGCGTGTCAAAGATGCCCGCCATGGCAGGCTACTGGTCGGTCGGGTTTCTCCTGAAGCTGCTGGTGTGTTTTTGAGGCGGCCAAATATTAGCTGACAGTCGTAATGTGGGATATCAGCAGTATTGAAGGTTTGTCGTGGGTCTTCGTTGCGTTTGAAGGCCAGAGAAAAAGTCGCGTCGCCAGAGCTTCAAACCAAATCTACGCGGAAGCAGCTCTAGCGAGGCCCGCCAAGACTGTTTCATTGGAAAAGCCATCAACTTTTCATGGGCCCCGCTCATCATAAAGTTTCGCATTCGCATCGCTCTCCTGAAGAGGTTCCTGTCTCTCAAGGTATCGCGACACTTCCATCCCATATTTTCAACACGCTTCACTCACTTTCAAGCCGTCATCTCATCTTTGATCGGGCGTCTCTCTGACGGAGGTCAAGATCACAGACCTATTATGTCGGCCCAAGGGCGTCAGGGACCCGGCCTCTGAAATGCTCAGCGCTGGAGCAGAGAAAGTCAGCATTCGACAAAGTGACACGAGGGTCAAGAACGAAGGGAATCTACGCGACGCTGGACATCTTTTGATTTGTTTCAGTCCATTTCTCGGCCCCTCTCACGAGCTCGAATGGCTTGCTGGACTGAAACGCTTCCTGGCTCAACATCTTTGGGCCTGCGAGAGCATGTTCGCGTCAGGCCACGGGAAGACAACAAACAAGCACACGTGTAGAAACGCAAGGCTCGCACCGTGGTTCGCATCCGGTGCTTTGTCTGCCTGGACTGCTCTGTACGGATCCGATGGAACTGTGAGATGTCTACATCTAATCAGTGGAAACGATTGATCGATCCACCCGGAGGTAAGTCTGCACGCGCCAAGATCAATTCCAATGAACACCTGGAGGAGATCTGTTCGACTGTTTGCTCCCGAACCAAGCCATAGGAGGTCGGTCTACATGGATTTAGATCTGGCCAGTTGAAGCCGGGGTTGCTGTTCTAGACAGAGGCGGCGTATGCTTCTCCATATCAGAGTGAGTGTTTTCACGTCCTCCGCTTCGGAAATTGGTCAGGCCGTGCTGTGGACAATGTTACCCTGGTGTCTTGAAGACCGCGCAACGTCTGGTTGATCAAGAACGACGAAGCGGCGCCCTGCTCGAGATTATCAGAGCTCATCGAGTCAACAGCACGACCGAACCCTGACTTGAAGTTCTATCAGGTAGTACCTATTTCTAACTGCACTCCCATGATTCTCGCACACTGCATGGGTTTTATGCGAATTCATCTCCAATGTCACCGCGTATCTTCCCAGAAGAGCAAGGTATGTCCGAAAGATGCCAAGCCAATGAAGGACCCGCAATCCTCCGGTCAAGCGACCCGGACAAAGAGGTGGGATCGCGATAGGCACAGCTCTCAACCAACATTTGGTCTTACTGTTGCACCTGCAGTACGCCTTGCGCTGATAGATCTTCTAATAGTTGCACGTAAATTCTTCCATCCAACAATCTTCGCTGCCGAAGCGACCGTTTTGCCTGCATTGCATCTGCGCGTGGCTTCCATGAGGCGAGCAGGGGTCCGGTGAACTTTACTTTCGCCTATCTCGAACCTCGTCTCCTCCACAACCCCCAACGTAGACTACAATGTCCTAGACTGCCCGCTTATCTACGCCCTCCTCGGACGAACAAAGAGTACCAACCCAGAAATAAAGAAAGGATCCGGTCGACTCTCCAAACCTGTCATGGTTGTCGATAAGACGACTTCGTCTCGTTGGTGCGACCACCTTCGGTATGAGATCCTTCCATTCTTCGTCAGGCGAGCCAATAAAGCATGGATTGGGAAGCCTGTAAGCCCACTCGCGTGTAACTGTTATCAGGCCAAGCTTTTGGCTGAAAGAATGGAGAGCATATCTAGTTCTTCTTGGCGATTTCTATTGTGTGATGTTGGGTTCGTTTGGAGATGGATGTTGGGTGGGCCCGGAGCTGGCGCGCCTTCATATGAATGCACCGCGCCGCCTTCTCGCGTGCGTGCCGCGGACGGACGTCTGACTCCTTCTCTCCACTTGCGCTTTCCAGGCTGTATTTGAGCTGCCGCAGCGCCGCGACTTCTCGCGCTGTGTTCCTCTGAAACGAGCAACACTCTTGGAGCATCTCCTGGGTACGAGGCAAGACATCAATATGTCTGAGACTACAGTGAGTTCAAACATCGCAAGTTTTCCGACGAAGCCTCCAAATTAATACTCTTTCCTCGCACAGCCTGAGTTCAATTCTTCCGAGCCCTGGGGCGGCAATCCTCTCGAGGTCGATGTCAATGCGCAATATGCCGGCGTCGAATTCCACTACGTTTACCTCGTCATTTGCGGGTTCTTCGTCTGGCTCATCATTCCTGGCATCGGGCTGCTCTATGGAGGTCTTGCGCGCCGCAAGAGCAGTCTGTCATTGCTCTTTCAGAGTCTAATGGTCGCCTCGGTGGTGACTTTCCAATGGATGTTCTGGGTGAGTCACCCTGTTTCCGAGATCAGAACTTGCCCACCCCCTCAATGAAGTGCAGGGCAGTGGCTTTAGGGTCTGGAAAACATTTCACCCGCATCACATGGCCGATCAACCTCACCCAATTCCTGACTTGGAGGAAATACATCGACTTCAGCTAACAGCGTCTAGGGCTACTCTCTTGCCTACTCTCGAACTGCAAACGCCTTCATCGGTGACCTCGCCAACTTCGGCCTCAAGAACGTCCGCGCTGCACCGTCCCCTGGATCGGCCCTGATCCCCGACATCGTCTTCTGCCTGTACCAGCTCCTCTTCTGCGCCTGTACGTGCCAGATCGTGATCGGTGGGTCCTTCGAGCGTGGCAGAATTCTTCCATCGCTGTTGTTCACCTTCATTTGGGCAACAATCGTCTACTGTCCCATCGCATGCTGGACCTGGAACGGCAACGGATGGCTCTACAACCTGCCCTCCCTTGACTATGCTGGAGGTGGGCCAGTTCACATTGCTTCTGGAGCTGCGGTTAGTCGCCTCGTGTGATAGATTGCAGACCAACTTGCTGACTCCGATTAGGGTCTTGCTTATGCCCTGGTCCTGGGCAAGCGCAAGCATGCTGGAGAGGCCTCGCACAAAAAGCCCCACAACACTACGCTTGTGTTTCTCGGAGTAGTTCTCATTTGGGTGGGATGGTTTGGTTTCAACGGTGGCTCCGCGCTCAATGCCAGCATCCGTGCCATGTACGCTGCATTCAACACCAATGTGGCCGCCTCGACCGGAGCCATCGGCTGGGTCATCGTGGACTTCATCCGCACCGGCGGCAAGTTCAGCGTCGTGGGAGCCTGCGAAGGTGTCATTGCTGGACTGGTCGGCATTACCCCAGCCGCTGGCTATGTCAGTGTCTGGCTTGCCGCTGTCATTGGCTTCATCACAGCAGTCGTGTGCGCTTGCATGCAAAATCTGAACGAATGGATTCGCATCGACGAGGGCTTGGAGGTCTTCAAGCTCCACGGCATTGGCGGCATTGTCGGCTCCTTCTTGACGGGCATCTTCGCGGACCACACCATCAGCATGCTCGACGGCGCTACAGACGCTACAGGAGGGATCAACGGCAACGGTGTCCAAGTCGGCAAACAACTCGCTGAGATCACGGCCATCACCTCGTACAGCTTTGTGGTTACCTGCATCATCCTGCTCGTGCTGAAATACACTCCTTACATGCACCTGCGTGTGAGCGAGGAGGCTGAGATGATGGGACTTGATATTGACCAGTTCTTCGATGAGCAGATTGGCGACTGGTCTTTCTTCGAGACGTATGCGAATGTCACTCACGGCGTTCCGAGAGAGTCGTCGCCGGGCAGCAGCGCCGTTAGTACCGCTGAGCAGACCCATCCCAAGGCAGAAAGACAGGATTGAGAGATGAGATGTTCCTAAGTAGAAGTGAACGCAGATACCCTAGATTGTTAATTGCTGATTCAGCTTTCATGTGAATCATGATGGCTTTGATTCTCTTCTGCTTCTTCGAGACCCCATCTCATGCTGAGGCCGCATCATGTTTCTAGAAGAGATCACCCTGCCGGTGCAGCGATTCGGCGTCCGAGCTCCGCGTTGCGCTCAATATCCACATACCCGATTTTCACGTGGAGGAGCATGTTCATGGAGATAGTCATCCTTGCTCTGTGCCTGGCTCTGACAATATGGTGCCAAGCAGAAACGCTCGATGCTGAGACATTAGCAGGCACCATGGTGGCTTCCTTGCACACTATCGAGACTGGCATCATCCTCCAGATCGATGAGGCTGAGAATCTCCCCAATTGCGGCATAGATGCGATGAAGGAAGATGCAAGAAGCCCATCGGCTCGTCCGGTCCCCGAAAGGCATGTGTCAGTCTCGGAATAGGCTTCGCTCGGAGGTCTGTTTCGAGAAGGCCCGGCTGTGCATAACTTTAGACGCGCCGTCGAAGGTGCGTGTCGTTCTCATGGCCGCTTCGATTCCGCCCTGCAGGTGTATACGATACTGCCGACTGTCTCATCCGTCACGCGGTAGTCTTCAGCGGAAAGCCTCCACAATCGAGAGAAGCGGTTCTCCCCTCATGAAGAGTGTGGGGTGCGGGAAAGCATTCCGGGAGTCGGAGGGAGGCGGCGGAGTTCCGCTGTTATCCTCATACAACTGCCAATAGTTATTCAAATATGCCGTGGAAAGGCTAGATGAAACTAAGCCTATAGTCATATAGAGAGCTGGATGTCTTGTGCTTGGACTGCGCGCGGAGCGGGTCCTAGAGAGCGTTGAGGGCCGAGCGGTCAGCGACCTGCCACTTGTTCCTTCTGTCGGCCGCAATCGCATGTGACGACGACGATAATAAAAGTGGTGGTGGTCCGCCAAAATCAGGCCACTCTCGCGCTGCCTGCAACTGCATCTCTTTCCTCCAACACCCGCCGGCCAGCATCCAGCAACTCTATCTGCGGAATAGAACAGCATCTGCCACTGCCTGCCGCCTTACGTACGCCTCGCTGTTCGGCATCCTCGCGCACCGGAACGAGAGTGGACGATTCGCGCTGCAGAGTCCCTGACGACATTTGCCGCTAAAACCGTGTTGTTCCCCCACCGCTGCGCAGAGACTCGAATCTCGCGGTTGACGCATTGCACGCTCTTGGCCACCGGGTCATCGATTTCGAGCCGTTGCCTGCTGCCACCAAACATCCGAGGGTCTTCGTGCAGTGCCCACGCGCCCAATTGGCAGGCTCGCACCGCTCTCGCGCTCGCCGAAGCGTACCACCACGGCTCTGCCACGCTTCGCTGACGCTGAGAAGAGCTTCCAGAAGCACCAGCTTTTGCCAGAATCGTCAGTCAGCGCGTGAAACGTTGTTGACTGGAGCGTGCTGCTTTCAGGGCTCAGCCGCAGGACTCCAGACCCACGGCGCGCCGATAGTTCAGACGATAAGCACCAGGGTTCCCAGGATCGTCGGCTTTTCATAACCACCCTTCCCTCGCGCTCATTCTTTCTGCCTTTCTCGCGACACCGCTTTCGGCAGACAGACACCGCAACGATGGCTTCTCTCGATACGCTGGACATTGTCGTCCTGGTAGTCCTGCTGCTGGGCACGATCGCCTACTTCACGAAGGGCACTTACTGGGCGGTACAGAAGGATCCGTATGCAAGTTCGATGGCCAATGGCTCGGCCGGCAAATCTGGCAAGAGCAGAAACATTCTGGAAAAGATGGAAGAAAGTGGCAAGAACTGCGTTGTGTTCTACGGATCCCAGACTGGAACTGCAGAGGACTACGCATCTCGATTGGCAAAGGAGGGATCCTCAAGATTCGGACTGAAGACGATGACTGCGGATTTGGAAGAGTATGACTACGAAAACTTGGACAAGTGGCCTGAAGACAAGATTGCATTCTTCGTGCTCGCGACATATGGTGAGGGCGAGCCGACGGACAACGCTGTTGAGTTTTACGAATTCATGTCTGGAGAAGACGTGTCTTTCAGCGAGAAGAGTGCCGAAGAGGCTCCTCTCGAGAACCTGAAATATGTCACTTTTGGCCTTGGAAACAACACTTACGAGCACTACAACGCTGTCGTGAAAAACGTGGACAAGTTCTTGACCAAGCTTGGGGCAAAGCGCATTGGTGAGGCTGGTGAGGGTGACGATGGCGCGGGAACTATGGAGGAGGACTTCCTCGCCTGGAAGGAACCCATGTGGACTGCGCTGTCTGAGGCGATGAGTCTTGAGGAGCGCGACGCAGTCTACGAGCCGGTATACGAAGTCACTGAGCAGTCTGACATGGATGCATCTCAAGACACCGTCTACCTCGGCGAGCCGAACAAGAACCACCTCGAAGGCACTTCCAAGGGTCCATACAACTCCCATAACCCGTACATCGCGCCCATCGCCAAATCTTACGAGCTCTTCAACGACAAGTCCCGAAACTGTCTTCATATGGAAATCGACCTGTCTGGATCGAACCTGACATACACTACTGGTGACCACATTGCAGTTTGGCCGAACAACGCTGGAGTTGAGGTTGACCGCCTTCTCGATATCGTGGATCTCAAGAAGAAGCGCGACACTGTCATCAAGGTGAAGGGTCTTGATGCCACAGCCAAGGTTCCTTTCCCAACTCCGACCACCTACGATACCGTCTTCCGATACCAGCTTGAAATCTGCGCCCCTATCTCTCGCCAGTACCTCTCGACCCTCGCCCAGTTCTCTCCTAATGACCAGGTGAAAGAGAAGATGACAAAGCTGGGCGGTGACAAGGAGGCATTCGCAGAAGAGGTGGCTAAGAAGAACTTCAACATTGGACAGCTACTCCACTGGGCAAGCAACGGCCAGAAGTGGGACAAGATTCCATTCTCGCTCTTCGTTGAGGGCCTTACCAAGATCCAACCCCGATACTACTCGATTTCGTCTTCGTCCATGGTCGACAAGCAGAAGCCAACGATTACGGCCATTGTGGAGTCCGTGGAGGTTCCTGGTGCACCTCACGTGGTCAAGGGTGTTACAACGAATTACCTCCTTGCCCTCTCGCTCCAGCAGCACGGCGCCGACAACCCTGACCCGCATGGCTTGAACTACCAGATCAAGGGACCTCGAAACAAGTACGATGGCATCCACGTGCCAGTCCACATCAGACACTCCAACTTCAGACTGCCTTCAGATCCAAGCAAGCCAATCATCATGGTTGGCCCTGGAACTGGTGTTGCGCCGTTCCGCGGCTTCGTCCAGGAGCGTGCACAGCAGGCGAAGAATGGCGAGAACGTTGGCAAGACGATGCTCTTCTTTGGATGCCGGAACAAGACCGACGACTTTATTTACAAGGACGAATGGGAGGTGAGTGAATGAACAAATATCTGTTTACCATGAGCAGCGTACTGACATTTTGATAGCAATGGTCAAAGGACATGAACGGCCAGTTCGAGCTCGTCACAGCCTTCTCCAGAGAACAAAAGAACAAAGTCTACGTCCAGCACCGACTAAAGGAGCGTGCCGCCGAGATCAACAAGCTTCTCGAGCAGAAGGCCTACTTCTACGTCTGCGGTGACGCAGCTCAGATGGCCCGTGAGGTGAACGACATCCTTGCGCTCATCATCTCTGAGCAGCGTGGCGTGGACAAGAAGAAGGGCGAGGACATCGTCAAGTCGATGAGGAGTGCAAACCAGTACCAGGAAGACGTCTGGTCTTGAACGATGACGTTGAAGATGAGAACACTATAGAGCACGTATACCCAGCTGTGGGATTGTTGATGTGAATGGGAGAGAGCGTGCATTCTGCTGGCTTTAGCGTCGGGTTGCTATTTTGCTACGTGGGGCGTGAAGTGCATGGAAAATCTACACTTTTGTGTGATGGATTGGCGTAGATGAGAATGGTGTAGATAGCGATTTTGTCGAGTCGATATATACAGCTTATTCCACTGCTGTTCATAATCAAGATCTATGAGTCTCAGCTTCATCTCGCGCTGGTATCGACTGCCACATGCTCAGTGAGCTGCAGGTCTATGTCAAGGACCTTCCTGATAGGATCCCGCATTGGTTCTCACCACTGGCCAGAACTCTGAGAGATGCACGTGAAATTGGATGGACAAGGTTCAACCTTGTGAGCTTGGACCACAGCTAATCTCTACGAGTCCACGTCCCATCTCTCTCTCTTCACCATCTCCCCGTTGAATATTACGAGCGATTGCGAACTTCATGCTGGGCTGCTGTCAGGACACAGAGCTTTATGACGACGATGTTGCTATCGCTGTACACCACAGGGCGAAACCTCCGCTGAGGCGAGGAACTTTACACCTCTCTCACCCCTGTCCAGCAGAGCCCGGGAGCCGAGGATCTCCAGCGCAGAATCCACCTTTCCAGCTTTCTGTACTCCATTGTCTGGTCACGATCCCTTCGCTCACACGGACCGTGCTGCGCTGGCCGGAGATTTCTTTGTTTGCAGAGATGCGTCGCATTCTTGCAGGTCAAATGATCGAGGATGCTGTTGTGAACGCGGCCGGCAGAGATCGGATATGCAGTTACGCCCAAGACGACAGATGATGCCCGCGGTACCGAGAACCAGGTTCGAAAGTGCTTTACAGCGGAGGATGACTTCCGAATGCACTGACAAGCAGCGGTCTTGATTGTGCCTGCTGATCAGTGGTCGACCTCGATGCTGTGACTCGCGGTCCGACGGACCTGCCGCAGGAGTGTGTAGATGCTGAGATGTGGCTGGCTCGCTGATTCTTGGTTTCCATTGTTTGATGCGAGTGTCAATCGTGCATTGCATTGCAGATGAGCGAGCAGGGAAGTGGAGAGGGTGTGTGGTGAGAGAGGACAGAGGCCCCTCACGGCCTGGAGTCGCACGGCATCGAGCGACGGACGACTACGGCTCCTTGCATCGGACAACGCACACAACAACGCGGCCTCTTCAAATTCTGTTGAACAAGAGTCGACACGGCCTTTGTTGCGTATCGGACGGCCACATACTATTATGTTTCTTGCGACGTCGACGGCAGCTAAGATAGACTCCCGGCTTGTGCTACCAATTTGCCATGGCCGATCGTCAAGGAAACGAGAATGAGCGACCGGGGACGCGGAATGGGCAGACACGCAGATTGTCTGGCTGCCACATGATGGCCTCAGGGGCAGTGCGCAGCTCAATCAATTTGAAGGACGACCGAAGTGAGTGCCGAATGCAGGTGGACAGAAGAGGAAGAGAGCAAATATGGCGGCTTTGACTGTGCTGGACCACGGCGTATTCCTGCGACAAGAGGTCATCTGGACGGGGACCTGTTGTGGACTTTATAGCCTACGACTTACCATTGCGATGGCTCTTGCTAAGAGTCTTGGGGAGAACACGACTAGATGATGTGAAAAGAGCTGTACCAGGTTGCCGACGGGCCAGAGACCGGGTTGCCCGGATATGGAGGACGGCATGCAGACGCCGATGCAGGTACGACATTGATCAGCGTACAACACAGGCACTATTTTTGATCGTTGTCGTTGAGCGCGGACTCTTGTTCCTGTCAAACGTGCATCGAATCTGCAGCCAAATTGCGTCAGCGTGCAAAGGACCGCCAGTGCAATCTTTCCCCACAGAGCCAACGGCGCTGCGTTTGCTAGTGCGGTTTCGAGTGAAGGACGTTCGATGAATGACAGGCGCTCCGGCGGTTCTGCGCGTCTGAAGATTTGGTTCGATGGATCTGTGCGGCGGGTGGACGGTGAATGCTGGGAGATGCGGTCGTAAATGCTCAGAAAGTGATAGATCACATAGGCGGACCTGCACGGGCATCTGAGGTCATCTGCCGCTGGGCGTTACCCGGTCGCGACGAGTGCATCTCGAGAGCATGAGCAGCAGCAGCAGTAGTCTATCAGCCGACGAGGACGATGAGGAGGGCGCAGCGAGGCAGCGGCAACGGTTCACATGTGCGCTCTCCCACCGTCTGAAGCGGAGCGGCGAGCGTTTGTGGCGTCTGCGCATGATGCAGGCTTGTGTAGCGGCCATGTGTGGTTCGCAGAAGAAGGTCCTCCAGCCAGAACAAAGACGGCGCGGCTTGCATAAAACGATCCCCTGCGTGTGACAGGTTACCAAGCTGCCGTCCGTCGTCGAGGGGGATGAGCGCGCAGCAGCAGCAAGAGGAGCCCCAGTAGCGGAGCACACAGCGAAACGGCAGGCAGGTGGAGGTCATCCTATCCATCCATAACAAAACCGCCCTGTCCGCCCTCCCATGCCGGCGCCGCTGTCTGCCACCCGGCACATCTTTCTGTGATCCGTCCCTGTTTCCATCAATCCATCCTGCCACTTCATCTCATCCTCGCCGACGGCCGTACGCCTCCTTCATCTGCCTCCTCTCTCCTGCCAATCCGCCCATCGAATATACCATCCGCACCTCCCAATCCGCCATCGTCGAGCGACATCGCTGTACATTGACCAGCATCGTTATTGCCTCAACAGCACCAGCATTAGTCTGCCACAGCGTGCGCGAGAAGCCGCTGTCGACTCGAAATTGCCTTGTGGTTGCCTCAGACCGCTCCCTCGCCTTCACCAGCTCGCCAATCCGCACGCGCAACGGAACCTCCCAGGCGGGCCTCATCTCCGGAGCGAAATTCTCGCACTCATCACGACGCTGCTACCTTCCATCCATTGAGCTTGCAAACGCTGTAACTGCAGCAGCCGCACGTGGCGAGCCTTCTCCTGGCGAGCATTCGAGGTGCGTTGTCGGCTTCCCGCGCTCCTTCCTCAACTTCACGGACCGGCAGGACCGAAGCTGCTCGCGTGGGCGCTCAGGCCCTCGAGTCCAAACATCTCTTTTCTTTTGCCTCGACTTCTTCTTCCTCCTCACCCCAACAACTTCCACTTCTTACACACTTCACAGTGCAACTCTTCTTCATTCGTCGTGCATTCGCCGTTGACAATTCCAGCATAGCATCCCGCTCGTCACTCCTTTCCGCCGCTATCTGCTTTTCCCCCGCCGTCGACGCTCTCCGGCTCCCTCTTGGACCTTCAGACCTCACTCGTCAGCCACAGCGACAGCATCGGGTGAGTTTTTTCCTCTTCACTTACTGCAGAAGCCGTCAGCAGCAGCTTCACCAGCATCACATGCTGAAACCTCACTCCCCACTCTTACTGCAAGTCCGCGGCTAACCTTTCCATCACAGGACTCGACACCCGCCCTCAAATTCCCCCAACCCATTGGAAGCCATCCATCCACACCAAAGCACAGTGGTAAGATCTCTTGCCGCCTGCTCAGGCAGATCTTGTGAATACACTGCACTCGTCGACTGGACGCCCACAATTGGAATCTTGATTTGGCTTGTTCGAGCACTGTCACTCCCCCTGAAGACATACTTTTGGACACATCCCCCATCCTTCCCTTTCCAGCAGCCACCATGACGTCTCTTGGATACCAAAGCACGCACAATCTGCTCTTTGGCAAACCAAACCGTCGCCAGGCGCCTGCTGACCGTGGCTTCAAGCATATCGCAGCAATGGCTGACTCGAAGAACGTTGGCTACAACCGCCAGAACAACGGATACAACGCCGGCAGCAACATGTACGGCAACCAGCAGTACACCGCCCGTGGCCAGCAGGCTCAACCATACGGCATGCACAATCCCACTGATCCGATGTCGACTCTCGCTCATGGCTTCCAAGGCATGAACATGGGCAATCAGTCCTTCGCAGCGCAGGCCAAGAATGCCGCCATGATGACCAACCCTCAGACCAACTACGGCGCCCTCAATGTCGCTACTTCGATGCCCGGCCAGATGTACAACGCCGCCTACATGTACCCGACTTACGGAGCCGGAACCAACACCCAGTCACCAGGCATGTACACTCCGCATGCTGCTCAGTACATGCCACAGCTCAACTACGCCGGCTACCAGCAGCACGATAACAGTCCCATGTCGCAGAACTGGACACCGACCACCGCTGGCGCGAACGGCGAGGTCCCAACCCTCATCACCCCTCGTCGGGACTCCATCTCTTCGAACGAGAACGACCAGCCAACCACTCCTTCGTACGCTGGATACCCTGGCTTTGCTCAAGGTGGTGTTGCCATCAACCGCTCGCCCAGCGGCGTCTTCTCGCACAGTACGCCGTCGCCCACCTCCATGATGGGTCCATACGGTATGCAGGTTCAGAAGCAGCCGGAGCAGAGTGATGTCTCTCCACGCATCAAGCTCCTCGTGTCCCGCGAGCCAGCCATTCCACGCGCCATTCCGGCTCCATCGTCGCCATTGAAGCCGCTTGACCGAGCCCTCGAGAACCAGCGCGGCGAGACCAACGTCTACATCCGCGGTTTGCTTCCCGAGACCACCGACGAGATGCTGGAGGCATGGGGCCTTCGCTTTGGTGACATCAAGAGCTCCAAGTCCATCATCGACCTCAACACTGGTCTGTGCAAGGGGTAAGTGCTACCTATTGTTGCTGATCGTGATCTCGCTGACACTGCATAGCTTTGGCTTCGTCAAGTACCACAACTACGAGGACGCCGAGAACTGCATCCGCGGCTTCCACTACCTGGGCTACGAAGTCAGCTTCGCCCGCGAGTCCTTCTACTCGAAGCTCAAGACGTTCGCCGACGAGTCCAACACCAACCTCTACGTGTCCAACCTGCCCAAGTCGATGAACGAGCACGAACTGGCCCAACTCTTCGCGCCACACAAGGTCTGCTCGTCTCGCATTCTCCGCGACAAGAACGGCCATGGCCGCGGCGTTGGCTTCGCTCGGTATGACACTGCCTGCTTTCGTTTGACTGACGCTCTGTTAACCTTTTTATCAGCTTCGAGTCTCGTGACGCCTGCGAGGAGGTCATCAAGACGTTCAACAACCACACCATCAAGTCTCCAGATGGGGAGCTGTCGATTTCTATCCGCTTCGCAGACACCCAGGAGCAAAAGAGCTTGAAGCAGCAGACTCAAGCGGCACGCCAGTTCCGCTCCGCTGAGGTTCGTCTTCCATCATCACTGTCCTTGATTACCTGCTAACGTACCGTGATAGTACGAGTACGCAACCCGCCACCTTCTTCCTCCGTCCTCTACCGGCGATGCTTACGCCGCCCATGGTGGAGGCAACGAGTTCGATCACTACCTTGGCACTCAGCCGGTCCCAATCACTGGACAGCGCTGGGCTCAGTCGGCGATGCGTCACAGCGCGCGCCCATCTCCCCTCGGCGCACTTCCACTGACTGGCACCACCGCTCAGCAGACTCCTGCTGCTCAACAGTTGAACGCTACCGCCGGAGCTGCGGCCACTTCTGAGGCTCAGGAATCCAAGCCCGCCACCACGGAGAGCCCTGTCGACTCGGCCAAGGCTGCTTCTGAGCGGGAGTAAGGGGACGTCGATGTCGACGGCCTTCTTGCCTTCTCTCACCATCACCAACCGCATTCATCGCCTATCACTACTGTCAACGAGCGGGTTTACAACATGACGACTAGACGACTCTGAGCTTACGACATACCACGACATGTGCATTCCTATGGCATTGCCGGCGTTTTCCTCTCGGCCTTGGTCACACTCTCGCTCATCAGCCACAAGTCGGATATTGCAGAGCGATATGGTGGCATTTGCTTGCATGACATCAACAATGTGTGAAGTCATGCCACTCGTGGCTCTGGCTTGGGAGACAGCATTTTCGGAAGATTACTCAACAGATGAACATGGTTATCATTGGGAGAGTGCACGCAACCCTCGCGGGTGTTCGGATAATAATGGTAATGAGAAGGAGGATGCTCATTGCAAGCTTCCTGTTCTCATATCAGGTGTTCATGACTCGAAGTAAATAGAGTAGTGAAAAGTCTTCTTCTCTTTCCACTTCATCATCGCCTTACACGATCTCACTGCTGTCGTCAGCTCACGAAGGCGTGTCACTGGCGACTACCAACAAGGCATTGATGCCTCCGCAGCCAAGATGGAGGTATACGATGCAGCCACTCATGTGGTTGAGGGGGAAAATGATCACGATGAGGAAAGCTGGAGCCTGGACTGGTCGCTGGCGTGCTCGATCTTGCATTGGGACAAGGTGATGTTGGAGGGGAGTCGATGATGGTGACGTCCGTGGTTGGCCTCAATGTCTGTTACAGATGCAGAAGCGACACCAGGACCGGGTTGATACGGGTTGTTTCTTGTGCTGCCGAGGAGCTGTTCCTTGCCCGGGAGAGCTCCATAGGGCCGAGAAGCGGCATATTCGTCACTTGTCAGCACTTGATGGAGGCATTTGTTCGGGAGAGGATATAGCAGGTGGTTCGGTAGACGTGTCCGGGGAGTACTTCGAAGGAGCCGAGCGCGAGCATGTGAAAAAGTAGCGAAAGGAGTCGGGGGCTTGGAGGTATTGGATGGCGGGAGGAGGTGGTGGTGGTGTGGTGTGTGGCCCGATTCGCCGTGGGTACCTGACAGCGAGCTGGAGGAGCTGGGATGGCCCGCTGCAAGGCACCACTCGATGCAGACGACGGGTGAAAGTCAAAGTTTGTTTGCTGTTGTCGCTGGCAGAGCTGCTGCGGATAGGAGCTGGCGGAGGTGGCAGATGTGTTGTTGGCGGTAATAGTGAACTGAGAGAGTGGTTCACGGCGGCACGGTAGATTCTAGTGCACTTCCGACGGCATCTCTCAGGGCCAGAAACCAGGGTCCCGCAGTGCGCTTGCGACGGCGACAGCCTCAGCCCGCAGTTCGCAGCCCTCCCTCTCCCGGCCAAGACCCTTCTCTCTACCGTACCTTACCATCTTCTCGTCTGCTTCACTTTTCGTCGCGTTGCATCTCTTGTTCGACCTTTCGCGCGCGTCGTGCGCATACGGCCACTACCACCCTCCCCTTCTTGCCGCCTGCATTCCTGGATTCCCGTCTATTCTCTCCAATCCCTGAGATATGCACGCAGCATTCGAGTTAGGATGAGTAGGTTTGACTCTGCCCTGGTCCGAGATTGCATTATGGCCCTGCCTGTTGCCTTCTGTCCAGTCATTTGCACGCCCAGCTTCAGCGCACCCCCAAATTTCCCCCATATCTAATCGCCTTGCTACTGCTATGGAACATGCGCTGACGACATCCTGCGTACCAAACAGCTGTGCCCGCGCCCCAGGATGGGAGGCCGTACATCTCTACCAACATTTCTCCCGCCTACAGTGATCCTAACCAGAGTCCGCCCCCCGAACCCTTGCTCGTCGCGCCGCCCACCGCCCCTTATCCGCCATCAACGACCGCAGCCGCTGCGACAGCGTCGCGTGACCCCAGTGTGACGAGGGGCAGAGCGCTGAGCGCGACGAGCCCTCGCAATGCGTCGCCCCGAGGTACCACGCCCGGCCCCACGAGCGCGCGACCGAAGCAGAGTGTCGATATAGAGCGGAAACCGAGCGCCTCGTACGGCCATCATCGGAACACGTCCATTGTGCATGGAGTACAGCATTCGCGCAACCCGAGCCTGCTGGCGTCTGCCAACTCTAGCCCTCTCAGCCCCGGGAAGATCATGGCTGTGAATGCGCCTGATTCGGTATCTCTGAATCACAGTCCTGCGATTAGTCTGAGAAAGAGCCCGTCTATGACTGCCTTGCACACAAATGGAGTGCCCAATCCTGCAGCTATGCCGGTCAACAGAAGTTTTGAGAACGGGATGACGGCGCAGCGCGGACCTGCTAGGATGCATAGTGGGAAGGTCAAGAGGAGTCATGAGCATCAACGCTCGCAGAGTAGAGCGCAGGCAGCAGGGCAGGCAGTACCACCACAGGACTTGAAGACGGTGGGAGAGTATGCGTTGCATCATCTGTTCACATCTTTCATTGCAGAGGCGGACGAGAGAATTGAGAGGTGCATGCAGAAGCCTGGTGAACAAGAGCCGAGAATTGAGAATATCTGTGGACCAGGCGCGGATCCTGCGTTTGATCAGTTGATCTCTTCGTTGGGACACATCAATCGACACAAGCCGAATTCGTTGATTGATTCTGTGATCCACTGGCGGAAGAAGAAGGCGGATATCGCGAATAATCTGTACAATGAGCTCAAGGCTCTGAGGGATGCAAACGGGATCACGCAGCGTGGAATTGCGAATGGAGCGTATTCTGCGCCCACTTCACCACCAAGCGGAAACGACCTATTGGTAATGGAGCACAATGTGGGAATGGCAGACCGAAGGTCGACGGTGTCGATCTATATTCTTTGCCGGGTTTTGATCGAAATCATTGGCCAAACCACTGTGATGGCTCTAAATGGACCGGACAACAGCCTGAACACCGCTGGAAGACTGGAAGATGTCATCTATGGCCAGCTACAGAGTGCAGATCCGGAATTGCTCGCGACCCAGCCTGTCATACGCGCAAACTGGGTCATTCGAGGTCAATTGCTTGGAGTTATGAGCGGACTGCGCTTCCACGAGGTCTCAGAGCGATTCATCAGAGATTTGGAGGCCGCGCAGAAGAAACTTGCAGTCAAAGGTGTTGCAGACGCGAAGTTGGCTGCTCGAACCGCGCTGCTCGTTCAGAGCATGCGATGGCTGAAGGTCAGGTTTCAGCCTGAAGAAGCTTGGGAGAAGTCTTGCGATATGCTCAAGCTCTTGGCGAAGTTTTTCGCGGAAGTCCATGGAAGGACCATGAAGCACGCGTACGCCAATCTCTTTGAGCATCTGCTGCTCCCTGTTGCGGCATCTGCGACGACGGAGCTGAATATGCCGAAATGGAGAGAAGTGGTGGCTGTTGTTCAGCCAAAGATTACGCAGATGCTCTCCAAAGCGGACCATTGGGCATATGTGTATCCACTGCAAGCGGTGTTGCTCTGTGCTTCTCCGCCAGAGGCCTTTGCGGTGCAGTGGCTGCCTCTGGTTGTGAACTTTCAGCCGAAGCAAAGAGATCTTGCTGGCCGGTCGCATGCTCTCAAAGCAACATGTCGGTTGGTGTGGCGATATTTGTACAGACACCAAGAGTCAACGAACCACGTCATCAAGAAGCTCGACGAGATCGTAAAGCTCGTCTTTCAAGGAGGCAAGAGGATGATCTCGACCATGCCAGTAATTGCGGATCCTCTCATTCAGCTAATACGAATCATCGGATACAAGTACCAGGACTTCTGCTTCAGGAGCATCATCTTCCCATTGATGAATTCCGAGCTGTTCTCTGGACCTGAGAAGGACCTCAAGATCGAGAACTTGGACCCCGAGAAGACTGTAATTGCTATTCGCGCTTTCCTCGCAATCATGTCCGATCTCGAGAGATCAGAGCCGCCGCCTTTCCCTGTACGATTCGAATGCGACGCGCTCCTGGACCCTTCATCACGAACGCCCATCACACACCGCAGGACGCGCTCGCAAGGCTTCGCTGTGTCCGCTGGCCGGACGGAGCGCCTTTCACGACCCGTAATGACTACGAATCTTAATGATGTCGCTAAAGACTATTATGTCAAATTTTGCAAGATACTCGGCCAGCTAACCATCATCTGCGACAACACCTTTGGAGGACAGGCTGTTCTCGACGAAAAGTTCTCCTCGCATACGCCCAAGACGCCCATGGCTGAGGCCTTCACTTTCAGCAAGAGAGATGACCTGATGAACCCAAATGATTTGCGACAAAATTATTACGACTTGCTTCATGTTGCTGTGGAGGCTCTGCCCAGGTGTCTGTCGCCTCACCTGCCTATCAATTCCCTGGTCAATCTTCTATGCACGGGCACGGCACATGTACAATCTCACATCGCTACCTCCTCAGCGCAGTCTTTGAAGTCGATTGCCCGTCAGTCGCACGCCCAGCAAGTCACGATCGGCTTTGCGCGCTTCATCTTCAACTTCGACGATCGATATGCCACTGTCTCGGATGGAAGCCTGCTTGGACCTGGCCACATTGAGAATACTTTGCAGCTGTATGTGGAACTGCTGCAGATCTGGATCGATGACATTCAGCAGCGCACTCGCAAAGTCGCTACAGAGCCGCATGACGAGGAGTTGACACGCCAACGCACTCTTCCTCTCGATCTATCCGGTGTCTTGGCACATGTGGACGAGGTCGAATCGCATGGGCTATTCTTCCTTTGCTCACCCTCGCGCGCTGTAAGAGCTGTTGCTGTCAAGGTCCTTCGACTCATTACCAAGTTTGATACTGCGCTTGGCAAGCCTTGCACCCGAATCATCAGCATACTGGAGGGCAGCTCACAGCAAGTGATTGATGTCGATGACGAACGACTTTCCCTCGCCGAGCGCAGCCGGTTACAGAAAGGTCTGCGCAAGAGCAATGTGAACAGTACGCTGGTCGAGCTCTGCAGTAGCGATGTCGCTCACGACGCCAATCTGTGGTTCAAAGTGTTCCCCAACCTGGTTCGCCTCAGCTCTGAGATCTGCCTGCATGCAGTCGCCTTGACGAGGGAGCTCGTGTGCCAAAGGCTGTCTCACAGTTACCGAGTGATGCAGGGGTTGAGCGAAGGTGCAAAGCAGACAACCACAGCGCTTGAGCAAGCATTCACAAGTCGGCCTTCCAATCGCCTCACCAGCACTGCGCCGGAGATTGTGGTTGAGCAGTGGAAGATTCATCTCATCTTCGCGTGCACGACTCTTACCAACATTGGGGCAGCACCGACACATTTGCCAGTATCCAGTCAAAGCTCACAGCACACGCGCAAGAGCTCGAAGTCATCCGCAACGAGTCAAGAGAAGATTGCTTCTGCGACAGAGCTCTTCTCTCGCGTGGTGCCGTTCCTGTCCTCGCCGAATGAGTTGATTCGAGCGGCGGCTGTGGCTGGTCTTGGAGCAACGAATGCGACACTTTTTCAAACGCTGTTGGATATCTTGCAGCCATATGTTGCCACGTGCACCGCGGAAGCTAAGGAGCGCCTGGCCGCCCACCAACGCAGCGGCAGCACACCGCGAAGAAGCCAGAAGACCGACTTTCTGCGAACGGAAATCACTCACTTGCTGGCCTTGACGGTGCACATTCTACAGCAGGACGAAAAGATCTCTGGCGATTCTTACATTATGCACTACATGCACGACTATGTCAAGCATCTACGCATCTTCCTCAGCGATGCAGAAATCCAGGGCGATCTACACTTCCAGACCCTCAGAAAGCATTTCTGTGCGCTTGTCGAAGGCTTGTATGATTGCCTGCGGAAGCTCAAGGATGGTACGCAGTGGATGTCGTTCCAGTCGAGACAAGCTACGTTTGCTCTCATGGAAAATTGGTGTGGGTTCTCGCCGAATGAAGGCCAGATACGCAGACAACAAGAGCACGTACGACGCTCGGTCTTGGAGCGTGAGGGCGATATCAGAGCCCGCGGCGCAATCAGTTCAAAGATGGAGAAAGAAAAGATGGAACTTCAGTTTGCCGCGCTTGGTGCAATGGCTACGCTATGCGCTGGTCCGCTGAGATTCATCGCGGACAATCGCGTGCTCATGCAATTTGATGTTCGAAGGCTTCTGTCCTGGATTCACGCCATCTTTGAAGCGCCGAGTGATCGCACTCACACTGTCGGAAGGAAGGCACTGCAAAATCTGATTGTTCACAATCTGGATCAGCCGTATCTCATGACCCAGACGATGCGGATGTGCTACATTGCGCGTGTTCCCAAGGCTCTTGGCAGCTACTTCGAGGTTGTCACCAAAGTACTCACGGAGAACACCAAGGTCACCATTCCGTTTTGGAAGATTGTTTGCGCAGGCCTTTACACCCTTGGCAACGAGGACAGCAACATCCGCATGAAGTCAATACGGCTGCTGCGCACCCTTGAAGAGCGGTCTGGTAAAACTTCGAAGCTGCAGGATCTGGACATCAGTGTGTCCGACAAGACGACTGCGGTGTACAAGCTTGCGCAATTTGAGATCTCCAGACGCCTGGCGAGCTTGCATCCCGAGCTGGCTTTCCACGTGTTCTCGGAATTCTCTGCGTACTTCAATGATTTGCAACCGGATCATCAGCGGAACATGGTATCTGGAATGCTGCCCTGGATTCAGGCCATTGAGCTTCAACTGGATCCGAATGGCGGGCCTACTGCGAGCTCGTATATGCTTCTCGTCAATCTGTTCGAAATCACGGTCCGCAGTAGCATCACGCTTCACAACGAGATACAAGCGCTGTGGCAAGCTCTCGCGACCGGGCCGTATGGTGGCAATGTGCAGTTGGTCCTCGACTTCATCATTGAGATCTGCTTGGATAAGAAGGAACAGAACTTCGTCATCTTTGCCAAGCAAATTGTTGTCTTCTTGTCGAAGACTCCCGCTGGTGCTCGTGTGGTGGAGCATCTGCTGATGGAGATTCGGCCCAAGACGATGGTGGCTGAGCGCCGTGAGCCTGTCCAAGCTCCTCCTGACACTGTCGGGCTGCCATATATCGCAGACTTGTCAGAGGTCCTTCCGACTGGAGCAAAGCAGAGTGGCCTCTCGCTCGGGCAGTTGAGCATGATTCTGCTGGTCGATTTGGTAGTCTCGCCATTCTCGCTACCGCCAGACAAGGTTCCTGTCTTGCTTACTGTGATACTCGTGCAGTGGGATCAGTACGTTAGTGTCGTACAAGACCACGCACGAGAGATGCTTGTGCATCTCATTCACGAGCTTGTCATCTCTAAGGTTGAGCCGGACAGCACAGAACCTAACAAGAAGTCGCTTGAGGACTTCATTGAGTATGTTCGTCGCCACGACCCCAAGATCGCATGGAGCTACGGAGACAGAGAGGTCCGTGCTGGAGAGGAGTCAAGTAGGGCTGTCTCAGAGCCGATGGCTTATGTCGTCGACGAAGTTGTTCGTATCTTCTCCTTGACCTACCCGAGCATCCGCGAGGACTGGGGCAAGGTCACTATGGAGTGGGCCACTTCTTGTGCGGTACGCCATGTTGCTTGCAGGAGCTTCCAGATCTTCCGCTGTGTGTCCACGACGCTTGATCAGAAGATGCTGGCAGACATGCTTGCGCGACTTTCGAATACCATTGCTGATGACGAGAACCATGACTACTTGGTCTTCTCGCTGGAGATCCTGACGACGCTACGACACATCATCGACTCCTTGGATCCGCTCAACTTGCTAGCTTACCCGCAGATGTTTTGGACGATATGTGCGTGTCTGGACACCATCTTCGAGAGCGAATTCCAAGAGGCACTCAGCATGCTCAATCTTTTGTTAACAAAGATGGACTTGAGCGATCCTGCCGTGCTGAAGATTGTGAGGGAGAGTCAGCCTCCCAAATGGGAAGGCGGCTTCAATGGAGTCCACGCCTTGATGTACAAGGGCATGCGATCGAATGAGTCCATGGAACGGTCTCTACAGATCATGGAGCAGCTCATCAAGCTTCCGTCGAGCGATGTGGTTGGAAGTGATGAGCGATTGCTCTTTACTGTCCTTGCCAACTTGCCTCGATATTTGCATTACTTCGACGATGATGGTGATCCTACCTGCCTGGAGTCCGCTGAGACATTGGCGCTTGCTGCTGAGAGCCAGAATCACGTCGGACTTGCGAGGGTGCTTCAAGGTCTTGCACAGGGCAAGTACAGGAACGACAAGGACCTCATCGGTGGTTGTGTGATGGCGATTCGAACGACCTTCTTCCCTGCGCAAGAGTTCAACAGCCTGGTGTTCTTGCTAGGCATGGTTAACAATGCTGCCCCCTGGTTCAAGGTCAAGACAATGCAGATTCTGTGCGTCATGATACCAGATATCGACATGCGCAAGCCTGAGATCGCGAGCCAAGGACCCGATCTCATCTCTCCTTTGCTGCGCTTGTTGCAGACGGAACACTGTCAGCAGGC
Source organism: Phaeophleospora eucalypticola (assembly GCA_022814565.1). Classification (NCBI taxonomy): domain Eukaryota; kingdom Fungi; phylum Ascomycota; class Dothideomycetes; order Mycosphaerellales; family Mycosphaerellaceae; genus Phaeophleospora; species Phaeophleospora eucalypticola. Next base: position 504,415 of record JAKLNG010000017.1, read on the forward strand.
ACTCGATGTCCTGGATAATGTTATTGACATGACAGGAACTCCTCTGGACAATAAGCACTTGCGCATGAGCATGGCGGGGTCTCATTCAAGCCGAGCGACAAGAAAGGAGTACGACACCACGAAGAGCTTGTACGGAATCCCAGAAGAATCTGGATGGTCGATACCGATGCCGGCCATTCACTCTACGTTGACGAGGACAAACGTGCATGCCGTGTTCGAGTCTACAGTCGGAGGCCTCACTGGCTTGCAAGACCCGTCCGCAGCGAGCACGCCTGAGATCGAGTTCCACAAAGACGACTTCCAGTACGATTCGTACTTTGCGGATCGTACCGCCACCATGATATCTGACGACACACGTGTTGCTGATAGCAGCATGGGTGAGCTTGCGGAGAAGCTCGATACTTTGGATGATTTCTTCGAGGACCCGTCGGAAACTCCACCGCTACATTCGAATGGGATCACCAGGTACTCGGAGCACGAGCGAGAGAATCTGTACGACCAGCAAGCGCTTCCGATCCTGCATCGCTCCTTGAAGCGCAATGCCAGCATCACTTCGTTTCAAAACGGCTTCGCAGAACTACGCTACCAACCTCCACGCGAGCAGCCAATGAATCCAGGCGCCTTCGCACAATCTGCCGCACCTCCCGTACGTCCTGGCATGCACAACCGCTCCATCACGTCGCCGGCCTACTCACTCAAGAACCCGTCACACCTACAACACGACTTCACATCCGGCGACGAGACGGGCGACGATCCAGAGCCTTTCTCCGATGGCGATGACCTAGAAGCCCCCATCGGCCGCGCATACACCGCTGGAGACATGTCGCAGCCTTCTTCACAGTACAACACCATCAAGCCTAGCGGGGGTTTCAAGGCACTGAAGAGCGGTATTCGCAGACTGACGAGTAGTTCGGGGAATAAAGAGGCGAGGGACCAATTAAGGGCGAATGCTTCGAAGAGCCCGAAGGTGCCAAAGATGCCCGCTGGGTACCGGATTGATGCTGGGCCGTTTAGCGCGGAGCCATGAAAAAGAGATGAGAGAACTGGAATTGGAATTGGAATAGATTTGGATCTGGAGTTGGTTGTATGATTGGAAATACTGGAAAGGACGGGAAATGAGGAGTGTACAAAAGAAACGAAGAAGCATTGTCGTCGTTCGCTGTGTTTTTTGTAGGATTAGTTAGTAGTTTGTAGCATCGATACCCTGTTGAGAAGAATAGATGATGGATTGGACAACAACATGAGAGCGGAGGGGCTGTTCGAGACCTTGGTATTGCATTGCATTCCTGTGCGCGCGTCGCGTTCCTTGCGCGATAAAGTAGCTCATATGCTGGCTTTAAGTACAGGACATGACACGGCCTTCTCTTCCCTACCTTCATCTGATCTCGTCATGTCAAACTTCTACACCACCAAATCTCTTGGTAAAGAGTGGCTCCCTTCTCCCATCCGTCCAAGCCAGAGGGGCAGGTTCGGCAGCTGGACTTCTCACGACGAGGAAATTTGCCCTCCAGCGTTGGTCTATGGTTCTCAGCGAACGGGTGAATGGAAGAGATGGAGTCGCATTCATGAACGGATTTTGATGGCTGCGGTCTTGCTGTTGATGCTGGGATGGTGGGGATGTGCTGGTGGACGGATGGGTGGTTTTCGTTTTAGAGGAGAAGGAAGAGGCAAGGAGATGGGAGTTGTGGAAGTGGATTGGCACGATTTCGCCTACGTTACGTACGCGACGCAGATGGAATACCTCTGCAATTCCGTCATGTTGCTGGAATCGCTCGTTCGATTGGGCGTCAAAGCGGAGTTGTTGCTCCTCTACGACCACACCTTGGAGTTGAATCTGCTCGCGCTGAAACTCCTGGCGAAAGCGAGAGAGGAGTTTGGAGCGAAGTTGCAGGCTGTCGACATACAGATTCTTCCGACCGCGGAAGATCAAGTTCCTGCTACCGGGGCGAGTTCTTTCATGAAGTTACTCGCGCTCAACCAGACGCAATATCGACGCGTCCTCATGCTGGATTCGGCTTCGACAGTTCTGCGGCCAATGGATGAGCTCTTCCTCCTCCCTTCGGCACGTGTCGCGATGCCGAGGGCGTATTGGAGTCAGCGGGCGGAGGAAAGGGCTGTGCCGGAGTTTTGTGATGCGCTTGCTTTGATTGAGCCTTCAAATTCCGAATGGGAGCTTTTTCACGAAGCTATCGCTGCGAGAGAACAGGGGGAATCTGATATGGAGATCATGAGTCGACTGTACGGATCTGAGGCCATGATGCTGCCGCATCGTGGATACGCGCTGTTGACTTCGGAGTTCGCAGCTGAGGGCCATGGAGCGTATTTGGGCAATCCAGGGGAGACGTGGGATGCGGAAGAGATGTTGACTGAGGCGAAGTTTGTGCATTTTAGCGACTATCCGCTTCCGAAGCCGTGGGCTGCTGTGGAGGAGGCGATAGTTGAGAGCGCGAGGCCGAAGTGTCGTGTGGTGGATGAGGACGGTGGAAAGGAGTGTAAGGATCGGGGAGTGTGGGAGGCTTTACGCAGGGATTTCAGGGCGAGACGGAAGGTGAGTTGATTTGTGTTGAATGGTCTGATTTTTCTGACAGGTATCATAGGATATTTGCGGGACTGAATTTGAAGTTCAAGATCTGGAGCCTGGTGAGGGGACTTATGCAGATGCAAGGGCCCCCGAGGCGAGTGAGATTGTATCGGACGCTGTAGAGGTGGAAGTCGTCGCTGTGGCAGCCTGAACGAGCCGATGCAGGCCGATTGTAATTATAGAGCTCGATGCTACTTCTTGGAGAAGAACGACATGATGTTCCCTTGTCCTGGTTTACCGCCTTTTTTGCCTCCAGCGGCAGGCTTGTTGGCGACAGGGGCTGATACTTTGGGCTTTTTGGGAGCGGGCTCGTCTTCTGAGAAAGATTCCCAAGCAGGTTCCTCGCACGTGACTGGAAGAGTTAGCAATGAAAGCTCGGCTGCAAGCGTATGCGACTTACCAATGTATCCGTCCTCATCCTTGACTGTCTTCTTCTTCATGACTCGTCTCCTGCCCCGTCGCCGACCGTTCTCGACAGTCACTGTTTCCTTTGGTTCTTCTTTCGCTGTCGCTGCTTGATCAATGGCTCCCTCATCATGCTTCTCCTCCTCTTCCGGCTCTTCTGCTTCCGCAGCTGGTGTTGCAGCATCTTCCATAGGCTCGTCCTCCTGTTCCATCATAGCTTTGAGATCCGCTTCACGGTCTTTCCTCGACTTGCCTGCGGGTGCTTTCACATCTGCCAGCTCTTCTGGCAATCCACTCTCTGCATCACCATCATCCTCATCGTCCGAAAAGCCAGTCATGGGGACATCCTCTGCGTGCGCACCAGGCTTTGAGGGCTTTTCTGGTTCTGCTTTCTTCGGCTTCGCAGCTCCCTTCGCGAACGCCTTGAACAGCCCTGATTCTGACTTCTTGCTGGCAGCCGGCTTCGAAGTGGTGGTCTTAGCCGGCTCGGGGGCGGCATCCCTCAAAGGTGCTTTAGAGGCAACTTCAGCTGCGCTAGACTTCGATGCGGCTGCCGCTGCTGTTCTCTCTTTCACCGCATCCGGCTTGGGCGCAGTTGCAGCAGGAGGCGGAGGCGGCCTCTTCCCTGTTCTCCTCCTCACATTGGGATTTTGTATTGTTCCATATTGCTTCCACTCCTTCAATGGGTCCTCAGAAGCATACTCCGCTGCTACCCTCCTGTTGCATTCCGTTAGGACGTGTACGTCGCCCACTGGCTTGGCTTGCAGGCTGTATATGTGCATGCTCGTTATGTTCTCAAACTGCTCTTTCGCCTGCTCCAAGTGCTCCTCTTTGACCAACATGATTGTCGTTATGGGTGTCGCATCCTCGGCCTCGTCGTCGGGCTTCGGCATGGAGCTGCTAGGTAGCGGAGGACTGCTCTGCATGACGGTATCCTCGCCATCCTCTTGACTGTGAACGCCATTGGTCTGCTGCACTTGTCGCTTCGTTCCGGTGATGATGTAGGTTGCGTGTACGCTGCCAGGCTTCTTGCTGTTCTGCTTATGGTGAAACTCGTACAGCATTCTGAGATCGTGTCAGCGTCGAATGCCCGAGGCGTTGGACAATGACCTACTGCTTAGCAAGATTGCAATGCACCTTCAAGGCCCTGCTCAAGTTCCTGTAGCTGACCTGCTCATGTTAATTGTGGTCGTTGTGCGGGAAGAATGACGGCGTACATATTGCTGTTCGTTGAGCACATTGACGGCCAGGTATTGCGTATAGTCCTGCGCCATCTCTCCGTTTTGTCGGCAGATGTCTTCGACGTACAGAATACTCGACCTGATGATGTTAAGCAGACGCGAGACGCGTAGATTGAAGTGGGTAGGCGCGTTTGGCTTCCCGCAATTTCCCCGGCGATCCGAGACCGAAGAAGATATATTCCTAGCTTCAATGTCCTCCCGGCTTTCTTGCCAATTCTACCTACAGTTCTCATACTTTCCTGTGACAGGATGCGGCGAAAGGGTAAGCACGGGACTGATCACTCAGAACAATGCATCATATTCCGCTACCAAGCCGTCTGCTATCAAATTTCATCAAGAGGTCCAACTGTCATTACATCCACCTCCTCCAAGCCCAAGCAACTCCTACAGCACCTAGTGACATAGCAGTCCACTTACCTACCGTGATCAAACTCTTCCAGACTGAGATCTTCCAAACAATCACGTGGATCCTCATGAACTCCTCCGTTCCGTTGCCCCTTGGAAATTCAGCCTCCGGCTTCTTCACACCCAGGAATTCACAGAGCGGATCCCAGCCTTCCTTCACCTCATACTCCAACAGCATATGCTTGGGGACAGCATTTCGAACACGCTCGTTGTGCTCCAAGTACCGCTGCTTACACAGCTCTCCGCTGTCGAAATCGCAGAAGACATTCATGATCAGGTTGACAAGTCGGAACCATCGACCACAGAACTGTGGGTCTGTGTATTGCAAGACTTGCCACGAAGGCCAGGCAAACGCGGCGAAGAGCGTCTTTTGCATGGACTTGAGCCATGCATCGGCGTCCTTGCGGTAGTTGAGAATGACTTTGGCGTCTGGATAGGCGGCGACCAGCTCATCGACGAACAGACAGCAGGGAATGTCCAGGATTGAATCGAAGTCGCAGGTCACTTGATCGAATTCTTTCCTTCCCCACGGAGTTCCTTGACCGAGATACTTGGCTCGAGTGGCGGCGTTCCAGAGGTCGAGGTGATCGTACATGAAGCGATCTGAGACGTGCTGTCAGCAGGAGGTTTCTGGAGATGGAACTCTCAATCAACGTACCCTCGAAATCGTATGGCTTGTAGCCGAGTTGCTTGAGTGCATTCGCCAGAGCTGAAGACGTCAGCTCTCTGTCCACGGACGACCAGAGCGCGCATCATCACTCACACGTTGTTCCAGTCCTGCCCATGCCGAGACAGAGCACTCTCATCGGCATCTTACGCTGTCCAGAAACGTCCAAAGGTCTGTCACCCGCATTTGCCCGCACCTTCTCCAAAACCTGATCGATGTCATTTTGATAGGATTCTGTGGCCATTGTAGTATCGTTCAGGCTTGCGAAAGCGATGTCCAGCTCGAATATAACTTGAAATTGTTTCGTTCTGCGATCGCAACTATGGCTCAGATGACATTATTCCGAGAATCGCAGAGTATGAGGAAATATAAACGAGGGAACGAGACCTGAAGCCGATCTATGCCGTATAGGGAAAGTGCTTTGCTAAATTCGAGCTGAACGATCCTTCTCGGTCAGCATGCAGGGCTTTTGATCGTTGGTCAGCATTGTCGGAGAAAGTGGTTGTCCAGAGCCCTGACTGTCTTCATATCAAGTATACTGTCTTGGGCGTCGAATTGGCTCCACTTGGAAATCGGCGGAGGGCACAGCGATTGCAAGATGTCCGAACTCCTTCTGAGACTCAATGTCTCCCATGACGATCACTGCATCTCGAAGATCCCGCGCTCTCTTCGATCCGCTGTCGGTCGACGATTCAGGACGGACATGCACTAACCTGCTGGCTTGTGCAAGACCAGTGAAAGAGTCTAAGACTTCCGGTCCACATCGAATGAGGTTCAGAACCGCTGTCAAAAGGCCCGCGGTAAGCATCACGAAAGAGGACACCAGCAACATCACAAACCATGGAATGCTGCAGTAAAGGGCATCTCTTGTAGTCTCGATAGTTCCTTCCGATGACAACGCTTGAAAAGTGCCATAGCTTGGCAACCCGAAACCACCGCTCACGCCGCTGGGAGACAATGCACTCATACGATACGTATTGAGCAGCTGGGTTAGCCTGATCGACAAAATCTCTGGTGGCACACTTCCAATTGAGACCCATTCCTGAAATCCCAGATTGTACGTAGAATATTGCGTTCGAAGACCGAAAGCTGAGTTGGGATCGATCAGGTATTGCGCGATTGGTAGAGAGCCGTCTCCAGTGTCGTTTCCCGTGGAGTTGATGAAATTTCCCAGAAAATCGCCGGCTGTTGATGCGGGTGATTCGGCGAAAGGCGAAGTCGTGTTCATGCCGTCGAGAACAGTGATGTTTGGTGATGCATGGGGTAGTACTGATCTTCTCATAGCAGGCACGGAGCATGCAGATCCGTTGCAGTGGACTTGCGCTTCAATGTATGTTGTCGTAAGCGCGCAGCTCAGATTTGTGGTATACCAGTAGTCGTCGTCGAAGCTTTGAAGAGACAAGCTCAGAAGAATCTCTCGGGGCTTTCGGCTGCTAGCGTTGTGAGAAGCATCCGTACGAACCGCCATGAGCCCGTTTGCTCGCACAGTCTCTTCAAAAGGATCGTCCTCGTAGATAGGGTGGTAATGCTCTCCTGGGGACTGATTCACGCTGCAGTTCGCATGCATGTAGGAGGATTCCAGATTGAATCGCGAGATATCGCCATCCCGGGTGCTGTTGAAAGGTATGCCAACATATGAAGAATACGAGATGGTATCGTTGGGATTCAGATGGAGCCACCCTGCTTGCTGCAAACTGCCAGACTGCGGAAATGACTCCAGAAGTGGTATCCTTACGTTCCCGAAGATGTCAAGGCTGTCGTTTCCAGTGACCGAAGAAGCCAACAATGCAGATTGAAAAGCCACCGATGCTTTGTATTGGTACTTATCTTGCGCGATCTCCCCATACGTGGTAGACAGAGGAGTGTCAAGGTAGTAGAAGCGGCTAGAATTCTGAGTTGTCGCCAGTCCTTGGTAGACAACACGCTGCGCAGCTTGACTTCCGAGAGGAGATAAGGCCCACAGAAAGATGAGTCCAGGAGTAACCCAGCTGAAGATCCGCAAACGGAAAGGGCTGATAACAGCGCTGGAAACCGTTCGGCTGCTCAGGAGCTGCTCAATGAAGCCGATGCTACAGCTATGTTCGAGACGCCAAGCAGCAATCGAGAGCAGACATCTACCGACGATGGCAGCATAGAGTATTGTGAATATCGTAGTGCCCTTTCCTGGATCTCAGCGCTTGAAAAGTCAGCAGTGCAAAAACGACTCACGATTTTCGCTCCTTGTAAGAGCAAAGCTGTGATTGAGCCACTGTTTTTGGCGATCGAACGTCCATTGTAGCTGTAGGCTGCAATCGCAAAAGCGATGAAATATACGGCGAGAAGTGCGATGATGGTATCAAGCGCAAAAAGAGACAGTGTCGCGGCAGACCAGATCTTTCGGGGTTGCTTCGGGATGGAACCTATTTCATCATGTAGAGAAGCATGTTCATGGCCAGTCTTCGGATATGACTTTGGCAGTACAGGGCTCCAGGAGATAACGGGCGAGATCAGAGTACGGCTGCTTTCGTTGCTGTCGTCTTGCTTTGGGAGAAAGCTGAAGGCTTCGTCATAAGACTGCGTAGACATGTTCGCGAAGTGATGGGAGCAGGATGCAGCGCGGCTGCACCGACAATTTTGATGATCATCATGTTGTCAGTTGTCACCGGGTGTGGTTGTACATGCTCAGCCTTCCTCGTGCGGCGCGTAGGAGGCGCCTGGACACTCTGTGCTACAGCACCTCGGGAGTGGGCAGCGTTCTGTCAAAGGCATGACAAATAACGTCTTTTTGGCGTGGTACACGCTCGAATGAATGGACGTCAGGTGGTCTCGCGATACCAGGGCCGTGGAATGCGATGTGATGCAGAGGAAAGGGGCGAAGTTGGAAGGCGATGTTACGCTTTCGGGTTCGGTTTCGGAAGAGGCATCAACGCGCCCACCTCACTCCACGTCCTCTTCATCGACACTTGCATTCAACACTCCATTGAACAAAAGATGAATTATGGAAGCAGAGACGAGGAAGATGATTTGAGACTCGTGAAGGCGTCGGCGACACTTCTTGCCGAGCTCGAACAGGATCTCCCAAAACTGATATGGAAGACTCGAAAACCAGAGCACGGCCAACGGCGCGTCCATACCCAGATCCGAAGGCGCGACCTTGACAGAATCACTAGCCTTGTATGAACTCAGACAGCTCGCAAATATACTGGACTTCGCTCATGGCTCGTGCAGATTGAGCCATTCCAAGGCGAACCCCAATTGCTGGATGCCAAGTTGAAGATCCTGCTTCCACCAGTTGTTGATGCCTATCTCAGCTTTCTGACGCTTTCCACCCGACAATCATCGAAGCATCTGGATACGCAAACTGGCGTGTGTAGTATCTTGTACACGCTCTGCAAAGTCCGAGGCGCCAAAGTAGTCGTGGGCTTCTTCAACAACGAGCCACGCTACCTGGAACCGATTCTGGAGGCGCTCGAGCGCGTCGTATCTGCATCAGACGGCGGAACGGAATGGCAGGTGCCATATGTGTTGCTGCTATGGCTATCGCATTTGCTGCTGACGCCGTTCGATTTGACCTCTATTTCCAACAAAGCAGGACCTATCAAGCTCGAGGATCAATGGCCATCGGCTCCAAAAGACTTGCCTTCATTGACAGCCAGAGTGTTGACCGTTGGCCTTGCGTTCCTCCATAGTCCAACAAAAGCTCAAGATGCGGCAGCGGCGATGCTTGTCAGGCTGACCATCAGGCCCGACGTGCAGAGATTTCGCCTGGCGGATGCGTTGGCTAAGGAGAGGCTACCCACGCTGCAAAGTTGCGAAGGGTCACAAAACATGTACAGTATACTTGGATCGCTTCGCTTCGTTGCAGGCGTAGCATCGTCTGCCGAGCTCAACCACTTGGTCCCGGACATATATCGTGCATGCCAGAAAGCTTTCGACGAGGATGACGACTCTTCGCTTTCAGCGAACGCGGTAACGAAAAAAATCATGTTCAAAATTTTTCGCAACATAGCAATACTCTCTCTGCGATCTGCTGCAGCTGATGGACCCCTGCTGCCGTTCCTTCAGACGTCGGATGTGCTCGAGAGTGTCATAGACTACCTATTACGCTCCCTTGCAGACAAGGACACACCGGTTCGCTATGCTGCTGCCAAAGCAATAAGCCTCATAATCCTGGAGCTGGAGCCTGCGATGGGGCACGAAGTCATTCAAGCTATACTTGACACTTTCAAAGAAGACATTCCGAGGCACGCCACCACGGTGGATCTAGCGGCAGCCAATCCCTTGAAGTGGCATGGCTTGACGCTAGCGCTTTCTCACTGTCTCTTCAAGCGCTCTGCATCCACAGAGCAGTTGCCTGGCATACTCGATGCTCTCATAACTGCGCTTCAATTCCAGCAACGTACAGCCACCGGCAGCGCCCTAGGCACGAATGTTAGGGATGCCGCTAACTTTGGAATCTGGTCGCTCGCTCGTCGATACACTACCACAGAGCTGTTGCCCGTTCAGATACACTCTCTTCATATGAGCGTGCGCACGACCCAAGATGTCTCTATCATTCAGCATCTGGCAACGCAGCTCATTCTGACAGCATGCCTTGATCCAGCTGGCAACATTCGACGCGGGGCATCTGCTGCGCTGCAGGAGCTGGTGGGTCGGCATCCAGACCAGGTCCATGCTGGTATCGCGCTTGTTCAGATCGTAGATTATCTCGCTGTCAGTCTCCGCGGTCGTGCGATGATACAAGTAGCGAACGGTGCTGCTTCTCTCCATCAAATGTACCTGGAGGCTATCCTAGACGGCTTGTTTGGTTGGCGAGGCTTGGGATCTGCAGATGTATCCTCCCGCGAGAGCGCAGCTGCATCGATTGCGGACCTCTCAGCTTCTGTTGAAGGCTCTATCAAGAGCAGCTCTGCAATGCCAAGGTTCATTGCTGCAGTTGAAGCTTGTCCCACGCATGAGGTCGAGGCTCTTCATGGACTATGTTTTACTGCTGCTAGGCTTTTGCAGCGACTGAACGAGGGCGCCGCAAGTTCAAATTTTATGCTTGAAGAGGACGCGCTTGCGTTCATTCCTTTTTTCAAGACACTGCGATCGGCGCTGACGGACTTCTCTCCCAGAGTCCTGCGATCAGAATTCCCGGCATCGCTAGGACTGTTCGCTGCAAGACTTTGCAGAGCTCTGTCAAATGTTGCTCTCAGCCAGACGGCGAGCGGCAGCAGGAAAGAAACAATTCCTTTCGACGACATTGATACGCTCGCCGAGCGTCTTCTAGCTCGACAAGAAGACCCTATACTACAGGTCGCGCCTGATCTGGCTCGATCACTCTTTGACTTCAAAAGAGAATTTTCCAGAGACCTTGCTTGCCTTGAAGCCCGTAGCCTGTCGGCTAAGGTGTCTGCCGACGGAACCAAGAGCACCATGCACGGTTCTGGTCGAGCCATCGCACTCGGCGCTTTGGCACCGCTATACGGAGGGCAAGAGCTCAGCGGTGAAGATGCAAAATCCGCCATCTCGACATTATGCGCTTTGATGGATGTGACGAATGTAGACTGGCGAATCATTGGTGTAAAGGCGCTGCAGCTCGTGGTGAGAGGCGTGGAAGCACCCGAAAACATCTCCAAAGACTGTGTGGACACCATCTGCGCTGCGATACATCGAGGACTCAACGACTACACGATCGATGAAAGAGGCGACGTCGGATCGTTGGTCCGGCTGCAGTCGATTACATGTACGTCAGACATCTTCGGCATCAGGTCGTTTCAGCATCATGCAGAGACACTTGATATTTTGAACGCGGATATCTATCGTCTTTCACTGGAGAAATTGGATCGCGTCCGTCTGCTTGCTGCGCAATGTCGACGCCGATACCTAGGGCTGGAGCATGCTGCCATCGATACGAAAGGCATCTCCTCCATAAAGTACTTAGAAGCTGCACTGCGTCCATTGACGACAGATGCCCTTCATTCAGTCCAGAGAAGTCTACTAGAAGGCTGCATATCTTGCGCTGGGGTGGCCGGGGAATCACTCATCCAGGTCTCCCGTCAAGTCCTGGCAGACTTGCTCCACAGCACTCCTACGGAGCATTTGCACCACCTTCTGACCATGTACTCATCTGTGCTCAAAGGCCTACTCACCGAGACTCCCAACACACAACCTGCACTTGAGCTTCTTGCATTCTTCTTAGACATGCAACTGTTTCGACGCCTCTTCGACACCGACTTCAAATTTCGCAATCTACTGTCGACGGTTCAGAAGCTGCATCACAAGTCCAACGATGTTCCAAAGATTCTGGCGGCCGTGCACGTCTATGTGGGCTTGGCGGAGGTACCCAGTGTGAGATACGAGGTCTTGAAGAAGTTGATCTCTATGCTAAAGACAAATCCATATCCAAGGGTCAGAGTCAGTGTTGCGGAGGCGCTTTGGCAGATCACGGCAGAAGAAGCGTTGAAGAAAGTGGACTGGACGAGGCCTGCAAAAGAGAATATGAACATCATTGATGACATGGGAAAGGCACACTTGTCTATTTAGTCTGTATGCATATCGATGGCCATCAAAATGACTCTGCTGTGCACTCCTATTATGGCCATCTGTCTTTCCTCCTTTGCCTGGATAAGACTTCGGCAGCTGCCGGCGAGCCCTAAGCGCATGTGCATTCCGTCATTGGCCGGATCTGGACCTCGCGACATCGTGACCAGCTGCAACTGCGACACGACAACAAGATGACTTCCTGTTGTACATACAGACACTCAATACCGGCATAAACTACGACACATGACAACACGCCGCTTGAAACCTCCGTCCTTTGCGCCTCGAGAAGCGCCATGACCGCATCACGTTCCATCCCATAGCCTCCAGTCACTGCCGAGACCCGTCATCCCAGTCCGGAACCAGCAAACGGCGTTTCGATACTGAGATCCGTGAGATCGCGGAAGAGCCTGTCTGTCTGATACAGGCATTCATTATTCAAAGAGATGGCGTGGATGATCGCTGGGGTCAAGAACAATGTCACTTCCGAATCGACTCTTGATCTGTTCGAACGGTTGGCACACAAGATGTGGAACATGCCGGACACTATGAACGACATCGCTGGCAAGATGTTCAACGGCGGCAGTGTCATTGCTGACGCGACCTCTCAATCGACCACGGCGGACTCCACAATCACAAACGCGAGCTCGTTCGCACAAAGCACTGCGTCCGCGTTGGAGGCAACATTCAGAGAAGCTTGGGTAGACGGCGGAGAAGACGGAAGTTCGTCCATATTCATGAGCATAGCACAAGGCATTGGGAAATTGAAGAACTTCGGCGGCATCTTCTCATATTTGACATCAAGATGGGCCTTGACCACCTTTACTGCGGTAAGTGGATAATGAGGAGCGAGGGGCACGCTTTAGGCTGACACAGTCACGTCTAGGCGATTGTCTTGAATCGAACACAATTCTATGCTTCCTCGCGCGAGCACCTCCGGCTAAGATGGCATATGCGACTTGCTCTGTACGCAATACCGATTGCAGCATTCCTGGCTCAAATGCTGGTGATTCTGGAAGCGATGAAATGTCAGACATCGCCTGACTTTCCTCAATTACGATATGGCGACCCTCTCAAACACCTGGCAATCGACTTTGCAGGGGAGGGCGGCTTGTTGTACAGGCTTAGCTCTACGCTGCTCTTTTGGAAAGACGATGCCAGTTGCTGTCAGTCCCGACAAATGTCGCTGCTTGGATTGGAAGACGATAAGAGCGCGCTGCGTGGATCCATGTCGCTTCTGTACTGGTTCTTCTTGACTTTGTGCACCAGCCAATTCTTCGAGACTCTTTGCTGCGCTCTACAAGGCAAGCAGCCGATGCCTGAAACTGGAATGACCATCTTCGAGCATTCCCTCGCTTTCGCAGAATGCGAAGCGATGATTAGTAGTGCGCTTGGATTTGGTTTCTTTGGACTCAAGGGGAGTGATACCTCGGGATCAGATGGAACTGGAAGCCCGCTCATCAGTCGCTCGGAGATTCTTCAACGCTTGAACGTGCCACCAGAGGTCTTGCTGGTTTGCTTGATATCATGCTTCAGCCATCTAAGCAGCGCTACATTGGCAGTGACGGGCCTCAGGCACAAAGTTCGACTTGTCAACACTGGCATATGGGCGTGCTGCTACATGTCCGCTTTCCTCTGGAGCTTCGCCAAAATCTTCTTGAGTCCTCTCGACCACATTGCTGACTTGGGAGTCCTGCGTTTTCCGACCGTCTGCATCGTCGGATTCATCCCACATCTCCTGATCCTTGTTGGCATCTGCGTCTGTGCCATCATCTACGCGCTTGCTCTTCTCATCACGGCGCTTTCGGTGCCATCAGATGCTGCTGAGGGTCTCACCATGCGGCAGAGGGTTTCGTGGGCATACAACAATCTCCAGGCTAACGTGCAGTTCTCTCAGAGCTCTTCAATTCGCGTCAAGATGTCAGAAGACTTCTACACCACACTGTTGAAGATCGGCTTCAATGTGTTGACGGCCGCCAGCGAGGCGGTTTACCTTAACGAAGGAAGCCGCATCAACATCGCGCAAATGACCTGGATTGAACAGAAGAGGATCAACGAGTTAGCGGCAAATGTGGACAAGCGCAAAGCTCCAACTGTGCCCTCGGAACTCCTTGGAGAAGGAATCGCCAAGGGCGTGGACTTCCTCGATACACAGAATGCAGCTATCAGCCAGTCGCCTTACGCTCGTGAGCGGAAATCACGGCCCACGAAAACCGACGCTCATAAGCAGAACGCCGCAGAAATGGACAGTGGTCTTGGCATGTCCCAGAGGCGAAGTCGAATGCAGCTCACATTCGACTTCATCGCTGGCATTTTCTGGTTGATTGTAAGCGTCCAGGCGCAATTGGCACTTAGCGCATGTGGGAAGCTAGGGGTTGAGTACAGACCGAGTTGGCTGCTGAAGGCTGCAGGTGTAGGTGAAGGCCAGCGGCGACCATCTGCACACAATCGTCCTGTTCATCAGGACTTTCTGGATTTTCATATCATTGAGCCAGATGGAAGTTTCCGCGTGCCAGAGGATGGTAATTTCGACGTCGAAACAGAGACGAGGCGATGGAAACAGGCCAAAGGAACTTACCAGAACGAGCAGCAGATTTCGGATGCAGTTTATCAGTGGTGGAACATTGGCGGTCGATTCGGAGACGTCGACAACAGTGGCGACTGGGAGTCCGAAGGAGGTCAAGACGACGACTTGACCAGCGTGATATCGATGTCCTCTAATGCAAGCACGGTAGGCGATGGAGAAGAAAGTGGTCGACGAACGCCGACGCAAATGGATCCGTTTGGAGAGCGCAGTAGAGAGTCCTCGCCTGTCTCTTCTGACGCCGGCTTGGATTTTGGATCTCTATCGCGACTGCTCAATCCGCAGTCGAAAGCGGACCAGGAAGAGGCTCGCATGCTTTCCTATAGCTTGCAGTCCTCGCGTACCATGACTCGCTCACAGTACCGCCGCAACCAAGATCGAAGTCGAGCCGAAATTCTTAGTGGCCTGCGCGCGGCCAACCCCACTTCAACGCCCGTAACCGATGAAGACGAAGAGCGTGATCTGGAGCAATTCATCCTAGCGAAGAGACAGCAGGCGAAAGCTCGGGCGCGGAAATCTAACACCTGGGAGAGCGGCGCCGAGGGCATGGGCGAAGGTGGCCCTCAATGCGTGGTCTGTCAGAGCTCTCCAAGGACCATCATTGTGTATGTCAACCCCCTCAGCCAAAAGGCTTTCCTCTTGTCCGGAATAAATCCAGCTGACTGAACCTTTACAGGTGGCCATGCACTTGTCTGAGCATGTGCGATGACTGCAGGGTCGGGTTGGCGGCAAGAAACTACACCAAGTGTATCTGTTGTCGGACGGACATTGCAGCATACTCACGCTTGTACGTGCCTTGATAGCGCTATTCATGCAAAGCAAATGTTTGATATGGACGAGAGCCCTGTCCTGTTCTGTCTGATGACTGTCGGCTTTCTCTTGGCGGTGATTTTGCCACAACATCCTTGTAAGGGGTATGAAAGACTCCTTGCGAAGACACCGCGGGTGACAAAATTCGAGCAGAAGATTCGATGGTGTCCAGGTGGTGTATGTGATGGGCGTTTCGGTTGTTTTCTTGGGGACTACTTGGTCATCACGTGCCGTATTTCGGTCTCGTTCATCGCATCGAGAACAAACTTCCCGCGGCTGCACAACGCCCCTATTCCGGACTTCACCTTCCAAACTCTACCTCGGACTTTCACGACAGACCACCATCATCGCGAACAGCATCAGGGAAGAGGACAGCTTCTGTGCGATTATTGCATGCGAACGCGACAACGACCATGGAATACACAATGCAGAAGACTGCGGGGAAATCTCTGGCATTTTCTGTTGGTCGGCACCGCAGCAACTGGAGAATGCGTCGGTCAGGAGCTCCGGACCGTTGAAGCTAACCACTTGCTCTCACAGCAACACCTCCCAAAGCAGTAAAAGGATGGCCTATCTTCTCTATCCGACTACAAAGGTTCAAGGTCGCAGTGCCGATCATAGCATGGGTTGCCGAAGATTCGCGCCACGAACGTCGCTGTCTCATGGCCCTGCTAGCACGCGCCACTCTGGCTATTCATTGCTCCTATGGGGTGGCCGACTTTACTAAGATTGCGGCCTTGTCAGTGTGAGATGGCGATCCTCTTCCAAGAACGGTCGTAAATGTGGCAACTTCATACGGCTTTCGAACGCTATGCGCGAGCCGGGCCCTCGGACAGTGTGAACGTGCTTCGGAACGCCTGGATATGTTCTTTCAAGAATCCTCCTTGTCAGGCATGTCCTGCATCTCAACCACCTTCGCGTCTGCTTTATCTGCATTCTTTTAAGAAGACTTTCGTCTTCGTCAGTACCCTTCGTTCTTTCGGAGCGTTCGCACTTTCAGTCAGCGGTCGTCTTCAGTCACTCCTTCAAGATGCGGTACACATCTACGATTCTCTGCTTCGCCTTGCAGGCTGTCGCATACCCATTCGCGGTTGAGGAACTCGCCAAGCGCCAGGTCCCCTCAACTGCTCTCGCCCGATCCCTGAGCAAGGCGAGAAGCAACTGCGGTAACATTCCATGCCTTGTCTTCGACGAGGAAGCGCAGCGTGTGTCGACTTCCGGCGACCATGCCTGGGCTGCTCCTCAGCCAGGTCAGATTCGAGGACCTTGCCCAGGACTTAACGCCGCTGCCAACCACGGCTACCTGAGCCGCAGCGGAGTCACCACGCTCCTGGAGTCTATCGAGGGTCTCGGCGCTGCCTTTGGCATGGGACCTGGCCTTGCTGGTTTCTTGGCCGCGTACGCTGTTATCATGAATGGTGACATTCTTCTGACATCTTGGTCTATTGGAGGACCTCCACCATCCGACCAGCTCACCAAGGGCCTTCTCGGACAGGCTCAAGGAATCTCGTATGCCCACAACACCTACGAGTCCGACATGTCGGTTGCCCGATGTGACGCATACATCAACAATGGAGATGCGCACAGCTTGGACTTGGCACGCTTCAAAATGCTTTACGAGACGGGCATGCAGAACGACCGATACACTCTTGACGGCCTTGCGCAAGACTACTTGGCCAAGGGCAAGATGTCTGTTTCTGAGAACCCTTACTTCTTCTCTGCTCCATTCTCTGGTGTGCTTGTCGCACCAGCCGCCTACCTCTTTGTCATCAACTTGATGAGCAACCACACCCACGAGGAGCCGAGCGGATACCTTGACGGCAAGACTCTCAAGCAGTTCTTTGCTGTTGAGGGCGAATACCCCAACTTCAAGTGGAACCCAGGCCACGAGCGCATCCCGGACAACTGGTACCGTCGTACCTTGAGCAACCCATACGACATCCCGCAAGCCGACTCTGATGTCGCTATTCAGTACGCTGCCTACCCCGACTCGCTTCGTCTTGGTGGTAACACTGCTGGTGTCAACACCTACATGGGAGTCGACCTCGGCAACCTGACTGGAGGTGTTTTGACCGCTGAGAACCTCTTCAACCCCAACAACCCGAAGGGTGCTTGCTTCTACGCCCAGCTGGTTCAGTCTCTGATTCCGGACTCCGGAAGCGTTCTCGTCAAGAGCCTGACTGGGATCACCAACCTGCTCAACGACCACATCCTGTCCGTCATTGGCGGCATGGACTGCCCAACTGTCGACAAGTTCGACCAGTCGTTGTTCAACGACTTCCCAGGCTACAAGTACTCCCCCACTGGCATGGCTCAGACCTACTAGAGAGAGTCAGATTGATTCTGCTGTGTACGAATACTGGGAATGAATGTAATGCTATTTACACAGCCAGTGGCGAGATCACAGAGGCGTCTTCACGCAATTGGGTTCATTATTTCTACATGACAGATGAACAGTACCTTTGGGGTGCTATATCTCGATCACAGTATTATTACAACAGGTGGTTATTAATTTCTATTCGCATGCGGACGATTCTACGGCATCTCGTGTTTCATTCTTGAAGCTTATACTCTTATGTGAAGGACGATGCCCTTGTCGTGCATGTGAGGGTATATGTCATTGTACGAAGACGCTTTTGGGCAAATGCTCTGAAGCGTTTCACGATAAGACACGGGAAGCGATCGCCTTATTCGCACGCCACATCAGCTCTAATACCGCTACTACTACTACTGTGCCGTGGGAGCTGGACTTCGGCAATGCAACAACTGCGTAGGTGGAGCAAGCCATCTGTTCGCGAACTATGGTTTGGCTCCTACCACGGTCTAGAACAAGACAACAAGCAAAAGCACTGTGAAGGCAACAACAAGATGTGCGCCGTGGTTCTCATCATGCACAACAAAGCGTTCATGCAGCTCGACTTAACGGCGACTGAGAGACCTCGTCTATTCCGCACGTGTACGAGATTGAGCTGGCGGTGCCAAGGAGGAAAGTTGACCGTTGCAAGGCAAAATAGGGTAGTTGATAGCACAAACGGCCTACGACGATCTCCCTATCGCTTCTTCGCAGACGGCCCAGCAGAAAGAGAGTTCAGAGTTGGGTATCGATGCAAGTCCTTTAAGCATCCTTGCTGCTGTTACATCAAGTCTGGATTTCATGACAGCTTGACAGCTGCCTAGTGCAGCAGGAGCTTTTGTTCTTCGACTGTCACGGCACCGTAGCGAAGCCCGCCGAAGGAATTCTGCGACGCTCAGGAGAACTCTATTCTGCAGCCGTGGCACAGTGGTGGCGCGGGTTCCTGAAATCCGGCAGATGTCCCTGACGATCTGCTGCAAGCGGAAGCTCCAACGTCTATCCCCTAGAGGCCGCTCCTAAGCTTAATCGTACAACTGCCCCCAATGTCCCGACAATGCATTTCCGCTTCAGACACCCTTGTCGCTGCCGGCTCTGGAGTGTACTTGTCCGCGCCGTCTGATCTTTTGCAGAGAATATCAACTTTCTCCTCACCTACCTGTCGACATCCTTGTCAACTTTACGCCACTGATGAATTGAGAGCTGCACAAGAATTCCTAACCGCTTCCCGAGTTGAAATCTAGCGGTTCGGGAGACTGGCCGCAGATCCTTAGGCTGGAAAGAAGAGGGGCAAACGGTTGGGGAAGTAGTGCGTGAGCGTTCGAACAAGCCTCAAGCGACGCTCCTACGACCGAGGAGGGTACACATACATCCTCCACCATCTCCCGGCAATCTTCCGTTGCTTAGTTGGGTCGACTTCGTTCGTTGTTACTACCACCACACCTGCTCCCTCGCACACACAGAGGCTCGTCCAGGACGAGACCGCATCACAGTCCAAGATGAAGTTCCTCGCGGCAGCCTTCTTGGCTCTTTCGTCTTCTGCTTCTGCGATTATTGCCTCCAGAGACTACAGCTTTGGTTTCGACTCGGAGACGCATCTTCTGGTGGCACGCGACAATGCCAGCAGCCTTCAGCCACCTGTTCTGTCGACATGCTCGGTGAGTAGAAGATCAGATCAGCGAATGCGAATGTCCAGACTGACATAAGTTAGCAACAATGTCTCGCTGAGGCAATGCCATTCTCTGGATGCAGCCCTACCGATGCGAAGTGTCTCTGCACGAGCCAAAACTTCACCGCACACGCGACTGCCTGCTTGACCGCCAACTGCACCGTGGTCCAGACATTGGAATCGAAGAAGTACTCCGACATCACCTGCGATGCGCCGGTTCGCAACAACGCCAGCTTGACTCGAGGAGTGACTTGGTCCATGTTTACTTTGGCGACAATCTGTGTGATTGCCCGTCTGGCGTCTCGTCTGCCATTGTTGAACGGAACTGGATACGGCTGGGACGATTGGACTATTCTGCTCAGCTGGTGCGTTCTGATCCCGTCGGACATCATCCTCGACATGATGACACACATCGGTCTGGGACAGGACATCTGGATGGTCGACGATCCGAGGAAGAACATTACTGGAATCCTGTACTGGTTCTACGTCTCCGAGTACACCTACGTGGTTCTGTTGTCAAGCACCAAGATCTCCATTCTGCTGCTCTACTTGCGCATGTGGCCTGATGCGGGCTCGACTCCTGGCCCTCGATGGTTCCGCCGTTCGTGCCAGGTTCTCATTGGCGTTTTGGCTGCCTACGCAGTCATCCTTATTGTCGTCCTTGGATTGCAATGCCAGCCTCACGACTGTAAGTTATCATCAACCTGAATCTCGCCTCAAAACGATACTGATTCTCACTGTTCAGACACCTGGACGCGTTGGGACATGGAGCACTCTGGTTACTGCCTTGACCAGAACCAGCTCATCTACGCGTCCGCCAGCTTGAACATCTTCTTCGATATTCTTACCATCATTTTGCCTGTGCCCAGGCTCCTCTCCCTCTCGATTCCCGGCCGCAAGAAGCTCGCCGTCGTCGCCACCTTCTTGATCGGTCTTTTCGTCACCCTCTGCTCCATCATCCGTCTCCGCTACCTCGCAGCCTTCGGATCAGCCTCCAACATCACCTGGCTTTACAACCCGATCGGTATCTGGTCGAACGTGGAAATCAACCTCGGCGTGGTCTGCGCCTGCATGCCCGCGCTCGCAGGTCTCATGCAGCGCATCTACATCATGATCACGGGCAAGGAGCTCACGACCATGCGCTCTGGCCGCCACGGCCGCGGCTCCGCCTTCGGCATGCGCGGCGACGACGACGAACACCCATCGACGCACCAGCGCTACGAGCTCGAGGAGAAGAATAACTCTTTTTCCGACGGGACCGTCAAGTACTACGGTCATGATGACCACCCGGGAAAGCCAGCTCCTAGGGCGTATGTCGATGATGCCATCTCGCTTGACGAGTCGTTGCCGCACACGACAACTAATGAGGTGCCTAGAATGTCCGAGTACGATGCCACGCAGCAGATGATCGGGGCCAACACGGCGGCTTTCTCGCATCTGAAGAAGAACAGCGAGTAAAGGGCAGGCAGGACCTGTGGGTTATTGGAGTGCTTTCTCTTTTTGCCAACAGTCTTTTTGGCTTGTTGATTACGATCGGCTTTGGAGTCTGAGGCTTTTTATACCATGTATCATCACGTATGTTAGCAAGACAGTCCTAAGGGAAAGGTCAAAAATTCTCAACGAATGTCTCGGTTTGCCTGGTTCTTCCACATCTTCATGTCGCTTCTCGCCTTGAGATCGTCTCACCTGAATGTCCTGGAGATGGTCTCAAGCTCGAGCATCGCTCACGATGCAAGATCACGTAAGATCCTTTGTCCTCGTGCAATCGAAGTCCGTCGAAGTCCGTCATTCCAAGAAGAACAATACCAACAACCTAACAAGAAAATGTCAGCGCTTCGCGTCGAACTTCCAACGCTCTCATTCTCACACTGCCACTTCGACTGATGTAAAATTGCAAATGGCGCGTTGCTGTTCCATCAACACACCAATGTAGCCTCTTGGTGTTGACCAATTAACGCAAGAACGCTGCGAAAAAAAAAAATTCATGTATACCAAGATTCATCATTTCGCCGACTCATATCTTCTGTCAAACAGCAAAAACAAGCATGTGGCTGGCAGCAAAAGAAAGGTCTCGCCCGGAATTGAACCGGGGTTACCGGAAGGCTCTGCTCCAAGCACATTGACTGAATTATACAGACAACAGCAAAGGAGTTGTCAGAATCCGATGTGCTAACCACTACACTACGAAACCAATGATTGGCTCATTATGTCGGATATCAAGACTAAATACATTATATATCTTTTTTTTCTCAAGGCTGTCTAGCTGGTCGGGGCGCTTGTCCCATGATTTCCAGCGCAAACCCACGCCTCATTTCGAGCTCTATGTATCAGAGGCTTATGCCTTTGCGGACGAATGTTGATTTTCTTCAAATTCTCGGATTGCATCACACACCCGGCCTGCCGACAGCGGCCAGCGCTCGCCGAGACCCCCACTTGAAGCTCTCCCCATCCCGAGCTGTTGCAGGCACTGAACGAGCACGTCAGGGCACAATCTTCAGCACTATCATTCATCCGCCTAAGTACTAGCAGCTGCAAAGAAAAGCTCTCTTTTAAGTCTTAATCACTCACCTCCCTTTTCATCTATGCGTCTCTTCAATCCCAGTCACTTCGCACGAACACTCAGCTCGACAACCTCTCAGCTCCTCCGTCCATCAGTGTCTCCCATCCCCTTCCTCGCACGAAGAACCATGGCCACCGCAATGGGCAAGCGCCTCGCCGGCAAGACCGTCCTGGTCACAGGCGCCTCCTCAGGAATCGGAAAATCCACCGCCTTCGAATTCGCTCGCACCTCCCCTTCAAACCTCAAAATCATTCTGACCGCCCGCCGCTTCGACGCGATCAAGCAAGTGGCCCAAGACATCCAGAAAGAAGTCGGTTCAGGCGTGCAAGTCCTGCCCGTACAGCTGGATGTCAGCAAATCCGACGAAGTGCGAAACTTCATCCCGAACTTGCCGAAAGAGTTCCAGAAGATCGATGTGCTGGTCAACAACGCCGGGTTGGTGAAGGGTGTGGACAAGGCGGGGGATATCAAGGAGGATGATATCAACACTATGATCGACACGAACGTAACAGGTCTGATCAACATGACACAAGCCTGCCTCAAAGACATGAAGTCCCGCAACAACGGCGAGGGCCAGGGAGATATCATCAACATCGGCTCAATCGCCGGACGGGCAGGCTACCCGGGCGGAAGCATCTACTGCGCCACCAAGGCGGCTGTCAGGACTTTCACCGAAGCGATGCGCGCGGAGTTGATCTCTTCGCGGGTCAGGATCATCGAGATTGACCCGGGGCAGGTGGAGACGGAGTTCTCGGTCGTGAGATTCTATGGTGATAAGGAGAAGGCAGATGCGGTGTATAAGGGCTGCACGCCGTTGACGCCGGATGATATTGCGGAGACGATTGTGTTTGCGGCGGGAAGGCCGGAGAATGTGGTTATCGCGGATATGTTGGTGTTCCCGAATCATCAGGTGAGTGAGAAACGTTGCTTTGAAGTTGTGGGTGAGATTCGTTCTGGTGCTGATTTTGGGCAAAGGCATCGGCGACGCAAATGCACAAGAAGTCATAGACGGATGAGGTCTGACAGCTCCTTCTGCAGGCGTCCGCTACGCAGATGTACAAGAAGCCGCAGCCAAGTACTTCGAAGATGTAGATATGATGAAATTGACGAACACGTCAACTAAGCTTTTCGTTTTCACGTTCTGTCTACTTGCTTGGGTCCAAGAGCAGCTTGCCCGTTGTCTTCCTACCCTCCAGATCGTTGTGTGATCTTGCGACTTCGCTCAGAGGGTATACCTCATGAATCGGCACCTCCAGCTTGTCCTTCAGAATGAAATCAAACAGCTCCTTCACGTAGTGATCATACTCCTCCCTCGTCGCAATGAAGTTGAACAGCGTCGGCCTCATCAGTCTCGCATTCTTCGGACTCAATCTTGCAATCGTCACAGGCGGCACAGCACCAGATGCGTTTCCAAACGAGATCATGCTGCCCTTCCTCGCCAAACAATCCAGTGACAAATCGAATGTTGAAGCACCAACACCATCGAACACGGCAATGACGCCGTTGTTGCTTGTGAGCTCCATGACCTTGCTCTTCACATCCTCCTTTGAGTAGTTGATCAAGTGCGTCGCACCAGCCTTCCTCGCAATCTCAATCTTTTCTGGCGTCGACGCCGTGCCAATCGTGTTCGCTCCAATCGCCTTGAGCAGCTTGCAGAGCCATTGGCCAGTACCTCCCGCTGCAGCGTGCACGAGCACCCAGTCTCCTTTCTTCACAGCATGTGCTTCTCTGACCAATGTCAAAGCCGTCAATCCTTGCAACAGAGCCGCAGCGGCAATCTTGCTATCCATCTCCTTCGGCACTTTGGCTGTCTTCGCGGCGGCCGCAACGGTGTACTCCGCATACGCCCCTTCGGCCATCCAGACTACTTTATCGCCCTCTTTCAAGCCATACATCTCCCCACCGCCCGTCTTCACGATCGTTCCCTCCGCTTCTCTGCCAAGGATATATGGAAACGACGGAGCGGGATAGAGACCGGTGCGGAAGTATGTGTCGATGTAGTTGATTCCAATGAAGTCGTTCTTGACGAGGACTTGGCCTTCTTTCGGCTGAGGAAGGGGGAGATCGGTTTTGTATTGCAGGACGTCTGTCCCGCCGTTCTTTTCGATTATGACGCCTTTCATGGTGTTCGGGAGGGAAGCCATGGTTCTTCGGATTGGGCTGTTGGGTTTGGCTGCGAAGTGGGAGGTGAGGGTGGTTGCTCGTCGTGTTGCGGTGGAGGCTAGTGCTCTTGTGAAAGCTGTGCGGAGGGACATGAATTGTTGAAGGTCTTGTGTGAGATTGTCTAAGAAAGTTGGTTGTTCAATGGCTGTTGATATGGACATGGATTGAGCTGGATGTTTTGTAAGCTGCGAGAGCTCACGTCACAACCCCTCCGCCGAGCTCGGAGACAGGTTTCATTGATGTCAATCAATATTTGATTGAACGACGGAATTGCTCCGCATCTCTTTGCTCCCTCTTCCCCTAGTGAGTAACTCCATTGATAGGTAGCTGCTCCTTTCCATTTCCTGAAATTCTAGTAGATCAATACATAATGAGGCTGGAGGATTAGAAGACTCAGTTGTAGACGATCCTACGTAGATGGCTAGACGAGCTGTGCTTGCTTCATACCGGCTGCGCGGAACGGCCCGTTGAGCCACGCTAGCCCCTTTCACATGCGTCTCATAGCATTCGGGACAAACCTCCCCGACGTCTACTCGACTTTCAGAAGATCATCTGAGGCTGAAGATGAAGTCGCTTCCACGACGTAACGGAGCCAAATACAAAGGATGCCTTCCCGGATACCAGTGTCGCAGACGCTACCTCATGGCAGCAGCGACGGCATCCCTTAAGAGTCAATGATTTTCAAAACCTTTGCCGGTGCTGGGCGTAGAGCGCGAGAAGATCTGCTTCCTTCTTCTTCTTCAGGTCAAAGTCAAGTTTCGGAAAGCGAAGTGAGGATAGCTGCGAGGCACATATAAATGATGAACCATCTCGTCTTCGATCCAGCTCCTGCTCATTCCCATCGCCTTTACAACGTTGAAACATCAGTACTCCATCACATCTACCCACCTCACTTTCCACGATGCATTCCGCGAAAGTCATTCTTACGACTGCCCTTCTGCTGGCCGGCTCCGAAGCACTCGTCTTCAAGGCCGTCAACCATTGCACCCAATCTGTCCTCCCCCCGCCACAGGCTCGCTCACTCGATAAGCGCCAACAATTCTGCGACCTGCCATTTCTTGTCGCATACTCCGACGACGGCACCCAGCTTACTTTCAACGGAGGCAATAAGCATTACGACTTACCTCAGCAGAAGGGTACGTTGCAGAGTGTGCTGGATGTTTAAACATTATTCTGACCACATCCCAACCCAATAGGTGTCGACGGCGGCCCTTGCTACGCCACAAACGGGGATTACGACGGCGGGACCATCGATGTCGATCCTCTAGACGGGAAATACACGGGCGGAAAGTTGAACTTTTCGACCTGCGGTGATGGCAGCGCTCAGGTCAATCCAAAGTACTGCAAGGCGAAGATTGACGGGAAGGAGAACGACAAGTCGACGAAGACGAACTGCAATGATTGCAAAGGGGATGGATTCGAGAGCAGCTGCAATTGCTGTGCTGTCACTTTCTAGGCAGCAACTCAGCACTAACATCTGGCATGTCGAAGCGTGCAGGCTTCGAAAGAAGAGATGATGTGCATGTAAGATGTACATACCACAGTCGTTCGAAAGCAGCGAATGGAGGAGACGCCTTCCACGGTATTCCGAATTGAGCGGCTTTGAGCATTCGGCTTGAGTGGGAGACCATGGCTTCTTGATCTTGTTGGGAGTTTCATGGTAGACGCTGATCTGGTTGGATTCTTCGTAGCATTCGCAGATATCCATGAATTCAAGCCAGCTCAAAGGACAGCAAAAGTAGTAGTGGCTGCAAAAGAACCAATGTGACCAGACTTGTGAGACGCGCAATGCTCACATATCGCATCTCGTTGAATGCTAGTCCAGTAGTCACGAAGAGTTGTCTGATCCTTTCCAAGATAGACGTTCAGACGGCGCCATCGATACAGCACTGCCACATACCCAGCGGCATATACCGTCGCTGGCGAGCGGCTAAATTGGAACGCTGTCTCTTGCACGTGCCCAGCTTCTTTTCTCGCGCCTCGCTTCCAAGTCATCAGCCTGCTCAGCCAGCGCCAACGGGATCTCTGTGATGACATGGGCAAATGGAAGCCGGAGAATGGCCTTTCCGATCCTGATCCACGATCGAGGGGCTGAATTAGAGTTCCATAGGTCAGGCTGCGGTTACATTTGGCGTTCCAGACATTGATCTGCCGGCAAAGTGACCATTGCGGGCCCTCGTCACACGGCTGCTTCCAATACCTACACCGCTCGCATGCCTCTGATGCGTCATTCGGTGAGCGCGATGCGGTTTTGAGCAGCACGTGCAGGCTTCTGCCTATTTCCAGCAGTGTTCGTCGGGCCTTGGACGTCGAGAGAGATAGGCGGACTTCGCATATTCTGTTGACAGTATATCCGCCCGAGATTGAAGCCTGTTGAACAAGTTGCGACTTGAAATTTGCCAGTCTCGAGCGGTGTTGTGGTCTGATGGAGCCCGGGGGTATTCATGATCTCGTACTTCGTAGGTTGATGCATGCAGCTCGAGGCTTTTCCGCCAGCTACGTAGCATCGTGACTTCTAGACGACTTTCACGGCCACCGGACGTCCTATCCAGACTTGTGTGCGGAATAAAAGGGTTAGTGGGGATGCGGATGAGCGTTTGCAAAGGAGGAGGTGTCGTCTAGCTAAGGAAGTACCGGGTTCGGGAGATTTTCGGCATAGAGGCCAGAGGTTAGTTGACATCATAGGAGCACGCCAAGGAAAGCGGCTGAATTGTCTATAGCTAGTATAATGGTACTAGTAGTAGAGCGAATAATAACAATTGCAAGTACTCAATCTCACTTCCTCACTTAAATTACTCAGAATACTAAGAAAAAGAAAGTAAGTGGACTATGTACCAAGTACTGGTGACTAAGCCTAATTCATCGTCCCTCAGCCCGGAGACATATTTGATTGGATTTGATCAGAACATTGATGGAGTCCGCGGAACTGCTCCGTAATGCTTACTACTTCATCTTTCCACCAAGTGGTTTCCTCTCCTTAACATCACGATCCTCCTCGCGCGCCCAAGGCTGCCCTCAACATACTCGGCTGACTTCGCGATGACTATCACTCAAACGTTCCGGCCGCATAAATGTGGCTTGTCGATCGGGCCCGATTTGGACGGGCGCCAGGGCGGCCTCCCGGGCGGTCGATTCACTGCCACGCAAGGCTGGCTGGGCTATTCCTTTGAAAGCTTCTTAACTACCTTGGTATTTGCTGGCCGCCGGCTTCCAACTCTGATCCACGCTTGCTTCGATTAATGCATGCAAGCTGTGGATAAGTCGAGGACCATGGATAGCATCATCACCGCTGTTCGTCAGATCGTCAGAAAGCGAACATTCGATGGCACTACAGAGGACCCTTCCCGTTCAAAGCGAATCCGGCCATGCCCGGTCTGCAAAGAAGCCTTCCAATTTGTGATCGAATCCCAAAAAGAACGCAAATTTAAATCGAAGACTCTGGACATGGAAACGACTTGGGACCATAACCGCGCCGCAGAACACTGGAGCAAGTTTCGTGCCAATATGTCGACAAAGTATCGGCGAAAACCGTGGCTTCGAAGCAGGCACGCCAAAGCTTCGTCAACGTGCGACATCTGCATCTTGTTCCGTGAAACAATATGTTCTTCAACGATGGATCCTTCGAAAGATACGTCAGAATGCCCAGGGAGTTTCCTCCTCTCCGATGGAGTTTATCTTCGTGCGGATGCACTACCAGAGGACCCAGACTTCAATGAATGCAAGACACTCTTTCTGTATATGACCTTCGCAGCACTATCTGGACGTGAATACCGTTCTCGGCAAACCTTCCGCCTGGTGCTTGTCGCTGGTGATGCCCGACCTGTGGCCGGGCGACAGCCATCAGAGGAAGCTGAACTGCCTCTTGCGTCGACATGGATCTCGCAATGTCAACAGCTGCACCCAGAATGCGGAAAAATTGAGCCGGTTAGACTGCCAACGAGACTGATATATATCGGTGGAGACGCTGAGCCTCGGTTGATTGAAGCGTCTGGCCAGATTGGCGTTTATGTTGCTTTATCGCATTGCTGGGGAACTGATCGAACACTTGTCACGATTCGAGCTAACATTGCAGCTCACATGAGGTGCATTGCTCTGAAACACATGCCCAAGACTTATAGGGATGCCGTTCTCATCACGAGAAAACTCGGATTTGAGTATCTCTGGTGAGTGCGTTTCAACTTAGCTGCCGTCATGGTCTATATTAATGTTTGCGCAGGATCGACTCTCTGTGCATTGTGCAATTCGATCCGGAAGACTGGAAACGCGAATGCGCTTACATGGATGAGGTCTATGCCAATGCAGCTTTCACCATTGCTGCTGAAGATGCGGACAATACTCTGGCCGGGATGCTCCACAAACGCAACAAGTCCGAGCAGGATGGGCTAGAGTTTATCATTCAACCCGCCAATGCGAATTCAAAGCTCGTCCTTCGACTTGAGCCAGTTAGTGCCAGAGCGCGGTTGTACGACGAGTACGAAGCACGAACCGTCCTGGACACAAGGGCATGGGCCTTGCAAGAACGACTGATGTGCCCCCGCGTTCTACAATTCCGTTCAGAAGGCATGTCTTTCATGTGCAATAGACACTTCCGCTCTGAAAGGCTTCACCAGCCCATTCTGTTCGAAGGTCATAAAAGTTCATCTCTTTACTCGGAGGGAAGTATCCCGAAGAATATTTTGATGGACGCTGACCTTGACCTGAACCAAGTGTGGGTCCTAGTCGTCGTGAATGTCTCACGTCGCTTTTTGACATACGAGAAAGATAAATTGCCATCGATCGCAGCAATCGCGAAACTTCTCCAACGCAGGAATGGTGGCGATTATCTCGCAGGTATTTGGCAGAACGACATCAAAAGGCAAATTGCGTGGCATGTCGACATCGAAAGCGAAAGGCGAAGTCGTACACCTGCTACCAAAAAGCTTCCATCCTGGACATGGGCATCTACGGATTACCCTGTGGAAGGCTTTTGGAACCAATACCCGATAGAGCGAATTTCCTACACCTTTGACCCAGTTTCTGTTGTTTTCCCGGCCGCAAAAGACAATATCTCTAGCGATGGTTTCTACGGAGGATTACTTGTCCTTTGTGGAACGATAGTCGAGGCCGAAGCCATACAGATGCGTCCACGGAGGTATCAAATTACGATGAGCTCATACTCTCCAGCACGACAGTTCGAGGTATATCTCTACCTCGATGCTCCCCGCAGATCTTCCGAAGCAGACCCGACTTCACCGGTGAATACCAGTCCGATGAATCTAAGCCTTTTATTCCTGGGTCATGACGTATTGAACTTGGTAGAAAAGGATGATGAAGGCCGCGATGTCGTAGGTCCCGACTGGTGCCACAGCTGGGCCGCACTCGCATTGCAGAGAGTGGAAGGGCTGGATGACACTTTTTGCCGTGTTGGGCTTGTCGAGCACAACTCCTACGCGCTGTTTGGAGACGAGCCACGCGTTGAGCACGCAAAGCTCATGAATTGGGTGAGCGAAAGGGGGACTAGTCATATCAAGTTGGTCTGATGTTTTACTTCTATTGTAGACCGACACTAGACTTATTCGCATGCCACTCCTCGATGTATTACCCTGCACATTGACTCATTCTCGCTTGCGTCCATGACCCCTGTATGCTGCAGACTTGCAATGCACACACAATCAGCACGAATGGTGTGCTCGTCTCAGATTGCTCCGCATCAAGTTCAATCCATCTGCGCTCTCCTGAGTGAACAATTTCAAATACAGAGCAATCCTACACCCATCCGTAAGCAAGTTCTTTTGTGCTTGTCTCGAATTCATCCACATGCTCTTCAGCCTACCCTTGCTGTCTCCAATGTGTCCCTCAAAGCGAAGACATGTACTAGAGTCACTGGCGAAGCGCGAGCCGTGCGCTAGTCCTTGACCCATCCGTATGAAGTCATTTCTGTCCTCTTTCTGCTCAGTAACTGACTCCATGTCCGCACCGAGTTTTCAATCCATGACTGTGACTTTCCATGCTTTTCATGATGCAGCTCTTCAAGCGTTCGCCTTTTTGGGACAGTTACAAAAGCCCCACTTGTGTCTGTGGTAGCATTTTGCATAGTCGTGATGATCATACTCGAAGAAAGTCATTTGCTTCTCCATCTCGTTGACTCGTCGTTGACACATCTGTTCGTGTGCCGGCTCGAAGAAATCGAATTGAACTAAACATACGGCATCAGCGATGATCACATGGATCGAAAATGGACTACAAAGACGCTCACCATTAGGAGACTTGAGCATTTCGGAGCAGGCGATGATAGGGTTCTCTGCATACTTGAGCTCGCCGCTTGGCAAAACCAAATTGCCTCGCAACCGAAGAGCAGAGTTCAGTTGAGGATAATTCCTCACCGCATGTTCGCGGGCCAGAATCAGTTCATTTTGCGCTATGTCGGCTTGATCATGAAGCCTCCCAGCAGAAGCTGAGCGCAGGCTGAAGTCTCGCAACCAAAAGCTATCGAGGTCAATCTTGGTAATGAGGCCGAGCAAAAAAGGATCCAAATGGCGGAAGGTGTACAGCTGTGGTCGGGACGGGATTTTGAAGGTGCTCAAGGAGAAGAAAAGTCCGCGAGCTTCTGCGCGTATTTGCCTGCAGACCAGCAAGAGCGGGTGGTCGGCAGTTCGAGGTTTGGCTTGCGTGCGTCGCCGAGAGACTTCGGTGAGATCGATGACATTCTCTTGGAAGACTTCCTCGTAGATACGGTTGCGCAGCTCAGCAGGCAGCTCGAGCAATGCCGAGTTTGCACTGCTGGGATGTGCAGGCTGTGCGAGCTCAGTGGTGGCGGCGGCCTCGTATCTCGCTGGCTCTTCGGCTGCCAAAGAGCCGCTGCACCGGTTGGCGGCGTCGGTGTCCATGTTGTCTGTCTTCGGGGGTCGCACACCGCTGGACGATACTGAGTGGTTGAGGAATGGATAAGGGGTGGCTGCTTGCGAAGGGTTGCTGTTAATGGAGCGCACTTCGAGTTCGATCGTGATGAGTGGAGCTTGTTCGGAAGCAGACGGCAGCAGCTTAGGAAAGATTTGACCCATCAGGTCCGTGCACTAGCGTCATGTCACATCAATCCGCCGTTGTAGATTGATCCCTGGCTTCACTTGCTCGAAAGGTGGTAGTCGACTTCTCAGGCTTCGCTCCTTTGCGTGGACATTTGCATTCATAAGGAGTGCTCTTAAGGTCTGAGCTCCAAAGCCTATGCCAGCATTTGCGCGGATTCGCATGGTCAAAGTCGAGGTAACGTGCCTGAGCCTGCACCAAGGCAACGATGTTTGCATGAGGCTGGCTTTCAGATTTATGTGCTGGGTTTGTCAGCGCGAGTCGTTAATCAAACAGGGACGAGTACTGACAAGTCTGTTCCACCACGCCTTCGTGGAAAGTCTCAAATGGAGTGGCCGTGAACAGAGTCTGCCCTTGACCGAGCTTGATGCTGGCCATAATTGCATCTGAGTTGAAAAGACCGCAGCCTTGCTCTTCAAGTCCCTGGCGAACCCAGAACACCGCACATTGTGCAAGGTATGCGGTCTCGAACAGCTCCTCGTCCTCACTCTCATTCCTCGAGAACATGCTTTGGCCAGGGCCATACAGTTCGGAGACTCGTGAGACCATGTCGACTTTTATGTGCTCAATCAGCGGCGTGTAAGAAGGATTGAGTGTGGACAATCGCTTCTCTGCCACGGCGGAGCTGACGCTCCGGAATTCGCTTTGTCTGTAGTATCTGGTCATAGCCAAGTCTTAGCACAAGCGATTTTAGTATCACGCTGGGTATCATACGGTCCATGTGCCTCTGCAAATGCTTGCTTACTCGCTAGAAGGAGCCCGGGGACTTTGTATCGTGATGACTCCAAGTCGACGACGTGATCCGCGAACAGGATGTCGTAAACGTGATTTCTCAGCTCGGGGATGAGATGGAAGAAGCTGAAAGGCTTTTGCGAAGCCATGGTGGAGAGCTTCAAATGAAAAGTAATGCAAGATATCCTAGGGAGCGAGATCCAGGTGGCGATGGCCTGTGTGATTTTCTGATGCGATATTCGCAACTGTCATTGCAGTGGCGATCCGGCCAGATATGTCAACAAGATGTCTGTTCCGGCTTGATATCTTCCAAACTAATACAGTCGCAATCTTTGAGTGGCCGTATTGAACACAATCATGTGAAAGAGTACAGGAAGTTGACTCGGCGCCGAAGAAGTGAAGTGAATGGTGATCCCTCGCACGGTCCTTCGTGCCTGAGGCAGCAACTCTAATCTCACCTTAAGTGAGATCCTCACTTTCTTTCGCGCTTCTTCGAATGTACATCCATCTGAACGAGCCAAAGCCGTCAAAACCCGGAGCTCAAATGCATCTGATCCCACAAACGAGCTAAGACATGGCACTCAAAGCCATGGACCGGCAATGAAATCTCTGCACCCTCTCACGCCGCCGACAAGATGTCAGGACCAACGATGATTCAGAGCTCAGAACAGGCGCCCGCCCAGCCTTCTTATGTACTCAGAGGTCACTCGGCGCAGATACATGCTGTGCGTTTCTGGCGAGATAATACTCGCTTGCTGACTGGTGATGCTGATGGATTTGTCGTTCTCTGGAGCACGGCGACGAAGCGAGCAACTGCCGTATGGAAAGCGCATTCGAACACGATACTGGGACTCGGAAGCTGGGGAGACAATAAGATCATCACGTAAGGTGATTCCAATCTTTGATGGGTTCCTGGCTGATAGGTCGTAGACATGGACGGGACAACAAACTCTGCGTCTGGCAACTCCAAGAAGCTGATGAGGCCGGCTTTTCAAAGACTCTACCCATCGACGACGCCTCAGTAGATCGCAAGCAACCATGGCTTCTGCATAGCTTGCCTGTACATGCACTCAACTTCTGTTCCTTTGCCATGCTCGAAGCTATACCAAATGGCGACAACGGTCTCCCATCAGATGGAATTTTCGTCGCAACTCCAGGAGTACAGGACGGGCATGTACACGTCACATCACTACCCAATGAAGAGCGCATTGCTACCATCCCGAGCCCTAAATATCAGAGTACTGGTATGGTAATGGCAATAGGATTGTTATTCCAACCAAACGGGCAACGCCAAGAGCTCACGGTACTTGCTGGGTACGAGAGCGGTCAAGCATGCATCTGGAGACAGAAGAACGACACTCGACAGTGGGATCTTACCTACATGCAGAAGTCACACGCCCAACCTGTTCTTTCGCTCGGCATATCACACAGCCAAGGCTGCTTCTTCACGTCTTCCGCAGATGCTATCATCGCGAAGCATCCGTTATCAACATCGGACTTGGCGAAGACAGTGCAGACGAAGCATGCAGGACAGCAAGGTCTTTGCGTAAGGTCAGACGAGCGGATATTTGCAACTGCTGGTTGGGATGGGAGGATGAGGGTGTACAGTGCAAAGACGATGAAGGAGCTGGCGGTCCTCAAGTGGCACAAAGAGGGCTGCTATGCTCTTGCTTTTGCTGCTGTGAAGAATCAGTCGGACACGAATGGCTCAGCAGAGCCAGTCAACGGTGCCAGAGCATCAGCTGGAGCCATGACGAGGCGAGATCTTACTGTATCTCAGCAGCGTGCTGAGATCGCAAAGACTACACACTGGCTTGCAGCTGGAAGCAAAGATGGGAAGGTCTCACTCTGGGACGTCTATTGAGGGAACATACGAGCAAAGATCTTCCAACCAGGTCTGAATCTGAGAGAAGACGCCTCGGACGCCTATGCTGTCCACGAAGGAGTCATTTGTGGAATTGCCCTAGTGCCACATTATCGTCTCCAATTCCTGAGAACCCCATTACTCTCATCTTCAACTCTGTTCTCAACCAATTTCGAGCTTGCGCTGGAAGTTCACCTTGCGATAGACTGGCCCATCATCCTCCAGCTGAACAAACCCCTCCAGCTTGTCCAGGTTCACCCGCTCCGTGGCATGACGCTCGCAGGCATCGCCTGGCTTGCTGGTCCTGAAGTATAGCCAGATCCAGATCGCTTTATCGGATACCATTCCTTCGACCTCCGGGATCAAGCTTTCCAGCATTTGGCGTGCATATCTCAGCGAGGATGTGAAGTATACAGCTCGTATGCGGCGCAGCATAGCAGCGCGCTCTGGGCCCAGTACTCGTATGGAGCTTTGCAAGTGGAATCGGCCGGGAGTGAGGAAAAGGTTGTCGCCGTAGAAGACGCTCTGAGCTTCGAAGCGGGTTTTGCGGTCAACTTTGCTGCAGGGTGTCAGCGGCCGATTTCTCAAGCGCTCGAAAGCTCATAGAGACTGACGCACCAAAGCGCAGGCTCGGCAACTCGCTTGTCGCTGAGGTCGATTGGCTTATCTTTGACGAGGACCAGCTCGTAGATCTTGTTGCGAAGCTCACCGGAAAGGTCACGGAAGCGGAAGGGAGCCTACTGAGCATTAGATAGGTCTTTGCAACGAGTTTGATGTCCGTCATACTTTTGAGCTGTCACTCAATGTTGCCAGTTGCGTCGCGGCCATGGTGGAGGAACGTCGAGCTCTTGCGTGGAAAACGGAATCGTTGAAGCGGATGGCGCTGACTGCGTTTGCTTTGTCTTGAGCCGAACCCGGATACATCGGAGGCAGCCCTACAAGCACGGACTGCTGCATCAGCTGTACATGCTGACTCATCTATCACAGCCAGAGCAAGCCGCTTTTCGCTTGCACGGCAGCAAGAGACAATACCTGCCCATCGTAGCCGGCTGGAAAATCTACTAGGCTTTACCAAGTGCTGTTAGGCCCAAAACAAAAGCAAAAACCGGCGGAAATGCCTGGTCAGCTCAGCCGACTTCGCTTCGCAATTCAATGCTAGAATAAATACAGATTGCACAATAGACAGTCGCCCTGGAAAAGCTGTGTGAGCCTTATTGTACACATTGAGCTGAGGCGCCCAATCGAGCGAAGGCATGATCAGAAGCTGAAGCATGTCATGTGTTAGAATACTGTGTCTCCTTCCTCTTCTCAATCGTCAAACGATCCACTCGCTCGTATTGTAAAAGCTCCTGGAGGTCAACCCAAACTTCTTTCTCTGATCTGCCAATCCGCAACGATGTTTTGATACGTCTCGTAATGCCTTCATAGCTTTCATACTTCAAACATTTGATTGCGTTTTGCAAAGTGGCCTCCGCATTCTCAACACGGCGCCAGCGCCAATCGACATACAGATTCTGAACGCTCTTTCGGTTCTCCGGAGTGAGTGCTTGCAAAAAGGTGTAAATTTCCGGGGTGGCGAATATGTTCTGACCGTAGAAGATCGGCAAGCATTCCCAGCGAATCTGGCGGTTGACGCGTGCCAAGTATGGTTGGCGAGCTGCACGCCCTTTATCATATGTGAAGCGGATGGGCTTGTCCTGAACCACGGCATACTCGTAGATGATGTTGCGTATCTCGGGAGGCAGGTCGAGGAAGCCAGTTCCGCCATCGGCTGGTGCTGAGGTGCTCTCGGAGGTCGGCTCGGGAAGGCGACGTTTGCTCTCTTCATGCAGTGGTGGACTTTCAGGGCGTGTGTCCAGAGTGCTTATGTCGTCGCGTCGTGCTGGTGAAATCTCCTCGGTGCCATGGGGATGTCTTGGTGAGGTAGCGCTGTTGGATGGCGGCATGGTGGAAGCTGATGAGCGCCTCAAGCGCCGCTGGAAAGAGGCGTGAGCGCACTGCCTCAATGATCGTGAGGGGAAATAAGATTGTCGAGTGTGA
This sequence comes from Phaeophleospora eucalypticola, assembly GCA_022814565.1. Lineage (NCBI taxonomy): Eukaryota > Fungi > Ascomycota > Dothideomycetes > Mycosphaerellales > Mycosphaerellaceae > Phaeophleospora > Phaeophleospora eucalypticola. The sequence continues at coordinate 540,052 of JAKLNG010000017.1, forward strand.
AGTTGTGGATTTGGAAAGTGGAAAGAAAGAAGAGACTACTTAGGCAGCCAAGGTCCGTGCTCCTTCCCTCAATGCATCCGCCCTTCGGTCGACCGCGCCTTCCACCCACACTTCTGAACGCCAGCAAGGTCGAGAAAGGCCCGCAGATATCTCTCCGTCTACTCCTATTTCTGCTTACTCTTCACCTTCCGTCCTCTTGTGAATCCGGTCCCAAAATCTCGGATTCTCTGCCTGCCAATACCCCTTGAGATCCTGCAGTGCCACCCAAATCGACGTCTGAGCATCCCAACGTTTCATTCCAGACAAAGAGATCTTCGCCTTCAAAGTGCCTCGAAAGCCCATCGTCTTCAGATCTGTCTCCATGTCCTTCAGAGTAGGCTCGATGTCGGTTAAGTAGCGGAAGGTGCAGTCATAGCGCAAGTGGTGGAGGTGCTTGACCTGCTTCTGATCCAAAGAGCGCAAGAACTCCGTGATACTACTGAAGCGAATTGCCTGGAAAACGTTGCTGTGGTAGAAGATGGCGAGTGACTCCGTGCGAACTTGGCGGCTTACAGCGGTCATGCTGGGCTGCTTTACACGGGACAGGCCAGATACCATGGACCACGTCAAGCGTATAGGCTCCGGGTCGCTGAGTGCGTACTCCCAGATGTTGTTGCGGAGCTCGGCGGGGAGATCGAGAAGTTCTGTCTTGGGTGGCGTGGCGTTCCCGGCCATGTTGGTCGTCTCAGGCGCGTCTGGTGATGTTCTGGTGGTGGTCGTGGTTGGAGTCTCAGAGGTGGATGGTCTTGCCTGTATTGGGCTGGAATCTGCCTTCCGATGCGGGTGCGCCATTGTTGAGGACCGCATCGATGTGGCGGTGGTCTGTCAAATTTGTCAAACGCACTGCCGTGCGCGAGGGAGCGAGTGTTTTTATCAGCTGCTGACTAGGACGCGTGAACATTTGAGGTCCGTGCTCTGCCTTCCATTCACTGCCTACGCTTGCCACTCGACAAAGGCAAACTTTCAATCATCATCTTCACTACTCTCGACGTACGTCTCATCGTCGTCATCAAGCTCTGCCAACACTGTGGGCTCGACGCCCTCCATCGGCTCCGCAACCTCCTTTCTCGTCACAGACCTCAACATCGTAAGAGGTTTCGTGTGCAACGTCTCCCATCCGCCATCCAAGTTGTCATACAGGTCCACGTTGTCCATGGTGACAATTGCGGTCTCCTTGTTGCCCCACTTGCTTATGTCTGTCGTGTGCGCATTAAACTCTTCCTTCTCTTCAAGAACGACCCACACAGCAATCGCGCTCGGCTTCAGGCCATCCTTCACTCTCTTGTTCATCTTGCGGATGCTCGGCAAAACAAAGCCCGCTGGCATTGGAGTTGAAAGGTCCACCCACGTCAACATACTTAGTCGAGTTACGTCAAGGCAATCCAACCACGCGCAGATGTCGCCCACGAAGCGGGAGTAGAAGGTGCTCTCAGTGAACCAAATTGGAAGCGCTTCTTTGCGCACCTGCTTGCTAACAGCGAGAAGGGCTGGCTCGCGGATGTAAGGGGCTTCAGTAGGTATTTCGATTGCCTCGCCATGAATCAGGACGTATTCGTAGATATCGGTGCGTTGATCGTCTTTGAGACAGTAGAAGTCGACTCTCTTCTTCCCTTCCTTTCTTGGCTTAAGCTGCTCCTTCTCATCCTCGTGCTCCTCGTGCTCCTCCTCCTGGTCTTTATCCTCGCTGAGACTCATCCTCTCCTTTCCCCGAATCGTTCTCCCTCCCTGATTTCTTGCTAGTGGCGTGAAGGTCTGTTGGCTTGTTTTGCGAGGCCTAGAGATGCCACTCGACCTCATCTGAGCCTTCCCTTTTGTCTGCTTCTTGCCTCGGCCGGACGTCTCCTCTACTCTGGCACTTGTATGATCTGAGTTGGTCGCCGGCACTCTTGAGGTCGTCTTCTTCTTCTTCTTCTTCTTCTTGTTCTTCGACTTCGAGCCGGGCTCATGGAACAACGAATTCTCTGACGAAGACGAGTACGGGTCCTGGGCCGGCAGTGTCAACATCGACATGTTCGCCACAGGCGCTGCCTGCTGCCTGGGTGGACTTGACAGAGCGCTAAGCAGAGCTTGGCCATCATGCTCGTCAAGTGATCCTGGTTGTGCCCTCAAGTTCGGAGAGCCTGCAAGTTCATCCGCCATCAAGTCGTCCAGGGCAGAATCATAACGCGAGCTCGCGGTCTTCTTCCTGGACGAAGTCCGTGGAGGCTGTACATCATCCTCCGAATCATCCACAATTTTCTTCCGTCGGCCAGATCTCTTCGCCTGGGCAGGCAATGGGTCCTCATCAGAATCCTCGTCCACAATCTTCGTCCTCGCCCCCCTCTTCTTGTCCTGCTTTCCGCCCTTCATCTTCAACTTTCGCGATGCGTCCGAGCGGGTGGAGGAAGTTAAGACTGTTTGTTTAATAAGATGTGACAAGTCGAGTTCGGGCTTGGAAGTTTCCATGCAGGCGTGCGTTCCGTTCCGTGAAGAGTGCGTTTGTTGCTGCGTTTGTCGAGTGCCAGAAGTGTGCGAGCGGGAAACCTGATTGGTCTCCCGCGCCCCATAGGGAAGTCGCGATGCATTGTGGGTCGCTCTTTCCTGCAGATGTTATGCGACATCCCAGAAGCAGGTGCAACGGCATCGATGCGACTGCGACGGCAATGAGAAACAATTGGCATACCGAATTCTCGGTGCTGTTGCGAACATTGTAGGTAACATAAGCATCATCACGTATCCATGAGCGGGCTCCCGAATCCAAGTCCATGGTTTCCTGCTTCAAGATCTATCTGAAGTATCAGATATGCCTTTCGACGCTTCCTGAGAATGCGCAGGCACGTCTATGGCAAACGGTCCTCTTTTAGTCGGATATTGACGAAGCCGTTCAAGAAGTTCTCGGCACGAAGCTGGCCATGCCATCGAGGTATCTCCGTGTTCTCAGACACATGCGTGCTAGTCTTCGCCTGCCGTCGTCGCTTTCAAGATCGCTGCGACTAGTTCAACCATGCACTTCAACTCTTCTGCGGAGCCAGAACAATGTTATCAATCAACCTGACCGGAACCGTGTCCTCTCCCAGTCCCAGCTTCTCTCCCTCCGCGATCTCTTCCAGCGGCAGCATCTTTACAGCTCCGCTCAGCACCGCGCCTTTGCCTTCATCCACGGTTTCAACTTCCTCCAGCGTATCCGGGTCCGCCAGACTGATGTAGTCCACCTCGAACAGCGCTCTCTTTTCATTCTCCAGCATGTCTTGTTCCAAGCTCACTTGATTGCAAACGTCCCAACTCAAAGCCAAAATCTCATCTCGATTCCTCCGGCCTTTGTTGTACGCCTTCTCTGCTGCTCTCAGTGCTCTTGAAAGGACAAGGCCTGTCTTACGCCGCCGCTCGCCCAGGTATACATTACGACTGCTCATGGCCAGTCCATCCTCTTCTCGCTCAGTAGGCAGGATGCGGACTTCTGTGTTCAGATGGAAGTCCTTTACCATTCTCTTGATCACGACCGTCTGCTGAACATCTTTCTGTCCGAAGTATACCCTCTCTGCTTCCACGATGTTGAACAGCTTCATGCAAACCGTTGCTACACCTCGGAAAAAGACAGGCCTGCTCTTGCCCTCCAACAAGCTCGCTAACGGTGTCACCGTAACGAAGCTCCCTACTCCATCTACCCGCGAGTCTGGTGGTAGAGTTGGATACATGACCTTTGTAGTTGGAGCGAACACGGCTTCTATCCTCCCCTTGCCCTCCTTCTCTAAAGCTTTGTCCAAATCTTTCAGCTGTTGGAGGTCTGATTCCCACGTCTTGGGATAGCTGTCCAAATCTTCATTCACGCCGAATTGAGTGGGATTCACGTAGACCGAAACGATGACCTTCGAGTTCTCGGCTGCTGCGGCGCGTACGAGCGAGAGGTGTCCAGCGTGCAAGGCGCCCATGGTGGGGACAAGACCTACGGATTGATTGGAGAGGAGGAGGGAGCGGCGATGAGCGCGGAGAGGAGGGACATCGCGGAAGATATGAATTGCTCGTCGGAAGCTAGCATTCAAACTGCGCGTAGCAGGACGTATGAAGTGGAAGCTCAAAGGCCTGCTCTTCCACGCGAGACTGGCCATGGTTTTGAGGTTTGAGGATGAGGATAACGGTCGGATTATTGTGTTTGAGGGTCGGGAAAAGGTTTTGATTGCGAGATCGAGCAGTCGATAGCTTGTATCAGCTCCATGGCGGACGAGCTATTCAACAGGGAGTTGAATGCATGATAATTCAAAACAAGGTGGATTCGTCGGGTCGTGATGTGACATTTGTGATCTTGCAGCTTCAGCTTTGAGTTGGAGCTAGCCGTACGGCGGGCTACTCGTGAAATAAGGACATTAAAAATATGAAATGCGCCAGGACCGCTGGAAAGGACGAACAAGAACCTACGCTTTGGCAAAGCCTGGTGTGCCTTATATGATGCTGCAAAAGCCTGACATGACAGCAAGACTTCAAGTACTGGCGCTCTGAGGATATCTGGGCAGTCAGGGCATCTGCGTTACCAAATTGAGCTTAGCGTGCCGGTCTTGGTGGTCTGAGCTCTGAGACTCGGAATTTTCGACCTTGTCGCCGCTCAACTTCAACTCCCCATCACGGAATACATTTGTTGAGAAAGGCAGCCAAAAAATGGACGACGGACTTCTGGTGAATTTCGAGATACCCGCAGAATACTCGGCGCCCAAAGACAGGTTCAAGGGAGGCAGCTGGAAAGATCGCCTGACGGCAAGAAAATCCGCGGAATACGGACGAAGAAAGCAGCAGGAACGAAGACTTCAGCAGACAGCAGGGACACAAAGCGAACCTGTCGCTGCTCCGGCCGTTCAAAGACCAGAAGTCTCTGGAAGACCAGCGAAACGCGCACGAACTCAGAGAGCGGACGACACTTTACCGAAGACTAACAATGGCGAAGTGATCTCTTCTCTCTTCACATTCAACCCGGCATCGAGGCATGTTCCGGAGAAAGAAGGCCAAACCGTCGAAGATGATGCGGATGTGCTGCCATCGAATGCGCCGCTAGTTGACAACGACGAAGAGTCGAAATTCACATCACTTGGACTGTCCCAAAATCTCGCGGCGCATCTCTTGCGGAAACTGGAAATCAAAGCGCCGACAGAGATTCAGAGAAAGGCAGTTCCGCAGCTATGTAAGCACGACACGGACGCTTTCATACAAGCACAAACCGGATCTGGTAAAACACTGGCATACTTGCTTCCGATAGTCGAGCGCATATCCGCCATTTCACGGCGCATGAAGGAATCAGGTGAGAGCTTTGATCGACACAGCGGCCTTTTCGCGATTATACTAGCGCCTACTCGCGAACTCAGCAAGCAAATCAGCACAGTACTTGAGAGCCTGCTTTCGTGCTGTCATTGGATCGTATCAAGCACCGTGATAGGAGGGGAGAAGAAGAAATCGGAGAAGGCCCGTCTACGAAAAGGTCTGAATATACTGGTGGCAACTCCAGGTCGACTTGCAGATCACATCGACAACACCGAGACTCTAGATCTGAGCAATGTGCGATGGCTGGTGCTGGACGAGGGCGATCGTTTGATGGAGCTTGGGTTTGAGCAAGACATCCAGAAAGTTATCAGCGTGCTCAATCTGCGAGCACGCAAAATCCAAAAGCCGATCCCGGGCCTCCCATCATCGCGAACGACAGTGCTGTGCTCAGCTACGATCAAAGCAAACGTAGAACAACTGCGAAGCATTTCACTGAAAGACGCCGTCTCGATATCGGTACACCACACAGATACTGTAGACGGCGAAGCCACGACCGAGAACAACTTCTCAGCACCAGCCCAATTGAAGCAAGGCTACGCGGTAGTTCCGCCAAAGCAACGTCTGGTCACGCTAGTCGCTGTGCTCAAGCAGACCTTCAAACGCAAAGGCAGTGTGATGAAGTGCATTGTTTTCATGAGCTGCGCAGACAGCGTCGATTTCCATTTCGAGCTTCTCACAAGCGGTTCGAAAGCAGAAGCTACTGAGAAAGAAAATGATGCCTCGAACTCTACTACTTCGCCGGCAAAGAAAACCTCGGCAGGTCGTCCTCCGCCACCGAAGAAAGGCAAGCCCGGAAGCATCCCACAGGGCAACACAATCTCGGAATCTAGAACAGAGGGCAGCGCTCCATCCATCTCAAGCAAGGAGAATCCTGTGCGCATGTATCGCCTCCACGGCTCTCTCCAGCAGGCGACACGAACCAGCACCTTGAAGTCCTTCACAAAGACCACCGAGCCTGCTGTTCTCGTATGTACTGACGTGGCGTCTCGTGGTCTCGATCTTCCTAATGTGGACCTTGTCATTGAGTACGACCCACCTTTCAGCAAAGACGACCATCTTCACCGTATTGGACGAACTGCTCGTGCTGGAAGAGATGGACGAGCTATGATCTTCCTTCAGCCCGGATGCGAAGAAGGCTACGTGGACATCCTCAAAGAAGGCAAGCCGCGCAATTTGACACGACATGATGCCGATGAGCTACTTCAGAAAGGCTTCAGCCCGGAGAAAGGCGCCGTCTCTACTGCGTCACAAGGATGGGAACAGAGTGCGACGGACTGGCAGCTGGACGCAGAACGCTGGGCGACGGAGAATTCGAAGCACTTGGAGCAAGCGAGGCGGGCTTACCAAAGCCACATACGTGCTTATGCGACCCACGTCTCTCCAGAGCGACACATCTTCAACATGCAAGAGCTGCATCTCGGTCACTTGGCGAAAGCTTTCGCGCTCAGAGACAAGCCTGGAAGCATCAAAGTTCCCGGTCTCAGGCCTGGGAAAGACGCTGGCGCGAAGAGCAAGAAGAACGACTTGTCGCAACAAGGCAAAGATCAAGGCAAGAGGAAGCGCGGAGATGATAACGACGATGTTGGGGAGGTGGATCAGCAGGAGGCTCGCAGGAAGATGATGGCGAAGATGAAGACGCTCATGAGCGGTGCGTCGGAGTTCAACCTGGGATGATCTGGAGTTGGACACCAAGAGCAAATGTCATCGTTGCTGCGTCATTATTCCCAAGAATACGCTTGCTACAATCAAATCCCCTGCAAGGAGCTCGGCCTCAGCGGCGCAAGCAGAATATCATTCAAGATCCCGAGCAAATTCGCACCAAAGCCTCTGAAGCTCTTCACATTCGCCACCAACACATCCGTTTTCTTGCACCCTTCCGCAACCGACTTGCCTTCCATCCTATCAATCAGAAAATTCACCGCCGCGCCGCTGCCCAGAATCGCCTCGCTCACATGCTCTCCCACCAAATTCCGCTCATACTCAATCCTCGCCCCGCCAGCACAATACTTCTCCACCAACGCATCCGTATCCGCCACATGCGAAATCTCATCCCCAATCGCTTTATACACGAACATGGGGATTGTAGGCGTGGATCTCCTCCCCATCGTAGCGCCGTTGGTGATCACATCCTGCGCAACCGGATTGTTGAGCGCATCGAAGCCGCCTTTGAAGTACGTGGAAATATCCTGTCCATCTTCGCGGTTTTGGGCTTGCGAGTCGTTCGTGCAGACGTAGTTGATGGCGTGGAATTCGTGCGCTTTCTCTGGGATCAGGACGGAGTTCACGTATTCAGCTAGAGCTGGGTAGGAGAACGAGAGGCCGTTTATCCCTGCGAAGGCTTGGTAGACGAACATGCCTCTATTGACATTGTGCAGCACGTTGGTTATGTTGGGTGTGAGGCCGCCCATGGCTGCTCCTGCGATGGAGAGGTCCTTGGCGTACGTGGGCTGGAGTTCGAGGGCCCATTCTGCTGCCAACGCGCCGCCGGAGTAGCCCCACAGAGTCGTCGTGGCGTTGGGCAGGACGCCGGTGAGGGCGGTGGAGGCCAGGGTCGCGCGGATGGAGTCGAGAGTTGCGTAGCCGGACATCAGACCGTTGACGAACTGCGCTTCGAGGCCTTCGTAGTCGGCTGTTGTGACGATCCAGCCTTGATTGAGACCTGCGACCATGAAGAGCGGGTCGTAGGTTGACTGATTCGACTTTTGCTGCAGGGTGTACGAAGGAGAGCAATTCGGATCGGACGAGTCGTATGCCGTTTGGTAGGCGAGGAGTTTGTCGTATTTTGCATTCTCGGGGATGATCACGGTGCAGACAGAGGGCACGATTTCTCCTTGGGCGTTCGTGGTGGCGTAGAGGAGTTGGTAAGAAGCCTTGATGGCAACGGACGTGTATTGCTGCGCAGCGCCGATGGGACCTGGAGTACTACGGGTGTTGATGATTTCTCCCGGGGAGTAAGAGGAGATGTTCTCAGGTGCTCGGTAGAAGGGGTCGTTCAGTGGCATCGAGAGAGCTCGTCTCGATGGCGCCGCGAACGAGATTGTCGCGAAAGCAGCGAGGCATGTTGCTAGTATCCTTTGTGCCCACATGGTCGCAGATTTCAGTCGTTCTCTTTCCTCAGGACGTTCAAGGAATTTGGCCAACTATCCCTACCTGCGAACCTCGCTCTTTAACCCTCTCACCTTCTCAGCCCGGCAGCCATCTCTCCCGCCTTGCTCTCCGCGGCGTCCTAGCCATCTTATAGCATTCCGGAGATATATCTGAAGTGAACAAGAAACTTACCAAGCTTCACCGCGTGCCTCGGGCCATGTGCCAAGTTCGCAGCAAGATCGTCCAATTCAGAGTTGGTATGATGGTCGCGCTGTGCGAGGTCATTGGTCGAACGACTGAATGGCACGCCAAAGTTACCGTCCTAGTGCTCTGTGGAGCCGTAGGAGAGGCTTTTTGGGGCAAAGATCTGCGGATGAGCTCCGTTTCTCAAGAAGGTCTTGTGTATTCTCGTGAGATGGGGGACGGTGGAAGTGAGGAAAGTATTGGCTTGATGTGCTGCCTGTGATTTCTTGCTAACTCGTTACCTGGTGTGATGAGTGATTGAAACAGCCATAGTCGATGGGATATTTTTGCTCTCACGACTGCAAAGCTTGGGAAGAGCTTGATAGTCATGGAGAATGAGGCTCCTGGCATTCGATTTGGTGCCATGTGCCGTGGTCCAGTATCATCAATCTTTTGCGCAGAAGACCGTGTTGAACAGGACGCAGGCACTAGAATTGACCACATGAGCGCTTGCGTCTCTAGAAGGTTGAATGAAGCGTGCTGTAACAATTCAGCACTCACGGTGATGTAACAAGTAATGACAGTGACGAGGGGCGGTATCTTTTTTGCGCATGACAGCACGGTAAGTTAGTGCATCAGAAAAATCAAGGCGTGAGGTCGGTGTTATGTGGGCGCTTAGCCTCATTGAGCAATATACGTGGTGCTTGTGTAACAGTACTCCAGGCTGGTTGCTGCCTTTGTGCAATCCAAGCCGCGATCCGAAGACTGACGCGGCATGGTACTCTCATTCGATCGTTCGTACGTCCTGTTCCCGCTGCACCCGTCACAGTGCCTTGCGAGTCCTCTGTTACAGCATCTTGACGCAACGAAAGTCCATCTTGTCGAGCTCCGAGGCAAAGACAAGGATCACAGCAATCCAGATGATGTAGCAACAGTGGGGATGCTTATCAACTCGATTATCGCTGAGTCAATATGTTGTCATTGACACTGTTCCGCCGTTCCGGAGAGTATCCATTCTTTCGATCGCGATTAGGCAATTGAAGTTAGAGCTGCCGACCGGGGATGTTGCGTTATCATGTGCCGGAGAAGCCCTTAAGCATGATCCTTGTCAAGTGTGAGGCGGAACTGCTTGGAGATCCTGAGCAGTCAAACGCGGCGGCGGCGACAGCACCGTCGTCGTCATGCTTGTATCCTCGATGCATTCAGCCTAGACGCAGAGAGGTCCGGCTATGGTCCAGTCAGGCCCTGAGCGCACGGTGAAGTTCCTCGGTGTTATCATGACTCTCTCAGTGAAATTGCAACTTCCCACTTTCGACAGGAAATCAGATGTCAGGCATGCGGAATGATCTCAAACAGATGCCGTCAGACGATGAGCTCAGGACTGCCAGGGTAGATGTGCTCATCCTCGTCCTCATATTGCCGAGCAATGGTGGGATGGCCTTCCACAGGAGCTTTTGCAATTTCCTTATGCGGACATGATCGCTAGGATGAGAGCTTCTGTCGTATTCCAGCCGACGTCTCCAAGACTACTCCTCTGTCCAACTCCAGAAATCACAAAAAGTCGATAATGACTCCTCAGATGTCTCGAGAGATAATCATTGCTGCAATGCAAACTCCACTTTGGTCCTGGCTCGTGACTTCGAAACGCTTCTCGGGATGTCCCGTCTGGTTTTGCACCGCCCAGAAGCATATGCAGAACCGGATAGGATCATTGCCATGCGCAACCCTATTGCGGGAACTTGAACCCTCCATCGGGAAGGAGCCAACACCAATCCCTGCCAGGAGCGACAGACAATCATCGCCTCGCGCATAAGTAGGTACATGTGCAGATGTTACTGTGCCACAGTAGCGCCACGCACGCATGGCAAGCTTCCTGACACATGACCAAGTTCGAATCCTTCGAACCCTCCTTGCCGCGCGGAGGCGGAGATCAGATAATCCAGCCAATCAACAGATTGATGCGAAAATCAACGTCGTCAGTGGAGCTGAAAGGCGTGGGAATTTTTAGGTAAGCTCGCGGTGGACGGCGGCTTCAGTGGCTCTTTTTAGGGTTGTCAAGGTGGTCGGCAGGGGCGAGCGATCCTCTTGCCTAACGCGGCATGCGATCGCCGTCTCTCCTCGTCTCTGAGTAGGTACTCTTGTATACATTACTGGAATGCCATCAACACCTCGGAGGATGCACTCAGTACTGGGATGTGTCGCAGCCGCAATCGGCCCTATTGGCGTGGTTGTAATGATTGTCGTTGATGTGATCGAGGCTGTCGTCGATCCTGAACTTCGTCCTTCGCTGCAATATGCAATCCCTCATTGATGATGTGCTCCGGTGAGTCCAATGGCATTGATAATATGCTCAGCTATAGGTTCATGAGACCATTTCTGTTTTCTTCGCAACATTGTGAGGACTGTCAATGGCAGGCAACTGCTCGCGACGTTTTGTACTTGCAGCTGGATCAACGTGAGATACAGCTTGCCATTCGGCATCACCTCTAGGCGTTGTAGTCTGTTCGGAGATGTATTGTCGAAATCCAGTGATCTCCTGGGGTTGTGGTACAGACGACGGTGGAGGCGGCAGTTCAAAGCGATGCCGTTCTTGGCCAGCAATTGCACTGCGTTGGGGCGATTGCAAAGATCCAGAAACCTGGTTTATTCCATATCGTGGGTACTCAGTCCACGAATATTGCGGCAGTCGAGCCGAGGATGAGGGTGAAGATGGGCCAGCCTGTGAACTACTCATAGACGTCTCGCTTGATGGCCGCTCCGTCTTTCCATTTGACCACGGAGGAGGCAAAGGCGATGGAGCATGTGTGGGTAATTGACTCGATTTCGAATCCGATGGAGTTGAAGTAGGGCTTTGCGAGGAACCAAGCGCCGACTGAATGACCTTCATCGGTTGGACGCCTTGCATTTGCTCCCATCTTGCATGCGCTGCGTGTCGCTTGAGTTCGATATCTCGATCCGTACTGTCTAAGCCCATAGATGGTGAAAGACTGATGAACTCGCTGGAAGACGATTGAGAAGACGGCGAAGCATTTGGAAGTCTTCGTGCATCGTTCCGCGCGTTGACAGGTGGATAGCCTGGCGTCGATGTGTGCTTAAAGACCATTGGGGTCATGCTGTTGATACTGGCCATGGTCGCAGGTGCGCCAATTGGAGATCCGTTCGACTTGAGGTTCTTCTTTCTCGTTTGACTCGGACTTGGTCGTGTTTGTTTGACAGCCTTTGGTTTGCGCGGACCTATGCGATGAGAGTGGGATGCGGCAGCAGACCGCACCTGTCTCCGAGTCGCTTCATCTCGCTCGCCATAAAACAGAATCGCATCCATGTTGAATCACGGCCTTTCTGCCAACAGAGTACGGAATCGAATTGTTGTCGGTGTTGTTGTTGCTGTCAACGTTTAGGTCAGCGAAGAGAGATAACAAGAAGTAGGTGCGATCGGGTAGTGAGGACCGAGGCGGCTCTTGAGTGTCAAGGCATGTCAGTGGCACATACCCTTGCACCTTTCCAGCCAGTCCTACTGCACAGTCGCGGCGGCCGTTAGTCGGATAAACTCTAAGAGCTCATGGATAAGTACCGTCGAGCAGGGAAGAAGAGTATTGCAAGCGCCCAATGAGGAATGACAAGAAACGCTGTTCGGGTGTTTCGCCGTTTTGGTAGCGACTATGACATGACATCTTCGGCTGTAAAGTTTTCTGGGATGGCACTCCTGAAACTTGGTTAGGCACAATACGTGTTTTAATCTTTTAGCCTTCCACCGCGGACCTGAAGGGAAGTGCGTTTAGTAGGCACTGCATTGAGATAGTGCAAGCGAGCAAGTCAAATCCTTCTACCAAAGTTTGAGAGTCCGTTCGTTAAATGATACGAGCCACCAAACCACAGCCGCGAATTCGAGGTCTTACGTGACTGATTGGGTGCTCCCACCGCTCACGTGCGGCTGTGCAGTCTTCAAGTGAAGGTGAAGATCTTGGCGCTCTTCAGTGACATTAGCGACACATGCTAATTAGGGAAGTCGTTGCTGGTTGGATCTGATGTGCCGTCTCACAGTAGCTGCTCGTTTAGTGTGAATGACCTCCAGCGGGATACCGACGGCGACGCTGATAATGTGCAAACAGCAGTATTACACGGGAAGGACTATTGGGAGGTCGCGCGGTTGTGATGCAGCACAAGTGTGGCGCAACGCGAACTCAGACCTGCGAGTAACGTCCAATGAAGCGATAGCAATTGCCGGAAAAAGTATGATCTCCCTTCACACCACCGAGGAGGGGATGTCTCGCCTAGCTGAAGACCCTGAAGCACAGGATCATTTCTTTTGCAGAGCAGCGTATCAAATACGACGGACGCGAGAGTCTCCTCGAGAAAAGATAACACTTGTGGAAACAGCAGCAATGCCGAACCAGAGCCGTCAATGATGGTTCCAGGCGCTTTACGGTTGATGAAGCGTCGTCAGTTGTCTCCGGAACGAGCACTTAGACACTTTACCGGGCTTCATACTATGACCCAAGATGCATTTGCGTACCGGCTTCCTGCGCCAAGCAAATAGATTGCTCATATATTCGAACTTGAAGTCTTTTGACAATTTGATTTCGTGGCTTCGATGAATGCAGTAGTCCCGGGTCGTTCTCCGCGGTTTTGTAGAAGTCCAGACGCCGTGGGCGCCTCGCCGCGGACCACGAATTCGTCACTACTGCCGTGCCCGACAACCACAGCTTCACTCAAAGTTTGCTAGGCACCCATTTGGGTTGCTTCTTCTCTGCGAAGGCTCTGAGGCCGATGCCGATATTCTCGCCATCTCTCAGCCCCTTTCCATACCGCAGTTCGGTTTCTTGGCTTGCTCTTTCTACGCTGGCGTGCTCCCAACTAGCGCGAAGTCCATGTCTTGTGATAATGATCGCATCAGGGCTCAGAGACGCTACTTTGGCTGCGAGCTCTACTGCTTCATCGACGACACTCTCAGGCGTCTTCGAAACCCTGTTGGCAATGTTGTACTGCGCTGCTTCGGTCGCAGATAGGAAGCGTCCAGACATTGCGACTTCGGAAGCGACTGTGATTCCGGCGAGGCGGACGAGCCTGGAGAGTCCTCCCGCACCTGCGTAAAGTCCACGCATGGCCTCAGGCAGGCCGAATACTGCTTTTGGCGAGGCGACGATCATGTCGCTAAGAACGCACGATCAGCGCAATGAGCTGCGGCATCCGATATGAATACACGTACCACCCAAGACAGATTTCAAACCCGCCGCCCATCGCCCATCCATTGACAGCCGCAATAACCGGCTTCTTACCTTCTCTCCTGCTGACGCCCATGAATCCGCTGAAGGGATGGACCAGTAGCCTCCGATCTGGGACCTCCGCCTTCTCGCCTCTTGCAGCCTTCTCGCGAAGGTTCGCCAGGTCTTTTTGTTCGATAAGATCTTGTCCGGCACAAAAAGCCTTTCCGTTTCCAGTGATGACAGCGACTCGCAGCGAGGGCTCGCTATCAAACCATTGAAGGAGCGCATCGGCCTCCCAATGTGCGGCATATGGCAGGCTGTTCATGGCCTTGGGGCGATTGATCGTGATGAGCAAGACATGTTCTTTCGGATAGGAGAGAAGGTACGTAGGAGTCGGCGGCGGTTGCGTTTCGAGTCTCGTAGACATGGTCAATTGATTGAGGATGGCTGTGGACGTGAGGGACTCGGTAGGACGTGTATTGGCTGTTTGCGATCCTGCGAAGCTTGTGTGTAAGGTGTAACGGAAGTATAACAGTCCTTACAGAGAATGATGGGAGTTATGGTATAGTATTGTGGTATCGAGTGATACGAGTCGCCTGAGCCTAGGCAACTGCTGCTTGTCCTTGTGGTTGTTCGGGACAGCAGCAGCTCTAGCCGGCGGAGGTGGAGAAGCTTTCTGTCCAACTTTCTCCTACGGTACGCCGAACGTTGCTGCCTTCAAACTTCCGCCGACTCTTCGATCAACACCCGCCGTGAACATAAACATCAATCTTTTCTAAAACGTGCCTAATGCTGACGATGCGCTCTGAAAACAGTGGCTTTGATCGGGAATGAGATTGGCTGATGTGCTGTGAGCATGGCTGAACCAGCGGTGCCGAATATGCAAAGGCTCTCCACTCTCTGAACACCACCATCAGAACACCCTCTAAACACACTCACATGTACTAATACAAGCGCCTGCGAATCATCATATGGGGCCAAGCTAAAGCTGCGTGAGGATGTCTCCTAGGAATTCATACTGCCTCCCAGAAGCCCAGGCTGCGATGCCTTGATAATGGTTGAAGATTTTCGACAACGAGCATCTCAACTGACGAGAACAGCGTCTCGCGCAGATCACCCAGCGGACACCAACGAGCATCCACCACGCGACCATTGGAACTTTGAGACGGTCGAGAATGTCTTCGGGGCCACGGCGACTTGAGATGCCGGAATGGAGGACGATGGAAACATCTGGTCTTCCTGATGCAGCTTTTTACCTGGCCAGCACATGCAAGACACGGTACCTGCCGTGATCCCGGAGCGTTGGCATCACACACAGAAGAGCTATACCTGCGCTATCTTCATTCTGGACCATTTGGAAGACAATAGTACGTCAATTGGAGTCGGAATCCTCTACCTTTACTAATATGCTTGACGCTAGTGGTCTGGACTTCTCAATAGTAGCTCCGATTCGGGACCGAAGCGTACTTGACTAACGACATGCTGGCACACTAATGCATACAGCACTCGAAGGACTTGCTCGGAGATATTGGGATTGATTTTCCTGTCGGTGCTGCCCTGGGGCTGTCTCCATATTTCAGCACGAGCAAGTGGATATTCGATGCGGCTGAACGTGCGTGGCAGCCATGTGTATTGATGGATTCACAGGATTCAATGTGACGCTCAGCGGGACCCGCTTTGGGAAGCTATCAAACACGACGCTACATTCGATCAACACTTGCAGAGCAAACATCTTCATCATGCACATTGCTGTGGACTGCATCTAACAGATACACAAATTGTTCGAGAACAGTTGAACAAGGTGTGATGGCGTTTTTGGTTTTCGTTCGAGACCCGAATGTGGTGGAGCTGGCTGTGCCACGAAGGATTCATGCAGGCCGGTGCAGGCCTTCCCCTCCCATGTCATAGCAGCTAAAAGCAATCCCGCTCGCTGTGCAACGTGCCACCTCTCATAGCCGACAGCTCTTATCATTCTCCAGATCCTCCCGAGCTCCTACTGAGGCCAACGTCAGCAACATCACATGCCTTGAGAACACTGTGCCGGCCTGCCGACTGCTTTGAGAGCCGCGCGCATACCTCGTTGACCGACTGCTGTGTTTCCCTTTGCAAAGGCTGCCGGTGCTGCTGCTGTCTCGCTCGCCTCGCTCTTCATCCCTGTGAGCCAAGGACTTATGCGCAACGGTAGCGGTGACTCGAATTTGCAACGGCTCCAAAAGATCATAATTGCGATCTCGTCCGGTGACTGACACTGTACCAACTCACGGAGACTCGAGCGCGCGGAAATGTCATCAAGCAGCGAATCAGATTCTCCTCCATCAAGGGCGCAGGTCCAGAGATGGCTGGAAAATAGCAGACATGAAATTGAAGGCATATGTCACCAGATCATTGGAGCTATCAACGATGGACGGTTTGACACCAACGACCCAATTTGGCGGGTGACGATGCCAAACTTCGAAGCAGCGGCCGCGTTCGCCCTCTTTCCTAACTTTTGCGATCTCGCGACACTGTTGAGAACCTATCGCAAGCACAAGCAGAATTACCCGCACTATGCCATACGACTCAATGACGATATCCTGATCAAGATAGATGAGCGGAAAAGAATAGCAAGAGCTCATGTCAACATCTTATCCGAAGGAATCCCAGACGGCCAGGTTCGACAAAGCGTTGCTCAAATGGATTTTGTTTATCTCAAAGGGGCATGGTACTGTCAGCGATATCAGTGTATGCCTGGCATGCAAGCAGCTTCATGTTACTGATCAAAGTAAATGGCGGGAAGCGCGAGAGGGCTTTATGCACATCAAGGAGTACGGGGGCAGCACGGTGTTACGTTCCAGTGTTTCAGCAGCCGCAAAACAAATGTTCGAGCGCATCGCCAGGTTTTTCACGAGCTGCGACTGCGACTGCGACTCCAACTTTCGCTCTCGCATCTGGCAGGCATGCTTCGCCGTCAACCCCACCACTGAGCCATGCGTCGCTCGCAGCATATGAAAGACTTGCTATCGCTACCCGTCGAGCTTCTGCAGCATATCGCATCATTCCTGCCTCGCGAAAATGAAGCCCTCTTGGCATTCGCCTGCAAAGGCCTCTGTCGCATTGTTGGAACCTCAAGCTGGACTGACTGGGGCGGCCCGTACTCCATACGTCCCGACTCCCACAAGGCTCGCCGGAGCAAAGAAACCCTTTTACCGCTGCTTGCGAGAGACATGGACCCGAAAAGAGCTGTCATTTGCTTTGGACATGGTCTAATTCACACAACGACTCTGCAATACGCTGAAGGTACATCGACTGCCGCCCGGCTCCAGGCGAGATTTGGTGGCCAGCCATTGGAGAGGTACGCAAAGCCAATGCGTTGCAAGTACGACTTTGCCGTGGCTACCGTGACGGCTCGGATGCGCTGCTGGGAAGTCCAGCTTGCTCTCGCCGGCTCGATTCGCGTGAGCTCGCTATCAGCATACGAACGCCCGAAGTGTCGGCTGCCGACTCACGCTCGCGGTACACTTGCAACAGTCAGGATCGCACACGACGCGACGATGTACAGCAGAGTCGTCCAAGATCGCTTCATAGTTGCAATGCAGTTGCGACTCTGCATCCCAATCACTACAAAGGCCGACGGGAGCTGGGATGTGGCTGCTGGCTTGCTTGCCTGGGACGGCCCTGGAGGAACCTCCAGAATCCGACTGAAAGTCCCCGCCGACTTTTCGACGAACTCTACCAGTCCGTATCCAGTGATTCGATGCAAAGAGGTTGAGGAGGCCTTATTGTACGATGGTCGCGACGCGGAACACATCATCGTGCAGTTCTCAAGGGTCAATGGCAGGACAGAGCTACTAGTGCGTTTGGATGTATTCACTGATGTCGGGAATGGCTATTTTGGTCAAGATATTTTCAGACATAGCTATTATGATGGGGACTTGAACCTGATGTTGCTGACTCTGGAGTCTGTGGTGCCGGTCGACAAGTGGGAGGCGTTTGCGTTTGGAGAATTGGTGAATGAGAATTTTGGGGATCACGAGGAAAGAGGAGAGATTGGCGAAGTTACGGCCCATGGAGGAGTTGTGGGAGGTCGCTGATTCAAGAGTATGAAATCAAGGATATCTACGAGCATGCCTATAGTTCAAGAATTGAATTGATATCAAAGCGACAGTCATTGGTGCCTCAGGCTCGAACGCTCATCTGACATGGAAGCCCGTGCGTCATTGCTACGCGACTTTCAATCGCGTCTCTTTTCTTTCTTTCCACAGAACATCCACCTCATGGCATAGCACACCACTACCGCGCGCAGCAATGGCGCGCCCCAAAATCACCCTCGACGACTGGCGCGCCCAAATCGAACAATGGGTCCGCGACGGCGCTCGCAGAGAAGAAATCCAAAAGCGACTCCAAGAACAAGCGAACATCCGCATCGGAGCTTCCACTCTCTCCACCCAACTCCGCGCCTGGAACGTCCGCTACAACCGCATCCCGATCAAGAAAACGAACGCCCTTCGCTCG
Source organism: Phaeophleospora eucalypticola (assembly GCA_022814565.1). Classification (NCBI taxonomy): domain Eukaryota; kingdom Fungi; phylum Ascomycota; class Dothideomycetes; order Mycosphaerellales; family Mycosphaerellaceae; genus Phaeophleospora; species Phaeophleospora eucalypticola. Next base: position 558,339 of record JAKLNG010000017.1, read on the forward strand.
CGAGTCGCGCAGCTTTTTCACGAACGTTCTGGATTGAAAGATGAGGAGACTGTGAGGATGCTGCAGGAGGAGGGTTTTCAGATTAGTGGGACGAGGGCGCTGGCGAGGTTGAGGAAGGAGGGAGGATTGTATAAGCGGGTTGAGAAGGGGAGGGAAGAGGTGGTTAGGAAGGAGGTTGTGGAGGCGCTGAGGAGGGAGTTTGGGGAGGAGTTTGAGATGTCGGAGGGTATGGGGACGAGGCAGTTGGCGGGGTTTTTGAGGGGGAGGTATAACGTCGTTGGAAGGTGAGATCACAGTTTGGGGAAGGATGCTGGATGTGGAACAATGCTGATGGGATGGTAGGGATCGTGTTCGCAGGATTGTTGCTGAGCTGAATCCTGAGTGGGTTCAGCGACGCAAGCAGAAAGGACAGTTTCCTCGTCCTCGGTCTGCTTCTCCGCGGCTCGAATCGCGCAGTGAAGCCGCCGACTTCAATGGCAACACCAGCTACACTGTCGACAGCGCCGGAGCAGCTGGATACACTGGACAAGTTGTAGACCCTGGAGAAGCTGGAGGATACCAGGAAGACGATGGAGAATTTCCAGAACTGGCGCGCCTCGCGCAGCTTTCTAGGTCTCTCGAGAATTATCCGATGCGAAACGCTACAATTGAGAGCGCAGCTTCTGGTGACTCCTACAACGACTTCGTACCTCCGTGGCTAGATCCAAGTCTTGTTCATCCTCCATGAACATAACGCACTCACGATGCTGATTGATCGCAATCATCGACGAATGTTAGAGTTGCTCCTTGCCCACGAGTGGGTGGAAATTAAGCAAGGATCAATTCCATCGCGTCTGCGGAATGTGGATCCCCAGCCGTCCAACATCCGCACGAGCCGATACAGGTCATTTCGCAAACACATGTTGACCGACATATTGCCATCGCACATCAGACAACGCCCGACCTGTCAAGACATATCTCGGAACGTCTCACGGGATCCGACGCCAGTCCACAGTTCGCGTGGGTGATCCGCTCCCCCACAATCCCCAGGATTTCCCCACGCGAACCGAGGCTGCGGGGGTGGGGCCTGCGCACCCTTGTGAAGATTGGATTGGGAGAACTGTTGAGGGGACGCCGGCCATCCGGGAATGGTGTGAGACGCGGCTGCAGGGAAAAGCGTCAAAGCACAGTGCTGCCAAGTTGTCGCGCGTTGGACGCTCGCACACATCCCCCAACTTGCTGCGACGGCCAGCGACCTTTCCTCGACATCCACCATGGCCGCCACCACAACACAGACATCGATTCTCCTAGGCCTACCTGCTGAATTGCGCAACGACATCTTTTCCTACGCTCTAGCCGATAGCAAGCTCGATGTTGATAGGCAGTATCACAATGGCGGTGATCACTTACCCGGACTCACGCTCGCATGCAAGCAGACACTTATGGAGACGCGGACGATGTACTACAAGAACGTGAGCGTCATCAGTAACGATCGCTGGATCATTGGGAAATGGGTCGCACGCCTTGCAACATTATCACATTCACACCCTTACCGACTGATACGCACGATCTACCTGGACTGCCGAAATCGATCGGAGCAGCTATTGCCACTGAGGCTTGGACAGCGGTTTGCGCTCAGCCATCACAGCGGGTTGAAGTTGGAGGGACTGAAGAAGAGGATAGAAGTCTTGAATGAGTCGATGGAGGAGCCTTTGACGGTGATGGCTTGTGTGGTCACGCCGATTCAAGAAGTTGTGTGGACGGAGCATCCGTTTGCGCTTAATGAGATGCTGTGGAGATATTGGAATGGTAGGTTCTCAGTGAGGCATCGTGGGATTGAAGCATGACTAATTGGAAATGCAGGCTTGACTGAGAAGCGGAGAGCGCTGAGTATGGAGGAATGGGCGCCTTCGGGCACGGAAGGACTGTTCTGGCATCGCGAAAGACTTTGAGGTCCCCCATTCCTCCAGCTGCAGAGTCCTACCAAGGCGCACAGGTACACAGCGCCACGCCCATCGGCCAATCCCTGATGCCATGGCACTTCGTTGCTGATTACAGACGGCACTGGCTATAATTTTGCGTGCATGCTTGTAATCGTAATGCAATACCCCATTACTGAGTTATAAGACTTATCGTGGATTTTCAGGTTTTGTGTGCTCTCTATTCCGAATTGGCTTCTAGTCGAACATGGCCGGCAAATCGAAGCTGCAGTCGCTCGCGCCTTCCTCGCCATATTGCTGGAGCTGCGCTGCTTCGCGACTTCCTCAGACGCGTTTTAGGCGCCAGCTTCGACTCGACCCGATCTTGAACGTATGGGTTTCTTGCACCTTTTCCTGCCAATCGCACTCTCTCCCAACCACCACCTTGAAACCCGCACCTTTGCCATGGCGCCTCCGACTAAGAAGCCCAAAAGAAAGCTCCCGATACAACAAGACTCGCCGCTGCTGGACCTGCCACCGGAGATCAGGAACATCATCTACGAGAGGGTTTTCGAAAATGCAATCATCAAGATTGAGGGAGAAGGCCTTATTTCCGAAGCCCCGTCGCTGCTGCTCACTTGCCGCCAAGTCTACGACGAGGCGCTTGGCATGTATTATGCCTGCTCGATGGTCTACACCAAGTATGGATGGAAACTCTGGATGTGGCTTTGGCGCACTCGACTGAAGCTCTCGACTGAAGCTCTTGCCAATCGTCGCAACAGTGTCAAGAACGCGCTCTTCGAGCACGCGAAGAACTATTGGGGACAATCAGAACTTCGATTAGAGCTTCGAATGATACGAGCAAATCGGGAGGCAGAGGCAAGACCTGCAGCCGTGGAACTCGAAGATATACGCTCGCGCGCTCCTCATGCTCCGAATCACTTGTTGAAGGCGTCTATCCTTGCCCCAAGTCAGGAGATGGTCTGGACCTCCAATCCAGTACAGACTTCCCGGGCGCTTGAGGAAGAGTGGGCAGTTGAGTGGCGATGAGCCCCTTCCGTTGGCTGAGACTGACCACCGGCAGCTCGTGAAGAGTGTGACAAAGTCACTGTTCCTGTGAGCAGTGGGATGACTTCAGGGCTTGGAGGACGCTGTGAGTAGCAGCTCTGGCACGAAAGTCAAGCCCATAGTATGATGACAAGAAAGCTGTTTGAGCGCGCTGCAAGCATTCGAGAGTGAACGAACACAAGATTAGGGATTCCTGGCGCATGAAGCGTAATGTGAGGAGTTTCAAGCTGATCGAGTCTGGCTTTGTGGAAGTATCGGACGGGACGAGCGGTATCATGTTGCGCAGCTCGTCATGGCACAGTCATGGTGCATTATTTCTCATCAGAAGCAAGTAAATTGTCAAGGCCCACAGCGTTTCAGAATGACAGCCGCTCCAGCACTGAGGGAGCATCCCACGGAAGCTTCTGGCCGCTAGCCGGTATCACATGTCAAGCTTCCAGCATCAGCACATCGATGGTCACATGCTGATTCGGCATTGCAATCTAACTTTACAGACCTCAGCTTCAAGTCGCCTACAACCACAATGCCAGAACTTCAATCAACTCAAACTACACAAATGGCAGCACCTCAACCAGCACCGCACGCACCCATCGTACTTCCCTCAATGGCATCCAAATCCGACGAAGCCTTAGCTACCGACAGCAACGACCCTCCGCTCCTCGATCTACCCGCGGAGCTCAGAAACTGCATCTACGAACTGGTCTTCCAGGACCAGGGCAGAGTCTTCTCATTCGTCAAAGGGGCGCGAAGCAAAGCACCGGGGCTCTTGATGGCCTGTCGACAGACGTACAGCGAGTGCATCAACATGTACTACCACGGTAGCGTTCTCTGCACCGAAAGCCGTTTCAAAATGAGGCACATCGCCACTGGCACACAACATCTACCTCCAAAATTTATTGCCAACACTTGCCACATTCTGTTGAGCTGCGCATCCGCTGAAGCAATGGATCGTGCCAAACACGGACGGTGCGCTTGGTATCGGCGCCTCGATTTTGCGACATGTGCGGATGCGGACCTCGAGAAGCTTCACAGATTTCTTGGGCTCTCGGAAGCTGAAGACGCACTGATTCGGAAGGTGAGGTACGAGATCGTTGGGCCTGGTCGCGAGAGGGTCTTCACATCCACGCCGGTGGAGACCGCCTACCAGATTGAGCGCAAGTGGGACGGTGAGTATCATAATTCACGAATGCTTCAATAGGAGAGTATTTCTAAGCGCGGAACAGACAAAGAAGCCATTCGCTTGGCTTGCATTGACGGTGAAGAGGAAAGTACCATCGGCCCTTGGAAGATTCTGGAGCTGGAGGAGACGACGTCGACAGATGAACGCACGGCTTAGCTGTCACAGATGCAGACGGTTTGAAAGGCGGTCGAGAGGTGCTGGCGGTGAAGAGCGAGGTTGGTGATCTCTCCAGAGATGTCTACGAGAACTGCGCTCTATTTCTATTTCACTTGCTCTCGGTTTTCTCTCTATCACATGCTTTTGTTTTTGCATATGCTTCAGCAACGGAGTCTCTCGACTCTCTTTCCATTTCAATTACTTCTCAGAGTCCTTTCATTGCACAATGACAACCTTGTTCTCAATACCTCTTCAACACCAACACCACAATCTCACAAGAACCCATGGCACCCAAACCCAAATCATGGAAACAAGTCAAAGAAGCGGCTGCTGTGCGCCGCCGTCTCACTCCACAAGCAGCAAGCGGCTCAGCGTTCGCTCTCCTCTCCAACCCAAACATCACCGTCACCGACCACAAAGGCAAGCTCATCCGCAATGACGGCAAGCAACCAGCAGGCATGCGGTCTCGCCACACCCGCCAGACTTCTCGTCTTCTCACTGTCCTTCCGGATCACCTTCGCACGAGGATCTTCCAGCTTGTGCTCAGAGGCACGGAGATCGAGATCCAAAAACGTTCCAGAGAGAACCGAACGGGTCGATACCTGCCACCTGGGATTTTGCTGGTTTCTCGAAAGGTTCTGGAAGAGACGAATCAGATGTTCTACGAGGAGACTACCTTCACTATACGCGTGGAAGCTGCGTATCGATTGGCTCAGTGGCTGAAGAAGATCGAGCCAAAGCGGAGGTCATGGCTGAAGGACGTTCGCTTCTCGGTTCTTCAGAGTGTAGGAGAGCCCGGTGAGGGGTCGCCGACGCAGCTTCTCAATCAGGCGAAGAGAGGCGAAGCGATGCTGAAATATCATGCTCGGGTCCATGGACTTGCGGAGGGGGTATTGAAGACGGACGTTAAGGTCGAGAGGACGATGTGGACGGCGAAGCCAGAGGCGGTCGTGGAAGAGGTTCTGAGTTGTGCGAGGTGGGAGGCGGGAAGTGGATGGCAGTGGACGAAGGAGCCGAGAGAGGAGTTGAGAGGACTTGTCTTGCAGAAGTAGGTGGAAGAGGAGAAGTAGGGTCTCTAAGTCGAAAGTCACCTGCGGCGTTCCACTGCGTGAGGCATTGGTATTAGGACAAGACGGCCCCTTTGTTGGATCATTAGTGGGCTCATCTGAGCTTGGCGTTGCGGTTCAGGCCTAACATTAGAGTGAGAGGAAGCAAAACCAAGAAAATGGCCGTGAGCCGAGTGAATGCTTCCACTTTCCGAGAGTATCTTTGATGCTACTGTTGTAGCCACTACTGATAACGTGCATAGCCACGATAGTTATCTAATTCTCTAAGAGCCAATGGTTGGGCAGAAGAATGCGACAGACACGCGGTGATGTCAAAGGATTGCGGCACAGCAAAGCGCTCTGCTCTTATCTTGACAACATCGGCTTGAGATTCAGACTTTGCGAGCCCATTCGCAACCCTTCCTTCAAAATGACGACCAAAAAACTGCAAGACGACGATACCAAAAAGCAGGCTTCGACGCAAGTCGACGAGGTTGATGCAGCTGTCAGACTTTCCAAACCGCTATGCTCTTCAAGATCTGACCTCTTCGCCAGTCCACACACGATTCCTCGAAAGCAGAGCCAAGCTCTTCCAAAAAGGAGGAGAAGAGACCTTTGGCTGAGAGAAAGACAGGCAAAGCCATCGAAGCAGTGGGATCTGTCTTGGGTCTCCCAAGCATGCTTGGAGGAAAATAAATGGGTTGGAAATCCTACTCATCAGTATTAAGCACGCCTCATATCAGCCACTTCCTCCACAAAGACTTCCTTTCTGCTTGCTCTGCGATAAAGGCGGTCTGCTTCTCTTCTTCCCTTTCCCTCTCAATGAGATGTATCTCTGAGAGATCCATGTCCTCCAGCGAGACGAAGCCAGATCGTTTGAACGCCCATGCTGTTGCCCAGAGACCTGTCACTTGGCGTCAGAGCGGTTCACTCTTCGATGTATAAGGGACTTACCAATGAAGATAGCAATATCGATGTAATACGTCAAGAAACTAGAAACACTCCATTTCCCAGGAAAGAAGACGCTGTATCCTGAGAATAAGATGACCAAGAACAACGCCACTAGGGTTGCCCAAGCCATGTATGGCTGCAGAGGACTCTTGTATGGCAGGCCTGGTGATCAAAGTTAGCCGGGGAAATGATGAATGTGAATCGTCCAAACTTACGAGCTCTGTCAATGCCCTGACTCCTCAAGCCCTTGTGAAATCTCAAAAACGTAACGCAAATCACCATCCACCCAATCATCCCACTGATTGTCGTGATATTCACGAACCACCCGAATACCGTCGCCGAACTGCTGCCTAGAGACAAGTATACCAGCGGCGTAAATAGCAAGCTCAATCCGACTGCAACATATGGTGTCCCGAATCGATTCGTTCGAAGTAGAATCGAAGGCGCCTGTTTCTCCTCTGCAAGTCCGTAGAGTGTTCGCGAGGCGAGGAAGATGCAGGAAGAGCCGCAGCTGAAAGCGCTTGTGCAGACTACGGCGTTGATAATTGAGGGGAGGACGGAGATGCCTGCGCGGTTGAACGCTATCACGAAGGGTGATTGGGAGGCTGTTCCGGTTGAGAGGGAGAGGTTGGGGTCCGTATATGGAACCAAAAGGCCTACACTTGCAAGTCAGTGAGACAGTCAAGCTCAGGGCGAGGGAAGACCTACCAACGACGAAGATCGAAACACAGTAAAACAACAAAATCCTCCAGAAAGTCATCCGCACCGCATTCGGAATGACCTTTCTCGGATTCTGTGTCTCTGCACCAGCCAACGCAATGACCTGCACATTAGCATAGCTATACGCCGCGCTTATCAGCGTGGACCAGAAGCCCAAAAACTTCCCCGTGTTCCCATCGACGAGATACGCATTGAACGGTCCCGGATCTTTCCAGTACCGAAATCCGATACGATTCTGACCAGCAGCTCCTCCAAGATCGACGACGATCCCGGCAATGATCAGTCCGACGATGAGCAAAATCTTCAACGCAGCAAAGAAGACCTCGCTCTCCCCGTACGCCCTCACAGGACTGAAATTCAAAACCATAATCACCACAATGAACACGGTATACCAAACAGCCGGATCAATCTCAGCATTCCAGAATTCTATCACGGTAGCTGCAGCAGCGAGCTCAGCGGGTGCGGTGATGGCCATGGTATACCAGAAATTCCAACCCGCCGCGGTTCCAAAGGCCGGTTGGACGAATTTCGTCGCGTGGCGGATGAAGCCGCCAGTTACGGGCATGAAGGCTGAGATCTCGCCGGTCATGAGCGCGACGCCCCAGGTTATGACGCCCATTGCTATGTAGCCGAATAGGGCGCCGACGGGGCCTGCGGTTGCTATTGCTTGGCCGGAGGCGAGGAAGAGGCCGGTTCCCTCAGGATCGTCAGTGGTTGTGATGTGATGGATAAGAGATGCTTTGGGTGCGTACGATCATTCCGGCTATCGCGATCATGTTGATGTGCTTGCGTTGCAAGTCTCTCTTGATCGTCGTGTTGGGTGTAGCTGAGAGCGACTCGACATCGCCTCGCTGGATGGGCGACTCGGAGCTCGAAATGCCCATCGCGGGCGTCTTGTCGTCTTTCGACATCGTTATGCTGAATGAGTGTTGTGAAGATCAACTTCGTCGCATGAGTGTTTCGAGTTTTCTCTGCGCCGCTCAAGATGCTGCAGTTGCGAGTCGGTGAGTTGATGAACTCAATGCTTGTCAACTTCAAAGTTCAAACAGTCGAACTTCTGGTTGTTGAGCGACCATGCTCCTTCTAGGTCCTCGACGTATTGAGCATACGCTCAAATGAGATTGCGCCTGGCTATCGGTAAGTGCTGCAGGGAATGAATTCGGCTAAAGTCCAGAGCTGTTAAACACCGGTGGGTAGACGCCGGCCGGCCAACAGAGATAGGCGAAGCAACTGGCCGCTGAATTCTTAGTCAACCATGAGGATAGTATATAGAAAGCTTCAGCATTCTGATACATCCGTTAGACGTTACCTTCAGACCACCGACTCGATCCTCCTCACAGCGGACCTCCGCCAGCTCCCTTCAAGCCCATCAGTTCGAAGAATCCATCTTTCTGCGGCTTCCTGCCCAGGAAGTCCTCAAGCATATCCTCGTAGTCCTTACTTCCACCAGGCTCTAAGACCGCCTTGCGAAACTTCCTACCGACCTCACTGCTGAACGGATCCTTTCTGAACTTACTAACGAACATGTCGTCCGCGTATACTTTCGACCACATATAAGCGTAATAGCCTGCCTCGTAGCCGCCGCCCAAGATGTGCGTGAAAGTAGTCTGCGAGTGTCCATACTTCCACTTCTTTGGTGAGATCTCCTCCGCTGAAGGGACTCCGCTTATTTTGGTATTCAGGTGATTCCACAAGTCAGTAGTGTCAAGATCCTTAGTCGCTTGCTGCGACTTCTGAGAATGGACCTTGATGTCGAAAGTTCCCAGGAAGAATTGGCCAAGAGTGTTGACAGCGCTGAAAGAGTAACGAGATTTGCGAAGGTTGGAGATCATCTCGTCGGGCATCTTCTCCGGCGGTTGCGACTTCTTGTCTTTGTCATCCGCGTGATCTTTCTCCCATGTTTTGAGGTATTCGGGAGATATGTAGGTGTAGTGTTGGGAAAGATACTTGAGGACCGAGGGCTCCCAATTCCAGTTCTCCATCATCTGTGACGGCGCTTCAAAGTAATCGGGCGGACAGCCTCCTGGACCATGAAGACGACTGAATCTGACTCTCGAGGACAGGTGGTGCATGCAATGGCCGAGTTCGTGGAGGATAGTCTGCACATCGTCGTGCTTCAGCAAAGAGGGCTTGTCTCCGGTGGACTTTCGTGAGTTAGCAACCAGTCCCGCTGATGGGTACCATCTCGTGCCGTTGGCGAAGACGAACCCAGGCTGAATCGGAATCTGATATGCGCCCCCAGCTTTGCCCTCTCGATAGAATAGATCGAGGTAAAGGTAGCCCGCGAAGTCCCCGCCAGCTTGTGGGCTGTTCCAGACCGAGAACACCTGCACGTCTTCGGTCCAAACCAGATCGGCACCCTTGCCAGTTGGCGATAAGTCGTCCAGATCCTTCCCTTTGATGGGATGAAACTCAAAGCTGTAAATCTTGGCGTACATATCGAGTATGCGTTGCATGGTTCCGTTGGCAGGGAAGTACTCTTGAACGTCATCGTCGATCACCTTGTTCACGTTCTCCTGGTAAAGTCGAGAAAAATAGCCAGTGTCCCATCGCCAGAAGCGACTGTCATCAAAAGGTTTCTTGCTTCTGTCATCGCTTCCATTCTTCTGCTTGTAGTCTTTCAAGATCTGGATCTGGCCTTTTTGAGGCTTTTTGAGCTTCTCGTTGACGTCGTTGAGAAACTTTTCGACCCTTGTGAGATTTTCTGCCATGTTATCGTGGATGCGCTAATGCATTAAACATATCAGTCACGTCTGTGATCAGGACAACGACAAATACTCGAGGACAACTCACATAAGCGGCGAAGTTCTTCCACTCCAGTATACGGGCTCGCTCACCCCTCAACGCAATCAACTGCTGCAACCGTTCGACATTGCTGGGTGCCAAATTCGCGACAGCAATCGCATTCTTGTACCTGACTGTGCTGTTCTTGATGTAAGAGGCCGCGCCCGTTTGAGTTGGTCCTTGAAGAGGAAGTGCTAGCTTTCCCTCATTCGTCTCATTACCTTTCTTCAGTGCTTTCATGATATCTGCTGGCACTCCATCAAGCTCCTGTGGCGTCAACCATAAGACAGTCTTGTCGTCAATGACAGCTTGTGATGCATCGTTTTCAAGTTTCTCCAGCTTTGTGTCGATTTCTCTCATTCGGTCTAGCTTCTTCTTGTCCGTCAAGCTCAAGCCGGAATTCACGAAGCCTTCCCAGAAGCCTGCCAAAATGCGCCATTCATCCAATGGTAGCTTTGGCTCTTTCCCTTGTCTTGCAGATATCGAAGGAGGCTCATGGTTCTCCGTGTCTTTGCCGTTGGTCTTGTTGTACTTCTTGTACACGGCGTCAATGAGTTTGAAATAAGGCTCGATCAAGATATTCTTCTGAGCGGCTTCGTTGAACTTTGCTCCTAGCGCATTGGCTGCTTTCTGGAGTTCGGGCTTTCCGACCGCACTGTACAGAGAATTTGGGCCGGATGCGAGGGACGCTTCGTCTTCTTGTCGAAGGTAAAGCAGAACAACGTTGTCCCAGTCGGCGTTCTCCACTTTGACCTGTACAAGTATGAGTCTGACATCACTGACCGACGTATGGCTTATCCACTCGCCTCCTTGAGAGTCTTGTCCACGACCTGCTTTTGCTCTGCGATCAACCTCTCCGTCTCTTTCTGAAGGCTCTCGGGCGTGTCGTTGAAGAGGATAGGCGCCTGAGGAGGCTTCTTGCCAGCAGAAGTCGCGGTCGAGATGAGACAGAAAAGCAATAGCAATAGTCGAGAAAGCCATATTGGCTGCAATCGCGTCGGAGCCATATCTGGATGCGATTCGCTTGAAGCTAAGGTGGTAGGCGCTCGCGATGCAACTGAAGTGGTGAGTGGTAGCTAATACCAGACAGCAAAAGTCGCTGCCACTGCCCTGATGCACATGTAATGACGAGGAGAGTACGATCCATGCGCCTACCAAGTGATACTTTACCATGCTCTCCTTTCAAATGCTGTTTCAACATTGATGAGAGGGCACATGGGGTTTCCAGCTAAGCCAGTGTTTCCCTGCGTACAATCTTATCCTTGAGCATAGTCCCACGCGCGCCATGGTGAGATTGAGTGGCATCACTTCGTCCTGCATGGGCTTTTCGCTATGCTGGACGGTCATCGCAAAACCGTTCAGTTGTCGTCGGATATTTTTCTCGCACTGATGATGAAGAAACTGAGGACGACGCTGTAAAGCTGAAAACGCGGTTCTTAAGTCTTCCAGACGACGTCCAGAAAGGTCTCACGTGGATGTAGGCATGGATATCCCGGCGATGGTGTTGGTATTTGACGGCGTTCGATTCTCAGGTGAAGTTGGAAGAGAGTCGCTCCCGGAATCTGATTGGTGGACCGCTATCCCGGCGCCAGGGTCAACTTCTCCACATCACGTGCCTCTCGCCTCCGCAATCCGGCAGCTCACGAACCTTATCCCTCGCAATACTTTCCTCCCTTTCCAACTTCCAATCATCCGAGTCTCTTCCAAATACTCTCTCATCCCCATGAATTGCTCGCTTTTGCAAGAGATGCAGTGGACAACCACACTATGCTAATGGTACCTGACCTGGCGACGAAGCCAGGAAAGAGCTCGAATATGCGCGAGAAGTCTTCTCGAGAAGCATTTGCTTAAAAGGCAAGCAACTCGCATCTCGAGACGAGATATCAAAGACGATGCGTTGATCGACGCTGAAGGAGCCACTCGCGTCACTTTCGTCGTGTCTTGTGGGTTCATTGCCTATCAAATCAAGATGCTCGCGCTCCAAGCGGCTCCATCGTCTCGCGACTTCCTAGAGCATATCAATGTCCCAAAGGACCACCTCCCCCCAGCTGTCACATTCTCGCCAGTGCAATCAAACAGCAATCACGACCGGCGCCATGCTGCCACGAACGATGCTGAATCTCCAGGGGAGGGCCTTCTACCAGCTGATGTCTTTTAGCTGCGCTCTGGTATCGACTGCGCTGTCCTGCGACTGTGGAATCGGAGCTAACTCCATGGCAGGCCTTTCTCATCTTCGGATACGACGCTGGAGTTCTGGGAGGTGTCCAGACCACCAAGCCCTTCCTCGACGCACTGAAGGTGGGCCTGTCAGACTCAGATTTTGTCCATATGAATCTCACTGGCTGCTGCAGATTACTGGCAATGAGCAAGGTAACTTGATTATTCCACTGATCGCCTCGTCGTATACGTAAGTTCGGAGTTCATTCGACACATCTGTTCTGTCTAACGCTTTCAGGCTTGGCTGCTTGGTCATGGCAATACTCCTTACGATCACTGGATTCGGGTACCATTTCGGTCGACGCATGAGCATCCTCATCGGCGACGTTCTCGTTGTTATCGGCGGCGCTATTCAAGCATCCTCGTTCTCCGTCGCCCAGATCATCACTGCTCGTGTGATCTGCGGCTTCGGCATTGGCCTCATCTCAGCCACAGTACCAACGTATATGAGCGAGACCACCATCAAAGTCTCTCAACGTGGACCACAAGGCGCAGTCCAATGCATGTACTTGATCTGGGGTGTGGCTCTCGCTTATTGGATTGATCTCGGCATGACTCGATTGGACAGTCAGGTCAGCTGGAGATTCCCAATTGCGCTTCAAAGTTTCTTCACTCTTTTGAGTGCTCTTGGGATGCTGGTGTTGCCCGACACTCCGAGGTGGTACTACTCACGAGGACGTATTGACGATGGGGACAGAGTGTTGAGTCAGCTCTATGCACTACCCTTCGAGGCTGAGGAGGTTCAACAGACAAGAGCAGAGATTTTGGAGACCATCAAGCTTGAGGGTGAAGAAGGAAAGATCGAATGGACCGACTGGTTCTGGGACCGGTCAAGGCTACAGTCAGCCAGACGTGTACGGACAAGCTTCCTCATCTTGTCGTTCCAGCAAAATATGGGTACGTGTGAAGAAGCTTTCCGGGGTCTTGGCCATCAGCTTGGCTAACGTTTTGCACAGGTATTAACATCTTGGTCTACTACTCGACGATCATCCTCGCCAACGTAGGACTCGACAGCTTCTTACAGCAGACCCTCGCCGCTGTCAGTAACACTGTCTTCGCCATTGGTACCGTCTTCACATACTTCACCATCGAGCGCTGGGGCAGGCGCACAATAATGTTCTGGACGGCCGTTGGATGTAAGTTGAGCCCGATCTCATCTCATTGAAGCATCTCTGACCTTCTTGATAGGTACGATTTCCATGGCGGTGTTCATCGCCATGCAAGGTCTACCAAACCCGACATTGGCCACACAATGGACTGCCGTGGCATTCGTCATTATATTCCAGTTCTTGACTGGCTTTGGATGGATGGGTTGTCCTTGGCTCTATGGACCAGAGATCGCTCCGCTACGATATCGTCATCTTGGAGGTGCCGCAGGTATTGTTGGTGAATGGTCAATGACCTTCGCTACGGTCTTCGGAGGCGGTATCGCTGTGCAAAGTGTCGGATGGCCGATCTGGTTCTGGCAACTGGCTTCTTGCGTGCTTGCCGTCATCTGTGAGTTCCACTTCAGAAAATCTCGAAACGCGAGCTAACGTTTTGCAGTCGTGTACTTCTGGTGTCCCGAGACCGCTGGCAAGACACTAGAAGAGATTGACGATGTGTTCATCGAGGATGCTACGAAGTGGCCTGGTGCTAAGCACATCCGTGTGCACGAAGCCGAAATCAACGCTTATGACTCCAGATCGGACGAGGAGAGGAAGTCAGACGGCATGGCTGAGCACGCGGAGAAAGTCTGAAGTGAGTAAAGCAGCTTGCGTGTGCATGTGAATGACATTCCCGCGGAAGTAGACTACATCCAAAATCATAGAGCTTTTCCATTGAAGCGCTGTGCGCACTGACTACACTCCATTGCTGAATGATTGACCGCCAACTGCGGCATCGAAAGCCATCAGATCTTGCAGACCGCAGACATCGAAGAGACCACTAGGGCCCATCGGAGGTTTATCAACAGGAGGCTTGCCAGTCTTCATTAAAGTGCGGTAGGCATGTCTGTCACTGCGGTCAGCCATGTCATCAAGTTGGATCCAAGAACACTTACTGCAAAGCTGGAATCGCTTCCTCCAGACCAACAAAAGGCCAGATGACAATCCGGAACCCAATCTCCTGCGCCTCCTGGAAGCTGATCACCGGCGTCTTTCCTCCAGCGATGATGTTGATCAACACCGGCACGTTCTTCGGCAGCAACTGGATTGCTTTCTTGCACTCCTCCACTCCGCTCAATGCTTCGAAGAACAACGCATCAGCTCCGATCTCAGCCGCCAATTTCAGCCTCGCCACTGATTCTTCGAAGCCTCCGCCCTCTGCATTTCGAGCATCTGAGCGAGCGATGACGACGATGTCAGTTCCTTCGTCGCGAGCCTTGCAGGCTGCACGGATGTGGTTTGCATATTCTTCTCGGGAGATGATCGTCTTGCCTGCGAGATGGCCGCAGCGTTTGGCGACGACTTGGTCTTCGATGTGTAAGCCGGCGACACCTGCTCGGGCGTACTGCCGGACCGTGTTGGCTACGTTGAGGGTACCACCGTAGCCCATGTCTGAACAGGATCAGTGAAGGGGCTACCTCGAAGAAGATAGCGAAACGTACCTGCATCTGCTAAGACTGGAATGTTTGGATCCAGAGAGGCGATCATGCCAGCGTTGCGCACCATGTCGGTGCCGTTGGCAATTCCAAGGTCAGGCATGCCGAGTGTGGACATGCTAGTTCCCGCGCCGGTCTGAGGGAAGCGGTCAACTTCTGCGTCGACTTTGTATTTTTAGGCATGACGAACCATGTACAAACAATCATATCCCTGAGCAAGAGCCACTCGCGCCGAGACACCATCATAAACACCTGGAGCGAAGACCGCCTTTCGCGGATCCGAAAGCATTTGTCGCAGACGCTTCGAAGCAGGAACCCGTTCCTGGGGAAGCCCATTGCCATTGCCAACGCTGCCCATGATTTGGGTGCTTGGCGATCGTTGTTGACACGAGACGAAGTTTTTGAGGATCCCCAGAGCGGAAAAGGTTCAACTGAAGAACGAAGACGACTTTCAACCCTTCTTGCCAATTGTTTTCGAGAGAATCTCGAGAGCCAGCGTTGCAAAGCGAGCGAGGAAGCAGATGCTGTCTCCACGCAGCTGGTGCTGCAGCTTTTATCTCTGCTCCCTCTTCGCTGCATTCCGTTTCAACCTCGTCACCCTCCCTGAGCTCCCGAGTGACTCCTTCCCTCAAACCTCCCGCACAGCTCCCTATTCACACTCATTACCCCAGCAATTCCATGGATGCGTCCAGCTATCTGCACTCAAGCTTTCAGGTCTGTGGAGGTAACGCGGAGAATCTGGGGTCACGAACTGTCCATTGTGGTATGGGAGCACGAGAACTAGACGGGATACTGCCTACTAGAAGCCCAATACTGCTGGTACCAGGATCGGTGGAAGTCGCGAGATGCGAAAGGGAGTCATTTGTATCGTTTTCGCTTTGGCTGCGAGTGGTGCTGTTGCCCTGTCTGGGTGAGCTTAGAGTTTCCGATATTTTCCGGGATATCAGGTTGTTGCTGTATCCCTGGCTGATTGAGGGACCAGACCTCAGAAGCATAGGCACGAGACAACCCAATGACTAGTGGAATGATCGGGACATACTGGCACGAAATACCTGGCCGGTACCATTGGCAACGTCAGGACAAACTCGCCAACCGATATCTCGTGAGGCTTCATGCTCGCTCTGTTTGCTCGGTCAACCGAATCGCAATTCATTCAAAGGCATGACAATGGGCTCCTGAAATGCTGGCTACAGATACATTGCGTTGATTGCTTGTTTGCTTTCATGTTGCATTGGGTGAGCAAGCGGCTCGTCCAAGACATTTGATTCATGGCGTCGACATTCAGGAAGCCCAGTTCCCTAGGAGTATCTGTATCGACAGGTCGATCTGCCAGAAGACCTCGACGAACTCTCCGATCTTCAATGCTGGAGATGGGCTGTTACCAGAATTACGCATTGATTTCTTTGTCAACTTCTCTCGTCTAGACTTATTGCTCTTGAGTCATGGATATATCAGCCATTATACTTACGAATTTACTGTCGTCGATATTATATTACTCAACCTGGAGGCGATCTGTCAGCTGCCCTAACATGGCAACATGTTGGCTGTGCGAGCTGCTCAGGAAGTAGTCCATGTCCTCTCCGGGAAGAAGATACTCAATGCATCAAGCCAACAGCGAAGCCAGAGTATTTTGCAGCTGGGTCGTAAGCTGTGGCAGGCAATCGACAAGCTGCTGCCTCGTCCGATGAAGATTGCAAAGCATATGCTCGAGAACAGCATCCGCATCAACGTCAATAAGGTGCGTTTACTACTCTCGTCCAGGGAGCGAACGAGGCAGACAAAGAGAGCTTCCATCAATCGACACAACAATGAATTGTAGACAAATTGCGCAACTTCATTGTTGCCGAAGACCGTCGGCTGGGCCAACACTGAGAATGCATGCAACACTCGGTCTTGATAGGGAGTTCAGCTCTGGACATGACGTACTGATATCGCCCTCTGCGCTTTGATGGGAACCAAAGCGGTTACTACGGCACTTGGAGGCCCCATTGTGGCCTGGCTGGTAGAACCGCTTGTCGACATGTCATTCCTCTCACGCTAACGTGCTCGTACGATTGCTGCGAGAATGACGGGTTGCCAGGCGCGATCAGCGTTTGTCGCGCGGATCATTCACTTGCATCATGTGAAGGCCAGACTAGTCCCAATTGGGAAGCTTCGCGGACGCGCTAAAAGCACGACTTGAATGCATGTCAACAACAGCAACTTCTCTGCAAGACTACACGCGACAAGAACGAACACCACCAACAACACTTCGTCGTTCGACACCCGCGTCCTCTCTTGCAACCTCCTCCGCCACCGCTTCCACCGCCGCTTCTACAGACGACCGCGCTCTGAATACAGCACATTTCTCTCGTTGCCGTCTTTCGCGTCGATCGTTCGTACCTCTTCCCGAGATCAACGACTTTCCACCTCCACGTCCTTCACAGCAGCTTCTACACGACCATGTCGCAGCAGAACTCCTCCATCGAAGGCGAGCGCGCCGGCGGCGCCGAGCCCAACACCATGGAGCCTCTCGACAGCGAAATCGACCTCACTTGTCCGTGGTGTAGCGGCATGGCGCATGACGATCTGTCTGAATGTCCCGTCCTGAATGCGCCAGAAGAAGCGGAGGAAGACACCACCGCTGGCTCCAGGGATGATGTCGCTGCCCAAACCACAAGCCTCGCGCAAGAACAACATCTATTCGACTCCAACAT
Organism: Phaeophleospora eucalypticola; assembly: GCA_022814565.1. Classification (NCBI taxonomy): domain Eukaryota; kingdom Fungi; phylum Ascomycota; class Dothideomycetes; order Mycosphaerellales; family Mycosphaerellaceae; genus Phaeophleospora; species Phaeophleospora eucalypticola. Next base: position 575,636 of record JAKLNG010000017.1, read on the forward strand.
GTTTTCTACCTTCACCAGTTCCGATGACACTCGAGCTCCTGTCAACAATCCCCGACCAACTCAAGCTTATGAAGCGCCTCAGGGGCATGGCGTCGAGAGTGCTCAGAGCACCCAGGGCGAGGAGGCAGCTGCTCAGCACCCGGGCCAGACAAGCACGGCTGCAGGGCTGTCAGCTTCATCGGCGACAGAGGAAACTCATAAGGACGTACCCTCCAACTTGGTTCCACCAGAATACACATCTGTCCGGGCAGACGGACAGCAGCTCGCCCCATCTCTGGCATCATCAGCTCTAAACAGTCTCCTGAAGCAGGGCAATGATCTCAACAATGCAAAGACTGCTTTGGGAGAACATCGCGAGCAAGTCTCATACCAGATTGCACCTTCGGCTGCAGGCTCGTCGTCGAATCACGAGGCTGAGGGCATCCTCGACTTTCAGCCGCGCACCAATACTGTACCACAGGGATTTGCAGACCCTTCGGAGGCCAAGGACTGGCTTGAGCAGATTCAGGCGCAGCTTGTCAAGCCCGTCATCAAGGAGGACGACTATGCGGACTTCGAGGACACCGACATCATGGACAAGGCAAACGAGTTCTACCAAGCAATCCTGCAGCCTCCAGTGGGAGCTTTGCTCAAATGGGAGCCATACGTCAAGCGCTACTACATCAACAATCAACAGAACTCAACGACCATAATCAACGACATGCTGTCAAAGGATCTCGGCCACCGCAAGCTCTTTGCAAACTGCATCATGGCTGCAAAGGAACTTCACAACGTTCACAGCCATGGAGTTCCTCAACTGCACATCGACCAAGCAGGAAAATCATCAAAGTGCAGGAAGGCCGATGGATACTCCACCGATCTTGAGTTGACGTGCAGCCAGCGCTTCACCGAGGCGATGGAGAAGGTGCGGTGGAACAAGTCCATTGCGAAGCGCTTGGCCGAGGGGGAGTACCTGTGTCTTGTGCGCGACCCTAAGGCTTGTTACAAGCGAGAGCTCAACAATGTTGAGAGCAATGCTCTCAAAGCACTGAACAAGGCGAATGCGGAGAAGGACAAGGAGAGTCAAGCAAACAAGGGCTCGACAGTCGAGGGCGACGAGAGCGAGGAAACGGCAAGCGACAAGCAAGAGTCCATCGCAGCTGCCTCGGACAGGTCCATGGAGGCAGGAGCCAAGGACGGCGGCAAGAAGCGTCGTGGTTCTTCCAAGAATGCTGCAAAGAGCATCGCCTCCCAAGATGTCACCACTCAGCCAACAGCACCTGCTATGCAAGTGGCTGCACCACCTCTTCCTGCTCCAGCGAGCAGCTCCGTCGCCGGCACGGCTCAGCAGACTGTCAAGCGCAAGCGCACCGAAGAAGATAGCGGAGAAGACGCTATTCTCCGCGCTCAGCGTCGTGCTCAGCTCGGTCGATTGAACTATGAGCTGAAGAGACAGCGTGAAGAAGAGACGGCGAGAGCGAGGGCCGCCGCGCCAGCTGGACTGATTGATCCAGAGATCGCGCATGACCCATTCCACAGCCAGCATGCTCGGTACAACGCAATGCAGCAGCCAATGCAATATGCTACCCAGAATGCCGGCCTTCGACAACAGCCAAAGCGCAAGGACAGCGGCGTGGACATCGATTTTTGCACGGAGACTGGCGCGGCTCAACAACAGAATGCAGAGCGTGCTGATCGTCACCAGCAGTATATGAGTGCTCCTCGAAATGCCCTTCCCGGAGAACCAGCACCCGACCAGAACACAGTGCCAACATTGGTGCCCGGCCTTCATCAGAACAATCCGATCGATCCCACTGGCACCGGCAACGCGGACCAGCCCCTACGATCTCCACGTCAGATGACACCACTGTCTGGCTATATCTACTATCCAGACGGTCAGCCGGTCGAATACTCTCAAGCTCAACAGCAAACCCAAACAGCCCCTGGTGGCTACTTCACGGGGCCATATGCTCCATGGCCTGCCATGAGCGCTTACACGAACCTCCACTATGACCACGCTCATCACCAGCAACATGCCCAAGACCAAGGCTACCTCAACACCACACAGCCGTTCGCAAACTACACTTCAATGCAGCAAGACCAGCGGACGCGTCGGCAGTCGGAGAGCAGAGACAGGGCAATAGGCCAGGACGGAGGAGCGAGTGACAGGCAATGAGCGAGAAGGGATCCAGCGGTAGACTCAAGTCACCGCGATGATCCTGACCGCCTGGCGCTCTGGACTTCGCGAGCGGAACAAAACGGGCCCCTCGACACGCACGGAAAGCCGTCGACATCTTGTCATGGCTCAGAAACATTACTGGAAATGGAAGCGTGGCTAAGGAAAGTAGCCGTAGACACATTGTCACGGAAGTTTTCTCGACACGTTGACCAGGCACAGTATGCGTGCTGGAACAAGGGCTTAGAGAAGGGAAAGAGCGAGATGATGAGCTGTAGACACATTGTCACGGCTATCGTCTCACTGAACAGCCCGGAATCGTGTATGGAGAGAAGAGGGGCTGCATCATGGAAAGGACTGGCATGTGGGATACAGTGAGCCGTAGACACCGTGTCACGGCTCAGGTTTCCCCACGCCAAAGGAAAGCAGGTTCAGAGACAGTATGGATGGACTCAGCCATAGCTTACACGAAAAGCAGTAGACGTCTCGTCACAGCTTGAATGATGTAGAGTAGTGGTGATCGAATCCATTATACAGTATGAACTATGAACATCTCGCTAAACAAAAGGAGCCTCATCACATCATCCTCCTTCCCATCATCAAACCTCTTACAACCGACTCTCCAACCCACTCCAACCCCTCTGACCAGGCCACTCACTCTCGGGCCAAATCTGCGGCAGCGCCTCCCATATATGCCCCACCAAAACAATTTCCAGTCCCTCCTTAACCTCCTCCGGTAAATCCTTCGCGTCCTTCCGATTCTGCTGCGGAAGCAGCACTTTCTTCACACCAGCCCTCAAAGCCCCGATGAGTTTCTCTTTAATCCCGCCCACAGGCATGACCTTTCCGCGCAGCGAGACCTCGCCCGTCATGGCGATGGTAGGCGGGACGCGTTTTCCGGAGAAGAGGCTGATGAGAGCGACAGTATGCGCGAGACCAGCCGAGGGCCCGTCCTTGGGAATCGCGCCGGAAGGGCAATGCACGTGGATCGAGCGGGCTTTCATGATGTCCTCGTTCGGGTCGTGGGTGAGGGCGAGTTCGTAGGCGTGCGATTTCACCCAGGAGAGGGCGACTTCGACGGATTCTTTGAGGACGTCGCCGAGTTTGCCCGTCAGTTGGACGCGGCCTGAGCCGGGCATGTCGGCGATTTCGATGAAGAGGATGCTGCCTTGGGAGCCGGTACTGTACGCCACCAGGCCTGTGACGACGCCGGGTTGGGAGGTGCGGGCTGCGAGTTCTTCTTCGAAGCGCTCGATGCCCAGGATGTCTTCGAGGTCGTCGACTGTTACGACGGGGGTGTAGGCTGGGAGAGTGTTGGTGTCTCGTGCTTCGGCGAATTGGACGGCCTTGGAGCGGCAGACGCTGCCGATTTCTCGTTCGAGATTTCGGACGCCTGATTCGCGTGTGTAGGAAGTGATGACTTTGTCGATGACTTCTTCGTTCATCTGCACATTGTCGGGCTTGAGACCGTTTGTGGTGATCTGCTTTGGAATGAGATATCGAGTGGCAATGTGTCGCTTCTCCAGAGTGGTGTAGCCGGACAGCTGGATAGTCTCCATGCGGTCGAGGAGAGGTGGAGGGATGGTGTCTAGTGTGTTGGCAGTGGCGATGAACAGGACCTTGCTCAGATCGATTGGGATATTGACGTAGTGGTCCACGAATGTCGAGTTCTGCTCTGGATCCAGGACTTCCAGCATGGCAGCTGATGGGTCTCCGTGGATTGAAGCGGAGCCAACCTTGTCAATCTCGTCAAGAAGGAAGACCGGGTTTGCCACGCCGACCTTCTTCAAGCCATTGACAATGAGACCAGGCATGGCTGCGACGTATGTTCTCCGGTGACCACGGATCTCAGCTTCGTCACGAACACCACCCAATGAGATACGGTGGAACTGACGTCCCAGCGCAGTAGCGACTGACTTGGCGAGTGATGTCTTTCCAACACCAGGTGGTCCCACCAGCAGCAGAATCGGCGACTTATCGACCATCTTCTTGTGGTTCAACAGCTTGATCTCCTCCGCCGACTTCTGCCTCTCCTCGGTCTTCTCCTCCTTCTTCGTCACCTGCGTCGATGGGGCAACATCCTCCTCACCCTCGATCTGAGCCTGCTGCTCCTGTGCCTTTGGTTGAGTGGCTTGCGTGATGGCCTGGATTTGCTTCTCCAAGTCCGTGTTCACAGCCTGCTTCAGCTTGAGCACAGCCAGGTACTCCAACAGTCGCTTCTTGATTTTCTCCAAGCCATAGTGATCATCATCCAACTGCTTCCTCGCTCGGGTCAAAGTCGCTGCATCCAGATTGTCCTCGGTCATCTTCGTCCACGGAATCTCAGCCAGGTTCTCCAAGTAATTCCTGCACACCTGGTGCTCAGCCTGGGCAGGGTTCATCTTTGACAATCTCTTCAATTCTCGATCTGCAACCTTCTGAGCTTCAGGCGACAGGCCCGCTTCGTCCAGCTTCTTCTTCAGCTCCTCCACCTCATTAGCCTCGTCATCCTGTGCTCCAACATTCTGACCAAAACCAGGCGGCATCCCATTGCCTTGACCTTGTCCATTGCTCATCCGTCTGAATCTCGGATCTTGCCTCAACTTGTTCAATGTCTCAAGATCGATGACCGCGCTCTGATTCGCATTGGGCGAAGTCGTGACCGACAGAATCCTGCTATTGCCCTGAATCGTCGAAATCTGCCGTTGCAAGATCTCCGTCACACGCGTCAATCGCTCATGAATAGGCAGAGCCGAAAGAATCCTCAGCTTATCCTCATGCGTGCAATCGATAATGTTGGTCATGAAATCCGCCAGCACACCCGCCTCTTGCACGTCCTTCCTCACGATATACAACTCCAACCTCCTCGCCAGTATCGGCGACAGATTCATCGACGGCCCTCTGGGCAACAGCGCTGATAGGCGAATCAACGCGATCAACTCCCTGCTCAGTTGCTTCAAGTTTGCGAACAGGGTGGCGGTCTTCTCGTCATCTTCCCGCACCCGCTCCTCCTGGTGCAGAAGCACATTCGCCTCAAAGTACGGCCGCTCGCGCACAATCTTATCCACCTTGAACCGCTGCACGCCTTCCACGACCAGCATCAGCTCCCCCGGTCTCCTGCCTTGCACGCCCGTGACGCGCGCCATGGTGCCATATTGGAAGAGATCCGGCTTTCGCGCCTGAGCGGGATCAATCTCCACGACGGACTTGGCATCTTTCTTGTTCTTCTGATCATTCCCTTCCTCGATCAAGCGCTTGCCGTCCGGGGAGAGGAACTGGCTGTTGAGGGGCACGCAGCCGACGGTGACGCTGTTGGGTTCGGGGCGCGGGGTGGAGGCTTTGCTGTAGATATGGGCGAGGATGGCGGCGATGTCGGCGCGGTTCTGGAGCGGGACGCGGGTGGTGACGCCGGGGAGGAGGACGACGTTGTTTGGGAGGGGGACGATGGGGAGGGTTCGCTGGTTATTGTTTGAAGGGGCCATGACTGGCTACGGAACCGGTTGCGGATTGATCGATCGGACGAGAAGGTCAGGAAGGAGTGTGGGACATTACTTGTAGATAGAGGAGTTGAAGAGGAGGAAGAGTGGTATGATGATTGAGGATGCTATCACTGAGGGTGGAGAAGTATGGGGAAGAGGAGGAGTGGCGATATGGAGTGTAGATAGATGATCATATCAGTCTATGAGATGAGCGATGACATGTGAAGGCGACTCGCTCTCTTGGCCGAGGTTCGGCGGAAGCATCTGGAACGACGCCGTTGCTGATCACGCGGACACTTTTCACGATTACCATTCTATCAATACTTCGCTGTGGCAACAGCATTCCGATATTCCCTTCTCCATCGCTGCCTCGACATGGACCAGCTCTGGTATGTTGACATCGTTCACAAGTATTTGATCGATTTGGTTGTCGTCCAACTCGGGATAGACTCCCGCGTCCGGGTTGCCGCAATCGCCGAGCTCGGCTTCTGATTCCGCCTCTCCGATTGGCTACATCCGACTTCAAGGCCTCCTCTTTCGTCTTCTACCTGACAAACATCATTTAATCCATCTCCAACTGGCTTCTTGCTATCGTTTGTGCAACGACGCTGTGAAGCAGAGTCCACACTCGGACGCGCAGTCCTTGCAGTTCTTATCGCCATCAATGGAATCACGTAATTCAATTTGGCTCTCCACCTCTCCTGATCGCTCCTCATGACCGTTGGATTGGTGCGAAATGCTCGATTGTCAGCCACGGGGACGTGATACAAAACAGCTCTTGTTGATTGGTATCCTACAGTGCAACACTCGTAAGCAATATACACGCGGAAGGCTATGCCAACCCTTCAAGCTCGTCTCTCCTTTCCCGGAAGACTTCCTGCGCTTCTCGTTCTCGCCGGCTGACCAACGCGACCTCTTCCCTCAACTTTTCCAAACGTCCTTCAATCCCAGCTTCTTCCGCCACCTGTGCTTGCCGTGACACTTCTGTATCTAATCTGGTCTTGGCGAGTGCGTCGCTGGCTTCGAGGATCTGCGGCATTGTTAGTCCTGTGCTTTGACGTTGCAGGGGATAAAAGCTCACCTTGAGCTTGAGCTTCTTCTGTCTCTCCAAGTAACCACCGTGATGCTTTGCAAGCTTCTTCTCCAGAGCATTGCCCTTCTCCGAAGTCTTGGTGATGTCCTCTTGGATACTGTCGAAAGCCTCCGTAAGAAGCTGTTCCTCATCCAGCTCATCCTCAGCATATCCTGCTAGACCCGGCAGGACTGTTTTTGCATGAGCATTCTCCCACTCAACCTCAAAGGCCTTGCCAAATTGAGAGCGGTCTGCGTCTTGACCCATTTCCAGGATGACCTCCATCTGAGCACGCTGCATCAGCTCATCGTCGAACAGGTCGACAGGTCTTGCTTTGCCGTTCAGTTTTGCGCCCTTGAACTTCTGTGCGTCGTTTGCCATCAAAAGTGCAGCTTCCTCTGCAATCTGACGCTCAATCGGATCCTGGATTTCTCGAGCGACCGACATCATCGCCTTGAAGTCGACAACTTTGGGACGCGGCAGACCTCTTTGCATCACCTTCGTTTGGCGCTTGAAATCTGCCATCGCTGCTGCGTGAGCTATCTCAGCATTGCGCTTGTCGCGAACAGCAGCATCTTCAGAGCTGAGCTCAAGATCGGCAGCAGTTTCCTCCCTGTCTTCCGGCGCAGCTTCCAGCTCCCATTCAGTCTGCTGAGGCTTGGGGAGGCTCGACAATTTCCCGCGGAGCGTATTTCGAGTGGCTTGTTCGCGCATCCTGATGTCGCGAGGGGTTTGACCAACCAGCTGCATCGATCCATCCTCCTGATTAAGGTGGAAGTTGTCTCGTGGAGTGCGCATGGGTGTGGCTCCCGTACCATTTGCGCCTTGTTGCTGGCGAAAAGGGGTTGCCATTGGATTCGGGGTAGACAATGCTTTCTGTGAAGGCGCAACACCACCATATCCCGTGGTGGCGCTGTCCTCCGCCATGGCAGCGTTCTCACCACCGAGCAAGACAGATTGAGTCTGTGTTCGTGCCTTGGCATTCCGCAACTCGTTCGCGATTCGGTCTTCTTCCTGAGGCGCCCGCGGTGTTCTGATTGGAGTTGCGCCCACTGTGTTGGAGTAATTGCTAACCAGGCCTCTTGTAGCGTCATTGTCGCCCTCTGCCTGCGAGTGTGCCCGCTCGCCAGACATTCCCATCTTTACGATGTCCTCCAGTTCGCTCTCGCTGACTTGAGGTGCGGGCAGTACTAGACCTCTTCGCTTGCTGCTCTGCTCGGCTTCCCGAATGCGCTGCATTTGTCCAGCCTTTGCTGCTGCTGCGAATGCCGCCGCTCCACCGTCATTCTTGTCGTTTTTCCTTCGCTTGTGCTCTTGTTGATCATCCTCCTGCCCATCGCCCTTCCTCTTGTTTGCCAGTTGCTGCTTGCGGGGATCGAACTGTTCTCGAGCGAACTCATTCTGGGCTTGCTCGTCCTGCGTATCGAAGAACCCTGGAGCAGGCGCTTTCTCGAACGGAATATCTGCATTGTAGTCCATTTGGCCCTTCTTTCTCGTTGTCACCTTGACATTGATGCCAGCGCTCTTCAACTCTCTCCGCTTTTGCAGCACCGCCATTCGTCTGCTCTCCTCCAACTGCCTTTCGCGCGCCTTCCTCTTAGCTTTCTTACCCTGAGTATTGGCTAAACGGGCTCTTGCTTCCGAAAGCATCTCCTTCTCATCTTCGTCCATATCGATCGTGTCCGGTCTCGCAGGTTTGCTCTCTGGGTCTGGGTCCAGCTCTCCTGGCCTGAGCCTCCTCACATCGTCCGCAGACGGTGCCTGTGTCTCTCCTCCTTCTGGACCAGCCAGGCCAAACTCGGAGCTTTCGCGCGCCTCCGCTTCGTCCAGAAGTTTTTGATACCGCTCCAGACACTGTGTCGCCGTGCGGCCAACGATGGGGGCAATCGTGCGCCATTGTGTAGGCATCAACTTGGCCAAGTGCAGCAGCTTCTCGTCCTCCTCTCTGCTCCATTCGATCTTGCGAATACCGGGGTCCAGCCATTCCGACCATCGTGCCTTGCACTGCTTGGGGGTTTTGCGCGCGAGAAGCGACGAGACTCGCGCCCACTGGTTCAATCCATATTTGGAGACAGCCGCTTTGAGGATCTCATCCTCGATATTCGTCCAGACTCCTCCTTTGACCACGGGCATGTTGGCGGTGATGTGTTACAGAAGGTGGTGTCGAGCAAGAGCTGGAGACATTTGAAGATTCAGGTCGGAAGAGCAGCGAGTCATGTGTCTTCTCCGCGAGCTCTCGCTTGACTCAGCACCAAGCGAAACTCTATTGCGCAATACTTACAACATTGACCGTGAACCCATTTAACCAATCAATTGATCCACCTCCTTACGATGGCGCTTGATCGCAACTACACGACACATCGAACATGCTACGAAACAATACCTTAAGACGTCTCGCCACCGCACGCCCGGTCGGCCTAGTACCCTCAAGACAATACACAACAACGAAGGACATTCCAACATCCAAACCATCTTCAACGGACTCTAAAGCACAAGGCTCCCAGACGGCCAAACCGAAGGACGAAGTCAAGATGACACAAGCACAAAAGGATCAGGAGCTGATGAGGAAGCTTGCGGGTATAAGTGGTGAAGGAGGCGAAGCTGGGATCGAGTACGAAGACGGAAAGCCGGTAGCCATGAAGAGGGGTGTGAAGAACAACATGTTTCGGTTGATATGAGGCAATACTGGTGCTGGAGTCTGAATTGTTCATGCTCGTGGGCATACGCTCTGGGCTGCATTCACTGCAGAGATGCACATGGTAGTCGGGCGTAGCTCTTTGTTGGGCCGAGCGATTCCAGCCCGACCGACTGGCTTTGTTGCGTCTGGCATTGTTACAATGGAGCTGCAACTTAACATCACACCCCGTGCGCCTGGGAAGGGGAGACCCTCAAAATCGACCCCGATACTGCGCAGGACGCAAGAAAATGTCTTTTGGAATACAGATCCTTGCGAATGACGATCCTTATGCTGGAAATGACAACACCGTGCACCAGAGCTGGCATGTGCAGATGGCAAGAGCGACGAGACATGTGGCAGAGGGAAGAACATACGCGCCATGCTACTGGCCTTTCGACATTGTCTCTGGGGGGATTCCGCCAGACGTGCCATCCGAGGAGATGCAATTCTGGGCCGACAGAGCGGGCCACCAGAGTCTGACTGCTTTTGAGATTGGATTTGAGTACTGTTCCTGGACGCGGAGCTATCATAGAGTGCCAAAGATTCGCATACCCGAAAGACATGGACCGACCAACCCACCCGTTCTCGTTGCTTTTGAGGCCCCGAAGTACAATGTTGCGCCCCGCGGTATGTCAAAAGCGTGGGCATTGTGGACTGGTCATTGGAACTGTTCGCAGTGTTTTGATCGTGGACCCCAGGTGTGCAAGGCATGCCGCAGAGTTGAGCCGACATTGCAATTGCCTGGACTCGAATTTGATCCCCTTACTGAGACGATCATTGCATCGCCTCCCTGTACTGGAACTCGCGCGAAGAGTGTGCGCTTCGCTTGAGAAGAAAGGCTTGCTGCGCTTCGAAACAAAGACAGCCGAGACATGCATGACCGCCGATGGGGAGACAAACGAACGCGTTTCGACATCGTTCAAGCTCCTTTCACCAACATGGCTTTCAATCTTGCAAGCTGATGACCTTGCACGCGCCTATTCATCATCAAAACCAGCAATCGACAATGCGCAAATCCAGACATGACCTTCGCAAAGCCCCAAGGCCCTCGGGCAAAGTTCGCGACGCTTCGGATGGCTCAAACAACTCAAGCAAACGGAAACGCAAGGGAGAGCGTCTACCACACCACAATGCAGATCCATCGTCATCATGTATTGGAACATCATTATCGCCCGGCGGTAACGCAGATCAACCACTCAAGAAAGCGAAGCATAGCACTTCATCGCAAGAACATGCCTTACCCTCCAACTGGCACTTTGACATTGTCTCTGGTGGCGCTCCTCCAAGCCCCACCGTCGATCACAACGACACATGGCCGACCGAGGAAGACGATGGAAACCTGAGCGCATTTATTCGCGAATGGAAGCCAAATCCTTTTACCGGCGAGCTCTGCTGGCAGATCGCGATTCTGGACGAGAAAACCTTTTCAACTCCGGACTACGAGAAGAAATCTCAAGAACGAAGCATGCTCATAAGGAAACGAGATGGGCGCGACATCTGTCCCAAGCGTAAGCCGAGTCGGGACGAGATGAACGAGATTGAGCTGCAGGAGCTGTCCAGGAGCGTTGGAATCCTGTTGGAGGCGGTGATCGAACTCGACGGCGCAAACTTCTGATCACGGACTCGCTTGGTAATGCAAACGCTTGCAGAATTGATCTGAAGGGGATGGATTGTTGGTTTGGGAACTTGGGGGAGTTTGCAAGTTACAAAGCTGTAATTCTGTCAGCATTGGGGGTCCCCAATCGGGCATCCGCATCGTATCAAAAGGATTCAGCCGCACTTGTGGGCACTCCATCCTTGCCGTTCTCGTTTTCTAGCGCCGAAGGGTGGACGCTGCCAAATAGCCAGCAACAATTGAAGGAGCCTCCGCAAAGGCATTAATTCATAAAATTCTTTGAGCGAACATGAGCATCAAAAATATCGCCATCGTCGGCGTAAGTTCTTCACCGAATTATAGCCAGCACCACTTGATCAAACTCACTTGTCTTGCGCACATAGGCCTCTGGCAATTTTGGGACACCCATAACCGCCGCTCTCTCCCCAATCTACAACGTCACAATCATCACGCGTCCGACCTCGACTACGGTACACCCTCCCTCAATTAAAGTCTTGCGTCCCGAATACACAATCGCCGCTCTCACCAACGCCTTCCGCGGCCAAGACGCCGTCGTCTGCGTCGTGGGTCCTGGTGGAATTCATTTGCAAAAGACCTTCCTTCAAGCGGCGTACGATGCGGGCGTCAAGAGATTTATCATCGATGATTTTGGATGGGGTCCTGAACCTAGAAGTTTTGAGGAATTCGAGGCGATTCATGCGATGAGGAAGGAAGGGTGGGATTTTGCGGCGAAGTTGTCGGAAGAGGGAGGGGAGGAAAGGGGGTTCAGTTGGACGGGTGTTACGAGTGGGAATCCGATTGATTGGGTACGTTCTTCTCACAGATAGTGGCTTACCAGAGTTGCTTTGCGTTAGGAGAAAAAGCTGACGAGATGCGTTATGATTGAGAAGGCTTTGAAGAAGTTCCCTCTCATGGGCTTCAACCCATCCACCAACCATGCCACCATCTATGATGAGGGCAGCGAGTACTTCACCGGCACGACGCTCGAAGGGATCGGACAGGCTGTGCTTGGGATTATGCAGCATTCCGCCGAGACTGCGAATCGTTTCGTCAAGGTCCGCTCCATCTATACGAACCAGGATGAATTGCTCGCTGCTTTCGAGAATGTTTCTGGGAAGAGGTGGAGCGTGGAGAAGAATACGACTGCGGAATTGAAGGAGAGTGGGCGGGAGAAGTATAGATCTGGAACGAGCGGGTGGGTTCTGGAATTGGTGGTTTCGCAGCTTTTTGATTTGGGAGAGGCGAGGGGCGTTGTTGCGAAGACGAGAGAGGAGTCGGATTCGGAGCTGCTGGGCGTGAGGGAGGAGACGGCGGAGGAGGTTGTGAGGAGGGTTTATCAGGCGATGTGATACCGGCTTCGAAGCCCTCTGCGCAATGTTGCATGCGTCGAATAAGTTATTTACTACAGAGTACCTATGCAATGGCTGAAGATCTGCAACAGGGCCTATGTTGATCTCACAAGCACGACCTTGACGATCAAGTAGATCAATCGATAGAAGGAAAGATCACTCGAAGCTGCTGCGCATTGTGAAACGCAACGAACTACAGCTTTTTGCCTCACAAGGCATTCGCTTTGCCTATCACTTCGGACGCGCGTTTCGGAGCTCTTGCACCATCGCAATATTCCACATGTTCAATATGCGAGATAAGAGTGAGAACCATCCAGCGAGAGCTCACGACGTAGCTTGTTGCTGTTGCTGCGGTGTGTGAAGTTCGTCATCGCCACAGAACGCGAACGCGGACAAGACGCGGAACGCGTCGGATGGGTTGCCACGCCGTCATCGTTCAGATTTCCAAAGCTCTGCGAAAGATGCCGCGTAGGATCTCTGCGGATGCACGGCTCTGAACTTCGCCGCGATAGGATCGAGAAGGCAGCATCATTGTCGCCGTGCGTGTGGTAGAGTAGACAGCAGAATTCCGTTTCACCTTTCGTCGTTCGCAGGCATCAAAATTGCGGAAGAAAGCGGAAAAGGGATTTCTGACAGGAAGGGAAGAAGAGCACATGCAGGTCCAAGCTGTCCTGCGCACGACTCCGATCTTCCAGAAGAATTCCTGATTCCAACGAGATTGTGGATGATGCTATGGCCAAGCATGTCGACTTCGTGTTGGAAGGGGATGCCTGCTTGTGCTTTTCTTAAAATCCGCGATTTCGATTCCTTCGAGGACAAGAGCATGGCAGTGTTCTGTGCATCGGACTCGGCACGTTTGGTGAAACGACGTCGACGTGCAGTGCTTCTCTCTCGCCAGGAACTGCTTTGAGAGTTTCTCTCGACTGCCGAGAAAGCTGACTGCAGTTCGCGTCTGCAGGCAGAAAATTCCGTGTGGTGGAGGGATCCACTGCCCTGCTTCTGTGGGACGTTAGGCGTCCTTTCATTTCATCATCGTCAGTCAAATGGAGGTAAGGAATGAGACATAGCAATGGCTTGAACACATGGTTGTGTCGTTGTAGCAGTAGTACGAAACGTCGAACAACAATACTACGATGATCATCCACAGAACAAGAACAAGAGACGAAGAAATCAACGGCCAGCTTCGACAACTCCGATAGACCCTGGTACCCGTCACTCGTAAACCAAGTCAAGGATCACGCATCCACCCCAATAATCTATCCCCAGGTGACGTGTGACGTGACTTGGATGACATGCAATTTCTGCCGCGATTGAACCTCAATGCCCATTTCCGTTTCAACCGACTTTGGCACGACCATCTGCCAGCCATAGGGAAGCTTGCTTGACCGCTTTCGTCCTATAACAGCTTTGACAGAGCTCCCGATGGAGAAGTGCAATCCAGTGATAGCTTGACAGGTCGTGTTCTTTGTGGCCTTGTGACAGCTGCTCGTCTCGTGGTGCTGTTGTAGTGATGGGTTGGCAATCGCGATTGATCGGAGACGGACAGGCGACCGCTGGTGAATGCTGCTGGGGAACAGAGTGTTGTCGCTTGTGGCACCTCTTGGTAGAGCATTGCATTGACCGTCTTCCAAAGCAGTTGATCGTCCCCATCGTTATTCGTATAGACATTACTCGTCATCCGTCGCGTAACACATTACTGCGTTGGCGTTGCGTCGCATTGTTGAAGACGAAAGCTTGATTCTTAAACCTCAAATCCGAAAAGGCTCAAACTCGTCTCATGTTTTGGTGTTCTTCATCAACGAGAATCCGCGAACGCGGGTCTTGATCTGTTGAATGGGTTGCGTTGCGAAGTTGTTGGAAGACGAGCTGGTCGTTGAAGTGGGAGAGCTAGATCGCTCGCTGTTGTTGCCGATGCTCGCTTGAGACTGGGAACGGTGTCGTGTTTGGTCGTTGAGTACATCGTCAAGAGAGACGTTGGCGCGTGAGTATGGGGTCTCGGTGTTGTCGAGGATCTCGACGAATTTGGACGAAGTCATAGTGATAGAGTTGTCGTCAAGAATGCTGGTGACTGTATGTTGTGTGTTGTGTATCGTTATGAGGAAGATCGAACAGATAGATCAGTGGTAGGTGAGGGAAGAATGTAGTCGCGAACGAGAGGATGGGAGGGTACGCGGGTAGGTATATGCAGTAAATGAAGAGTGACAGGACCCCTCCAACGAACAAAGCCTCCACCAAACGCAATCCCGAGACCGTGCCTCTTGCAAAGGGTCCAACAGTTCCAACAGGGCCCCGGGCCGTCACAGGCGCTGCGTCTCGCTGTTTCGGCGGGACCCCTGCAGGCGACCGACTATCCAAACCGCAGCGAAGTGCCGTTTTGGGCAACAGCGCAGGCGATTTGACTCCACGCTGACGAAAGACTGCGAGAGCTGCCACGCAGGACACGCAGGACACGCAGCCTGAGGACGCACGAGATGCGTGAGATTGTGCGGGCAGGAAACGTGACGACCACTCCGTTACAGGCCGCACAGGCAGCTCTCGCGCTGCCGTTCTCGCCGCCGGACAGCGGAACCCTCACCTCGTGCTGCAAGAACGTGATGCTGTGACGATGACAGACTGGCAGCGCGATCGAGGGCAACTGTTGTCGGGACTTCGGTCGAGCTTCGCAAGCCGTGCCGCCGATCGCTGGGGTCGTCCCTGTGGTCCCAGAGAAATGCATCTCACTGGATCTCAGGTGTGACGTGCCGCTGCCATCCACCATGCCGCCATGCGACGAATTCAAGAGGCGCAGAACTTGGCTCGCGAGACGACGCAAGCTTCTTGCACGGCGCTGTCACTGCTGACAGACGTGATCCCGACTGGGTGCGAGAATAATTGTGGCTGCCTCAAACAATCGTAATTACAACCGCATTTCGCAATAATTCCCAGTGCGTGGATGTCGCCGTTGTCGCTGCACCGTCGACGCGGGAGGCGCATAAACGGTCTGGAAGCTTGTTTGCAAATATAGACGTCGAAGGATCTGTCCAGACTCGTCGCTCACCGAGAGAACAAGACCACATTCCTCCCTCGTGCTGCGCATCGATCAATATTGGATGCACCTCAGCGGCGGTATGGGATCTGCGACAATTATTGCCAACGCTGATGATGAACAGACGTGGCCGGACTGCGGCTGCATGTCTTGCTCCCGCGTAGTCTTCTCGAGAAATCTCGGTCGCGGTCGCTAGTCGAGGCCGACGCGGTGTCGCACTCAGTCACGCGCGAAGGCGCGCTCGTCCAACAAGACTCGTGACAACATCTCCAGACATTACTATCGAAACCTTCTGCACCACTCTATCACTTCCCTCGAGGTGGGCATACGCGTCCGCTTGAGAATAGGCGCCATGCCGAGGATGCTGCGATGACTCCTCATAGCCTTGTCTCATTAAGCGCATTGCCGCCTTTGCAAGAAGTCGCCCGCAGGCCGGAATGCGTTGAGAGAGTGCAAAGCATTTCATGCAGTTGTGAGAGCAATGATCTGTATGGGCCTGGATGCATGTCAATATTGCGACCCAATGCGGACACACTCGGTTTCTGGGCAATGCGGTCTCGAAACGCATGCAGGTCGCTGTGCGTTCGGACATCCAGTGCCTGAAGTGCCTGAGTCGCATGCAAGCGAAGCTGTTGACAGGCGCTCGGGAACGGTTCATTGCCATCGGGACCATGAACCTGAAACCACACAATACTTTCCCCGCGGCCGTTCCAGACAACAGCAAGTGAGCGCTTCCGGGTGGCTGGCGACGCCGCATGAACGAAGGCGGCGGCAAGAATTGGTTGGATGTGCGTGTGTCTGCTGTGAGGTGAGATGTCACGATATTTTGGAAGCATGTAGGTAAGGGGCGTAGGAAAGTGTGTTGGTCTTTGCGGCGGTCGCTCGGAGTTCTGACCGTGAGTGCTAAATCTGAGTTGGCGCTATCACGTGCAGATGAGCGGCAGTATTACTAATCACACGCTGCCACAAGATAATGTCCATTAGCAACAAGGCTCAAAATGCTTCTCTAGTCAGCCTCTTGCAGAGTTGTATACCAATGCCACAATGGTGATCAAGAATAAGAGCAACGGTAACGTATACCTTAAAGCAGCTCTTCTTACACCTACGAGGTTGGCAACTCGTATCTTTTCCTGCATCATTGCGGTCTCGTTCACACGAGCAAATGCTTGGTCTCGAGGCACGGGCTTGCCCAGAAAGTCGCAGAGTGGCTCCCATCCACTGCCAAGGTCATATTCTAGAAGCCGGTGCTCCTCGCCACGCGCCTTCAGAAGGGACCTGATTGTCTCGTTGTGTTGTCGAAATGTCTTGATCGCGTTGTTGCGGAGCTCCTCTGCCGAGTCAGCTCTGAAGTGACCTTGCACAACGCCTCGGACGAGGAACTGACAGAGCCGTCCAGCCTTCGCCTGATCAAGATACGCGATGATGCGGAACAGCGTGCTTTCATACGTCTTGACAAAGATGTTCTCAAAGGAGGCATACCAGGCATCCTCATCTCTGCTCACAAGAATGACTTTTGCATCCGGGTATGCGTTGATCATCTCAGGAGCGAAAGAGGCAGGCGGCATATCTGTGACTGCAGAGTAGTGCGCGAGGACTTTGTCGAAGAACGCACGATCGACTTGCGGACACTTATCGCTCGGCGAATTGAAATATTTGGTCTCGTATGCTGGAAGCCAGAGATCGTAGTCTTGCGCATCTGCGTAAGCCCGGAAGCCATGGTAGGTCTCGAAGCCCAGGTGCGTAAGGGCAGCGTGCATCGAAGCCGTTCCAGTGCGAGGCATTCCAAGTGACAGCACTTTCATCGGCATCGAGCGCGTTCATTTGGAAGGATCGTCAGCTCCGATTTGGAAGCACTCCGGATGCTTTCGTCTCGTCGCATCAGAGAAGCCAAGGAACAGCTCCGCCAAAGACATATCTTTCGTTTGTGTGGCGAGCGGGAGCTGGCTCTGATGGCAGGTACATTAGACACAACATTCCGCTCGAAGGCGAGATGAAGAAATTGACAGACCGAGCTCTGCGGCTGAAATTATTTCTTCAGGTCAGCATCGCCTCCGCTTCGCCCAGCTGCCGATCCATTGCAGGCTGGAGCATTGTGCCTTTCTGACTAGATCCTAGGCACTGCGTTTCTCACGCAAGACCAGACTTTCTACTCGTTCATCAGCCCTTTGTGATCATGCTGCGGTGAAGCAAGTAGGGAGATGGACAGACGCCCAAATATTGGTGGAGGAGGAAGACGGTGATGACGACAGATGAAAGGAGGTGAAGTGGTGAAAAATGGATGCCGGAATATCTTTTAGCCGGATTTGCTTCCATGCCCTGACACCTTCCAGGTTCGGCTTTCCTCCCATTAACTTCACACATACAACATACTCAGATCGCACGACGTGGAAATGTACAAGATCAAGCTGGACGAACAGGCCCTTGGATTTTCCCTTTGATGCACTATGCATGCGCGGATGGAAACAGTGCGAAATTCGCCTCGCTACCCTTCGTTCCTTTCCTGGATGACGACCAGTATTATTGAAAACACAGCTCCTATCCAACGACGAAAGTCTTGACGAAGCCATTATTGAATAGCGGCACATCTCTCGGTATTCTGTGTGGAGCTGCTTCTCCGCGTCTACCCTTTCGTCCACGATTCATCGGAGCCCTCGTCCTACACAGGCATTGCTTTACAGGACTCCTAATCAGAGCTAGCTCCTCTGACACCGCAGGACCAGAAGGCTGACCTGGCTCATTCGAGGCACCTACGCGCTCTGAAAGAGACTGCCAAGAAACCTGCCCTATGTGCACCGTCAGGATACAGACATTTAGGCGGACAACCCGCACCAGCACAGTGTGGGTTTCAGCTGTTCAACTACTCAGCCGGCGTGTCTATATCGAAAAAGGCAGTTGGAGTGAATAAAGCGGCCGGTGAGCGGATCTAGCGCTCAGAATCTGGCACTGTGGCTGCCCTAATGCGCTTTTCTCCAGAGCCATTGGCCCGTACACATCTCTTGGCATATCTACAAAGGTGTAAGATCTGCGAACCAAAACGTGCGCTCGCCTAACAGTTCAGCTGCTCGAGCATATATTCCACGTGGTACCAGCCCACGATATGAAAATGCGATCGATTGAAGCTCCACCATGTGGAAGGTAGGGCCTCATTTCTTGCACTACAATTTGAGCATGTTTGGCTAACGCTTTGCTTTAGACGGCCTTTTTCGCGATTCTGGGTCTGTTGACCTTGGGCGTATGTGCCGAAGACTGTCCCGTCGTGACTCTGCTTCTGTACAGCGATGAAGCGTGCGATGGAACAGGGGAGCTCATTGAGCTGCGAAATAATTCTCGTTAGTATCTTCAAAAATCGGTCCGTAAACACGACGTCGCTGACGGCGACCCCGACAGTAACAACACAATCGCCAAATCATTTCAGATCGTATCGCCAAGGCCATGTGAACGAGCGAATCTTCGATAACTACTGCGCGGGCTTTATTGCTCTGGCGCCATACGCAAATGGAGGTCAACCGAGTGAGATCAATGAGATTACCAGCCTATGGCAAGGCTACAATGGCACGGATAACTATGGCCCCTGCATCAATGCGACTAGTCCTCAATCAGGCGCTGCACCCAACACCTTTGCCCTCAACGCCTTTGCAGTACCTCCTGGAAGCGGACCAAGTGTGCCTAACAATTGTGGCCCCAATGATGGAACTTACGTGCCAAGCGGAGGAGATGATGGTGGTAACCAACCGCCAGTGACAACTGCACCCCCTACAACAACAACCGACCCAGGAGGTGATCCGATCACGACAGCGCCGCCAAACACAACTCCTAGTCCAACCGACACTTCTGCTCCAAATCACGACGTGCAGGATGCCATCGCAGACGCCCAGACTACGATCAACTCAGCCAGCCAGGCTGCTGCAGCCCTTGCGGCTGATCCAACCAACTCGGCGCTCGCTGATGCAGCCGAGGACGCCATCTACGATGCGTTGGCAGCAGGACAAGATGCTATCAACCTTGCTAGCGACTATTCAGCAGACCAAATCAGCTCTGATTTGGACGCACTCGATGCTGCCCTACTCACCGCTGGAGTATTGGCTGTGGCGGCGACCATTTTTCTGACCGCTGCAGCTGCGAATGAATTGAGCAACGCTTTCAGTGAGCACATCATTCGCCCTGAGAAGAAATTGATCAGCTAACAAACTTCAGATGATGTCCAGAATGCTGCGCAAGTCGCTGCTGCCAACGCTGCCGACGGACGACTCAATCCTCGGCCTAACATGCGACGGCCACCGAGATCTAGCCAGATGCCAAGTGCATGTACCATCTCGATCGAGCGGACTGACGAAAACCTCGCCGAGCCCACGCCTGATCCAGAGGACTTGCCGACTGTCAACAACCCTGTCGCTGCTCGCAAGCGAGATTCGCTTTATCCAAGGAACCTCGTAGAAGCTATCGACCAAGCGATGAACCTGGACTTCTATCAAGACGAGATCACCTTCGATGACCTGCCTTTCGAATTCCAAGAAATGGCCGCAGGCTTGCGCTTTGCAGGCCCCCCGTCTGAGGTCGACCGGCGTCAAGAGGGCGATGGAGGCTTCAATATCTTGGCTACTAGTCGCAGCGCAGGGTACTGCGGACGGGACTACCAGGTGCCTAACTACAACAGCTACATGAGCAGTGGTGCAGGCAACAGCTATTCACCTATTTATTCCTACTACTCAGCAAATCGTTGCTCCATGTACGACTGGACACTGGTCTCCGCGCAATCTCTCTCGACTCGACGAGCTGCTCCAGCAGGCAGCGCATATCCCAGCAACACGTTTGCTACGGAACACATCTACGAAATTCAGGAGGTCAAACGATTCTTGGAATACGCTCGTCAGAACATCCCTATCTTCCAGCAAATGTATCCAAACGACACTGCTCGGGACGGCTCGGGTTTCTGTAATGGCTTCATCGCAGACTTCTTCGCAGCCCAGAACTCCTTCGCTGCGGCAGGTGTGTACGATTACTCGACGCCTCCTCTGCAACAAGTCTACAATCAGCTTGAAGGTCTCAACGGGATGACCAACGAGTTTGTCTACCTCGACATGAAGATCAACAGCGTCAAAGGCCAATACTTCTCCTTGGGAGGTCTAAGACCTGGTCGTCCCGGCTTCTCTCGAACCGCTTTACAAGGTCTGGCCCAGATCTCTCGCACTGCGATCATGTTCGACTACCTCAACACGAGAGCTGTAGCAAACATCTACACCACAGTCTCCGTGCGTATTCGACAAGCCTTCATCGACTTCGGTAACGCCTGTGCCGACCCGTCTGCTGATCCTGCTTACCAGCAATTTGGAGGCATCGATTGGGGCTCAGCCTACGATGCATGGGAGCAGGGCTACATCAGTGGTATCGAAGCAAATGCAAGAGACTACATCGCTAGTGGTATTGGTGTCGTCAATCTGCAGCTCAGGCAGATGAGAGCTACTAACAGGCGACAGAGGGATCAGAACAAGTATAACGAGAAGATTCGGACCAGGTTAAAGTATCAGCGCGATAGGGGAAAGCTGCAGGCTAATAATTTGAGGCTGACAAGGTTGACGTGATTGTCAAGGAGTTTTAGTCTTTGAAAGCTGATCAATTGCAATACAATTCGGTATTACAACGAAGCTAATTTGACATCTTGACAGCCTTCCTCTAGCAGCTGCGCAGGTATCTTTCCATTCTGGTCCACCAAATCAGACTTTGCGCCGTTGCTCTCCAAAAGCTTCATAGCGGCGATTTGGCCTTTTGCTGCAGCGAAATGTAATGGTGTCCAAGAGGCTAACACTTTTGAGAAGCGCGGCGATAAAGTGTCTGCTGGCAGCAGCTCGTTCACGTCAGCGCCATACTGCAGCAGAAGGCGCATGCTTTCGAGTTTACCGCGCTCGGCAGCGAAGTGAAGAGCACCCGACTGAGCGACAGAAGCGCCATATTGCAACAGCAATTCGGTCATGCGAGTGCCCTCTGCCCAAATAGATTGGCACAAGTAGGACCCGCTGTAGCTCCATCCTCTCTCTGATGCGTCAGGGTGCTCCAGAGGCGCACCGTGGCGGAGGAGAAGAGCAACAAATTTAGTGTCGCGTCTGCGCACGGTTATTTTGAGCGGGCGGTACTCATGGTGGACATTGAAATTGACGACGGTCGGATCCGCAAGAATAAGTGCCTCGAAGACGTCTAAGCGGTTGCGATCCAAAGCTCTGCTGACTACAAATCGCGTGATAACGGAGTCCCTATCAACGCCATTTTCCCAAGCGAAGGCAAGTAAAGTCGATACGATCGGGGTATGGCCGCCCAAAACTGCTTTGAGTAAAGCCCGATGTAGGTTCGACATCGGAACTGTCGTGAGGCGATCCGAAACCTTCCCGTGGACGATCTCTTGCTCCTCAAGCGCGATCTTGGCCCACTCTGCTTGTGAGAGGAGGTTGTGTAGATTTTCCAGATCTCCAGAGGAGCTTGCTTCCACGAGCGCGAGGGCGTTGTCTTTGGTGGATAGTGTGGTCCACGTGTCTCTTGGGAATTCGAATTCGGATAATCTCAGCTGTCGAGCATCGGTGGAATCCACGATAATTCTCTTGGTCGACCGGTCGGCTGAGTGGGAGATAAACAGCTCGAAGGCCGGATTCTGCAATTTCAGACGGAGCAGAGCGTATGAAGACGCGAAAAACGCATTCAAGGGTTAATCTATCGAAGGTAATGCAGCCAGCCTCTCTCAAAGGTGTATGAAAACGGTGCAGCTTAGCATTGTATCGCTTTGCAGCCGCTTTTAATCACTATGTCTCACGATGATTAGCCTGCAACGCCTACTGGCAAGCAGTCACAGAATCTTGCCAATCGAGCGCCTTTCCAATGCGCCAAATAAAGAAAATTGGGAGGAGTAGTTGGCCGCCGGACGCTCCGGCAGAATTCACATGCAACGCACAGCCACTATGCTAAGCCACGGACAAGGATGGCGGAGCGCACGGATGACAGGTAATTTTGACGTCTCGCGAAAGGGCCTCAATACAAATGTCGCTAGCGATGAGATCAAGAGGCTTTCACAAACGGTATGATTCTCGATTCTTTCAAGCTCTTTCAGTCGATGTGGCTAGCACCTCAATCAAGAGATCTCAATCGACACTCTGGACTGTCCTAATTTCCATATCTGTGTAATCGCGATGGGTCGTTGCCTCTCGAATCCTGGCCCACTGTGGAATGTCTTGGGCTGATGTCACGTTGACGCCGGCGGCTTGTTCTTCTAATACCATGACATGTTCCGCCGTGTCAGCAGCCATTTTGGAGTCCCAAAGACCTTCGCGGATGGGAAATCGTCGCAGCAGACCGATGGCTCTGCGCCTTAACAATGGATCGCGACAGCCACGCGCGATCATGAAAAGAGGCGAAACCGTGCCAAACTCGAGCGTGAAAAGTCGCTCATCCCTAGAGCCGGCGAAAGGCTCGATCAAACGCATTTCTTGCGAGATGGACTCTATGAGATCCAGTATCTCGTTGAATGTATCTCCGTGGTCGTCCCACGTTGAGAAGTCTGCCAGGGTTGTCAGGAATCTTCTTCTGATGTCAAGAACGACAGCGGTCCGGCGCTCGCGAGCATTCGTTGGACTCTTGGGCTCACGGCTATGCCTCCATGCGTCGAAGGATCGAGACCAACGGCAGATGAGATCGTGATAAGTAATGACGTTGCCACGTTCTCCATCAGCCAGCTCGGTTGGGTCGTAAATATAGCCGATCGACGAAGGATTTCGAGAAAGCTCGTGCGTATGGATAGAGAATTCCAATTGCTCCTTGGCATCCCTCACGCTGGAGAAGCAATCCGGAATGGGAGATGTTGTTGCAGCTCTTAATCGAGGAGGTATTGTTGTGGAGTATGACCCTCTGCCAATGACGCCTACAGCCATGAATTGCAGGCGGCCCAGCAACGCCTCGAAAATATGCATTGACCAGGACGAGCTCATTGCTGAAATACGCTGGATCGGAAGGCCGTAAAAGAGGCGAACCGCCTGCTTGATTAGAGATATTGCTGACGTAAAATGCTCTTGCAGCATTTCGATGCAGATAAACAGCGCACAACAGACTAAGTACGACGTCACAGCGCTGGTCGTTATGCTGTCTATCGACTTCACCCGCTCAATATGGCCATGGATTGCGCGATTGTATTGTCGGAGCGCGAATGCGTTTGTTGGAAAAGTGGTCGAGGAGCCTCGTTCGTAGTCCTCATGTACTGCGGCAAGAGCAACGAGGGCATGACGAATGCTGTCATCGGAGCGAGCAACTTGCAGCACAAATTGATCCCAAAAGTCATTCTCTAACAGTCCTGCAAGATGAGCGGCTGTGCGTTGTCGAAAGAATGCGAATGCACGTTTTTCGCCTTGCGACTCGGCTACGGTAGCCCTCGTGCTGATTTCGATTCGTATGGACGGTGCATCATTGGCAGGCGGCTCAAGGGGACCAATGTCGCAGTGCAGCGTTTTGGAGATGCATTGCATGCACCTAGGACGGGTCTCGTCACACTTGACGTGCCTCCCTATGGACATGGTGAGTCAACGTGCCCGTTCCGACATCTATGCGCGTAGCACTAACTTTTGCATGAGTTGCAGCCAGTTCTGGTCTTGGGGCGATGAGCCCGCTGGCGGCGACCCAGCTCCACTCGTGTCATGTCATTCACTGCGTTCACCTGCCATGAGGAGAGAGCCCATACGACGCTGATGGTGACATGTTCTTGCAACACAACATCTCACCCCCAAATGCGGTGTTGCTTGATCTATCTGATCTCCCCAACGCCGCGGAGACGGTTTGCCGCTTGCTCCTTTGGGCGCCCGTACGACGGCTCGAGCCTTATTCGAAATCCTCTTCAGACACTCCTCAGCAACCGACCATGAATTCTCAGATTGGTCAGCACTACCGGCTTATCTTGACTATGTGCTATCAAAGAGTTGCTGACCTCATCGCTCGGAGATGCGACGCTTGGTCATCCATTTGGGTACTGTTAGGCTTGTCGCTGCCGA